>JAPVLO010000005.1:14044405-14661607 GCA_027257055.1 Cephalopachus bancanus | reverse complement strand
CCCATCAAAAGTTGACTGGATAAAATGTAATACCTATTTATGTTGGAATATTACGCAGCCATAAAGAAGGACAAAATTATGGACTTCACAGAAACTTGGATGGAGTTAAAGTCTATCATACTCATTGATCTATTACAGAATCAAATAACTGAGTATGACAGGTTCTCACTCATAAGTAGACCCTGAACATTTATCATAATACTCTGTGAAAGAGATTGACAGTAGAAAGTAGATTGGACACTGCTAGGGAGTGGGGAGGGGGCAGATAACATCAATAAGCATACCAGATCCCAAATTAAGCAAAATGAGGACCATTGGGAGGCCCAAACTTCACCTGTACAAGGATCACTTATGTACCCAATCCTGACTTGTACCCCGTATCTTTAAAATAAATTTAAAAAACAAAATAAAGTAAAAAGAAAATAAATACAAGAAAAATAAATCAAACATAGAGCTACAAAATAAATGGGAAAACATAGTAATTATATACAGAGATATTAACATATACATTGATAGAAACAGAAGTAAAATATTTTATTAATATATATATATATTTTTTTGAGTTGGAGTCTCACTCTGTCGCCCAGACTGGAGTGCGGTGGCTGCTCTAGGCCACCGCAGCCTCGACCTGCTGGGCTCTGGCGATCCTTCCGCCTCAGCCTTCCGAGTAGTTGGAATTACAGGCATGCACTACCACACCCGGCTGATTTTTTGATTTATTGTACAGATGAGGTCTCGCTGCCCAGGCGGGTCTCGAACCCGCGGGCTCAGGCAATCCACTCACCTCAGCCTCCCAAAGGCGCGGGATTACAGGCTGATCCACCGAGCCCGGCTTTTATTAATATTTTATCACAATTAGTAAACTGTCATAAATGGACAAAAATAAAACTCTGCACAAAAGAACTGTAGAATGTACAGCTTTTCAAACACACAGAACTTTTACAATAAATTGACTGCATGCTGAACCACAAAATTGAAACAGTTTTTCTTGTTGCTTTCATTTTTTAATTTTCTCTCATGTGTTGGGGTGTGTGTGTGTGTGTGTGTGTGTGTGTGTGTGTGTGTGTGTGAAACACAGAAGTTGATTCTAAAATGCATGTGCTAATCAAAATACATTCTTGACGAAAATTAAGATGGGAGGATTGCTATGTCAAGCCTTATACACTTGGAATAATTAAAACAGGTTGGCATTGGAAGAAGTGGCAAAAGGTCAACTGAGTAGGATAAAGAGCCTGTGAGGACTATATTATCTTTTAAAAAAATGATTCAGGGTAAACTGGATGGCCATACCAAAAAGGAAAACTAACTTAGTCTCCACCTTAACTATCAGTAAGGAAAAGCAATCTAGTAGATAAATGGTCAAGAGTCACTTGGATAAACATTTTACAAAAGATAACATAAAAATATTAATTAAAGGAAAAATGTGCTCAACCTTAATGCTCCTCAGAAAAATCCAAACTAAAACTACAATGAGATAATATGATACACTCTCTACAGTAAATGAAATTAAACACACCAATAAATATAAATGCTAGCAAGGATTATGCATGCTTTGGGTTTTCATGTGCAGCTGATCGGAATGTAAACAACATAGGTATCATATACATATAAAATGTAAACATAATCTAGCATGTACAGCTAATAGAAATGCTCCAACATGGAATGGTCATGTTGAAACTCTGACATCATCCAGTGAAGTTTAATTAAAATGCACTGTGACATAGCAACTTTACTAGTACATAAATATCAAAAAAGAATGTGCATACACACACACACACACACACACACACACACACACACACACACACACACCCCAAATAACATATAAGGTGTTTATAAGAACATTCTTTGTAATAGTCAGAAATTGGTAACAACTCATGTTCATCAATAGTAGATGCATGTGTAAATTATGATTCGTTCAAACAATAGAACAAAACACAGAAAGAAAAAAACAACATAAAATAGTTATATTCAACAACATGAATGCATCTCACAAACCTGATATTCGGTTTAAGAAAACAGATGCAAACAATTAAACATTATAAAATTATATACATATAAAGTTTTAAAATATTGAGCCTGTAGTATTTATAAATGCATATTTAGATGTAAAGACATAAAAGAGACCAAAGTAGACATAGTTGTTCACTTTGCGATCATCAATTGTGCTAATTTTTAAATATATCATCGATTCTAATTATGTGTTGTATTTCAATATACATCTTTAAAATATATATTATTTAATGAAATATTTTTACTTTTATTTTTTAATCATAAATTAAACAATAGTTACATAAATTTATGAAGTTCAGAGTAATGCCATGACTTATGAATACAATATGGAAGATTTCAATCAAGGTAGTTGACATATCATTACCTCAAATAAGTATCCTTGAATCAAAATATTTGAGATTTACTTCTAGTGATTTTGAAGTGTCCAATACAGTATTACTATATTCAACATGCTGTGCAATATATCTCAAAGTAGGAAGAAAAACCAACAACACTTTTTCTCCTCTGGCCTAATTGAGGGTTTGTACCATTTGACCATCGTCTCCCTCGTCCCTCCAGCCTCAGTTAACCACCATCCTTCCCTGTTTCTTTGAGTTCAATTGTTTTGGATTCCACATATAAGAAGAGACCCTACAAAAACCGGAATTTATTTATTAAAAGTTGCATATTTATTCTTATATATTATAACTCTAGTTATCTTCAAAGTGCTCTGTGTATGATGCAAAACACCCATCAAGATGCTTTTTCCACTACTCAAAACAGTTTTTGAGCTTGGCAATTTTGATACCTTTTAGTGCTTCTGTTGTTTTTTTGTTTCACTTCTTCTACATCCACAAAATGTTTCCCTTTGAGGAGTTTTTTTCATTGGGGAAACAAAACAAAAAGAAATCGCTCAAGATGGGATTAAGTGAATAGGGATAGTGAGACATGGGGGTATGCTGTTTTTGATCAAAAACTGCTGAACATTCAGTGCAGTGTGGTCTGGTGCATTGTCACGACTGAAGAACCAGTCACTTGTTTGCCACAACTTTCCCAAGTTTCTTCTGCAAATCTTGTCACAGCCCTCCCAAAAATTTCCAGATAAAAATTTTGGTTAACTGATTTGGAGGAATAAATTGCAAGTGTACTATGAGGGGCCTACCCTCCAAAAGATATTTCCAATTTTTAGAGGGTACCCTCTCCTATAAGTGAGAACATGCAGCATTTGTGTCTTACACACCTGGCTTACTTCACTAAGTATATTTTTCTCCAATTTAATGCATGCTGTTCAAAGGACAAAATTACTTTCTTTTTGAAACTCAGTAGAATTCCATTGTGTACATGTACAACTTAAATAGAATTATAGGCCTAGTGTCTTTAAAAAGGACATGGATCTTTCATATTGTCTAATATAAATTGGCTTCATTATACTTTAAAATAAAGTGGCATAAAATTTGGGAAAATAATATTTAATAAAAACAGGTAGAACTATGTATTATTTAGAAAGCATAAATATAAACATAATTCACATGAAACAATATCACTTAATTAAAATTAAGTTAACTAATATAGTAAATGTTATCGAATCTTGCAAAATGCAAACTATATAAGAATGAGGAAAATGAAGGGTTTGTAAATTATTGATACACTTAATTATATAAATAATACATCTAAGTAGGCAAATGTTTTATTAACTCTAATAAAGTAGATACATTTCGAGCTGCAAAATATATATACAACAAATATGACAGAGTAAAAATATGAGTTAATTTAAATTGCCAAGACTCAATTTAAAAGATAGTAATATATATAGAAAATCTACATGAATAAAAATCTATTTAATAAATAACTGGAGTGTTTTCAAACTGAGAACAAAAAATGTAAAATAATATCCTTTATATTAATAATATATTTTTTTGTCCTCAGTAACACACACTAGAATCATGTAATTTTTAAACTTAATATTTGATGTCAGCAACAGTGAGTTTGAGCTAAAATTGTATATAATGCTGGTAGGATTGAAATTATAATCAGAATTTGAAAATATTTATGTGTATGATGGTTTAATAATGACCTTTTTCTTCTTTATATATCTATAAGTACATTTGCACATATATATGTTTATGTGTATTTACAAAAATATATATGTAAATATTAATATATAACTATATTATAATATATAAATGAAGCAGATATAAATATTGATAGATAGTAGATCTTGTTATTATTTAGTTTTCATATATTTTAATTCATTTTATGTCATTAAATATTCTACACATTTCCAATTTTAATTTCTGTATAATTTCACTTATTAACAAAAGGCTGTAATTAATTAATTAATATTACTCCTCTTACAGGCTAACTCACTGCATTTTTGTTATTGCCAGACAATATGTTCCTACATGAGATTGCTTTATATCATTGAGTCAATTGATGTCATTTATTATTAGGAGTTCAGAAAATTTAAATTACCATTACGCAATAACAAAATTCTCAAAAATCAATCATATTCATAATAAAATTTATTTTACTAGGTATGTGTCTGATAAATTATGGTTAGAGAGAATAAAATACTAAGATGAATTACTGAACTGAATAAAGAATTGTGGAAAAATGGGAGTGCCTTGTCCTTTTATTAGCAGCCAAACAGAGAGAAATCATTGACAGAAAGACAGGCAGAAATAAATGCAAATACAGGAGAACAGAGATAATTAACGTGGGAAAAAAATTCTTAAAACAAGTATAAATACAATCATTCATGAGAAAAGTTTGTTCACAGTTGAAAGATATGTTTTTAGGTAGCATTAGTTAATTGAATGATTTTTCCACTGAATGATGAAGGAGAGAAAGGAAGTTAAAATAACTAATTTACATTCAGTGGAGAGATTTGGCACAGTCATTTACTGAATGGGAATAGAACATATATTTTTAAAAGGCAAAATAATTTATGAAGAATAATGAGAACCTAATTGGGTTTGAAATAAGCATTTCTTGCACCAATATGCAGAGTATTGAAATCTCACACCTGATGGCCAGATAACAGTGGAGAGAAATAATTTGTATAATCTGCTTAGATGCAGATAGAAGTCTAAGGAGAGTGGCAGAATTGATAGTGGAACAGGTATGACTTTTGTCATATTAGTCCATTATAGAAGTATTCAGGAAATCTTCATTAAAAGAAATCCTATGTCCTATGAGGTCATTGTACAAGCCTCCATATTGTCTTAATGTGAAAAATATAATCCGCAGAAAATTTATGGTATGAGTCAATTTTGTAGAATTTACTATTTTTAGCTTTTTCCTTTCACAGTCTACCTTTCTATTAGAGTGGACTGAAATCACACTCAGTTCTAAAATCAACTGGAAAACATAAGAATATATGCTTGTGTCATTACATTATGTACAATTCCCAGATAATACTGAACATGATATGGTGGTATGGCATGATTTTTTAGTGGTTGCCATTTCAACTTCTTCATATGTAAACTAGTAAAATTGCCTTAATAATTTACTACTAAAATAATAGTGAAAATTATGTTACAGATTTATTGGGAAATTTGCATATATTCTAAAAACTTAAGAGTATGAAAGATGCTAACTATAACTGTATTATTAATTCATTTTAAGCCATAGTGTGAGCTAGAACAACTGGTATGCTAATTTGGTATACACAAGATTACTTTGTGGATTCGACCCTTTCTCGCATTTAACCTAACTATAAATCTTCAAAATGTTTTGTTTGAGTAAACATAGCAGTTACAGTTCATGAGTTCAACAAAATTATACTTAAACATCTAAATATACTTGACCATTTATTCTTTCAGTTTGGAAAAATCCTTTTTATCTACTCTTCTTTGTTTTTAATCTAAATATATTTAGGGCATATTATATTTGTATTCAATGTTTATTTCTGTGATTAAAGAGGAAATTATATACTTTTACTCCATTGCCCTCTGGTATCAGGGTATAATCGAATGTTTAGGAAAAATATTATTTTCTTTAATTTGTAACAGTTTGTATAACCACAGAACAACTAAATTTGTAAGGAACTTAAAAGACAAAAAGAAATCCCTGCTAGTCAACAAGTTAGGAGAATTAAAACCATTCAATTACAGGTAGATTTTCCATCTTTCTTGCAAAAATGACCATTCAAATTGCAAACCACTGTCCTATCATTGGGTCATACTTTAATTCATAAAAATTCTTGCCCTCCCTCTTCTTGTTGCTTTGCACTTCCTCCTTTCATCTTCAAATTCTTAACCTTGCTCCTCAAAAACTATTTTTCTTTCCAGTTTTATTATATTCTTAAGAAACTTACAATATCTCTTTCTTCCTTGTCAAGTGCTCTATCCACCTACAAATGCAAACCAAGTAAGCTAGTAATCATCTTGGTTGTCCTCTGGTTTGTTTACAGATTTTCTAGGAATGGAGACTAAAATATCTCTTATATCTCATAGACAGATTTATTCACATAGTATCAGGTCAATGTAATCTATCAGATTCCAGCTTGCCACATCAAGCAGATTGAGGATTTTGTAACCCAGAAGAAAACCTTTTATTCCATCCCAACTCCTGCCTTCAATCATCTCAAGACACTTTGATTAAACTACTTACCACAAATGCTTCCCACACTTCTCCAGAAATTTTTAACTCCCATATTGGTCAGGCTTGGTGGCTCACCCTGTAATCCCAGAAATTTGGGAGGCCTAGGTGAGTGGATTGCCTGAGCCCGCGGGTTTGAGACTAGCCGGGGCAAGTTGACAAGACCTTGTCTCTATAATAAATCAAAAATCAACCGAGTGCGGTAGTGCGCACCTGTAGTTCTGGCTACTTGGAAGGCTGAGGCACCAGAGCCCAGCAGGTTGATGCTGGAATGGCAGTGAGCGTGGCACTGCACTCCAGTTTGGGTGACAGAGTAAGACTCCAACTCAAAAAAATAAAGCAAAAAACCAAACAACATCAACAACAACTAAAAAAAAAAATTCTCCCATATTGGTAAACTCAATATCTTGTTAGCAGCTATGAGTGAAGTTGTAAAGTCTAAATATCTTATGAATACTAAGAACTTCTCTTACATTTGGTGTCCAACACCAATACACAATCTAGGAACAATTTACTGCTACAGATTCCTGTTCAACAATGGGATCAGTACTTCTCTGTGATGTTGACATAATTTATTCTCAAAACATCTATCTATCTATCTATCTATCTATCTATCATCTAATCATGTAAGAATAGTCTTTTATTTCTCTTTCTAATTCACTTCCCATACTTCAGTGGTCTACTTTAGGGACTCTGCTCTCTGTACTTTCCCCTTGAACTTCAGCTGTATCTAGTTTATAGGCTCTCTCTTTGACTGTTGATACGTCAAATGTCCTCTATAATAAAGTACTCCCAAATATAGGTGGCTAGTTCACTACTTGTGTGCAAATTTCTGTGCAGAATGATTTGGTACACATTCACTAAAATCTGTACAACTCATAATATTTATATGTCTACTATGTGCCAAGCACTGTTCTAGAAACTTGGGTTACAGTGATAAAAGATTAAGCAAAATCTCTACCTTCTAGAAGATTATGCTACAACAATTATTTAATAATTAACAAATAAATATTTACATATCTAGCAATATATTCAGTTACATATATTATTACAAATATTACACTCACGTATAAGTTCACATGCAACTTATACACGAAAGCATGCATAAAGTTGTATACATTATGATTTCATACATTTATGAATGCAAGAAATGTTTTAAACATGAGCATGACCTAGAAAATGAGCAGAAGACTCAATGCCAGACAATTAACACTTTTTCTTTTTCTTCTTCCTCTAATCTCATTTTCTGCTAGAAAGTTAGAAACCGCAGGTAGAGGTGGAAAGGAAGAACTCTGTCTCACTTCCAAGACCATAACTTTGTGGGGAAGGTTTAACATTAGACAGGATTGGATTATTATCTGGGACTGGATGTTTTAATGACGGAATTTAATTTGTAATTTAAAGATACTATAGGACTTTCTAAGAGTGACTGTAACAGTCATAGGACCTGCTCATTTTCATCCAGAGTCTTAGAAAGAGCTTCCTCTTATGAACATATGCTAAGGATGAAGGACAAAATAATGGTTTTACTTTGAGCTAAAGGTAAGTAAGGTATGATACAAAACAGAAAGAGAAACATGAGATTCATCTTATATGTCCTGCCTATTCTTTATACTGGTTATGTTGTGATGAAAATAAAGTCTAATAATACAGTGACAAAGGGAGAAATGGAAACATTAGATAAGACATTCATGGAAACAATTTCCAGCTGTATTTTTTTTTTTTTTTTTTTGAGTTGGAGTCTCACTATGTTGCCCAGACTGGAGTGCAGTGACCGCTTCCGGCCACTGCAACCTCGACCTGCCGGGCTCTGGCAATTCTTCCGCCTCAGCCTTCCCAGTAGCCGGAATTACAGGCATGCGCTACCATGCCCAGCTGATTTTTTGATTTATTGTAGAGATGAGGTCTTGCTGCCCAGGCGGGTCTCGAACTCGTGGGCTCAGGCAATCCACTCACCTCAGCCTCCCAAAGGCGCGGGATTACAGGCTGAGCCACCGAGCCCGGCTTCCAGCTGTATTTTTAAATACTTTTCATACATTTATTATTTTAAAAAGTACTTTATTTTTAGCTCAACACATTCAAAACTCGATCTTCTTTTACCTAAATTTGTTCTTGCTTCTTGTGTGTGTCCCTTTCTCAGTTTTGCTTGTAATCGGCTCAGAAACCTTACCTGACCCAGACTCTGGGACTTGAATATCCTGAGCTGGATATAACAGCAGTCTGAACTAATTTCCACAGGGGATTAAAGAAGACAGTATTCAAGAGCGCAAAGGCAGACATGGTGCTCAAGTGGACAGTCAGAAACATAAGATTATGGGCGGAAATAGTACAGCATAGTCCAGGGCAGCATTTTCACTCAAAGATTCAAAAAGGAGTAAATGCAAAGAAAAAAGAGCAATAGGAGAACTTTTCATTCAGAAGGTCTGAAGATTCAGATATAAGATATCATATATGTGAATCAGAAAGAGTTCCCCTAATTCAAATTATATTTTATAGTCTCTTTCTATCATGTGTATAGATGGAGAAATACTACCATTATTCAAACCACTTTAATTAGAACCATGGAATCTACCTAAATTTCTCTTTATTTATTTCCCTTCCCAAACCAGCATTCTCATCCAATCAATAAAGAGGTCTTATAGTCACTTTAGAGATGAGCTTTCATTTTTATTAACGTCAACAAGATACTTAGCCATGTGAGACAGCTATCCAACTCATATCTCTCTCTCTCTCTCTCTCTCTCTCTCTAAGAGAATTGAGAACCTATGTTTACAGAAAAACAAATACATAATGTCCATTGTAGTTTTATTCAAACAGCTACACATGTCTGAATGCTATCAGATTATCAAATTTAATTCATAATACAGAGTACAATATAGAAATACAAAGGAAAATTAGTCTAACAGTATACATAAATCTCAAAAAACAGTATGTTAAATGAAAAAATCTAGTCATTAAAGGCTACATACTGTATAAGCTACCTTGTGTGAAATTCTAGAAAACACAAATCTATAGTAATAGAAAATAGATTATTGTTGAATTTTAAGGGGAAATAAAATATATATTATATGAAGGACAATAGTTATAATAAGATGTATTTTCAAAATATTCCCATAGATTAGTTCTAAAGAGGTGAATGTTTTCTTTCAAACTTTATCTAGAATTGTGAAATTCTTATTAGCCAAAATTCCTGCTGTGACTTAGCTTCACAATTCAGTATTCGTTTTACTCTGACTTTTATTTCAAAGACTAAACCATGGCAGCATTTGAGTTGCATTGTTCCCTACTGTTCATTTTATCAAAGAAAAATGAATAGTCAAAAGAGTCAAATATTGTAAGCCTTAGGGCAAATATTGATAGCTTGGATTTAAGAAACAAATTCTGAGTTATCTGCCAATAATAGAATGTTCCTACCATGCATCTAAATATTCAGTGTTTTAGGTTATCAAATGATCACATTTTGAATAAAACTAATTCACATATCATCAAAATATTTTTCTAACAATCACTATATTTTCTTGACCCTAACGGTTTTTCATTACTTTTTCATTACACATTTCAGGTTGAATTTTATTTCAGATGAGGATTTGGAGTATTTGGGTTGTGAGATTTTTAAAGGCATGGCATTAAATTAAATGTTTAATTGCATTTTTATAGTTATTTAATTATATAATTGAATAATTCAATTTATTATGAACACTTTAATAAGTTTTGATACACTAACTTCTGCTTCTTGGAAAGAGCCGTGAATCACAGGTACTTGCTTATATATATTGTAGTATATATTGGTTTGAGAGAATGAATTGAAAGTTTTTGATTGGACTGTATATTACCTGTAACCATTTCAGAAGTACCAATTTCAACTGACCTTTAATTTTCCTAAAATACAATTCTGCTTCAACAAATTCTTTTCCTTACAACAGTGGAAATTTCAAATGTGACCATCTGAAAGATTTTTGGATGTGACGATAGAAAATTCTCGAGTCAAACTGGTTGACATAACAAAACAGCGATTTCTGCCCAGGTGGTCCTCAGAACAGCAACATCAGCATCATCTGGGAATCCGTAGAAATGAAAATTTTTTTAGCCCCACCATATATCTGCTAAACCAGAAATTTGAGAACTGAGCACAGCAATCTTTTTTTTTAACAAGACCTCAAGATGATTTTGAGTACCTGCAATAAAAATATATTATGATATTTTTAAAAGAGCAAACATAGACCTGGAACAGTCTCTCACTGTGAAATAACAATTTAGGATTTGTGAATACTGTTTGGCAAAAAATTTAAAATCAGTGTTGGAAATCAATATTTAATTTGAAGTATTTTGACACAAAACAATGTTTGCATCAGTTTGCAAATATTTTCTAAAGAAATAACAGGGTTTTTATTATTGTTGTTTTCCTCTATAATCGGATCTTCCTGAAAACAAACAAAAAAACCCGGAGCAAATAATTATCAAAATGACAAATGGTCTTAGATGTCAATTCTTACATGTTATCAATGTAAACTCAGGTGGTCTCAATTTTTCATTTTTCTTTGGCCATTCATAAGCCTAAACTGAAGGATAGATTATTAATTCACTTGAGTAGTTCATTGACTCGGCAGGGTCAGTTCGTAATTGTGGCAGAGATTAAGGTTGATTTTGTAACACTTAATCAAAAATTTCAAACTTCTCTAATCTATGGAGAAGTTTCTCCTGGCTACTTTACGAATATGGACAATTGTCTTTTACTCAAAGCACCTATATCATCTATACACACTATTTTTTTGTCAATTTCTCAGTTAATGCAGAACATTTTTTTCCCAGTATCTTTTTAGCATACTCCATCTACAAGTGCCATTTTTCTCTATGTGTAGGAATACAAGTAGAAGCATCTGACTGTTATCATTAAAACCATCATATAGTTTTGGTGTTTTCTGCTTTAGTTCTTAGTCTTTCATATTGTTCAGTAATGAGATGGCAACATGTTAATGAGATTATTTTGTTTTTCACCACTTGCTTTTATATTAACACTTCTATTTCTGGCTTAAGGCCATTCACAAAAGTAAGGAGAGAACATTGGTTGCACCTTTTTCAGGAACTGTTTCTAAATGCTTTCTAAGGCTTTTAATAAAGACTATTCCTGATATCTGGATAAAAGAGAACTTTAAACATTATGTAATTCTATTTTAATTGATGACTAGTCCTTTCCAGATTTGAGAAAGCTTCCACAAATCTCTCTTCTGTTTATGAATCCTTAGAAATGCCAGACTTCCAAAAGGAAAATGGGTAAATTGTATATACAATGATATCACCTTCCTTATTTTTGTTGTGGTATTTCTCTTTCTATCAAATTTGTTTTTAAAGTTAGGAGATATGACTTATTATGCTTACATAATTTGTGGGCTAAATGCAATTTAAAAATTCGGCACCTTGTGTTCAGAAATTGTGAAGAATCTCAGATGACAACAGCATATAGTATTTCACCAAGATTAGGACATTTGAGAGTGTGGGAAATGTGTGACTGAACCAGTTGTTTACCCATGAACCTGACCCTGAATCATTGTTTTTTAAAAAAAAACAGCACTTATATTTGTTTAACAATTCACTGTTTTTTTTCACAAATTGTTTAATTTCAATTTATCTATGCAGGGATCTAGTTAGGCTTATTATTTTTCAGTTGTCAAAATGATTTCTCATCTTCTCATTTCTTTTCTTCATTTGGTTACCAGCAACTGCTCCACTAAGACTTGGATATGTATGTTAAATTGACACAAATTTTGGAATGTCTCACAAATTTGGGAGCAACTATTTATTGAAAATCTCCTGGACTGACATTATATATTATTTTCTAACCATCAATTCTTATTCCAAACTATAGAGGTGAATGAAAGTAACTGTTTTTCAACACTGTGCCGTATGAAACCTCCATTTTGTACAACTTCAGATATTAGAACAGCAAAAGAATGTACTCTTTTTTTAAAGTGGAATTTATTGAGAGGACAGAAAAGCTCCCTCAGTGGGAGGGGATGCGAGGGGATTGCCCAAAGAATGTATTTTTATGTCCATTCTCAATCAATGAGGTAGTTAGTATAAATATTAGGTGACCATTAACCTATAGAGTTTTCTAGTCTTTAGAGTGTTGTAACAGTTTCATTCTTTTTTTTTTCTTTTTTCTATCTTTTTTGGTAGAAGAGACATATGAAGAGTTTATTCCCATGATTATCTTGAATGATCTCACACCATTTGACAGTGCTCATTTATTTCCTCTGTAGAGACATTCTCTCATCTTAATTTTATAACATCTTGTGCTAAGTATGCCTCACTAATTACCATCCAACCACTGCCAAACAAAATTTGATTATCTTTATGATATTCTTTCAGAGATTTATTTTATCTCTATATAGTTGCTTCTTCATTGATTTTATTTTTATTTTACAGATGAGGGTACAATTCAGCATTAGGTACCTAAGCAGTCATCGTACAAGTGAAGTTTGTATCTCCCATTTATCCTCATTTTACCTGGTTTGAAATCAGGTACCCTAATTAATGTTACGTGTCCCAATTCCCTCCCCTGGTGGTGATCCACTACTGCCAAAGTCTTTGATAATATAATTATGATAAATGTTCAGGGTCCACTTATGAGTGAGAACATGTAGTATTCAGTTCTTTGTTTCTGATAGATCATTCAGTATGGTGGAGTCTAAATCCATTCAAGTTGCTGCAAAGTTCATAACTTTGTCCTTTTTTATGAATGCATAATTTTCCATCGTGTATATGTACCACATTTTTTAATCCAGTCCATTTTTGACGGGCAGCATCGTTGGTTCCATGTTTTTGCTATTGTGAATAGGGCTGCAATAAAAATGCATTGACAGGTATCATTTTTATAGAATGATTTGAGATTCTCCGGGTATAGCCCCAGAAGGGGGATTACTGGGTCATATGGAAGGTTGATACTTAAATATTTTAGAAATCACCACACTGTTTTTCACAGGGATTGTATTAGTCTACACTCCCACCAACAATATAGAAGCATTAACTTTTCTCCATATCCTCTCCAGCATCTGTTGATTTTTGAGTTATTAATGATGGCATCCTGACTGTAGTTAGTTGGTATCTTAATATGGTTTTGATTTTCTTTTCTTTGATGATTAGTAAGGCTGAGTATTTTTTTATGTGTCTGTGGACTGTTCATATATCTTCTTTGGGAAGTGTCTATTCATATTTTTTCCTCATTTTTAATAGGGCTGTTTGTTTTTGTTTTCCCCTTTTGGCATGTTAGTGTTCCTTGTGGATCCTTGATGTTAGGCTTTTGTCAGATATGCAGTGGGCAGATATTTTCCCCCCATTCTGTGGGTTATCTTCCCACTCTGTTGGTGGTCCCCTTTGCTTTGAGAAGCTTTTCAGTTTGATGAGGTCCCAGTTGTCTACTTTATTTCTTATGATATGGGCTTTTGGAAATTTGATCAGGAATTGATTGCCTATTCCATTTTCTGTAGGAGTGTCCCTTCATTTTTTAATATTCTTATAGTTTGAGGTTTTCTGTTTAGGTCTTTGATCCATTTAAGTTGATTTTTTGTGTATGGTGATAGGTAGGGGTCCTATTTCATCCTTCTGCATGTGATCACCCAGTTTTCCTAGCACCATTTACTGGATAGGTTGTCCTTTCTCCAGTGGTTGTTTGTGGAGGCTTTGTTGAAGATGAATTGGTTGGGAAATTGAGAATCTCCTTCCAGTTCCATTGGTCTATATGCCTGTTCTCACACCAACACCAGGTTTTTTGTTTGTTTTTTTAAAATTATAGCCTTGTAATAAAGTTTAAAGTCTGGAAGTGTGATGCCTCTTGCTTTGTTTCTGTTGCTGTGAATTGTTTTGACTATCAAGGTTATTTATGTTTTCATATGAATTTCTGTATTGTTGTTACCAGGTCTGAGAAGAATGATGTTATTTTGATGGGTATTGTGTTGAATCTTTAGATTGTCTTTGGTAGGATGACCACCTTAACAATGTTGATTCTTCCAATTCTGAGCATGTAATACTTTTCCATTTGTTTGTGTCTTCTTTGATTTGTTTGAACAGTATTTTATAGTTTTCATTGTAAATGTCTTTCACTTCTCTGGTTAGGAAGATGCTAAGGTATTTCATGTTTTTATGTGGCCATTGTGAGTGGGATTGTGTTTTTTATTTGGTTCTCTGCCTAATTGTTGTTGGTGTACAAAAATGCAACTGTCTTTTACACATTGAATTTGTACCCTGAGACTTTGTCAAAGTCCTTTATTAGTTCAAGGAGGTTTTTGATGGATTATCTTGGGTTTTCAAGGTAGAGATTCATATCATCAGCAAAGAGGGAAAACTTAACTTCCTGTTTTTCTGTTTGGTTTCCTTCTCTTGTCTGATTGCTCTGGCTAGAATTTTCAATATCATGTTGAACAAGAAAGGTGAGAGTGGGCAGTCTTGTCTTGTTCCGGTCTTGAGGAGAAATCCTTCCAATTTCTTTCCATTTAGCAATACATTGGCTGTGGGTTTATTGTGGATGGCTCTTATTATTTTGAGGTATGTTCCCTCTATGCCTAGGTGTTCACGGGTTTTTATCAGGAAGAGATGTTGGATTTTATCAAAAACTTTTTCTGCGTTTAATGATATAATAATGTGGCTCTTGTTTTTACATCTGTTGATGTATTTATTTACATTTATGGCCTTGTGAATGTTGAACTAGCACTGCAGCCTGTAGATGAAGACTGCTTGGTCATGGTGGATGATATTTGAGATGTGTCATTGGATCTGATTTGTTAGAATCTTGTTGAGAATTTTTACATCTATGTTTATCAGGGATATTTCTCTGTAGTTCTTTTTCTTTGTTGTATCTTTACCTGATTTGTGTATCACTGTGATTTAGCATATAAAATGATTTGGGGAGAGTTCTGTCTTTCTCTGTTGCCTGGAATATTTTCAATAAGACTGGGATCAGCTCCTCCTTGTATGTTTTATAAAATTTTGCTGGAAATCTCTCTGGTACAGGGCTTTATTTTGTAGGTAGTTTTCTTATGACAGAGTCAATTTCCTGTTTTTTTATTGGTCTATTTAAGGTATCAATTTCTTCTTGTTTCAACTTTGGGAGGTTGTGTGATGTCAGAAAGTCCTCCATTTCATTTAGGTTTTAAAGTTTGTTTCCATATAGGTGTACATAGTAATCAATGACAGTCTTTTGCTTTTCTTCTGGTTCAATTTTGACTTGATATTTTGCATTTATGAACATGTTTATTTGGGCTTTTTCTCTCTTTTTCTTGGTCATTCTGGCTAGGGGATTCATCAATCTTGTTTATTTTTTCAAAGAACCAGATTTTTGTTTTGTTGATTTTTTCTATGTTATTTTTGTCTTCTATGTCCTGTATTTGGTGTTTTACATTGGTGATCTAGATTCTTCTGCTGAAATTAGAGTTTTGGTGATTTTGCCTTTCCAGCTGGCTTTGGTGCTTTGTTAGGCTGCTAACTAGTGATTTTTCCAATTTCCTGATGCGTGTGCTTAGAGTTATCGATTCCCCTCGTAATATTATTTTCATGGCATTCCAGAGCTTTTGGTTGATGTGTGTCTTTTATTTTTCATTTGTATCCAAGATTCTTTTTATTTCTGTTTTGATTTCTATATTGACACAGAATTTGTTCATCATCATGCAGTTTAGTGTCTATGTCTTTGTGAGTTTTGGGTAGACCTTGTTTTTGGTGATATTTATTTTTTTTCCACTGTTGTCTGAGATGATGCATAGCAGTATCTCAATCTTATGGTATTTGCTTATGCTTG
The DNA here is from genome assembly GCA_027257055.1 of Cephalopachus bancanus. Taxonomy (NCBI): domain Eukaryota; kingdom Metazoa; phylum Chordata; class Mammalia; order Primates; family Tarsiidae; genus Cephalopachus; species Cephalopachus bancanus. The sequence continues at coordinate 14,645,229 of JAPVLO010000005.1, read as the reverse complement.
ATTTATGGTCAAAGATATTGTCAATCTTGGAGTATGTTCTATGTGGTAATGAGTAGAAGTATATGTTGTGGTTTTTGGCTGGAGTGTTCTGTAGGTATCTGATAAGTCCATTTGGTCAAGTGTCAAGTTGAATTTCCAGATCTCCTTATTGAATTTTTTTGCCTAAGTTATCTATCTAAGGTTGTTGGTGGGGTATTTAAGTCTCCAGTTATGATACTGTCAGAGTCAATATTCTTTTTAATTAGTAGTGTTTGGTCAAGAAAATGAGCAAATAGGAAAAGAGAGATGAGAGATGGGTGAGTCAACAGCAACACAGGTTTATTCCAAGGAGAAAAACCTGTGGAGCAAAACTCCAGATAAAACTGAAGCCCACCAGTTTACAGATTAATGACAATTTATAGGGGTTTGGGGAAAGGGTGCTGGTTAGTTGATTGCTAAGGGGGAGGAGTAGCTAAAGAAGAAATCTTGTAGTTAGCTAGCTGCTCCTTAATAGAAGGCACTCTGGGTGGTGCTCAGCTGGTAAATATCCATCCCTGTTTGTGTGAACTAAACAGTGGAGACAATCTACCATCATTGTTAAGGCTAACATTCTTTCCTTTTGGAGAGAGAGAGAGAGAGAGAGGAAAGAAGGGCACATACATGTGGGGAAAGGCGCATCCTAGGTGATCATCTGGCTACTTCCTGCTGAGATGGAGCATTGTATTTGGGGTTAAAGTTGTATGTGTTCTCCATGGGGTTGAGGCTGCACACTCACTGGTATTGAAGTTTATGAAATCTGGGTTGGTGAAGCAGGAACATGTTATTAGCATGTTTTTCCCTGCTAGTTTGAATAAAGACATTTAGTCATTGGGAGACAAAATGGGAGATAAAGTTAATAAAGCAAGTTCTAAAAGTGAGTAATAGAAGGATGAGAAGTAGAGGTTTGAGAAATGGGCTTATTTAGGGTATCCAGGATGATCTTGTCCACTATGAGTTGGTAGTCTGCCGATTGAGTTCTGTTACCTGATTTTGAAGTCTATGAGCTATTTCCTGAATCATGCCTGATTTACTAACAAAAGGCAACATTCTTTTTGGAGATATATATAGATACCCTCTTTTGTAACTGTTAGGAAGTAAAGCATTCTTTTATTTTGGAGCACTATCCTTGCTAATGAATTTAATTATAAATGCATAGTCCTGCTAGTAAGAGCAGGAATTGAATTGTCCTTTTGGATTTAATTGTAGAGGAAGGGATCGAAGCTGATAGAGACATTTGAATAGTCTGATTATCAGGTAGAATACTAATGTTTGGAGATTGGTATATTAAAGTACAATGTCTAGCGGGGCTTGGTGACTCATCCTGTAATCCCACACCTTGGGAGGCTGAGGTGAGTGGATTGCCTGAGCTCGTGGGTTCAAGACCCGCCTGGGCAACTTGGCGAGACCTCATCTCTCCAATAAATCAAAAATCAGCCGGACATGGTAGTGCGCACCTGTAGTTCCAGCTACTTGGAAGGCTGAGGCAGAAGGATCGCCAGAGCCCAGCAGGTTGAAGCTGCGGTGGCTGGGAGTGGCCACTGCACTCCAGTCTGGGTGACAGAGTGAGACTCCAACTCAAAGAAATAAAAATTAAAAAATAGAAATAAAAATAAAGTACAAATGTCTGACCAATTGGCAGGTAGACAGAAATAGGAGAAAGTACTATACTGGAAGAAAATTTCCAGGGTGGAAAGACAAAATTTATAGGTAATGGAGGCTAGCTGTGTGACTTTTTCTAGATGGAATATTTATTTGGAAGTGTAACTCTGGTGAGGGCCTGAAAGTGTGTATTTGTGAGATTTGAACTAAGATTGGTTATAAGTATATAAGAAGAAATTGGAATGTTAATAACTGGTTGTGAAATATTGAATTGTGAGAGGTTTAGAAATGTGTAGGCTGGTGTGTTTGTAGGTTTTTTGCCATGGCATTCCCCATGCAACTACATGTGGTAGGTGGCATTGACAGAGAGAAACACAGGAATGGCTTGATAATTTTCTATGACTGGAGGGCCAGAGAATTATTGTAGAGGGTATGTTTAGGCTTTGAGGTGTTGGGATTGGTGGTTTTGCGAAGATTGGAAAGTGAGTGTATGTTGGCAAAGGTTAGGGGGAATAGTTTCTAAAAATGACTTGTAAGAGGGGTTAGGGAATGAATGCCACAGACAAAGAGGTGTTGGAGTGGTTAGTAAGGTTTGAGAGATGATGGGTCTTCAGATTGAAGGCTTAGGATTTGTTGGTACAAAATGGGTTAGAAAAGGCCACAGTTTTTTAATGTTGTCTAACATAAAGGTGTATACCTGACTGAGTGAAATAAAGATGTGTACCTGTTTGAGTGCAAGTCCCTTTGAGGTTACAGAATGGGTCATTAGGTGATTAAGGTCATAAAGAGGTTTTAAAAGAGAATTTGCTTGAAATGAGAGATATAAATTTATGTTAGTTTAGGTCCAAGTGGTTAGGTTGGTCGAGATGTTTGTAAACAGACAAATTTACAAATTTGGGTTGACAGATAAATTTAGCAGTTAGAGTTAAATGAAAGCTGTGTGTTGTGCAAGAATTGGTGTGTGAGATCGATAAACGGAGCCCAACTATTAGATGACAATTTAATTGGGAATGAGATGTATAAGAATAAGACGCCAATGTGGGAGAGGGTTGAGGTTCATGATGTGGTAAGGAGGTTGTAATCTAAAATGCACATTAGGAAGGAGTACCAAGGGATAAAGTTGGGGGAGAAATCATGTAGGTCTCCTTGTAACTAAAGTTTAGTAATTGTTAGCCGGCTCGGTGGCTCAGCCTGTAATCCCGTGCCTTTGGGAGGCTGAGGTGAGTGGATTGCCTGAGCCCGCGGGTTGGAGACCCACCTGGGCAGCGAGACCTCATCTCTACAATAAATCAAAAATCAGCTGGGCGTGGTAGCGCATGCCTGTAATTCCGGCTACTCGGAAGGCTGAGGCAGAAAGATCGCTGGAGGCCAGCAGGTCGAGGCTGCGGTGGCCGGGAGCGGCCACTGCATTCCAGTCTGGGCAACAGAGTGAGACTCCAACTCAAAAAAAAAAAAAAAAAAAGTTTAGTAATTGTTGTAAGTAGTTGGTCTAAACTGGTAAGAAGATTATTAAGGAGATAAAAGGCAAGGTTAGAGTGAAGGGTGTATAAGAAATTGTTGAAGGTGGGGTGTATTAGCTTAGGGAGGTTGGAAAGTTTATGGGGTGTTAGAGGGTGGAAGTTTTTGAGAAAACGATCTGATAATATTGGCTAAGATGAATATTACAGCAGCAACTATTGATAGTATTTTTTATTTTTATTTATTTATTTATTTATTTATTTTTATTGTTTTATTTTTTGAGTTGGAGTCTCACTCTGTCGGCCAGACTGGAGTGCAGAGGCCGCTCCCGGCCACTGCTGCAGCCTCGACCTGCTGGGCCCCGGCGATCCTTCCTCCTCAGCCTTCCGAGTAGCTGGAACTACAGGCATGTGCTACCACGCCCGGCTAATTTTTTGATTCATTGTGGAGATGAGGTCTCACCAAGTTGCCCAGGAGGGTCTCGGATCCGCGGGCTAAGGCAAACCACTCACCTCAATCTCCCAAAGTGCAGGATTACAGGCTGAGCCACCGAGCCTGGCTTGATAGTATTTTTTAAAGAATATCTATACGTATGGAGTTATTAAGGGCCCTTTTGGTGTGTAATTTAGGAGATTTTGGAAATTTAGAAGCTTTTTTAGCTGAAGAGTGATAGGTCCTATGGGAAACAAAGTATAATTAGGAGACTTTGGTATGGACAAAGGTGTGTGAAGTGTAAGATTGGGGGTCCTTTTTAATTTTGAATTTTTTATTTAGTGTGTAAGGCCCATAACTTTGATTGTCATGGGTGTGGAAAAGGAGAGAGTTATATGTTGGTAGGATGTTAGGTTTAGTGTTTTGGTTGCAAGGATAGTGGCAGTGCCCAGAACTTGGAGTCATGATGGCCAGCCTTGGACAGAGTTCAGTTGTTTTGATAGATATGTTATGGCCTGTGGAGTATTGCCATAAGGCTGATGTAGTAGGGTTCGGCAGTTCTAGGGTTTGGGCCTTTAGGAGGACCTCTTTAGTTTATGAAAATAAGAATTAATTGGGTGTGAGGGGTTTAAAGGTTTGTGGATAAGGCCTTGTGAAGCTAAATAAAGAGACTTGGTTAACACACCAAAATTAGGTATCCATAATCAAAAATATCCTGTGAGGCCTAAGAAAGAAAGAAGATTCATTTTGGAGGTGGGTACAGGCATGCTTTGAATGAGGTTTGTTTTTTGTATGTGGTAACGGCTTGGGTTGTAGGAGTTATAGTGAGTATGAGATAGATTAACTTTTGTTTGGGCAATTTGGGCTTTAGTGGGAGACACTTGTTATCTATGTTTTTCCAGAAAATTGAGTAACTGTATGGTATGTTGAATGCAAAGATTATATGAGGGAGGAGATCATTAACATATTGTAGAAGAGTATTGGAGATTAAGGTCAAATTAGATAGGTTTTGAGAAAGGGCTTATCCAAAAAAGGTGAGAATTGACCCCAAATCCTTGTGGCAGGGCCTTCTGGGTTAATTGGGTTGAGTTTTGTGAATTGGGGCCTACCTAGGTGAAGGTGAAGAGATTTTGGTGGGCTGTGTTAAAGGGAATGTTGAAGAAGGCATCTTTTAAGTCTAGGATGAAGAAACGGGGAGTGTTAGGTGGGATGTGAGAGTAGAGTGTAGGGGTTTGGAATGATAGGGTGGATGGGTATTATGGCCTGATTAGCATGGTGGTTCTGGACAAGCTGGTATGAGTTATTTGTTTTTTAAACAGCTAGTGTGGGGTGTTGTGAGGAGGGTTGGTTGATTTTAAGATATTTGCTTGGAACAATTTGGAGATAATGGGTTTGAGTCCCTTTAAGTTAGATGAACTTAAAGAATATTGGGGTTAGCCGGGCACAGTGGCTCAGCCTGTAATCCCGTGCCTTTGGGAGGCTGAGGTGAGTGGATTGCCTGAGCCTGCAGGTTCGAGACCCACTTGGGCAGCGAGACCTCATCTCTACAATAAATCAAAATATCAGCCGGGAGTGGTAGCGTATGCCTATAATTCCGGCTGCCTGGAAGGCTGAAGCGGAAGGATCACCGGAGCCCAGGAAGGTCGAGGCTGCGGTGGCCGGAAGCGGCCACTGCACTCCAGTCTGGGTGACAGAGTGAGACTCCAACTCAAAAAAAAAAAAAAAAAAGAGTATTGGGGTTGGTTAAGGTAGGATGAGGGATTTTGTAGATTGACCGTTATGGGGTATGATGGCTTGCAGTGTTGGGTGGGGTATGGAAATGTCCCAAACTATAACAATTATAAGGGAAAGGAGGGAGGAAAGGGAGGACAAGGAGGAAGTGGGGGTGGCATCTGGACAGCGGAGTAAAATGAAGGGGATGGATTTACAAGGGGGTTGTGAGGGATGAAACTGTATGGAAGCTTGAAATTTTGTGAGGATATCCTCCTTACCTAGTACAGGTGTAGGACATTGTGGAATAACTAAAAAGGAGTGAGGGAAGGGTGTGAATAGAAAACAGAGTAGCAACTCTGTCACTTTAGGAATGAAAGATATTCTATTTACTTTGAGAATAGAGGAGTTAAGGAGGGATCTTTGACTAAGTACAAAGCCGCCATGCCATGTTCAATAAGAAAGAGATAGGCTTACCAGGTGCTGACAATGTTACCATAGGTTCTGTTATGGCACCGATGGCAAGGATGGTGGGGGGTGGCAGGCCCTGGGCCCCACCAGTCTTCAGTAGCCAAGCTGAGGGATTTAGCCAGCTCCAGCTGCGAATGAGGAAACCTAGGCGTGTTAGAGGTGCCCTTTTTCCACAAAGAGAACATGGGTTGGGGGCAGCCTAGAATTGACCATATCCTTGCCCGGTGTCCTGGCTGGGTCACATTTGTAACATTGTCCTGATAGTGGATGGGGGCTGGACGGATTTTTCAAGTCATCGGAACCTCGTTGAAGGGCTGCTGCCAGTAGTTGGTGTCTGGTCTGATTTCTTTTGTTGTTGTTTTTGAGCTTTTTGCTCCTCGTCTTTATTGTTAAAAACCTTAAAGGCAGTTTTGAAAAGTTTTGTCATGAAGCTTGGGAACCACCCAAACTTCTACCATCTTTGAAGTTTTTAAAATGCATATCTGGGATTTATTGAGAGACAAAATGAAGGCATACATGCATTTTATCTTTATTAGAATTTGGGGTAAAAGTAATATATTCAAGCATGATCTCTGAGAGATAGGAGAATAAAAGGGTATAGTTTTTGTCAGTATCTTGATAAATTTCTTTGTTTTTTTCATAATTAATTAGATTTATAGCTGCCTTATCCATTCTAGCTAATAAGCAAGTTATTGCACCAAACATTAGTTCAAGAACATGAACAGATAGGAAAAGAGAGATGAGAGACAGGCAGCTCCAGAGCAACACAGTTTTATTATTCCAAGGAAGAAAACCTGCGGAACAGGAATTCAGATAAAACTGAAGCCCGCCTGCTTACAGATTAAGGGAAATTTACAGCAAGACAGGTTTATTCCAAGGAGGAAAACATGCGGAGAAGGATTCCAGAAAAACTGAAGCCTGCCCACTTACAGACTCAGGGCAATGTATAGGGGTTTGGGGAAGGGGTGCTGGTTAGTTGGTTGCCAAGGGGGAGGTAGCCAAGGAAGAACTCTTGTGGATAGCTAGCTGCTGTTCAACTGGATGCATTCTGCAATTGGTGTTCAGCTGGTAAGTTTCCATCCTGGTCTGCGTTAGCCAAACAGCAGGGACTATCTAAAATGGCATACCTAAGGCTAACAAGCAGTTGCTTTATAAGTCCTGGTGCTCCGTGTTGGATGCATATATGTTAAGGATGGACATTTCTTGTTGATGAATTGAACCTTTTGTTATTTTGTAGTATCCTTCTGTATCTTTTTAAATTTATGATAACTTGAAGGCTCTTTTGTTTGACTCTTGCCTTTTTTTTTCTCTTTTAAATTATTTTATTTTATTTTAAAGATGTGGGGTACAATTCAGGGTTAGGTATACAAATGTTCATTATGCAGGTACCCTTGTTGATGATGTGTGCCCCTCCCTCTCCCAGCAGTCTCCCTCAACTGCCAATCCCGCCCCTCCTCTCCTGGCAGTTTCCCACTACTGTCAATGCCTTTCTTATAGTATTTTGATAATTGTTCAAGGTCCACTTATGTGTGAGAATATATGGTTCTCTGTTCTTTGTTTCTGTGATAGATCACTGAGTATGTTGGACTCTAAATACATCCGAGTTGCTGTGAAGTCCATATGTTTGTCCTTCTTTATGACTGCCTAATATTCCATTGTGTATATGTACTACATTTTTAAAAAATTCAGTCCAGCTTCGATAGACAGCATGGTTGGTTCAATGTTTTTGCTATTGTGAGTAGAGCTGCAACAAACATTCTTGTACAGGTATCTTTTTGTAGAATGATTTGAGTTCCTCCGCGTATATTCCCAGTAGGGGGATTGCTGGGTCATACAGAAGGTCAATTTTGAGTTCTTTGAGAAATCACCTCACTGTCTTCCAAAGAGGCTGCACTAGTTTGCATTCTCACCAGCAGTGTAGAAATGTTCTTTTTTCTCCGCATCCTCGCCAGCATCTATTGTTTGTTTTATTAATGATGGCCATTCTTACTGGGGTTAGGTAGTATCCCAGTGTGGTTTTGATTTGAATTTCTCTGATATGAGTAAGGCTGAGCACTTTTTCATGTGTCTGTTGGTTGCCCCTATATCTGTATATCTTCTTTTGAGAAGTGTCCATTCATGTCTTTTGCCCACTTTTTTAATGGAGCTGTTTGTTTTTTTTCCTTTCGGCTTATTTGAGTTACTTGTAGATCCTAGATGTTTGCCAGATATACAGTTGGCCTTTGCCTTCGTCAGATATACAGTTGGCAAATATTATTTCCCATTCTGTGGGCTGTCTATCTGCTCTCTTGATGGTTTATTTTGCTTTGCAGAAGCTCATCGGTATGATGAGGTTCCATTTGTCTATCTTATTTCTTATGGTATGAGCACTTAGGGTTTTGATCAGGAATTGGTTGCCAGTTCCAATTTCCAAAAGGTTGTCTCCTGCAATTTCTAAGAATCTTATAGTTGGAGATTTTACATTTAGGTTTTTGATCCATTTAGAGTTGATTTTTTTGTATGGTGATAGGTAGAGGTCCTGTTTCAATCTTCTGCATGTGATCAGCTAGTTTTCCCAGCACCATTTACTGAATAGGTTCTCCTCTCTCCAGTGGTGGTGGTTGGAGGCTTTGTCAAAGAGGATTTGGTTGAGAAATTGCGCCTTTGCTTCTGGAATCTCTGTTCTGCTCCATAGGTCTATATGCCTGTATTTGTAACAATACTAGGCTGTTTTGATTATTGTAGCCTTATAGTGAAGTTTGAAGTCTGGACATGTGATACCCCCTGCTTTGTTTCTTTTTTTAAGATTGTTTTGGATATTTGTGTTGGCTTATGTTTCCATATGAATTTTTGTATTGTCATTTCCAGGTCTGAGAATGATGTTGGTATTTTAATGGATATTTCATTGAATCTGAAGATTGCCCTTGATAGGATAGACACCTTAACAATGTTGATTCTTTCTATCCATGAGCATGGAATATGTTTCCATTTGTTTGTGCCTTCTTGGATTTCTTTGAGTAGTTTTTGTAGTTCTTATTGTAAAGGTCTTTCATTTCTCTGGTTAGGAAGATGCTGAGGTATTTCTTTCTTTTTTTGTGGCTATTGTGAATGGGATTGTGCTTTTAATTTGGGTGTCTGTCTGCTTGTTACTGGTGTATAGGAATGCAACTGTCTTTTGCACATTTATTTTGTACCCTGAGTCTTTGCCAAAATCCTTTTTCAGTGCAAGCAGATTTTTGATAGATTCTTTTGAATTTTTGAGGTATAAGATAATATTGTCAGCAAAGAGGAATACTCAATTTTCTATTTGAATACCCGATTTCCTTCTCTTGTCTAATTGATCCTAGTTAATACTTCCAACACAATGTTGAACAGGTGAAGTGAGAGTGGGCAGCATTGTCTTGTTCTAGTTTTCAGGGGAAATGTTTCAAGTTTCTGTCCATTTAGCAATATGTTAACTGTGGTTTTTGTAGATGGCACTTACTATTTTGAGGTATATTCTTCTATACTTAGGTGTTTGAGGGTTTTATCAAGAAGGAATCTGGATTTTATCAAAAACTTTTCCACATCTAATGATATAATCATGTGGTTCTTATTTTTATATTTGTTGATGTATTCATTACATTTATGGTCTTGCAAATGTTGAACCAGCCCTGCTTCCTGGGGATGAAGCCTACTTGGTCATGGTGGATGATTTTTTAGATGTGTTTTTGGATCCAATATGCTAGAATCTTGTTGAGGATTTTTGCATCTATGTTCATATGGGATACTGGTCTGTAGTTTTCTTTTTCTTGTTAGATCTTTACCTGTTTTGGGTATCATTGTGATGTTACCTTCATAAAATGATTTGGGGAGAATTCCATCTTCTTCAATTACCTGTAATACTTTTAATAGGTTTGGTATCAGCTCCTCCTTTATGTTTTGTAGAATTCTGCTGGAAAGTCATCCAGTCCAGTGCTTTATTGGAGGTAGTTTTCTTATGACAGTGTCAATTTCCTGGATTGTTACTGGTCTATCTAGTGTCTCAGTGTCTTCTTTTTTCAACCTGGGGAGGTTGTGTGGTGTCAGAAAGTCCTTCATTTTACTTAGGTTATCAAGTTTGTTTCCATGTAAGTGTACATAGTAATCTCTGATAATCTTTTGTATTTCTTCAGGGTCAATTGTTTTGATCTTTTACATTTCTGATTGTGTTTATTTGGGCTTTTTCTTTCTTTTTCTTGGTCCTTCTGGTTATGGGATCCATCGATCTTTTAATTCTTTCAAAGAACTAGCTTTGATATTTATGTCTTCTATGCCTGTATTTGTGCTGTTTTTGGTGATTTGGATTCTTCCGCTAAAGTTAGGGTTTTGGTGGTCTTCTCTTTCTAGCTTCCTTACGTGATTTATTAGGCTCTCAGCTTGTGATCTTTCTATTTTCTTAATGTGTGCTCTAGAGATATAAATTCCCCTCTTAGGTGTGTTTTCTTGGCATCCCAGAGGTTTTGGTAAGATGTTTCTTCATTTTCATTTGTTTCCAGGAATCTCTTAATTTCTTTGATTGTAGTGTTGACCCAGTAGTTTTTCAGCATCATGCTGCTTAGTGTCCATATCTTTGTGAAATTTGGAAAATTTTGTTGGCGTCAACATTTATTTTTATTCTATTGTGGCCTGAGAAGGTGCATGGCAATATTTGCACCTTATGGAATTTGTTTATGCTTTATTTATGGCCAATCGATCATGGGGTACATTCCATGTAGTGATGAGTAGAATGTATATTCTGTGGTTATTGGGTGGAATCATCTGCAGGTATCTATTAAGTGCATTTCGTCAAGTGTCAAGTTTAGGTTCTGGATCTCCTTGTTGATTTTTTGCCTCATTGATTTATCTAGGGCTGTTAGTGGGTTATTCAAGACACCTCTATAAAAAAGTTTTAGAGTCAATATCTTTTGTCTTTTTTAGTTTACTTAGTGGTTACTTTATAAATGTTGGTGATCCTGTGTTGGGTGCATATATGCTTAGGATGGATATTTCTTGTTGATGGACTGAACCTTATATCATTATATAGTGTACTTTTGTCTTTTTAAATTTTTGACAGCTTAAAGGTTGTTTTGTCTGATATTAAGACCATGACTCCTTCCTTCTTTAGTGATCCATTTGTCTGGAAACTCATTTTCCATCCTTTATCTTTGAGTCTGTGTGTGTCCCTTGTGGTGAGATGAGTTTCCTGGTACAGCCAATATGTGGGTCATGATTTCTTATTCAGTTTGCCAATTTGTGTCTTTTCAGTGGTGCATTTAGTCCATTCACATTCAGGTCGATTATTGAAATGTGATTGTTTATCCCTGTCATGAGGTTTTTATAAAGGTTTTTCTTTGTTTACTTGTTTTCTTTTAGCTTTGGTGTGACGTATGTGTGTGTTTTCAAGTTTGTTGTGCTGTATTCTCTGTTGATTCTGTGCTCTGCTGTTCTCTTGGGAAGTGTGTGCTCATTCTTTCTTTTTCCTTCCTTTGCTTAATGCCTTTTTAAGTGTATCCTATAAAGGTGGTCTGGGAGCTACATAAACTCTTAGTGATTGGATGTCTGGAAAGGATTTTAATTCTTCACTGATTAATCTGGGTTTCGCTGGGTAGGAAATTCTTGGTTTAAATTGTTATTCTTTGTGGTCTTTGAATATTGAACTCTAGTCTCTTCTTGCTTGTAGTGTTCCTGCCAACAGGTCTGCTGCTATTCTGATTGGTTTTCCCCAGTAGGTAGTCTGATCTTTCTCTCTTGCTGCCTTTAGGATTCTTTCTTTTGTGCCTACTTTGTGTAGGTGAATTACTGTGTGTCTAGGGATTGGTCATCTCATTTGATGTCTTGTGGGGGTTCTCTGTATCTCTTGTTCTTGGCTGGTCACATCTCTGTTGAGATGGGGAAAGTTTTCCTGGATTACCTCCTGGAATACTTGCTCCAAGTTGTTCTCTATTTTCCCTTTCTTCTTATGGAATACCAATCAGGCATAGGTTCAGCCTCTTGATATAATTGCACTTCTCTTGTAGACTTTGTTCTTTTTTTCTGAGTTTTGTTCCTATATTTTTTACAGATTGGGTTAATTCCATGTTCTGGTCTTCAAGTTCTGAGATTTTATTTATGCTAGATTAATTTTGCTTTCCATGCTTGTCATCTTGTTATTTATTTCCTGGATGAAACTGTTTACTGCCCAAATCTCTGTTACAAGTTCTTTCAGTGTTGCATCTTGTCTTTCTTGAGTCTAATTCACTCTTTCCACTCATTCCCTAATCTCTGTCATGTTCTGGGGCTGGTAGTTGGTGACTTCTATTGTTTGGACCCCAGGTCTGATTTTTCAGAGCTTTCTCTTTGTTACACTTAAAATTACCAGTGATCATACATTAGATATTCCTCATTTGTAACAAGTATCTTGCTTTTCTCTTTAGTTACATTTTTCAGTGTCAGTGGGAGAGGTTTTCCTTTCTGATGTTGGCTCAGTCCCCTATTCTTTCCTTATCCAGATTCTGGATTTGTGCTATTTGGAAACAGGACACTGATCTCTTTGGAGTTCTTCCTAGTCCTCTTCTGTCCATACCCTTTGTCCGAGGTTGGAACAGGTAGGGGATGGAGAACCTGAGACTCAGCACTTGTCATGTCCCTCTGAAGTTTGTACTTTCAGAATATTCCCTCTGGGTCACAAATCAACTCCTGAGTAGTTGATCTGCCTGTCACAGAGATCAGGTCTGTTGCTTCACTTTTCTGCCTTGGTTTCAAATGGTGTAGGGGTTATTCTTTTGTCTTCTCTGGTGGGAATCTGCCTCTGGGCTTCCTCTGCATTCTTGCTTCCAGTGTCCAGCCAGTTGCTGCAGTGGTGAGGCAAAGCCTGAACCTGGCAGTCTCTCCCACTGCAGTGATGTCCTGCCTTTTTTAATTTTCCATTTGCCTGAAAGTTTATTCTCTATTCTCTAAGTCTTTTAGTGTCCTTTGTCATAAGGTGTGTTTCAGGGAGGCAGCATATTATTGGCCAGTGGCTTTTTATCCAGTTTGTCACTTTATGTCTTTTAAGTGGTGCATTTAGTCCATTCATGTTCAGGCTGATTACTGAGATGTGAGAGTTTGTCCCTCTCATAAAGCTCTTTTAAGGTTGTTTTTCTTTCAGTTTTGGGGTTAATATATGTGTGTATTTTCATTCTTTTGGGAAATGTGTGTGCTCTGTTGCTTGTGTATTTGTTTGAGAACTTGTGAAATGTATAGTCTTCCTTCTGCTACTTTCTTTTTCTGTGCATAGCAACTTTTTATGCATCTCCTGTAGATCTGGTCGGGGAGCAGCATATTCTCTTAGGGACTGGATGTCTGAAAGGATTTTAATTCTCCATTGCTGAAGAAACATAGCTTTGCTGAGTAGGAAATTCTTGGCTCAAATTATTTATCTTTGAGAACATTAAGTGTTGGGGTTCAATCCCTTCTGACCTATAGTGTTTCTGCAGATAAGTCTGCAGCAATTCTGATTGATCTTCCCTAGTAGGTAGTCTGAACTAATCCCCTTGTTGCCTTTAGATTTTTTTCTCTTATACCTACTTTGTGTAGGTGAATTACTATGTGTCGAGGTGTTGATCTTCTCCTGCAGTGGTTCTCTGAATCTCTTGTGCTTTTATAGTCATGTCTCTGGCCAAATGAGGAAAGTTTTATTGATGACCTTATGGGATGTTTGTTCCAAGGTGTTTTCCATTTTTCTTTCTATTTCAGGTATACCAGTCAGATGTAGGTTTGCCTTCTTAATAAAATCTCACATCTCTTGGAGAGTTTCATCTTTCTTCTTATTTTTTTTCATATTTTTAATAGATTAAGTTAATTCCACATGTTGGTTTCTAGTTCTGAGATTCTTTCTTCTGCTTGATTAATTCTGCTACCTATGTTGTCAGTTTATTTATTTCTTGGATGGAGATCTTTATTTTTAAATACACTTTCTTGATTCTGTCCAACTCCATTGCAACTTTGCTTACTTTTCCCCTTTGTGTTTCTTGATTTTTATTTATCCTATCCAACAATTCTCTAATCTCAGTAAGTACCTTCTGGGTACAGCTGTTCTTGGAAATAGCCATCATTTTTGCTCCAGTAGTTGTTCTTTTAGGCACTCTTTGTTGGGGCTTTTAGGGTTACCAGTAAGTTTTCATTGGTTTTTCTTTATTTGTAGCAGTTCTTTTATCTCACTTTTTAATTCCATTGCTCAGTGGGAAGTGGAGAACCAATTACTTCTGATATTTGCTTTACCTTCTGTCCTTTCCTGAGCTGGGCTTCTGGGTTTGTTCAGTTATGAAATAGGGCTGGAGGTGGGATATTGTGCCATCCCTTTACAATTTTGAGAACTTATTAAGAGGTTGGGAAAGGGCCACAAGGATGCAGAACCTACTGATGGGTCACAACGCTTGCTATCTGGTGAATGGGTCAGCTGGAATTCACTCTGTCTCCACACAATATTATCTTACAATAGATATGCCTATGTAGCCCCTGAGTCCAAGATAGAATATAAGAGATAAGAGAGAGGAAAGAAAGAGTGAAAAAAGAAAGGAAGAAGCAAGAGAAAATGAAGAAAAAAGAGAATAACAGAGAGAAAAAAAGGAAAGAAAAGGGAAAACCAACCAACCAACAAACAAAGCACACAGAGAGACAAACAAACAAACAAAAAAACCAAACACACAAACAACAAAAGAAGAAACAAACAAAACTCCCAAACCCCCAAAAAACCATTGTAGAGATTTCTCAATTTTAGATATCTTTTGAGGGCAACTCCCTCTTGTGGTGGGTTCTGCAACTGCAGATCTGAGTTTCCCTCTTAATTGTAGAAAATTGAAATGTTAGAATATTCACCCCCTGCTGTCTGCAATTGATAGCCTGGGGTGGGGGGTGGGGGGGATTGTCTCAGTGTATCCCAGGTTCTCTTCCCCTCCCTTCCTTTTCCAGCATGGATACAACTCCCATGGTATCCATTTCACAGGAAAGGCATGGGGAGCCTCTACCCTGCCCTCCTAATCTCTTTCACTTGTTGCTAGGGGTGGTGGATAGTCAGCTAGATATTCGCTAGCCTCCGTCTTACTCAGATTTGCTGTATGCATCTATCGCCCAGCAGCAGGGTGGGGAGATGGATTTCCTGGAGTTCTGCAACTGCCATTACTCACCAGGGATTGTGCATCGGTGGTGATTCTCTTCGGGTTCATGGAAAGCAGCCCCAAAGCAATACAGAGATCACTCCTTGGTCTTAAGATGCAAGTCCCTGAGGGTTCGAGACCCGCCTGGGCAGCGAGACCTCTTCTCTACAATAAATCAAAAAATCAGCCGGGTGTGGTAGCGCATGCCTGTAATTCCGGCTACTTGGAAGGCTGAGGCGGAAGGATCGCCGGAGTCCAGCAGGTCGAGGCTGCGGTGGCTGGGAAAGGCCACTGCACTCCAGTCTGGGCGCCAGAGTGAGACTCCAACTCAAAAAAAAAAAAAAAAAAAGATGCAAGTCCGCTGTTCCACCGAGGCCATCCTGGAGCATTTCCCCAACCAGGCTTTACACTGGCTGCTCAGCTCCTCTACAGACTGCTGTTTCTGCTGAACGTGGGGTCAGGAAGGATTGCTCCCTCCCCAGAAAGCACCACAGTCTCTGGATCTCAGGTCCCAGTGGTGGGAACTTGCAGCCTATCCTGGTACTGGAGGCAGTGGTGGCAAATCCAGGTTCAGGGTGACTTCTCCATGCCACTTGTCTGAGACTCGGCCTTTGGGTCCCTTGCTGTGCTCCCTCTGTGGCCCTCACCTCCTGTGTCCAGCCTGGTGCTATAGTGGTGGGGTGGGGTCTGGCAACCACAGGTGCTCTGGCAACTTCTTCCTGGGTTGGGCTTTGTTGATTTTGGAAAATGGCACTCCGCTTCTGTGCCCCAGGTAGCATTAGGATACAAGAAGCCGAGGCACCAGCTGCTTCACCTGGAGAGCCCTGGCCACTTGCTCTCAAGTCCCCACTCATTCAGTCACTCACATGCCCATTTACACACAGACATGCACACAAATTTGTCCATACACTCACTTACACAGGTACTTGTGCGGTCCAACTGGCTCCACCAACCATCTTCCCCAGAAATTTTTCATCAACACTGTTTCAACTATTACTTTACAAACGTGAGTTTTAACTCATTTGTTATCAGTGATGTAAAATTACATCATTTCAAATTCTGTTCCTCGTTGCTGCCGATGTGAATTTAGGTCTTTGCCAATTCTATTTCTAAATAATATATATTTGGTTTATAATCCAAATAAAAACACAAAGTACAGAATGCTAGTCAGAGTGGTGTCTGAGGCAAATACTGGATGTATCTGCAACTTTCAGCTGTATTGTGAAAAAGGTGACAATTTAGAAAAAGACCATTTCACTTGTGCTTAACGACAGAAGTTTGCAGCAATCAGCTTCAGATTCTGTTTTTATTTTCACCTGCAAATCCATATTAGGAAAGTGAAAAATGTGCCGATCATGAATGTGTTGTTTGTACTTTTTAATTCAAATGTACACTGTTTTCTGTTACATAAAACTCACATGGTGAATATTCAACCTATAACCCTTCTACAGGAAGTGGTTCTCCATCTGTATTGTCTGATTATGTTACTTGCCAAATTATTCAAAACTGTGTATTAATTTATATGAATACGACTAGCTTCACACATAAAGCATACAATAAACTATGGCTTTTTTTCACTTTAAGATAAAGAATATTTAATATAGGTATAACCTAAGATAAAACATTTATCTTTAGTTTTCTGCATAGTGTAATTCCAATATAATTCTTTATAGAGGAAAAGAAAAATAATGATATTGCATCAGTTTGATTTGAACTGAACTTGGTTGTTTTAATCTTTTGAATAATGCTTGTGTGTGTGTGTGTGTGTGTGTGTGTGTGTGTGTGTGTGTGTGTACCCTTAGATCTCTTTGAAATGGAGATCATATATCCATATGAATTGACATATTAGTATTTTTTGGACCAAATTAGTAAAACAACTTTTATTACTTTACATTATATTACTCTTTGAACAAAATAAAAGAGCATTGCTTAAAACAATGTTAAATTTAGTTTCTGCATAGCAGTTAAAAATAAAAGGCTTACAATTGATCAAAGCTATATTTTTCTTTTTGAAAAATGTGCAAATCTTAGCATTGCTTTATTTGTTTTTTGACATCTAACTATTCAAACTTCCAAGTTTAGTACTTTTTCAAAAAGGGAGATTTGTCCTTGAAAAATATTGTTGAAGCAATTTAGATTATTTAAGAAGAAATTATGCTTTACATAGATTGTATATAATATTCCATACATAAATTGTATATAATATTCCATATTTAATTTAACTTTGTTCATCCATAATTTAATGCCATTACTTGAAAAATTAAAAATTATAAAGTCTAGTGTGATGACACAAGCCTTAGTTCCAGCACTTTGGGAGACTAGGCTGGAGGATTGCTTGAGGTCAGTAGTTCAAGAACAGCCTGGGAAACATAGCAACATCTCATCTCTAGATAATTTTTTAAAATAGCCAGAAGTGGTGGCAGATGCCTGTATTCCAAGGTACTTAAGAGGCTGTGTTGGAAGGAAAACTTGGACTCAGAATTTCCAAGTTATAGTGAGTTATGATTGTACCTTGCATGCAACCTGGGTGATAGAGTGAGATTTCATCTCAAACTATGCACATGAGAATGTTCTTTATAATTAAGAATTTGGAAAAAAAAAATTGAAATCTATCTATATATACTATTTCCTTCAGGATACATTTTATTACTTTTTTTCTTTTACTTTTTCTTTTTTTTTTGAGTTGGAGTCTCACTCTGTCACCCAGACTGGAGTGCAGTGGCCGCTCCTAACCACTGCAGCCTCGACCTGCTGGGCTCCGGCAATCCTTCCCCCTCAGCCTTCCAAGTAGCTGGAACCACCACACCCGGATAATTTTTTGATTTATTATAGAGATGAGGTCTCACCAAGTTGCCCAGGCGGGTCTCGAACCCGTGGGCTCAGGCAATCCGCTCACCTCAGCAGCCTAAAGCGCAGGATTACAGATTGAGCGACCAAGCTGGGCTTACTTTTTTTCAACAGCTTACTACACTGGAAAATAAAACTTCAGGTGTTTATAAGAAATCTAACTAGGGCAGTAGTGATAGGAATTGTTGCTCAACCTTTCAGTGACTACAATATTTAACTCTAAACTATTTCAAACAAAAATCTTAACATTTCAATTACAGTTATGCATCATTTAACAACAGGGATATACTCTGACAAATACATTGTTTGGTGATTTCCTCATTATGCAAGTATCACAGAGTATACTTACACAAACCTAGTCTTTTGTTTCTAGGCTGCAACCCTGTACAGCATGTTACTGTGGTGAATATCGTAGGCAATTATAACACAGTGGTATTTGTGTATCTAAACATAGAAAAGGTACAATAAAAATACTGTGTAAAAGATAACAATTGGTACACCTGTGTAGGGCATCTCTATTACAAATTGCTTGTGATCACCATTGTATGTATAGTCCATTATTGATTGAAACATTATATGCAGCACATGACTATATATAGTTTGCCTTATGTGACTAAGTATGACGCACCCATAAATAAATACTTTAGAATTTTCCAAACTAGTAGTTTTAGAAACTGTAATTAATATTTTTGATATCACATAATTAGAAAGTAGCAGAGATTTATCACAATACTACAAGTGAGGGATTGGCAGTAGTGGGACGTGGTCAGGGGAAGAGAGGAGGGGAGCGTGTAACATCACTAAGGGTATGCAATCCTAAACCATGGGAAGGGAGAACCAGTTAGAGGCCCAAACACAACCTTCTCATAAACTACTTATGTACCTAATCTTGACCACTATTCCACATCTTTATAATAAAATAAAGTAAAAAAATATATATTTATTTAGAATATTTTGCAAATGTTTTCATTCATTCTTTCCATAAATAAATATTTAATAATTACAATTTACAATGAGTATTTTCCTAATATGTGTTAAATTAAATGTCTGGATTGCAGAAATAGATTCCTTTGAAAATGTGAGAATTTGGAGAAGAGATAATGATATTTTTGTCTTAATAGAGTGCAATATGTAAGAGTTACTGATTGCATCATTTACTAGGTAATGTAAATAATTTTTGTAGAGACCAGCAAGATGTTTTTGACAAATTGAATTTTGACCTCTTTTGAAGCAAATAGGAATATTTTCTTCATGTTTGTGTATGTGGGATTTAGACAGAGGAAAAATATTTGCAAAGAAATCTAAGTACAAAAAAGCATATCACGTGTGGCAAAAATAAAGTGCTATTTAACATAAAGTTATTTATTCACAATTCAGAAGTAAAAAAGGTTCAGAAAATTTAGCTGTCTTTACCTAGTTTGGAAAAAAAAATGAAACCATAGCCAAATTAATATGTTCCTTCACAATCTTTGTTTATATCGATTTAATTTTGGTTCAGAAATATCTATATAACTGACTGCAAGTACTGACCCTAAACTATCTGGCTATATAATACAAGAATTTGCACTTTAATATAATTTTTTTTAAAATTTTTAAATGTATATGGCCACAAAGCTTTTGAAAATGGAACTTTAAATCTCCAATACAGCATATCAATATATTAAACATGTACCAAGAAAAACTGTAAACGGTGGTTGACACTATGCTATAAAAATGGAATATACTTGTAGAAGTATAATTATTTTGCTGAGTTAATGATAGTGGTGTTTATTTTGTTATAATGGTCAAAGTTTGGGAGGAAAACATCAATCAGTTTATATACAACACTGAGACAATGTGATAATGAGTGTTAGAACTTTTATGAAAATAAAAAACTATGTTTTAATTTGCAATGCTTGAATGAAGAGAAAATCCTCAGCCATGCATTTGAAGCGTCTTTGGTGAAGAAGGATACACTCTGTTTAGAAGGCAAAAGAACTCTCTCCAAAGGCACTCTGTCAGCTTGAAACTGGACAGAATAGAAACTCTTAAAAGATACAGGAGGAGAAGGTGTCAGTTACCAGTAAAAGGAAGTTATTTTATCTCCCCCCCACAGAGTGAAATTATTGAGTGATGTGACACTCAGGATTTTACAATAAGTGTTGCTGGGAGCAAGCATTTAAAGTAGCCGTCATCTAGTAGGGCTCTAGTAGAATGTCGGCCAAACCTGGGGATCAAAGCTTGACTGGAAAAATCATTTCACAGCTTGAAAAACGTCAGAATAGAAGAAACCACATATTAATTAACCACAAGCAGCCGGGTTCAGTGGCTCAGCCTGTAACCTCCCATGCTTTGGGAGGCCGAGATGAGTGGATTGCCTGAGCCCGCGGGTTGGAGAGCCGCCCGGGCAACCTGACAAGATCTCATCAAATCAAAAATTAGCTGGGCGTGGTAGCGCGCGCCTGTAATTCTGGCTACTCGGAAGGCTGAGGCGGAAGGATCGCCGGAGCCCAGCAGGTCGAGGCTGCGGTGGCCGGGAGCGGCCACTGCACTCCAGTCTGGGTGACGGAATGAGACTCCTACTCAAAACCAAAACAAAACAAAGCAAAACAAAAAATTAACCACAAGCTACAGAAATATCCTCAAATGATCAAACCTTTCATGATATGAAGAAATTGAGTTTTGCTGGTTTCATAAATAAATTGCCATTTCAATGTGTCCGTTGTTCCTTGAATTCATTTTTATAATTCAGGGGCAAAATGCATATTCTATATTTTATATGATTGGAAGAATACTGGATAGATAGATGGAATCATGCATGGGTAAAGAGGGGTGAGGAAATGGATACGGCAAACTGAAATTTTCCCATGGAAATAATGAGAGGCAAAGATGTGATAAGAGTATACTTTTAAAAAGCTATGTAATGGAGAAGTGTGACATTTTTTATTTTCAGCCAGTGATGCCTACTATGATAATATTTATAGCTAGGATATCATATTTCTAAAAATTTCTTTGCCCCCTTTTATCCACTGGGCATGAAACCTAAGAGACTTGAACTACACATTTCCTTATTTTTAAAGAAAACCTGGTTTCTGGCCATCTGCTTTTCAGTGTTGCTCAGGGATGTGTCCTTAAATGAAATATATTTGTGAAACACAAATCATGATGTCTTAGGGTCCAGGGGACCCTAGATAAATTAGAAAAAGTGAATATGGGAATGTCACAAAAAACTGGCGCCATTTGCTAATATCTTAAAGGTAGTGACTTCTGGAAAGAGAAGGAAGGATCTTGACAGGTATTAAATTATTTATCCAAAGGTAACCTAGCTTTCCCCAGTCCTTTGCAATAATGTGCACTTGTTATCCAATTCTTTCCTGGCTGTTACATTTTAACTGTAACATCTTTAACAAATGTAGAACAATTGCTCACAGTATAAAATATTCTATGAAAAAAATAAACAAACAGAAAGGAGCAGTACTTTGCAGGCAAACATAACCACAGAAGGAAGTTTAAGTGGAATGGGCGAATGAAGAAAATAGTTCTCTCCTTCATATCTAATATCCACAATTGGACACATAGACCTGAAAATTGTCACTAAAAACATAAATTTTTAATAAATATATATGTATTATTCCATTTACAAGATAAAGAAAGATCTTCCTCTCAGTCATCTCACCCACTACATGAAGTGATTTAATTCCCTATTAGAAAATTATTCCAGTGTTTTTGATAAGATAGCAAAAGCTAATAATTTTTTGGTAAAAATAATTTTAATCTGAATTGAATTATTCTTGTTTTAGCAGTCTGTGAGGGTGAATAAAAGCTTAGGGGACTTTTAAAAAAGGCAATATGAGTATCTATGGAATGAATGAGTGAACACCCAAAATCATGTATTAAGAAATAATATCAATAGGATATGTACTATCATATTGTAATGGACTTCTCATGTATAAATATGATCCCATTTATTTTCAAATTGGGTACATTTATTGTGATAGCACACTATTATAATATTTTATTCAGTTAATATAAATGATTTATATACATACAATTTTTAAATTAACATTTTTGTTTCATCTACCCAAATACAATTTTCTAAGCTTGGACAACCAGGACCTTCAGTAAATTATATGATTCTTTAATAGTTTTGAGCTACTTAAAATCTCCATGTAATTATTTGAATAGGTACCTTTATTAACTGATAACATTAGTTTATTTATAAATCATTTTTACGGTTTTATCATTTTCTAATACATGAAAATTATATATTCAGAAATTTTCTTATTATAGTACTATGTATACTTTTTCTAATATTGTTGATTTCTCTATTTAGCTTATTTTTAAAAATTGTACGTAGTGAAATGCACAGATCTCAGATATACAGTTCTATAAACTTAACTATCAAGTGGTAAAACAACAGACAATCCACATAAAGAATATTATCATCATACCAGAAATTTCCCTTTTGTCTTCTTTCAATCAATTTCCATGAGCTTTAGGCAACTTCTGTTCTGAGTTCTAGAACAATGGACTAGTTTTGCCTGTTGCTGAATTTCTTATTAATGGGACCATAGAGTCAACTTCTTTTGCTTTGTATAATACTTTTGAAATTAAAATAGTATTTAATAGGACAAATATTCCAATTTTTTGGACACGGGTTATTCCAACTTTTAACTTTTGTAAATAAAGCTTCTCAAAGAGATTTTTGTAAAGTTTTTTTTTCTTTTGTAGACAAATGCTTTATTTTTCTTATGGAAATATTTAGGGTCTATTAAATTTATTATGTACTGACAAAGAGTTTTGAAGAGTGGTTTTGCCATTTTCCATTTCCATCAACTCTAGCTCCTTCACATTCTTGCCAACCTTTGGTCTTGTCAATATCTATGACTTTAGTTCTTTTAATGAATGTGAATTGATATCTCAATGTGTATTCAAATTGCATTTTCCACACTATTAACAATTGGAATAATGTTTTGTATGCTTATCAGACTTTTATATATCTTATTTGTAAAGTCACCAGTCATCAAAGAAATGCAAATTAGAACCACTCTGAGATACCACCTAACACCAGTCAGGATGGCCATCATAAATAACTCAAAAAACAACAGATGCTGGAGAGAATGTGGCAAAAGGGGATACTTCTACACTGTATAGCCTCTGTGGAAAACAGTGTGGTAATTCCTAAAAGATCTAAAAATCGACCTCTTGTATGACACTGCAATCCCCCTACTGGGAATATACCCAGAGGAACTCAAATCACTCTATGAAAAAGATACCTGCACAAGTATGCTTATTGCAGCATTCTTCACAATAGAGAAACATGGAAACAACCATGCTGCCCATTGAAAAGGATAAAAAAATGGAATATTATACAGCCAACTTGCGTGGACTTAGAGGCTTTAATACTGAGTGATCTGTCACAGAAGCAAAGAACCTAGTATCACATGTTCTCATTCATAAGCAGACCTTGAACAACTATCTTAATACTACAAGAAAAGGATTGGCAGTGGGAAACTGCCAGAGGAGGGTAGGGGCAGGATTGGCAGTAGTGGGAAACTAGCAGGGGAGGAGGGATACACCTCATCCACAAGGGTACCTGCATAATGAACATTTGTATACCTAAACCTGAATTATACCCCACATGTTTAAAATAAAAATTTTTTTAAAAATTGTTTGCCTTCTCATTGCTGATCTGTAGAAAAATATAATACATGTATTTATACATTTATATATGTACCCATGTATATACATGTCTCTCTCTATATAGATACATAGATGACATACCTATATTTCAAGATACAAAACCTTTATTAGAGATATGTATTTCAAATGATTGTTAATAATAAATTTCATTTACTTGTATTTACTTTCAAAATTGAGTCTTTTGAAAAGCATAAGTATTTAGTTTTGGAAAATTGCATTTTAGTGCTTTTTAATTTTATAGTAGTACTTTTAGAGTCTTTTCTAATAAATTTTTTCTAAGATTTTTTTTTTAGGTTTTCTTTCCAAAATTCATATTTTTCCACGTTTATCCTGTTGTTTCAATTCAAAATCTTTCTTTTGCCTATTGAAATTATGTTGATCATATATTTGTATGATTGGTTGCAGGATGCTCTATTCTGTTACATTAATTTATTTGTCTAGCTTTATATTATGCCTTAAAATCAGATAATGTACGTTCTCTACTTTGATCATTTTCAAGATTACTTTAGTTGCAGTTTAGCAAATTTTGAGGTGGTGGTTTTCATTATGACTTCAGTTCTCTCATGGTTCCAAGAAAAGTCCATGATTTTCAGTTTGTCCAGTTTTTTCTTGTTGTAAGTGTGGGAGAGACAACTTCCAATCTGTTTAAATGTTGAAGATGAAATGGAAGCCTCATATCTGAATCAAGTTCTGTTTACTTTTTGTCATTTGACTGTGTGTTTCTATTGACCTTTCCATATTTTTCATAATATTTTTATGATAGCTAAACATATATTTAAGTCAGTAGAAAGAGGTAAATAGATTTTACGCCTGCAAATGTATCTGAGTGTTTGGTAGGCCTTCAGTGTGGTAGTTTCAATGAATTTACAAAGGGATATTTCTCAGTTGAGTGTATGAATGTGTCGTGCATGGTGTGTGTGTGTGTGTGTGTGTGTGTGTGTGTGTGTGTGTGTGTGTTGTATGTGTGTATGTGACTGTAATTAACTTCAGTATATCATAACCTACAAATTACATAAGGCTTACCTTGTGTTAATGTGGGGCTGGTTTGACATAAGGTATTTCTCCCTATCTGTTCCACCCTCAGACCTTAGATTTTCGTGTTGTTATGCTTCTATATGAATTACTTCTGGGGACAAGGGGATACTCCAGACGTTCAAACTCTTGCTTTATAACTGATGCTACCCTAACGGTTAATAGCATTCTGTATGATTAAGCCTAATTCTTAGGTAGCCACACAGTCCTTGCTTCTTAGAGAATTGGTCTTCCTGGTGCACTCCCCTCTCCCTCATCTTTAGTTCTGGGCCCAGCACTTGTTCCTACTTCTTTTCATTTAGAGGAGGATATTTTTCTGTTCTCCATCAGCAGCAATGATTTGCCCTGTGCCTTCAGGAGACAGTTGGTTTTGCCTTTTCTTTCACAGATAAAAGCTTTTATATCCCAGGGGAGCTAAAGCAGAAGTATTCTGGCATAGTTTGTGCCTCTCTCACAGCTTTGTTGTTCTCCAGTCAAGGCATGTACTATGTATGATGGGTGCTTTCTCAAGACTCTAGTCAGTGCTTGCTGTAAGCACCCAATGGATTGCAGTGTGAAAATGTCTGCAAAATGTTACCAGCTCCCCCTAAATTTGCAACGTCCTAGGGCTCCACACTTTCATATAAAATCTGTGAGAACACTGGTGAGAACTACTAAGGATACTGATGGAAAGACATTGCAGCTGAGCCGGGGTGGGGAACCTGAGAAAGTTATCTATTAATGAGGAAGGGTGAGTGCTGATCCCAGAATTAGATATGGAGAGGGGAATGGACAGGGGCAGAAACAATCCTCTATGACCTATAAATACTGGACCTGACTGAGGTTTCATCAGATAGATGTTCCTGGTCCCTACCATCTGGATTAAGAGTAACAATGGCTACCTCTGGAAAAGTTTCGTTGTTTCTGTAGACAGGCCTAACAGAATTGCAATACAAAAGAGCCAGTCTAGGCTTTCACCAGGTTCCCTTATCTGAATCTTTCACATATGCCTTTGGCTCCATTTAGAACAGGTAAGCGAATGGTCACATCTTCTTTCATCAGGTGCCAGCCTCTCCATAAATCAGCGACTGATTGGTTGTCTACCACCTCAGCTTTTTGACAGGTTCAAGAAAAGCTGTAAGCATTTTTTGCCAGCAATTTCAAGAAGAGTACAAAATTGAATGGGTACCACTTTATGAATGCATCAGTATTGTATTTCAAATTGTAATGGATTCTAGGTGAATTTTAAGCTTGCGTTAATTGTAGTGCTGAAAGAGTGACAAGAAAAAAATTATGATGACATATTGGAAGTTAATTAAGTAAGAAGTTGTTCTTTTTGATTTTGGTGGTCTCATGGCCTTCTTTCACAACAAATGAATACAGAGAATGTTTTACTCATTTTTTAGTCCAGTACTTATTATGTTTTATTTACTTTGCCTCAGGATGCATCAATTTCTTACTTTCAAAGAAAGATGACAAGGACGAGCCGAAAACATTATTTGAAAAGTCTGTTTCTGATACTGAAAAGATGGAGTAAATAAATTTATTATTATTTCTGTATTTCACATTCTTTAAAATTTCTAGAACCTGAGATATATTTCTTAAATTCCAGGCAATATGGGTCAAGGTCCCATAGCACTTTCTAAGACATTTCTGCTTATATAACATTTTTAATTTCCAAAATTCACCAGCAGGCTTACTCCTAACAAAGTAAAAAAGAAAACCTTTCTCTTTCCTTCCTAATTTCATGTTGGTAGATTTTAGTTTAGTCTATCTGCAAAGTTGACATATTTTCTGTAAGATCTCCTTTGATTCTTCATGCCAGTTTGTCAGCTGGTGATTCCAAACTGCTACACTTGCCTTGCAATCTTTAAAATATTACTTGAGTGTAGAGTTCTATTTTAACTTTCCACCGTCATTCTTCATGAAAGCTTTAAATGAAATATTGACACTTTTCATATTCACTTAAAATATTATATGCATCTTCTGCGGTTCTTCATATTTTTGCATAAAATAATTTAAAACATAGGGATATATAATTTTGCAGGTCATTTTTTATCACTTTGAGCTTTCTCTGACAAGCTATTAATCTTTGAAATATTTTGCCCAGTGCTATGATGTACTGTCAGAGAAGAAGGGGGATTCATGGCTTCCAAATTCATTTGGGCAGAAATAGAATATCATTATAGAAATTTATCATTTTTTACACACTCAACATTTAGGTAAATGAAGTGCATCTGTGTCTTCTGTTGGGTCATCACAATTAGTACCTAAACAATATAAGAATGAAGTATCATTCATCAGACTCGATTATAAATTAATGTCCTTGTTTTATCAGTATGATATTTATACCTGTCAAATTCTTCATCAACTTTAGTACTTAAAATCTTGCAAATACTAAGAGAACTACTAAGGGGTTAAGTATGTAACTAGGGTATTATTGATAGCAATTTTACACATGTAAATCATTATGTTATTTAGCTATTTTGCTTATACTATTGCAGTCATCATTTGTATGAGACACATGTATTAATAATTTTATACAAATGTTAGTTACATACCAATAGGAACATTTCAATATCGTCACTCCTACATTTTTAGCACCTAGTAGAGCGTTTTATATTAATATATAAAAATGGCCTTGATGGATATTAATGAAGCAAATATATTAATGATTAATTGAGTTTGTTTCTTATTAGTTAAAATATCCAAGTTTTCATTTCAATACTGATTTTTGATAAATGGCTTCATCTTTTTAGACCTTAGTTCTTTCATCAGTCAGATTGGATGGTTGGGCTTATTGGTTTACAGGGAATCTCTTAAAGCAGTCAATTATTTTAGGTATCTTACTTAGATGTTATCAAAGATATCCCTAGTAATTCTGTTTTCAAACTTTTTTTCTAATTAGTGAATTCATGTTACTTTTCTTCTTTACCTTACCACATTGTTGAATGAAACAGAAGCATGGAAAATGCGATCTGTTGCCCAGTTTATTTATTAAAAAAACATGTTTCTCCCAATGTGATCATTGATCCTCTGCTTCTTTTTATGTTTTGAGTAATTTTTCAAAAACTTGCTTCAGATATATGCTTATTTATTTATCCTTCAACTCTGAATTTTATAATATCTACAAACAAACTTCTTTTGCTATATAACAGGGAATCTATAACTAGATAAAGCAAGGGTTGAACTAGAAACTTAAAAGTTGAACAGTTTAAGAATCTTTAAAACATAAGATTATAGGCTAGTTTCAGTGTCTCACACCTATAATCCCAGCAATTTGGGAGGCTGATGCAGGAGGATCGCTTGAGCCCAAGAGTTTTAAAACAAACTGGGCAACATAGTAGGACTCCATCTCTATTTTACAAAAATATATATGAAAGTTTGTGCCAAGGGTGCCAAAAAAAGTAAACATCTTTTAAGAGATGTTATCTATGTATTACTTTTAGTTCTTTGTAATCAGCAGTGTCTGGATATTGATGGTAATCACTTTGAACACCTCTTGTGATTGCAGAAGTCAAACATGACTTGTATTCATCTTTTGGTATCAGTATGTGTTGAGTATTACCATTGAATACAGTTTTTTTCCTAAAATGTGTATACATTTTTGGCACCATCTGTATGTGTGTATGTGTAATATGTATACACATATGTATACACATTAACATTTGATAAAACTTTTCAAATAACATTCTAGAAATTAATTTAAAAAGAGAGCACTATTTAAGAATAATGATGAGTATTAAATGATAATTTAATATACTCTCTATTGATCTATAGTTTTATTTAGTAATAACTTTAATGAAATAATAGAAACAATGTTACATTGAAAAATACAAATACTTTATTTTAAAATATGGCCATATTTTTCTCTAATATGAACTTGAATAGAAACTATAACTTTGAATTTCTCACATGTACCATTAAAATAGACTGTGTAAATTCAAGATTAAATGCATGAAATGTAATAATGAAACTTACAATTATTTATTTTAAAAATGTGGGGTACAATTTAGAATTAGGTATATAAGTGGTCATAATACAGGTAAAGTTTGGGCCTCCCTTTAGTCCCCAATTCACCTGACTTGAGATCAGGTACCCTTACTGGTATTATATGCCCCCTCCCACTTACAGTTTCTGGCTAATGCCAATCCCTTTTTTATGGCATTAATGGTGAATGTTCAGGGTCTGCTTTTGAGTGAGCCCATATGGTACTCAGATCTTTGTTTCTGTGATAGATCATTGAGTATTATAGACTCCAAATCCATCCATGTTACTGCATAGTCCATAATTATATTCTTCTTTATGGCCACATAATTTTCCATTGTGTATATGTACCACATTTTTTCATCCAGTTCAGTTTCAATGGGCAGCATTGTTGGTTCCATGTTTTTGCTATTAAAAATAGTGCTTCAATAAATATGCGTGTGCAGGTATCTTTTTTGTAGAGTGATCTGAGTTCCTCCAGTTATATTCCCAGTAGGGGGATTGCTGGGTCAGACGGAAGGTCAGTTTCTAGTTCTATTAGGAATCATCACATTGTTTTCCATAGAGGTTGAACTAGTTTGCACTCCACCAACAGTGTAAAAGCATTCCTTTTTCTCTGCATCTTGGCCAGCATCTGTCGTTTTTTGTTTTATTAATGATGGCCATTCTTATTGGAGTTAGGTGGTATCTCAGTGTGGTTTTGATTTGCATTTCTCTGATGATTAGTGAGGCTGAACGTTTTTTCATGTGCCTATTGGCTGCTCATATGTCTTCTTTTGAGACATGTCTATTCATATCTTTTGTCCAGCTTTTAATGGGGCTGTTTGTTTTTTTCCTTATGGCAACATTTGAGTTCCTATAGATCCTGGTTGTTAGGGCTTTGCCAGGTATGCAGTTGGCAAATATTTTTTTTCCCATTCTGTGGGATGTCTCCCTGCTGTCTTGATGGTTTCTTTGACTTTGCAGAAGCATTTCAGTTTGATGAGGTCCTGCTTGTCAATCTCATCTCTTATGGCATGATCTTTTGGAGTTTTGATCAGGAATTCAGTTACTTATTCTGATTTCTGTAAGGGGGTCTCCTGCATTTTCTGAGATTCTTAACCTTTGAGGTTTTTGTGTAGGTCTTTGATCCATTTAGAGTTGATTTTGGGATATGGTGATAGGTAATGGACCTGTTTCATTCTTCTGCATGTGGTCAACCAGCTTTCTCAGCACCTTTTACTGAATAGGTTGTCCTCTCCCAGTGGTTATTGGTGGAGGCTTTGTTAAAGGTGAATTTGTTGAGAAATTGAGGCTTTGTTTCTGGAATCTCTATCCTATTCCATTGGTCTATATATCTGTTCTAGACCAATACCAGGTTATTTTGATTATTGTAGCCTTATAATAAAGCTTAAGTTTGGGAGTGTGATACCCCCTGCTTCACTTCTTTTGCTAAGGATTATTTTGGCTATTCATGATCATTTATGTTCCATATGAATTTCTGTGTTGTTGATTTCTTGTCTGAGAAAAATGATGCTAGTAATTTAAGGGTTATTGCATTGAATCTGTAGATTGCCTTTGGTAGGATGGGAGTCTTAATAATGTTGATTGTTATAACTCATGAGTATAGAATATTTTTCCATTTGTTTGTGTCATCTTTGACTTCTTTGAGCAGTGTTTGCAGTTTTCATCATAAAGGTCTTTTACTTCTCTGGTTAGGAAGATGTCAAGGTATTTTCCTTTTTTTGTTGCTATTGTGAATGGGATTACGCTTTTTATTTGGTTTTCTGGCTGTTTGTTTTTGTTGCATAAAAATGTATTGTCTTTTGCACATTTATTTTATATCCTGAGACTTTGCCAAAGACCTTTATCAGTGCAAGGATGTTTTTGACAGATTTCTCTTGGGTTTTCAAGGTACAGGATCGTGTCATCAGCAAAGATGAATAACTTAATTTCGTTTCCTTTTGGATACCTCTGATTTCTTTCTCTTGTCCGATTGCTCTAGCTAGGACTAACAACACCATGCTGAACAGGAGTGAGAGTGGGCAACCTTGTTTTGTTCCAGTTTTCAGGGGAAATGTTTCCAATTTTTGCCTGTTTAGCAATATGTTGGCTTTGAGTTTATTATAGATGGCTCTTATTTTTTTGAGGAATGTTCCCTCTATGCCTAAGTGTTCAAGAGTTTTTATCAAGAAGGAATGCAAGATTTTATCAGAGATTTTCCTGCATCTAATGATATAATCATGTGCTTCTTGTTTTTACATCTGTTGATGTACTTAATTAAATTTATGGTCTTCCAGATGTTGAACCAGCCTGGCATCCCCAGGATGAAGCCTATTTGGCCATGTTGGATGATTTTTGAGATGTGCTGTTGGATCCAGTTTGTGAGAATCTTGTTGAGAATTTGACATCCATATTCATCAAGGATATTGGTCTGTAGTTCTCATTCTTTGTTGGCTCTTTACCCAGTTTGGGTATCAGTGTGATGTTAGTTCCATAAAATGATTTGGGGAGAGTTCTGTCTTCTTTGATTGACTAGAAATACTTTCAATAGGATTGGTATTAGTTCTTACTTATACATTTTGTAGAATTCCATTGGAAATCCATCTTGTTCAGGGCCTTTCATGTAGTATTCTTTAGGACATAGTCAATTTCCTAAGATGTTATTGGTCTATTTAGGATTTCAATTTCTTCTTGTTTCAACCTCGGGAGGTTGTGCAATGTCAGGAAGGACTCCATTTAACAAAGGTTATCACATTTGTTTCCATACATGTGTACATAGTAATCTCTAATAATCGTTTGTATTTGTTCAGGGTCCATTGTGACTTGGTCTTTTGTGTTTCTGATTGTGTTTATTTGGGCCTTTTCTCTATTTTTCTTGGTCATTCTTGTTAGGTATCCACCAATCTTGCTTATCCTTTCAAAGATCAATTTTTTGTTTCATAGCCTTTTTTTTGTCTTCTATGTTCCATGTTTGGGCTATTTCTTTGTTGATCTGAATGCTTCTGCTAAAGTTAGAGTTTTGGTCTTCTTGTCTTTCCATCTCCCTTAACTGATTTGTTAGGTTGTTTACTTGTTCTCTTTCTTTTTTTTTTGATGTGTGTTCATAGAGATATCAATTCCCCGGTTAGTATGGATTCATGGCGTTCCACAGGTTTTGGTAAGATGTTTCCTCATTTTCATTCACTTCCAGGAAGCTTTTAATTTCTGCTTTGATTTCTGTCTTAGCCTAGGAGTTGTTCAGCATCATGCTGCTTAATGTCCATGTCTTTGTGAGTTTTGAAGAAATTCTGTTGGTGGTGATATTTATTTTTATTCCATTGTGGTCTGAGAAGGTGCATGGCAGTATTTCAATCTTGTGAAATTTGTTTTTGCTTGATTTGTGACCAAGAATATGATTGATCTTGGAGTACCTTTCATAGGGTTGATGATAGAATGTATATTCTGTGGTTTATGGGTGAAGTATTCTGTAGGTATCTATTAAGTCCATTTGGTCAAGCATCAAATTGAGGTTCTAGATCTCTTTGATGATTTTTTGCTTTGCTGTTCTACATAAGATTGTTAGTGGGGTATTTAGGTCTCCAGCTATGATAGTGTTAGAATCATGTCTTTTTTTAATTTAGATAGTAGCTGCTTTATAAAAACTGATAATTCTCTGTTGGGTGTATATATGTTTAGGATAGATATACCTTATTGATAGATCAAGTGTTTTATCATTATGTAGTGTCTTTCCATATTTTAAAAAAATTTTGATAGCTTAAAGATTGTTTTATTTGATATTAAGATCATAACTTCTGCTTCTTTTGTGATTCGATAACCTGGAAATTTGTTTTCCATCCTCTAATTTGAGACTGTATGTGTCCCTTGTGGTGAGATGTTTCCTGGAAATAGAAAATTACTGTGTTGTGTTTTTTTTTTTTTTGTTGTTGTTGTTTAAATCATGGTTTCCATTCTATATCTTTTCAGTGGTGCATTTAAAGCCCATTCACATTCGGGCTGATTATTGAAATGGGAGAGCTTGTCTCTGTAGTAAACTCTTAATGGCTGCTGTTTTTTTGGCTTTTGTGTTCAAATACATGTATGTTTTCATATTTTGGGTATTCTGTGTGTTCTGCTGCTTCTGTGTTTTTCTGTGATCACGTGAACTATATGGTCTTTCTTTTGTTCCTCTTTTCTTTTCTATGCAGCACCTTTTAAAGTATTTCCTGTAGAGCTGGTTTCAAAGCAGCATATTCTCTTAAGGATTGGATGTCTGGAAATCATTTGAAATTTTTTGTCACTGATGAAGCTTAGCATGGCTGGGTGGGAAATTCTTGGTTGAAATTGTTTATCCTTGAGAATATTAAAGATTGGAGTTCAATTCCTTCTGGCCTATAGTTTCTGCAGATAAGTCTGCAGTAATTCTGATTGGTCTTCCTTAATAGATAGTCTAATGTTTTTCCCTTGCTGTTTTTAGGATTTTTTCTTTCATACAGACTTTGTGTAGGGGAATTATGTGTCTTGGAGCTGTTCTTCACATAGAATGTTTTGCAGGAGTTCTCTGTATCTCTAGTGATTGAATAGTCATCTCTCTAGCCAGACGAGGGAAGTTTTCTTGATGATCTCATGGAATGTTTGTTCCAGGGTGTTTTCTGTTTATCTTTCTATTTCAGGCATTCCAATCAGACATAGATTTGATTTCCTGATAAAGTTGCGCATCTCTGAGAGTTTTTTCTTTCTTCTTAAGTCGTTTTTCTATATTTTTAATAGATTGGGTTAATTCCCTATTTTGGTCTTTCAGTCCTTGGAAAAATTACTTGGTCAGTTTTGCTTTCCATGCTTGTCAGTTTGTTATTCATTTCTAGGATGGTGTTCTTTATTTCTGTGACTTGTAAGTATGCGTTCTTGAGCTTGTTCAGCTCTGAGGTAATTTCACTTTTATTAATTCTATCCACCAATTCTCTGATCTCCATAAGACCTTCTGGATGCTGTCATTCTTGGAGATTGTCATTGTTTGTTCCCCAGTAGCTGTTCTTTCTAGCATTCACTCTTTACTTGGGCTCTAATGGTTACCAGCAGTTTTTCATTGGTTTTTCTTCATTTATAGCAGTTCTCCTATCTTTCTCTTTAATTCTTTTGCTCAGTGGAAAATGGAGAAGCAGTCACTCTGGCATTTGCTCTACCTTTTGTCCTTTCTTGAGTCAAGCTCCAGGTTCGTTCAATTATAAAGTAAGACTGGAGGTGGGATGTTTTGCTATCGCTTTACAATTTTGAGCACTTACTAGGGAATGGAGGGGTGCTGAAAGGATTCAGAACCTTTAGGCATGTCATATTGTTTGCTATCTAGTGGATGGGCCAGCTGTACTCACTCTCTGTCTCTGTACTATATGACCTTACAATGGGTATGATTGCATAGGCCCTGAGTCCAAGATAGGGTATAAGAGGGGAAAGAGGGGGGAGAAGGAAATAAAAAAGGGAAAGGAGGAGAAAGGAAAAGAAGAAAAATAGAAAAAGAAAAAAGAAAGAAAAAACACACAAAAAGAGAAAGAACAAAGAAAGAAAAATAGTAGAAGGAAAGAAAAAAGAAAATCTACTAACAGACAAAGCAACCAAAGGAGATGATCAAACAAACCAATACTCCCACCCACCTCCTTCTCTGTCATTTCTGTTGCGTCTATCACCAAGCAGCTGTCTCAGGGTGGAGGGTGGATCATCTGGGGTTTCACATCTGCTATTACCTGCCAGGGCTTGTGCACTGGGGACAATGTTCTCTAAGGTCACAAAGAACAGCCCCACCACAACCCAGAGTTCAGTGCCTGGTCTCAAGATGCAGTTCTGCTTTTCTGCAGAGGCTGCCTTGGAGCACTTCTATGCCCAGGTCTTAGAGTCTGCTCAGTTTCTTTTTCTGGAACTGTTGCTCCCTTGCCAGCAGTTATCCATTTCCAGATCTCAGGAACTGGTGGCAAGATTCTGGAGTCCCCTTCAGGCTTGGGGTGAGCTCTCCCCACTGCTTCTTGGCAGTCTGCCTCAGGCTCTGTCCCTGTGTCCCCTCCACAATCCTCACTGCCAATGTTCGGCCTGCTCCAGCAGATCTTCCTGGGAAAAGCTCCCAAACTTTCTTCTGCTACGTCTCTTGTTCTGATTGCAGCTTACATGCATATGTGTTTGGTCCAGTGTGAGGGTAGGCATTTGTTCATAATGGTACCGTGTACTTGGAGTATGTCTCTGGGCAAATGACAGTCAATTTCAGAAGGGTGTGGAGATCATCCCTTGGTCTCAGGATGCAGGCTGCTCAGGATTCAAGTTGCTCAGAATTGGGCAGATAAAGCAGGTCTCTGTCCAGTTCCAGGACAGAGGAAATGGTGGCAGTCCATGTTTTATCCTCCTGTAGGCCTAAGTTCCAGATTTCCTCCCTATGCTTTCTCCAGGGTCCCTGCTGCCAGTGCCTGGCCTGTTGCTACAGGTGGTGGTGTGGGAAAGGTCCCAGGTTTTAGGTGTTGAGAGGCAGCTGATGTCTTCTGCCTTTTCTGAGAGATGCACTGGAAATGGTGGATCCTTCTGTGCACAGTGGGTGCTGAATTCAAAGCAGTGACAAATTGCAGCTGCTTTCCCAGGGGGGTCGCAGGTGCTTGATTCCATGTCTCCTCTCAGTTGGACATTCACTCATCCACTTGCATACACAAATGTACGCAGATTAATTATTTTGTGCACTCACCCATGCAGACTCACACTCCAGCCACATCTGATGGCATTTTACCACTTTTCCTCTATTTTATCTTTATTATTATCATTATTATTATTATTTGAGTTGGAGTCTCACTCTGTTGCCCAGACTGGAGTGCAGTGGCCGCTCCCGGCCACTGCAGCCTCGACCTGCTGGGCTCCGGCTATCCTTCCACCTCAGCCTTCCAAGTAGCTGGAACTACAGGCGCGTGCTACCATGCCCGGCTGATTTTTTGATTTATTGTAGAGATGAGGTCTCGCCAAGTTGCCCAGGCAGGTCTCGAACCCACAGGCTCAGGCAATCCACTCACCTCAGCCTCCCAAAGGTGCAGGATTACAAGCTGAGCCACCAATCCCGGCTATTTTATCTTTAAATCAAGTGGTAAGTTTATTGATGTATTTCATTTTTAAGGTAGCTAAGACAAAGATGATGATTTCATTTTAATAACCATTTAAACCTAATATTAAGGATTTGGCTTAACTGCTTTTTAATTTTGTACAAAATTTGGTGAAACTGTTACATTATTTAATCACTTGTAAAATAAAAATTATGAAATGAAATGGAAACTTTTTATATTTAATAAATAAATTGCTATACTAACTTATAGCAATTATAACTCAGAAAAAAATATGAGTACACTAATGAATAAATGCTTGAATTGAAATGGAATGTATGCAATTTTCTTTCAGGCCTGGGTAAAGCTATTGAAAATCATGTACTAAGACACAAATGTTTAGCTATTACATTCAGACATAATTATAAACTGGCAATATCACTTGACATGTACAATTTTAAAATTAGTGGCCTGGAATATAGCTGATATAAATTGAAGAAATGATTTTTAACATTTTATTTATATATTTACTTGACAAAATTTGTTAGATTTATATGTATAACATATTGCTTTGAAATATCTAGACATTGTGGAATTGCTAAATTAAGCGAATCAACATATGCACTAATTCATATATTTATTATTTTTAATAGTGAGAGCATTTAAAATCTATTCTCTGAAATGCAAGTCAAAACTGTGAGATATCATCTTACACCAATCAAGATGGCTAGTATTAAAAATCTGAAAAACAATGCATATTGGTGAGTTGCAGAGAAAAGTGAACCGTTGTACACTGTTGGTGGGACTACAAGTTAGTTCAACCCCTGTGGAAAATAGTTTGGAGATTTCTCAAAGTACTAAAAACAGACTTAATATTTGGCCCAGTAATTCCACTACTGTGCATATACCCAAAGACACATACATCATTCTGCCAAAAAGACACCTGCACTCTCATATGTTCGTTGCAGAACTAGTCACAACAGCAAAAACATGAAACCAACCCAGGTGTCCGTCAATGGTGGACTGGATAAAGACAATGTACAAATACCATGGAATACTATGTAGCCATAAAGAAGAGTGAAATCATGTCCTTTGCAGGAACACAGATGCAGCAGAAGACCATTACCCTAAGCAAACTAATGTGAAAACAGAGAATCAGACTTCATGTTTTCACTTACAAGTGAACTAAGCATTGGGTACAAATGGGCATAAGATAGTATAATGGATGCTGGAGACTCCTAAAGGGAAGTGGAATGAAAAAGAGTAAGGGTTGAAACAACTACTTGTTGGGTACCATGCTCATGGGTGACAGGCTTACTAGAAGCCCAAACCTCACCAAGGTGCAATATACTCAAGCATCAATCCGACACGTGTGTCCCATGAATGCAAATTAAAAAAAAAAAACAAAAAAACGCTCAGCAATTTATAAGAGAACAGTACATTTTTTTGATTATAGTGATCGCACTCTTTTCTTGAACTTATTTCGCCTAACTGAAATTTTGTATCTGTAGACCAGCATCTCTTCAATTTTTCCAGCCCGTTCCCCCTACCTACAACCCCTGGTCACCATTCCACTCTCTACTTCTATGATTTCAACTTTTCAAAATTCTGCACATAAGGGATATGCAGTTTTTGACTTTCTGTACCCGATTTATTTCACATAATATAATGTCTTTAAGGTTTGTTCATGTTTTTGTGAATGATAGAATTTCCTTTTTTTTTTTAAGGCCGAATAATATTCCATTGTTTATACTCACTACATTTTCTTCATCTATTCAATCGTTGATGAATACTTAGGTTGATTCCGTATCTTGGCTTTTGTAAACAATGCTGCATTGAATATGGGAGTGCAGGCATCTCTTCAAAACACTAATTTCATTCATTTTGGATATATACTCCATAGTGGGATTTCTGGATCATATAATAGCTCTGTTTTAATTATGCAGAAAACTTCCATGCTGTTTTCCATAATGGTTGCACTAATATATATTCCCACCAACATCATGCAACCTCCCTGTGTCCTCTACAATGCTTGCTATCTTTTTTAAAAATGATAATCATTCTAATTCATGTGAGGTGGGCTCTCATTGTGGTTTTAATTTGCTTTTCTCTAATTATTAGTGATATTGAGAAATTTTTTCTTTTATCTATTGACTATATATCTTCTTTTGGGAAACATCTATTTAGATTCTTTGTTCATTTCTTAATTAGGTTATTTGTTTTCTTACATTTGAAATGCTTAAGTTCATTTTATATTTTGAATATTGACCTCATCAGATTTATGATTTCCAAATACTATCTCCCATTCTGTAAATGGTCTCCTCATTCTCCTGATAGTCTTCTGCACTGTGTAAAATAGTTTCAGTTTTACATAATACCATTTGTCTATTTTTGCTTTTGTTTTCTGTGCTTTGGAATTTTATCCAGGAAATCAGACCAATGTCACAGAGATTTTTTTCCTGTAGTATCTTCTAGTAGTTTTACAGTTTCAGGTTTTGCATTTAAATCTCTAACATATTTTGTTATTTTTGTATGTGTATTGATTTTATTCTTCTGCTTGTGACTATTCAGTTTACCCAGCACAATTTAATGAAGGAAAAAAAAACCAAACTGTCCTTTCTTCATTGTCTGTTCTTGGCATCCTTGTGAACAATCAATTGACAGTCAATACTTAGATTTATTTCTGAGCTCCAGATTTTGTTTCTTTGGTGGTCCATAGGTCTGTTTTTATGTCATCATCATACTGTTTTGATTACTATAGCTTTATGATATATTTTGAAGTCTGGAAGTGTGATGCCTCAGCTTTGCTCAGTTTTGTTTAACATTGCTTTGGTTATTCAGAGTTTTTTGGTTGATTTGTTTGTTTTGGTTTCATATAAGTTTTAGGATTTTTTTCTATTTCTGTGAAAAACTATCATTAGAATTTTGATAGGGATTACATTGAATCTGTAGATCACTCTGGGTTCTATGGACATTTTAGCAATATTAATTCTAACCCATGAACATGGAACATCTTTCCATTTATTTGTGTCCTTCTATTTCTTTCACCAATGTTTTATAGTATTCAATGTATAGGTCTTTCATTTCTTGGTTAAGTCTATTCCTAGGAATTTTGTAGGTTCTTTTGTGCCTATTTTAAGTGAGTTTTAAAAAATTTCTTTTTGTTTATAATTCACTGTTAGTATTTGACTTTGTGTTCTACTTTTAAAAAATATTCTACAACTTCACTGAATTTGTTTATTAGTTTGAACTGGTTTTGGTAGAGTATTTAGAGTAATTTTTATTTAATTTAGTTCTTTTTTACTTAGAGTCTCACTCTGTCACCCAGGTTGGAGTGCAGTGGCATGCTCACAGCCACCACAGCCTCGAACTGCCAGGCTCAGGCAATCCTTCTGCCTCAGCCTTCCAAGTACCTGGTACTACAGGCACACACCACCATGCCCAGCTAATTTTTCTTTATTGTAGAGACAAGGTATCACCAAGTTGTGCAGGTTGGTCTCTAATCTCTATACCCAGGCAATCCTCTTTCCTTGGCCTCCCTAAGTGCTAGGATTATAGACATGAGTTGCTGTGTCTGGCTTAGAATGTTTTTTAATATATAAGATTATGTTGTCTGAAAT
The DNA here is from genome assembly GCA_027257055.1 of Cephalopachus bancanus. Classification (NCBI taxonomy): domain Eukaryota; kingdom Metazoa; phylum Chordata; class Mammalia; order Primates; family Tarsiidae; genus Cephalopachus; species Cephalopachus bancanus. The sequence continues at coordinate 14,606,286 of JAPVLO010000005.1, read as the reverse complement.
TAGGGACAATTTAACTTTTCCGTTTTTAATTTGGATGTCTTTTGTTTACTCTTGCCTTGCTGCTTTGATTAGGACTCCCAGTACTACATTGTGGTGAGAGTGGACATCTTTGTCTTGTTCCCAATCTTAGAGAAAACACTTTCAACTTTTCATCTTTCAGTATGATGTTAGCAGTGAATATGTCATATATGGTTAATATTTTGGTAGGTACATAGCCTAATTTGTTAAGTTGTTATGAAAGTTTGTTGAATTTTGTCAATTGCATTTTCTGCATCTATTGAGATGATCATACCATTTTTCTTTTGTTCTGTTAATGTGGTGTGTCACACATATTGATTTCCAGTTTTATACCATTGTAGCTGGAAATGATACATGGTCTAATTGCAGTCATCTTAAATTTGTTAAAATGTGTTTTTGTTTTGTTTTTTTGAGTTGGAGTCTCACTCGGTCACCCAGACTGGAGTGCAGTGGCCGCTCCCGGCCACCGCAGCCTCGACCTGCTGGGCTCCGGTCATCCTTCAGCCTCAGCCTTCCAAGTAGCCGGAAATACAGGCATGCGCTACCATGCCCGGCTGATTGTTTTTGATTTATTGTAGAGATGAGGTCTCGCTGCCCAGGTGGGTCTCGAACCCTCGGGCTCAAGCAATCCACTCACCTCAGCCTCATCCCTCCCAGCGGGATTACAGGCTGAGCCACCGAGCCTGGCTAAAACTTCTTTTTTTAGCATAACATATGATCTATCCTGGATAATTTTTTGTGTGTACTTGAGAGAAATGTGTTCTTCTGCTCTTATGGAATGTTCTGTGTATGTCTGCTAGATCTATTTAATTTAAAGTATAATTTAAATTTTATGCTTTCTTATTGATTTCCTCTCTAAATAATCTGCCCATTGCTGCAAATGGGGCATTTTAGCTCCCTACTATTACTGTATTACAATCTATTCCTCTCTATAGATCTATCAATATTTGCTTTATATATTGATGCATTGTGATGTTGGGCACATATACAGCTATTATATCCTCTTCATGAATTAACTCCTTTATCATAATATAATAACTTTATTCTTCATGTATATCAATTATCACTTAAAGTCTATTTCATCTTGTATAAGTATGGCAAGTCCTGCTCTTTTTAAATTTCCAGTAGCATGGAATATCATTTTCTATTCCTTTACTTTCTGTCTATGTGTGAAGTGGACAGGTGATAGACAAAGTCAGTCTTTTTTAAAAATTTTTAACTTTAAAGACGTGGGGTACTTTTCAGCATGAAGTATACAAATGTTCATTATGCAGGTGCCCTTGTTGTTGAGGTATGCTCCCCCTCTCCCAGCAGAATCACATTAGTGCCAATCCCGCCCTCCCCGTGGGAATTTCCCACTACCGACAATCTTTTTCTTATAGTATTATGATAATTGTTCAAAGCCTACTTATGAGTGAGAACATGTAACACTCAGTTCTTTGTTTCTGCTTTGTTAGATCACGTAGTATTATAGACTCTAAGTCCATGTAATTTGCTGTGAACTTCATAATTTTGTCCTTCTTTTGACCGAGTACTATTCCATTGTGTATATGTACCACACTTTTTTCTCCAGTCCTCTTTCGATGGACAGCACTGTTGGTTCCATGTGTTTGCTATTGTGAACAATGCTGCAATAAACATGCGTGTGTAGGTATCTTTTTCATACAGCACAAAGTCAGTTTTTTAACTGGAGGATTTAATGCACATTTTTATTTTGTTCACATTCAAGATAATTATGGAGAAGTAAGGACTTACTACTACCATTTTTAATTATTTTCTGGTTGTTTTGTAGATCTTTGTTCTTTTCTTAGCCTTTTTATATCTTCCTTTGTGATTAAGTAATTCTTTCTATTAGTATATTTTGATTCCTTACATTTAATCTTTCATGTAACTCCTGTAGGTTTTGGCTTTGTAATTACCATGCAGATTGCAAAAACTGCCTTATAGCTATAACAGGCTGTTTTAAGTTAATAACAAACTAACATTTTCACATAATAAAGCCTCTCCACTTTTATTCCAAATCCCACCACATGTTAGATTTTTGATCTTACAAGTCACATTTTTTTCATGATATGTATTCCTTAACAAATTATTGTATCTCTTATTATTGTTTTTAATAGTCTTGTCTTTGGCCTTCATATTCAAGATATAAGTGATTTGCATACCATTATTACAGCATTTGGGTATTCTAAGTTTTACTGTATGCTTACTTTTACCAGTGAGTTTTATACTTTCATATGTTTTCATACTTCTAATTACATCTCTTTTATCATTTAAAAAAATTCTTTTAGCATTTGTTTTAAACTCATCTCATTTTTGATAGACAGTTTTTCTGGGTAAAGTATGCTTGCTTGAAAGTTGTGGATTATTATTCTTTCTTTCCCTGCAGCACTTTGAATATATCATCCCACTTTCTTTCTGCCATTAAGGTTCCTGACAAGAAACGTGCTGCTAGCTTTATTGAAACCTCTTTGTATATTACTTGCTTCTTTCTCTTGCTGCTTTTAGAATTCTCTCTTTGTCTTTGATTTTTGACAATTTGGTTATTGTATGTATTGTTTTAGTCTTGCTTGGATTGAATCTGAATAAAAAACTTTGACTTTTGTGTACTGTACCTGAATATTTATTTATTTACCTGAATTTCGAAAGGTTTCTGCTGTAATTTCTTTAAATAAGCTTTCTAACTTGAGTTTTCTTTTCTCCTTCACAAACCTCCATAACTCAAATATTTGCTTTGTTTGATGCTGTCCTATACTTCTTGTAATTATTTTTTCATTCTTTTTTAACCTCTTACAGTACATTTGAGGTCACAGATTCTTCTGCTTTATTAATTCTGCTGTTAATGCTTTCTCTTGCACTTTACATTTTATTCATTGTATTTTTCATCTCCAAAATTTCTGTTTGATTTTGTTTTAAATAGTCTCAATCTCTTTGTTAAATTTGTAATTTGGGTCATTCATTCCTTTTTTTCTAATTTTATTAAATTATTTCAGTTTTTTTGATATTTGTTGTGATTGCTCAAGACAATTACTTTGAATTTTTTGTCAAGGAGTTTGTATGTCTGCATTTCTTTGGAGAGAGTAACTGGTAACTTATTTTATTACTTCAGTGGTATTGTGTCTTCTTGGTTTTCTATGTTTCACATTGCCTTATGTCGACATCTGCACATTTGAAGTAAAGGCTCATTCCAGTCTTTGCAAACTGTCTTTGAGAAAGTTATTCACCACTCTGCCTATATAGAGATTCCTAGAAGGCTGTCTGATGTGGTCTGAGCATATGCTTGCTGCTAGAGTCCCTGGAAAGGCTAGTATGGTGACTTGATCAGTAGGTGGGTAGGTCTGGAGCTTGAGTCCACAGGTTTGGGCCTGAAGGTTGGATCTACTGGGGTAGATCTGGGTTAGGTCTTGCAAGGGTAGGCCTGAAACTTGGACCCAGGAGGGCAGACTTGAAACTTTATCCATAAAGGCTAATCTGAGGCCTGTGTCCATAGATACTAACTTGGATCTTGATAGGGCCTTGAATATAAGTCTGCAAGTATTTTCCAAGTACTAGATTGGCCTGACATCTTGGTCCTCCAGGATGAACCTAGAGCCTAAGTCCACAGGGGCTAACTTAGAATCTCTCTATATTAGAGTGCTCTTGGGTTTTCAGTCTGTGGGGTCCCACCTGGTATCTACTGGTATCTACTGGTATGAGCCTATAAACCGGGTCTGCCAGAGCAGGCTTGTACCCTGGAGTTACCAAGATCATCATGGAGCCTGGAGTGTAATAATTAGGTTGGTGCTTGGTGGCCTGGAGGATGGGTCTGCAGGTGCTGACTAGAGTTGCAGTGCTTATCTAGGTGCTAGGGCATGCCTGAAGCTAATGAACGTGGGAGCTAGCCCAGTGTTGGGAATGTTTTGCATCCTGAAGCCACTGGGGTTGCCTAACATGGTGGGGGTGGCAGGTAGGTGGAACCTGGAGCTGTTGGGGTCAACGTGGCAGTGCATACTTTTCAAAGTCTGGGGCCACCAAAATTGGCCTGATAATAGAATGGCCCAGAGACCAAGTCTTCCATTTAAGCCCAGAGCTGGGAGATGCAGCCTTGCATGAAAGCAGTTCAGGAATCTGCATGTAGAGCCTGGGCCATGGAGGCCTGCCTGGTGCTGTGTTTTACTGGGATAAGCATAATTTTGAGGTCTGAGGCAAAGTTCAAAGCTCAGTTCCTCTCTTTCTCCTATCCAGAGGATGTTCCTTTCTTCCTATCCAGAGGGTGTCTCTCTATAAGCTATGCTGTCTGAGGTTGGGGGAGTGATACAGATAATGTAAGACTGTTCTTCCTATATTTGTCCATCCATCTCTTCTTATTTCTAAGTTAGACTCAGGAGGCTATAATTTCTCACTTGGTTTTCTTAACTCTTTTGAAGGTATTTTGTATGTGGATTGCTTTTCAAATCAATGTTTCTGCCAGGGATTAAGTGCTGGAGAGTCCTATTTCACTATCTTGGAACTCCATCCATAAAGAAACTTTAAAAATATTGATTATCATCTCAACTTTAATTTAAAATAATTATTTGCATCATATGGTTACTTACATTTAGAAAATTTCATTGAGAATAGATATATAGTATGAACACTTTAGGATATGTAACTAAAAAGCAAAAATAAAAGTAGAAAATAGATCAATTTCTAATTCCAGAATATATGTATATTTACAGGAAATTTATCTCACATAAAAAATATTGCTTTATGTACATCTATGTTCATTGTAATGTAGACAAATAATATTGTCAGACATTATATACACAATTTAAATTATTTTTAATATAATTACAAGTTCATTTTTCAATCAATGATTATGCCAATTTCTCAAAAATATAGAAATTTTGTATAACAATTACTAAAATTAACAAAATTTTATATTAACAATGACTATTGAAATTGTAACTGCTGTGTCACAAATTCTGAAACAATTCCTTTGATAAAACTATTCAGAGCCATGTGTTCTCACTCATAGGCAGACTTTGAACAATTACCATAATATTGTAAGAAAGGGATCGGCAGTAATGGAAAACTGCCAGGGGAAGGGGAGTAGGATTTGCAGTTGAGGGAAACTGCCAGGGGAGGGGGCATACCTCATCAACAAGGGTAACTGCATAATGAACAATATATACCTAACTCTGAATTGTACCCCACATCTTTAAAATTAAAAGAAAAAAGAAAAAAACTATTATTAGTAAACTGGTATAACCATATCTTGTAGATAAAGAAATATAACATTTATAACAAAAAATATAATTACAAGATACTATAACAGAGTGGTGACCAAACATATCATATTATTAAGTGTGAATGGGCTCAATTAACTTCACAAAGGAAATACGTTTTCAATTTGGCACACAAAACAAGTCTGAACTACATACTGTAAAGAAGAGATAGACAAATAAAAATGACTCAGGGAGGTTAAAATTAAAAAGAAAAACAAGACACAAGCAAGTAGAAACAGAGATACAGAGGGAAGGTATAATGATCCTCATTCACTATTCAATCCAAACAAAAAATCCAGAGATTCTAAAGAAGAATCAATTTAATACTTAAAGGTACAATTGAGAATGAAGATGTAATGTTAATTTTATGAACTAAATAGCATAGAAAAGCACATCATGAAGCAAAAGCTATAGAGAATCAGGGATATGTTGGTAGAAACACAATGATAATAGGATGATTTCATATATTATACACATTACAAGACAGGTCAATCAAACAAAATGAAATAAGTTAGGAAATTAAAAAGGCAAATAATATAGGTAGATTGTGTTACTATATTTTGAATGTTATACCTTGATAATAGTATATATGCCTTCTTCTCCAGTGTTCATAACACATTTACAAAAAGTAATTATAGATTTGATCACAAAGGAAACATCGCTACTTTCTATGAAATCAAGATATTATCAATAGCACTGTCTGTTAACAAGGTAATAAAGGTAGAAATTACTAAAAAAACCAAAAATCTTACATTTTCCAGGGTTCTCCAGAGAAACAGAACCAACAGAAAAAATACACACACACAATGTCTTTGGGACATTACATTTTAAATATGTTTCACAAAAGATAAAAGGTGACATCCAAAAGAGACAGAAAGTAGGAAATGTGTTTATGAACATTTTCAAATAATAATTTGTCTTTCTTTGAGAAAAGACTTTATAGTAGGCAATTTTCTTCTTATTCTAATAGTACTGTTATCAAATGTGTACCATCCACCTTTATTTAAACAGAGACTACACAAGGAAGTTGTTTTGTTTATCAGGAAAGACACAGAACAAGTACATTTTTCTACCTTTTCTTAAAGTTTGAATCTCTGGTGAACAGCTTCTCATTTCTAGAGTGAGCATGTTGCAGCAGCATGACTATCACTGGAGTGATTCTGACATTGGCTTGATAAGATTTGCATTAAAATATATCTACAGAAATTCTTTTTAGCTAATATATAGCTCTTCACAACCTTTATCAATTTCAAACACACTTGGTTTTCTCATGCATAAAACTTACTGAAATGTTTGCCAAGAAAAGCTATTCTAAATAGAAGCAAAAATAGGTAAAGAATACTGTAACTGATCAGTTCCCCGTACAGCTGAGATAAAGCAAACAAGTCAAGACAAAATAATAAATTCTTGTTTATTCATCTACATTTATTTTATAGCAAGTGTCATATGCAAATATACACTATTAGCATAATCTTTTTTTGACACAGTGGTTTATATGTTTTTGTAGCTATTGCCTCCTCGATATTCCATAATTCTGTTCTGTAAGCTTCCAAGAACTAAGTATAAAATGTATTTCTGTCTCTGGAGTACATTATCTCTTTATTTGCAAAAGTGTTAAGACACATGAAAAAAAATTCTGTGCTATATTTTTGTCACCAATTTATATTCATAAAATATAGTATTGAATATCAACAGACTATCAAGTTTTAATTCATGTACAAAATTTATTTTATTTTAAGTTTTGCATACTGAGTTGCTATTACATTTTGGACAGATTTTGCCTTTGAATTAAGAGGTAAAATGAGTTTCAGTTTTTCATTTCACTTGTAAGTGGGACCTAAATTACGTGTACACAAGGATGTAGAGTATGTAATGAAAGACAATGGAGACTCAAAAGGATGGAGGTTTTGGAGGAAGGTGGATGATGATAAATTACTTAATGGATACATCATTTGCTATTCAGGTGATGAATATCTTATATGTCCTGACTTTACCCCTACGTAGTCTATGCATGCAACGGAATTGTACTGGTAACTCATAAATTTATACAAATGAGAGTTTTAAAAATCAAGTAGAAATAAAACATTAGGTTTTAAAAAGCAATTAAATATGTCTAGTAGTAAGTACAGCCATTAAGTTTCCACAATTATATTATAGCATCAAAAAACAGACTTTTTTTGAAAAGTAATATAAATTTAATTCATTAAATTTAGAAAAAAGTATAGAACATCGGTATTTGTTTTGAGACACATGCAATGAACATATATGTACGTGTATTAAAACAATGCTGTCAATATTATCTGCTGGTTACTTAAATTCGAAGTTAAATGGAAAAACTATTAGGACTACTCTTGTTAATTATGTACTCTGAAGTAAGAATAATTTCAAAGTGGTTAATTATGTACTCTGAAGTAAGAATAATTTCAAAGTGGTAAACATTATCTTTTTCCTAAACACTAAAATCCAAAGATTCAATATGTGACAATTAAAAGCGAAGTTATGAAAGCATTTGCAAAATTTTCCCATTTCCTAATGTCTTGAGCTTGTCTTAGCTGAATGTTCTGCTGATCACCTTACTAATTTAATCTGTAGAAATAATATCACTCCTTATTAACTTTAACTGTAATAATCATAGCTGTATTTAGTCCAAGATTATAAATATAGAGTTATAATAGTTTGGTTTATTTTCTTATTCTACATTAAATCTACATGTCCTTATTTTGCTGAACTAATCTTATATATTTTTCCTTATCTGCCTGCTATAGTTTGGACAAATGCTGTCTCTAATTCTCATGTTGAATTGTGATCCTCAACGTTAGAGGTGGGGCCTAGTTGGAGTGATTGGATCATAGGAGCAGTTTCCTCAGGAATAGCTTGGCGCCATTTTCTTAATAATGAATGTTTTCACTCCATTAATTCACAGTAAAGCTAGTTGTTTAAAATAGACTGGCACTACTCCCCTCTCTGTATTTTACTCTCACCATGAGACATGCCATCTCCCCTTTTCTTCTTTCACAAGCAAAAGATTCCTGAGGTGTTACCAGAAGCTGAGCAGATGCCAGCGCCATGCAGAACTGTGAGTCAAAATAAACCTTTTTTTATAAATTACCCAGCCTGGAGTATTCTTCTATAGTAACACAAAATGGACCAATACCCCTTTTTTTTTTTTTTTTTTGAGAAAGCAGGATTTATTGAGAGGATGGAAAAGTCCCCTCAGTGGGAGGGAACCGAAGGTGTTGCCCTACTCTTGAGTAATCCAATGATATAATATGGAATTTTAATTTAGGTATATAGTAACAGTGAATCTCTGCCTGCTCACTTCTTGCAGGCTCAGGTTCACTGAGTAAATAGGTATAAGTCGCATGGAATATCAGAAATGTGATATCAAGAATGATGAAGATACTAGAGTGGTATTCATAAATTATTAATTTGGCTAAGAGAACAGTCATCACCCCAAATTATATTTATGAATTCATTCATTCATTTTGAGTTAGAGCCTCACTCTGTTGCCCAGGCTGGAGTGCAGTGGCACGCTCACTACTACCACAGTCTTGACCTCCTGGGCTCAGGCGATTCTTCTGCCTCAACTTTCCAAGTTGCTGGGACTACAGGCATGGGCCACCACTCCCAGTTATATATATATATTTTTTAATTGTAGAGAGGAGTTCGCATCAAGTTGCTCAGGGTGTTCTTGAACTCCTGGGTTCAGGCAATCCTCTCACATTGGCCTCTCAACGTGCTGGGCTTACAGGCATGAACTACTGCACCCAGCCATAAAAATTCTTAAAAGCATGTTTTGAAATAGTTGAGGTGAAGATATTTATGACAAGTTTCTATCTACCATACAGTTTATTTATTATTGATGATATTTTTGCTAAAGTGATATTGCGCCATTTTAAGATATATCCCGGGACAACTTTTGAGTATTCTTTTATGACCTCCTTGATGTTTCATCTCTAATAGGTTAACATAAAACTTTTATCACAAGTTAACTGTAACCCTTGATCTGAACAATTTCAACTGAACTTTCCTTGTGAAGTTTCTTTGTGTTTGGCAGTAACGAAAAGAAAAATAGAGGATTCTTTGATCGTCCAGACTCATTACACAGAAGAAGCTGTGCTACATGTCATTCCTATTTTTCTCTTTATTTCTCTCAGAATTTCAATGTCTTTTTTCAGACATGAGTTTTTATAATGGTGTGGTTGCTTTCAAATCACTTAGAATAAGATCAGAAGTATGTTCCATGAAAGATAAATTGAGCTTAAGTTTAAAGTTGTTTTTAAATTTTAATTTTAATTAAGATTTAGTAGGGCCAGAGCATGACGATTTTTATTAAAGAAGAATGCATTTATTCATCTATATTGTTTTATATCACAATCAAAACATATTCCCAAATGAATACCTTATATAGAAGGTAAAACTCATGTGGGGCAAAAGAGGGTGGGGGGGATAAATGTTTACCGTGTATATATGAGCTATCTCGTTTAATTGAGCCAAACTCTATCAGTTATAAATTTTAATTTTTTATAGGTAAAGGAAATAGAAATCTGATTTTTTTATTTGTCCAGGTCACTCAGTTAGTTATTCCAATGTCTGATTCTTAGTGCCTGTTTTTTTTTTCTCCAATTTTTTTTGGTTTTGTAAATATAATGAAATATAGTAAAGAATGATATACTGAAAACGCCTTCCTTAACTAGCTAGCATTCATTTACAGATAGACAACTTGAACTTTTTCTCCCATTTATTTGAAATCAAGAGCGAATTTCTTGTCTGCAAAACTAGTTCGTGCCATCACTTCCGCCACCTGCCTGTATTTCCAGGATTGTCTCTGAACCATTCTTATTGCTTAAAAAAACTCTTTCCCACAGGATAGCCAGATTAGAAATGTTACACCACAACAACATAATATGGGGCTCTTTCTTGAACCTTTCCAGTGGTTTCTCAAATTCCTTAGAGTAAAATCCAAAGTTAGAGTCCACTTTCCTACCTCCTTATTTTTGATAAAATAATCTCCACTAATGTTTGCTACTGAGTCAATTTATATATTTTCAAAACAGATGTATGAATTTAACAAGAGATGCAGGGAATTTGTGTTATACGAGTAAAATACATTTTGGTAAGAGGAGTCTATTATCCTCAATTCTTTTTTGGTTGACCTGTATGACATTTTAAAAGTTATGTTAAAACAATATCCAGAAGCTTACCAGCTTTTTAATGATATATTTATATTCTTATAAACATGAGGAAGGCATATTCAACCAATACAAATATATTACTAGCATATCAATAAGGTAAATTGTATAGATTTTCCAGCATCTAATAAAAATATAAAGCAAGTTCATATTCACATAGCATGTCACAATTCAAATGAAAAATTCCCTTGAATATACACTGTATTTAGAAAGCTTTCTAATTGGCCTAAAATTTTTATGCATGATTAGTACTTAATATCCTTCTGAAACTATGCAACTATTCCATATTAATAAACTTATTTTTCTTATATCTGACTTAGGAGGTAAATAGTAAATTTATCCAGAATTCAGAAATGTAAAGTAACTTGTCCAAGATCTCTCAGCTAATAAGTGACAAGGACAGAACTGAAACCATACCTGTGACTGGCAAGTTCATGCCCTTGCTCTTTATGTAAGTAATTGAACATTACAGCTCATATTTCAGAAGTGCAGAGTACCTCATCATACTGAACTTTTGCTAAACACTATTCTTATTTCAGTTTTGTTTCAAATGAAGCAATTTCAGTAGTGGTTCCTACAGCTTCTTATATATTATATTTCTATAAAATTTTAGATCTTTTAAATCACTTTAAGCAGTTTATGAAATTATTTTAAAAATAATATAGACATCAAGTTCACAATATTGAAGTATAATAAAGAATTTAGGTGGTATATTAGGTTACTGCTTCACTTATTTGTATTGGGCTTCACTGTGTATACTGATGTGAGAATATAAAATCTTGGTCATTACATGAGTATAATCAGGAATTTCCATATAAATGACTCTCGTTAAAAATCAACATTTTCATGGTAGTATTGATTATGACAAATAATACTTGTTATTTCTGAGTATTTTTGTACATAATAAACTTCTAAATTAATTATCTTTAAGAAAAGCATCATCTTGCTTTTTATAGTTGAATAATAAATAGTATTTATTTCAGTACAAATTTATGCCAGGATAATTTTATGCAGATTTCTTTTAGGTAATAAAACTGGCATCACACACCTCCAGTTTTATATTTCTAGCAAATTGATAAAATCCAAATACTATCTCTTTTAAAATAATCTAGGATTAGAAAAAAAGTAATAAAAATTTAGACATATTTATTTGATATCTTGAGTTATAAAATATATTCAACTTCTTATTTTCTTTTTACATTTTCAATAACTGGATAAGTTATACAAAAAATGGCTTGCAGTTTTATGTATGTATAGAAATTAATATTTAGGGGAATTAATAGATTTATTGAAGATCACAGATTGATGCACTTTAGGGAATCAGCCTTTGGAATTAGTTAAGTCTGGGTTTGAATTCTGCTTCTGCCATTTGCTAACTTTGTTACTTTTGGTGATTTATTTAAATTTTCTGAACCTCAGTTTCACTATCTATTGAAAGAGAATAATATCTATAATGGCAATTTATTGTAAAGATTACAAATAATGTATAGCTTTCCTAAAACAATAGTTGACCTACAGTAGGTATGGGTTGATAATAAAGTCGTGTAATTCCTAAATGAGTGAAACAGTAAAAACTCTGAGATTCAGAATTCAAGCATAAATATCATTTCACAAGCATTTTTGAAGGTATCTGTTTCCCAGTCTAATTTCTTCTTTTACAGTAGCTATTGTGTAGGTTTAGACAAATATGTTTGGATTCATCAAAATACAGAACTAGTCACAAGAAGTAAACAACACATGATATCTAGTAATATAGCATAATAACTTATCTGAATCATGGCATCATGAGAACTTCTTTAACCTCTTTTTGTAAGTTCCACAGTTTTATCTCAACTATCTCAGTGTCTCTGCAGGGCCATTTTCCAATAATATTTAGCTATGAGTCTTGTACATATAAACACATTCCAGTTATCCCTGTTTGTTAAGTGAAAAATAAACATATATGCCAATTTTTATCTCACTCTTGTGCTGGAAAGAACCCTAATATATGTTCTATGGCTTTTTTTTTTTTTTGAGTTGGAGTCTCACTCTGTCGCCCAGACTGGAGTGCAGTGGCCGCTCCTGGCCACAGCAGCCTCGACCTGCTGGACTCCGGCGATCCTTCCGCCTCAGCCTTCCGAGTAGCTGGAATTACAGGCACGCGCTACCACGCCCGGCTGATTTTTTGATTTATTGTAGAGATGAGGTCTCGCTGCCCAGGCGGGTCTCCAACCCGCGGGCTCAGGCAATCCACTCACCTCAGCCTCCCAAAGGCACGGGATTATAGGCTGAGCCACCGAGCCGGCTTCTATGGCTTTTTATAGCGAATTGTTCTTTGCCAAATCTGCCTTTACTCAAGCATATCCTGTCTCACTGGTGTTGATATGTCACATTTTAGTCATAGTGACAGTGAAACTTGAAAAAAAAACTTGCTTTTAGCATAAAGAAAAGTAGTCTTGAATTATTTTAGTAAATTACTTACTTTTTTCCAACTTTTGAGCATGAGTTTCCCACTTCTGGTTTTTCCTATATTCAGATTACAATTCAGCAACAATTTTACTGTCATATTCGCTGTCATATAGGAAATAAAAATTGCTCATACCTTCCTAAGGCACTCAAATTATTGGTGACAGATCTGTGTGTGAATTACCCTGGCAGCAAGTTTCCTGTTTCCTAACACTTCACTTTGGTTGGTTTAGGTTATTGAGTGCTAATAGGGAGAAAAAAAATCTTTAAATTTTGAAATTATTTTACTTATTATTTTGTATTTTCTAAATACATCATTCCAAAAATGTGCCCATACATTGCTTTTATACTTCTTAATTGATTACATCTCTGTAAAATAAAAATTACTAAGCTGAATTTTGTAGACTAATGCTTTTAAATACTTAAATGATTTTCCATGAAGTCTGCAATGCCATTTTTAGAATTGGTGTTTCTTTCAAATGTGTCAGCTATTAGAGTGTAGGACTTCTTAGTTTATTAGTAATACAAATGTTATGACTGAATTAGAAAAGCTTCCCTAATCACTGAAAGGTCTTTGAAAGCTCCAATGTAATTATATCTTGTAATTATCAGAAAGTAAAGTTCCCAAATCATTCCGACAGTCAAGCATTTACGGTTCTGAGCCTGCAGCTATGTGTGGATAATATTAGCTGCTAATTATAGGGATGGGAAATAATTAAGGTGAGATAAATTTTTCATTTTAACTTGCATATGATATTTTAAATAAAGATGTTTTCTGCCCTTATGAAAGCATTTCTAGGAGTCTGAATGATGGGATGTGGTTGCATTTTAAATGCGATGGTGAATAGGGTAAAGAATTGGGTTTCAAATATTATAATAAGTAAATAAATATGCTGAACAACTATGCTGTAATGACTGGTTTAGTTTTATTATGGCAACTGATGTATTAAGTTTATTATGACAACTAATGCATTAAATTAAGAAGATGCATGGACTGACAAATAAACAAATTCTAGTATTTAATGAACAAATAAGTATTGTCATATTGTTTGCAAGACTGATTAATATAATCTGTTTGTTTTTGCCTTAAATTATCCACTTTTAAATTCCAATATTAGGAAAGTAATTATCTAGACAATTCTCCCCAACATATCTTCCACTGAACACAAGTTTTGCTAATAAAAAGAACTATTACATACCATAAAAGCATCAGATTTATATTGAAAATCTTTGGTTAAATAAAATGTTGATGTTCATTAGCTGAAGGATTTAGCATGTCTTTTTTGTAATGCTTCATTTGGGTGTTATTTGATGCAAAATTTCTCAAATTTATTCAGAGATCTAGCATTTCCCAAAACACATTTTGTAATATATTAATGTAGATTTTATTCAACTACATTTTTTTGTTTAAGTAAACAAATCGATCTATTTGATAGTAGTTTCCTCAAGTTTATTCAATTTCTTTATACTTTGCAATGGCATTCAGAATTCAAAATTGTGTTCTTTAAAGTAATACTTCTCAAATGTGGTATCCTTGAACTACTTTTGCCAATCATCAAGTTTAAATATATATGGTTATCAAAATATTATCTAATAATATTAACTTGAGAGTTTAATTTATAGTAATAATCGTATCATCTATGTAAACTGCTAAGTAATTTTTAAACTTTAACTAAGTTACCTATTCAAGTTGATAGATAAAAACCATGAGGTGTGGTCAGATTCCACCAGCAGTCAGTTTCTTCTAAAATGTGTATATCTACTATATAGCACTAGAAGTAGAAGTCATTGAGAATGCCAGCCAGGACTGGAATGAATTTGTCAGATGTTTGGGTATATTCAAATAACACTTGCAAACAGAAATTATGCCATGTTTTCTTACTGAAGACTGTGTCCTGCCTACAAATAGGCAGACACAAAATTGATTAATTTCACTCAAAATCTGAAATTTAAAAATATTCACTTATGAACAGAATTAGTGTTTCCAATCTGATTATCTTGCATTGACCTCTGGATAGTATTTCTCCATGATATGCTGCAGCATTAGGACTGATTTTTAACATATACTTATTAATACTTCATCAACTTCTTTCCCCAATCAGGGAAGAAAATTGCCATGCATTGAAAAAGAATAAAACTGTTGGCTATCTCTGCTTGGACCCTAGTCTAATCTTCTGATGATATTATCGTATTGCCTTAACAACATTAGAAAATTTTAATCTTTCAGGCCTGTGGGTTCAGGCAAATACGAATAGTGAAAATATCATTGAGATTTGTCACTCAAGAAACACATGAAATCATAGAAATGGATTTAATGCATTACTTATGGCATGAAGAGATCTTTTAGCTCATTCTTCAATTTCAAATTTCCCATTGAACAGTTAACAAAATTTAATGGGAAATCATAGTTAATAGCAGAGATTTATACCTATAGACCACATAGCTCAGAATTACCAAGGAATGAATACATTTATAGCATTCATTATTTTTTTAAGACTAATGAAAAAAAGGAAGCATATCAGTGATGGCCTTTTAAAAATTTTTCTGAGAATAAATCCAAGTTTGAATTTAAATAAAATTTATCTTTTCTTATGTATAAATGAGTGTTATTGCACACACAGAGCTGCAGCATTATCAGGAATGATATGAGGGCATTCTCTAGTCTATGTTATGACCAATAAGATAATCATTACCTAACAGAACATCTAATTTCCAGTGACACGAATTATTAGTGGAAAACAAAAAGTTTCCTAGATTCTTTCCCACAGAAGTAAATATAGTTTATGCAATGAGATTATTTGATTCAGCAGATTAAATATTTTATCCAAACATATAGCAAGGCATGTCAACACGTATGATAATAATTGTTCTAATGCTTCACGGACCAGTGACATACAATGTGGAATAGTCATTTTACATGGAATTGTAGATAAAGCTCATTCATCTTATTTCAAATAATAAGGATTGCCATTAAGATCATAAGTGATTTTATAATTTTACATGTTTTCATTGTGGAGGATTTCAATGTTGAAATATGAATCTATGTTTTTGTTTTCTTCTAAGTCTTTATTTTCAAAACTCATTTTGTTTATATTTTAAACTGTTAAGCTAAGGTTACTATATTTCAAAAAGACTATAGGTTTCTCAAAATATTAGTATCGTTTTTAGAAAATAAAATGAAACAGCTGGGCGCAGTGGCTCATGCCTGTAATCCCAGCACTTTGGGAGGCCGAGGTGAGAGGATTGCCTGAGCCCGCGGATTCAAGATCAGTCTGGGCAACTTGGCAAGATCACATCTCTACAATAAATCAAGAAAAATTAGCCAGGCATGATGGCGCATGTCTGTAGTTCCAGCTATTTGGAAGGCTGATTTGGAAGGATCACCTGAGTTCAACAGGTCGAGGCTGCAGTGGCCGTGAGTGTGTCACTGCACTCTAGCCTCAGCGATAGAGTGAGACTCCAACTCAGAAAAAAAAAAAAAGCTGGGCTCGGTGGCTCAGCCTGTAATCCCGCGCCTTTGGGAGGCTGAGGTGAGTGGATTGCCTGAGCCCGCGGGTTCGAGACCCACCTGGGCAGAGAGACCTCATCTCTACAATAAATCAAAATATCAGCCGGGCATGGTAGCGCGTGCCTGTAATTCTGGCTACCTGGAAGGCTGGGGTGAAAGGATCGCCGGAGTCCAGTAGGTCGAGGCTGTGGTGGCCGGGAGCGGCCACTGCACTCCAGTCTGGGCGACAGAGTGAGACTCCAACTCAAAAAAAAAAAAAAAGAAATAAAATGAAAGCTTTAATAGCTTCATGTTATTATGTGTCAATATCATACAGGATTAGAGTTTTTACTTTGGAATGTCATGGCATCTTTCTGGATTATAGTGTTTCTGTACCTAAGTGCTTTTAAGCTTAGGGATCACTTTACAGCTACTCCTCCACTTTTGTAAGTTGGACCTCCAAACAACAGAATAATTGCACTGACCATCCTCTGTTTATTTCCTATACTACCAGATTCACTTTTTTTGTTTCCTGCTTTTTGCCCCTGTAAGAAGTCATCATCTGAGGCACTTTGTTGCTAAGATGCTGATTGAATTCAGTCGGTGGAAAGCAGCAAACAGATCAAAGAGAGGGAGTCAGGAAAAGGAAAAGAAGGGGGGTGGGTGGGGAGAGAGAGAGAGAGAGAGAGAGAGAGAGAGAGAGAGAGAGAGAGAAAGAGAGAGAGAGAGATGTATTTTTTTCTTTTCTGCCTTTCCTTACAGAAGCTGAATTCATTGGTATCCCATACCCAGTCTGATGGGCACTTTTCCTCTTTTAATTCTCATGCAGTCTCACTAACACTATTTCCATGCTCTTCAGTTCCAGAGATTGCTCCCACCTCCTGACACTTTTAATAGCTGAGTTTTTTAGCTTCCTTTTATTTGCTCTTTTTGAACACCCACAATTTATGAGTAGCCTCTACCTTTGAGAATAATAAAGGGCTAACTTTAGTTGCATAAAAGCTTGTAAATAAATATTACTCAAGGAAGCAAAAAGACAGATGAGAAAAAGACAATGTAACAACATTCAATGTGTTAATAAATATGGAATTAATCCTGGGGTATCAAATATTTTAAAGTCAATATTCCTTAAACATGAAACTACTTGCTCACAAATAAATATAAACTTTATATATATATATATATTTACAATGATCATTTTGTTATTCAATCTATATCCTCATTTTAATTATATCAATGGAATAGAAGACCCACAGATTAATTTTGGATATGCGAATTAACCAAAATAACAGCTTTTTAAAAAACACAAAAGATAAAATTTAGCTCTGAGAATTAAATATTTGTTCCAACACATCATTGGGGAATTTGAAATTATTTAAATAACTCAATTTAAACAGCAATCAGATTATAATGCATTGATTTTATATAAATATGTATATATGTGTGTGTTTCAGCATTGCAAAGCTTATATAAGGAAAGATAATGAATTTTTGGAAGATAAAAAAAGTTATTCAAAATTCACAGAAGTGTGTGTCATATATATTGGATTATTTAATATACATGCTACTGTACTCACAGTAGAGGCTCTTGACTAAAGGATTTGGTGAATTTGTAAATTCATGGGCAAGGTATTTCTTGTGGGAAAATCCACTGCATTGCTGTAGCTCAGAAATATGTTTGAAGATCATCTAACTATAAAATTTTTACTGTACAGAAGCATTGTGCTGGCCATGTGCAGTGTTTTACACCTTTAATCCCAGTACTTAGGGGTGCTAAAGTGGGAGAATTGCTTGAGGCCAGGAGTTCAAGATCAGCCTGGGCAACAAACATAGTGAGACCTCGTCTCAACAAATAATCAGAAAAGTTAGCTGATTAAGGTGGCACATACCTGTAATTCCAGCAACTAGGAGTCTGAGATGGAAGGATAATCCAAGAGGCTGAGGCTGCAGTGAGCTGTAATCATGCTACTGCACTCCAGCTTGGGTGACAGAGTGAGACTCCAACTCAAAACAAACTAACAAACAAACCAAAAAACATTGTTCTTCTTACTCTAGTATTTCCACAATTTCCACTAATCACTAATCATCCACTTTCATTGCAATGATCACTAATCATCCAGTTTTCATTGCACAGTAATAAGTAACTATGAGTCTTCCGATTATGTTTTGTAATAAATAGCATGGAGTCTCTTCTTGCTTGGTTTGTTCATATGTCTCCGATCGTGTGTATTAGTTTTCCAAGCTACCACAAAATATCACCACAAATTTTGTGGCTTAAAATAACAGATATTTATTTTCTCAGAGTTCTGGAAGTCAAAAGCCTGAAATCAAGGTATCTGCAAGGCCCTGCTTCCTCCGCAGGTTCTTGGGAAGTTTCTTTTTTGTTTTTTCTTTTGGTCCCGAATCAGCTTTTGGTGGCTCCTGGTATTCTTTGGCTGCTGGCAGAATAACAACAATCTTGGCCTTCATTTTCACATGGTCTTCTTCTATGTCAGATCTCTCCTTTCTCTAATAAGGACAAAAGCCACTAGTATGGTCCCATGTCAAGATCCTTAATTATGAGGGAGGACCTGATAGCACTGGTATGTGTTCTAGGAATCCACTGACATCAGTGTACCAGGCAGTGTTTTGTGAGAGGCTGCGTTAGGCTTCAGCAAATTTTTCAAGATTCATTCAGTGCATCTGACCATTTAATGATGGGTGATTTATGAGCACACCTGTCCACACTGTGTTGAGTATTTAGCAGGTTTTGACCAAAAATGACATGACTTCCATGTCCCACCCTCCCTATGCACCCGATATCCCCCCAGTGACTTTTTTGTTTGTTTGCTTGTTTCCCTGGATAACAAAAGTCCTCAAGGGGAAGCGTTTGCTAATGTGGAAGAGGTGAAACAAAAAATGGCAGAAGTATTAAATGACATCAAAATTGATGACTTCACAAACTTTTGAGCAGTAGGAAAAAATCTCAATAGGTGCATTATTACATCAAACAGAAAGTACTTTGAAGGACACTGACAGTTAAACATGTAAGAATAAATACACTTAAAAAAATAAATTCCAGTTTGTGGGAATACCTCCTCATATATCTGCAAAGATCTTTTCCACAAATAACATCTTATTTATAAGTCCAGGGGTAGACTTAGACATATCTTTTTTGGAAGGCATGATTCAATTCATACATTATGTAAACAACATGCATTCTTATTGCAAAGTAATAAATAACACAAAATCTTCCTTGCATGCATGTGTGTATTTTTGCTAGGATAATTTATGTTTTCAAGGTCCTATTAACCTTGAACAGCTAAATGAGTGAGTTGGGAACTAGATTTCAAAATCAACAGTGCCTAGAAAGTTACTTCTTAAGTCTGTTCATCATCTTTCTCTGCAGTTTCAGTTGAATTTTTCTTAAAAGCACACATCTCTAATGGAACTTCACATTCCAAATCCCTTAAGAATTTATGAATTTTTTTCCCTTCAAATATGAATTTTTGGGGTTATACAGCAATAGTTGTCATCAATGTTAATAGCATTTTATTTCTGAAGTTACAAATTTTCTAGTCTCTTTTCCATTCAATGCACTATAAAATTTTTTTTTTTTTTTTTTTTTTGAGTTGGAGTCTCCCCTGTCGCCCAGACTGGAGTGCAGTGGCCGCTGCCGGCCACCGCAGCCTCGACCTGCTGGGCTCCGGCGATCCTTCCGCCTCAGCCTTCCAAGTAGCCGGAATTACAGGCATGCGCTACCACGCCCGGTTGATTTTTTATTTTATTGTAGAGATGAGGTCTCGCTGCCCAGGCGGGTCTCGAACCCGTGGGCTCAGGCAATCCACTCACCTCAGCCTCCCAAAGGTGCGGGATTACAGGCTGAGCCACCGAGCCCGGCTGCACTATAAAATTTATAAACAACAATTAGGCAGACATTTGTCTCATGAATCCTTTCAAATTATTTTGTTAATAAATGTGAATGCTTTCTGAAAGACTCATCTTACATTTTATTTAATATTTCAGGGAAGGTTTTAAAGAAAAGCAAAATTTGGGGGAGTGAAGCTTAGATTTTATTTATTTTTATTTTTAATTTTGATTTCTATAGCTTGAGGGTGTATAAGTTATTTTGAGTTACATGGATACTTTGTGTAGCAGCAAAATAATCTGGGATAAACGTGTACCCACCTTACCCATTGTACCTATTCATCCCTTCACCCCTGCTCATTCTCCCCCTTCTGAGTCTCCAATGACATTATACCATTCTATATGTCTTTGCAGATTCTTAGTTTAACTCTCACTTATAAGTGAGAACATGTGGTATTTGGTTCTCTATTGCTGCATTAATTCACTTACATTGACATTCTCCAATTCCAAACAGATTCCTGCAAAAGATATTATTTTATTACTTGTGATGGCTGAATAGTATTCCATGGAGATATATCGCATTTTCCTGATTCATTGTTTAGTTGGCGAGCATTTAGGTTAATTCCTTGTATTTGCAAATTGTGAATTGTGCTGCAATAAGCATACAAGTACAGGTATCTTTTTTTAATATAACAACTTCTGATATTTGGGGTAGATATCTAGTAGTGGTACTGCTGAATTGAATGTTAAGTCTACTTTTAGTTCCTTGAGAAATCACCATATTGATTTTCACAGAGGCTGTACTTATTTGCACTCCCATCAACAGTGTATAAACATTTCCTTTTCACCACATTTGTGCCAATAGGTATTGTATCCAAATTAGAAAGTAAAATCAAACGATCTCTGACAATATAATCTTATACTTAGAGAATCGTAAATATTTCTCAAAAGAACTTCTAAACTTGATAAATAGATTCAGTAAAGTTTCAGGATACAAAACCAACACACACAAATCAGTAGCACTGCTATACACCAGCAGCAACCAAACTGAGAATTAAATCAAGAACTCAATTCCATTTACAATAGCAGCCAAAAAGCTCAAATACCTGGGAATATATTTAAACAAAGAGGTGAAAGATCTCTGCAAGGAGAACTACAAAGCACTGATGAAATAAATTGTGGAGGACACAAATGGAAAAACTTCCCATGCTCATGGATTTAAAGAATCAACTTTGCTAAAATGACCGTATAACCAAAAGTATCTACAGATTCAATGCAATTCCTGTCAAACTACTGATGTACCGATGTCATTTTTCGCAGAATTAGAAGAAACAATTCTGAAATTCATTTGGAACCAAAAAAGGGCCATAATAGCCAAAGCAATTCTAAGCAAAAAGAGCAAAGCTGGAGGCATATGTAACCTGACTTCAAATTATACTACAAAGCAAGACAGCATGGTTCTGGTACAAGAGTAGACACATGGACAAATGGGACAAAATAGAAAATACAGAAATAAATCCAAATACCTACAACCAACTGATCTTTGACAAAGCAGATAAAAATATATACTGGGGAAAGGATACCCTATTCAACAAATGGTGCTGGGGAAAGCGGATATCTACATGCAGAAAAATGAAACTTGATTTCTACTTCTCATTATGTAAAAAAATCAACTCAAGATGAATTAGGGACATAATTATCAGACCCCAAACCATAAGAATCCTAGAAGAAACTAGAAGGAAACCTAGGAAAAACGCCTCTGGATATCAGCTTGGGCAAAGAATGTATGACTAAGACTCCAAACACAAATGCAACAGAAACAAAAATAAATATTTGGAACTTAATTAAATTAAAAAGCTTCTGGACAGCAAAGAAATAATCAACAGAGTAAATGGGCAACCTACAGAATGAGAGAAAATAATCCCAAACTCTACATCTGAAAAAGGACTAATATCTAGAATCTACAAAGACTCAAGCAAATCAGCAAGAATAAAGCAAGTGACCCCATTAAATAGCGGGCTAATAATATGGACTGATATCTCTCAAAAGAATATATACAAATGGCCAACAAACATGAAAAAATGCTCAACGTCACTAAACATCAGGGAAGTGCAGATTAAAACCTACAATGAGATACTACCTTACACTAGTCAGAATGACCATTTAAAAAAAGCAGTATATCTGAAAATTTAATTTTTTGTCTTTTTGAGTGGAATAATTACTTGACTATAACCACAAAAATAATTCCTTAATCCTTTCACATACTTTACACTTTCTTGTATCACACTTCAATGCATTGTTCATTGATTCAATTTTGAAATGTCATTATCATTTATTAGTTACTCAAACATCATTTTATTCCTCCTTTTATAAAGGCTTTTTGTCTACACCAAAGATACTTTACAAGAAAATCCTTTTTCTTTGTAATTTCTACTTGTATTGTGTTCTCTTTAGTTACCCCTTTTGGATTCCTTCCTTTTTTCTCTGTTTGGAAAATACCTTGCTAATTAGTTTGCATTATTTCTTTGAATGGTCTTTATGAGATTTTTCATTCTTCTATTGCTTTAGATTTTTTAAATAAGTATACTACTTTCTCTTACTTATAGTTTTCTTGATTCCTTCCCAGAAATAACAAGAAGAATTTAAAATGAGGAAATAAAAACAGAATAAACACCGTATCTATAAAGTGTGTGTGTGTGTGTGTGTGTGTGTGTACACGCGCGTGCGAGCGTGTGTGTGTGTGTGTACACGCGTGTGCGCGTGCGTGTGCATGTGCGCATGTGTGTGAGATTACGCATATTGTGCCTCTTCTAAAAGGTAGGCACTGGCATTTTACTTAGTGGATTTTCCTTTTTCATTTATTTGAAATGCAGCAATGCATGCTAATAAAAAAGGAAGAAATATGCAAAGAAGAAAAAAACAAGGAAATAATACTAATTATATTTGTCTAATATTTCTTGCTAAATTTATTTGTTTCTTGGAAAGCTAAGGGCTTGAAAGGTAGCTGGTATTAGATGAAATCTCTATTATTTTAAGTCTGTGATAAATTAGTCTCAGGAAAATAAAATAGACATCTGCAAAAATTTTTCTCACTAAGTGGTTACCACACAAGGAGAGAGAAAGAAAATGAAACCCACTTCTTGTGAGCAAGTCGGTATCAGAGAGACAGTCCAAAAATGTGCATACTTGGGTATACCTGTGGGTCCATATATGTGTGTACCCACAATCTATGGGGAAAAAAACAACATTGTCTTGTAGCATTAAAATGAGGTAGGTTTAGGCACGATAATTATATTTTAAATCAACTTGATGTTCACTCTTCTATTCTTGTTTAAAAAAGTCTAAATAACCATCTTCCTGACATAAAATAAAAGGAAACTTCGACTTTGTGAACTTCAGTCTATTCTAATTTGGAAACATGTAAGTGAAAATAGAATTAACTTAGATAGCAATAAGTAAGAAATGCAATTAACTTTATTTATTAATTTTTCATTTTATTAATTTATTTTATTATAATGATGTGGGGTACAAGTCAGGATTAGGTCCAGAAGTAGTGTATGTGTAGATATAGTTTGGGCCTCCAACTGGTCCTTACTTCCCCTGATTTAGGATCAGGTATCCTTAATGGAGTTATGTGCCCCCACCCTCCTCTCGCAATATCCCACTACTGCCAATCCCTTTCTTGTAGTATTTTGATAAGTGTACAGGACCCACCTATGAGGGAGAACAAGTAGTATTTGATTCTTTGTTTCTGTGATAGACTACTGACTATGATGGACTCTATAACCAATTTACTGCAAAGTCCATTATTTTTCTTTCTTTATGGCTGTGTTATATTCCCTGTATATGTACCACATTTTGTTTATCGCACAATTAATTTAAAACAAAATTTATCAAAGGTGTGTATATGACTTACTGCTTAGTCTTATAATTTTTTTTCTCAGCAAATGTATTACTACTTTTATACCAGTTTGTTTTTATTTTTCAATGTTGTGTTTGTGTGGTCTAGGTAAAATCTGCATGTAGCATGCTTATTATAACGTTTATTTTTATAAAGTAAAATTATATAACATAAAATTGAAGAAAAGTTAATGCAATATGTTATTAGCACCTAAGCAGGAATTAGTGAAATGGCTGAGAATAAAATAAGATATTTAAGCTTATTGTAGCACAGTTTTTTACATCCGATTCTTAACAGTTCCATTTTAAAAATAGGGAAATTTCAAAAATAAATTAATAAAAATAAGAAAATAAAAAACAAAAAAAAATAGGAAAATTTCAAACACATCAACTGAGAAGTTTTCCAGCAATATGCCGAATTTTTGTACTCTAAATCTGCTAGTTTCACTAAAATTCACTGCTGGTTTTTTCTTAGGAAGTGATTAAATGCCATGGAGATGTAAAATAAAGAAATAATTCCTTACTTGAAAAAACTTGGAATATATACTTTGGAAAATAGGAATGTATAGATTATATCATAAACAAATTATTTTACTGTAGGTTTTAAAATACAGATCTTAAGTGAAAAATCAATAATAACAAAAACATGATGAGGAAAGTCTTGTTTATCAACAAAAAGTAAAATGTCTGAGTTAATTGTCAAATACACATATCTAATATTTGTGAGGAATTCTTACATACTCACAAATTGTGTAGAATTCTTAACACCAAAATTCTAAAGGTTCTTTGAGATGCTGAATTAGATAATTAGATAATTTGAACATAAAGAAGACAGACAGCCCATATGTAAAATGAAGTGTATGAGCCTAATTTCAATTTGGGCCCAGCAAAAGTAAAAATAAAATCACGAGATTACAGTTATTGGGAAGTACACTATAACCCACAATAGATAAGACAGAAATGTTCTAATAATTTTCACTTTCAAAATTAAATCAGTCATCATACTGATATGAATTTTTAAGCAGAGGCTGAATTTTTGTCTCCTAACATTAAATGTGTGAATGGCTGAACGTGATCCTTTTCAGTTGTTCTTGATTCTAAGCACCTAAAAGTACAATTAATGAATATATTAATTAGATATCAGTAAGAAACCCCAGATAAATTTATTTTATCACGATATCTGACATAATTTGTCTATTCTTAAACTCTTTAACAAGTCATGAATAATATGTGGAAGCCACTGAAACTGGGACTAAAAGTGCATGATTCATCTAGCAGAATTAAAGAAATACAGCCAAGTTATCAAAATACAAGGAGAACTAAAAAAGAAAAAAGAAACAGAATTATTGTTTAGAGGGCAAACTCCCTGTAGTACCGTCTTCCCTGCTAGGTAAGTGTTCTAGGAACCAACAGCATCAGTGTACTAGCTATTGTTGTTGTGAGAGGTTGCCTTCTGCTTCAGTGAATTTTTATTGGAGATTCTTTCAATTAGTTTGCCCACTTCATGATGGGTGATTTACATGAACATCCTGCTCACACTGCACTGAGTGTTCAGTTGTTTTTTGACCAAAACCAGCCTGACCTCAATGTCCCACACTCCCTATTCAACAGATCTCACCCTGAGTGACTTCTTTGTTGTTGTTTCCCCAATGAACATAGTCCTTAAAAGGAAACATTTTGCCAATGTGGAAGAAGTGAAATTAAAAACGGCAAAAGCACTAAAAGGTGATACAATTAGCAGGTTCAAAGACTCTTTTGAGTAGTGGAAAAAGGGTCTCGATAGGTATATTGCATCAAACAGAAAGTACTTTGAAGGTGACTGAAGTTTAAGCATGAAATAATAAATACACAATTTTTTTTTTTTTTTTTTGAGTTGGAGTCTCACTCTGTCGCCCAGACTGGAGTGCAGTGGCCGCTCCCGGCCACCGCAGCCTCGACCTGCTGGGCTCCGGCGATCCTTCCGCCTCAGCCTTTCAAGTAGCCAGAATTACAGGCATACACAATTTTTAATGAATAAATTCCAGTTTTTAGGGGGTCCCCCAGTAGGTTACAAGAAAATGCTAGTTGGTTGCCTATAGCCTTTTTCTCCTTTTCACTTCCTGATTAAAACATCTAGAACTTGTGTTGTTCCTATAGGGAAATTATCTTGATCTGGGAACCTAAGATGGCCCTCTCTTCCAGTTCTAGGAATGAATCATAATAAAGATATCCACATCCTTTCTTGCCAGACATGTTTTTTTTCCAGTTTTCTTTGCAGTTCAAATTTGCTTCATGGAAAAATTCTAGCAAAGGAGAGGGAAGGACCAAATTAATGGCTCCTGAAAAAGCTCAAATGTTGATAATATATGGGAACCACACAAATTATGAGCCCTTGTCGTCATTGTTCTCTCACCTCCCTGGATATTTGTTGACATCATCAAGTTGCTGATTAAAACTCTAAGATTACCTACCTTTGTCAGATATTCTCTTAATAGCAACGGGAATAATTCTTAATGTTTTTCAATAATTTTGTTTGTGTGTGTATGCGTGCACATACTTGTTAAAAAATTGAAAAATATGATCAGGACAAAAGACTACTGAATTTTATATTATTAGCTGTGAGATTGTGTGTTGTCAGTTGAATAGGAGGACCAGAAGTTTTCAAAAAAATCTTCATGGCATATTATCTTATATCAAGGTCTTAATTCTGATCTGTCAAATTTTGTTTTTCTTTCTTTTTTTTTTTTTTGGTCATTTTTCTCTCTGTGAGTTGATTTGCTAACAAAATTGCTAATTGTTTATTGATGAGAGTCTGCTGTTATTCTCCCATATGCATCTGTGTCCCAGTAGAAAATGATTGCACAATCAAACTGGATAATTTGAGCAAAGTTCAACATAATAACTATTTATAAAGATGTGGCAGAGTTTAGAGGAACTAAAAAAGAAATAGAGAAGGATCCCTGACATGAGTAACAGCAAGAATCATCACAACGACTAGCCCTAAAGGGGAAAAGAAGGAGGGATATCCATAGTCCTGGGATATAGCTATATGGAGAAATATCACACCCTTGTTGAGTGTTCCCTGGAACATTAGTTTCTTGTGGGGGCCGAAGGACAGTGTGCCACATGACAGCTGCTTTCCCTCATGGGAAGCAATTGAAAGATTAAGAGAGAGTGTGCACAATGGAAGCACACTATCTTTGTAACCTGATTGTGAAAGTGACATCACATCACTTTTGCAAAATTCTGTTCATTGTAATGAACCATTAGGTCAAGTCCACACTAAAGAAGGGAATTAAGCAAGGACATCAATACCAAAAAGTAGGGATCATTGGCTACCCGACACAGATGTTACCAATTCAAGAATTTTTTTTTTTTAACACGAAGCAAAGTGACTTGCAGAGATGATTCTGGGATGATATGGTTGAAGAATAATGAATAAATAGAAGATATGAGATAAGGGGTTAGAGAACCACATGAGGAGAAGTGGTAGTCAAGAACCAGTAATACAGTTACTTATAGATGATAGAAAGTACTTTGAATATTCTGTTATATTTAATTAGAATCCAGTGAAAGATTTTAATAAAAGCATTTGAAAGATGTAGTTTATATTTTGATTAAAATTCATTTTTGTCTTCAGAGAATGGGCTGCAAAGAAGCAAACATGAAAGAAGGTGACAGCAATAACTCAGGTTAGAAATAATTTGTTTGGTCTAGAGTGGTAGAAATGAATATGGAATGAACTAGGTGAATTTCAGGTAGATATATTTTGGATATTGAATAACTTGCTGAATATTTATTATAACATAGGAAAGAAAAAGGGGAAAAGGAAATCTAGGGTTTACTTTAGATTTTTGCTCTTATCTAGGTGACTTATAGTGATATTTACTGAGATGTGGAGGACTGAGAGCAGAATAGGTTTCCTACAAAACAAGTTAAATTTCATTTGTTTTAAATCTGACATATTATTAGAGGATCAATACTTAATATCAAATAGGAAGCTGGGTAGAATAGTTTGGAGTTAATAGTATTTATCTGGGCCAGAGATAACTGTATGAGCAAATCATATATGGATCACTTAATTATTGAAACATAGATGAACTTCATGTGGAAATTTTCTATTAGAGATGCTCTAGGGTATCTAGTTGGTGTCTGCACTTGAATAACCACATTATTTATGTTACCAGACTGAAAAAAAATTACTATTTCTAAACATATTTCTTTAGGCTTAAATGACTTCACAGTTTTCTTCAAGAATAACGTGTTAGTACTTGTTTTAAATGTGGGTAAATAAATGAGCCATTTAAATTATTTCATAACCCAAAGGAACTGTATATTCTAAAAATAAATTCAATTTTCCATTTTTTCATGACATAGAGTTGCTTACCAACTCGAAACTAAAGTTTGTCAGTTTTTGAAATGCAAATGCACCAAAACATGCAGGTCTAATTTTAGAGTAGCTTACTGAAGTTATAGGTCTATAACATTTATCATTTTTAAGTTCTTAATTTTTCACATTACAACATAAGCCTTAAAAATGCCATTGCAGAATTTTTATACATATAATTTTAATCATAGTATTATAGTTCAAAAAGTAGATGTATAAAATTTAATACAATCAAAATAGAAAACAGAGCACATTTCAGGTGTTAAACCGTTATTTCCAGACCTAGTTTTAATGAAGATGAGGTTATTAAAGATTTTTGATTGATGTAATTATTTAAATTACTTAAATAACTAAATACTGAAGTAATTATTTAAATAAATATTTACTCAGGATAAAATGAGAAGCAGATTCAACTGTCCTCACAGGACACACTAAAACCAAACAAAAAAAACCCAATTTTTGTCCTTTAAGAAATGTATATCCAAATGGAGAATCCAGAGTGGCAGGCAGATCACTACAAAGCAGCAAAATATTCCAGGATGCAGGCTGAATCAGAATCACACAGAATTATTTCTTAAAAATTGGGTTTTTTCTAATGTAGGTCCTGAGAATTTGCTTTGTATGAAAGAAAAGCCACAGATATTACACACCCTAATTTATGAGTATAATAATATATTATAATACTTATATACTAATATATAAGTATTATTATAAGTTTTACATATTGCAGTGAAGGATATTTATTGAAAGCAGGAAGAGAAGCCTAACTTGGCTTTAGCATATTAGGAAAATTATTGTTGAAAACAGAATATCTTTCTGTAATGCTTCATTATCAGAAAAAAAAATAGATAATTGAACCCCACTACCTAGGCAAATGCCCTTTCTTTTTTAGCTCAGCTGTCATAATAAAATGTCATAAACTGGGTGGCCTAAACAATAGATGTTTATTTTGTCACAGTTCTAGAGGGTAGAGGTTTATGATCTAGGTGCTAGCAAATTTGGCTTCTGGAGGGGACTATCTTTCTGGCTTGTAGACTGCTGCCTTCTTTCTGTTTCTTTAAATAGACTTTTCTCTGTGTTTGTATAGAGAATGAGATTTTGGTGTCTCTTCCTCTACCTGCTATTGTTAAGGTTACAGCACTAATGGATTAGGGCTCACTATGGTCTGAATGTTTGTGTCTTTCCAAAATTCACATTGAAACCTAATCGACAATAAGATGGTATTACAAGGTAGTACCTTTGGGAAGAATTGGGTCATGAGTACAGAGACCTCAGGAATGGGATTAGTGCCCTTAAAAAAGAGGCCCCAGAGAGTTGTCTTAACACATGAGAACACAGCAAGAAGGCACCATCTACAAAAAAGAAATAGGTCTTCATCAGAGAATGAATCTTCCAGTGTTTGGTCTTGGACTTCCCAGACTCTAGAACTATAAAATAAAATTTTTTGGTATTTTTAAGCTACTTAATGGTATTTTGTTACAGAAGTCCAATTGGTCTAAGGCAGGGTCCATGTCTTATGACTTCATTTAATTTCAATTATCTCCTTAAGGCCTTTATCTCCAAATACAGTCATAAAATTACATGTCAAATTGCTATACAGTTTTCTAAATATTTATTCTCAGTTTCTGCACTTCATTGGTTATAGTGTGATCACAGTTTGCAGGCCATCACCAGTCTACAGAACATATTTTGAATAGCACTATTCTTAATCATGTGGTTGAAACCTAAATAAGTCCTATGTGGTAAAAATTGCTAAAGAAAAAATTCTAAAGTTATCAGGAAGCAAGTGCTACATCTATCTGGCACAATGAAGGGAACTAGGCCCTGTAATACTTCTAAGATTTGGACTCATAGGAAAATCTGCTTATGTGGATGTGTGTAAAGAATGATAGTCTATTTTGGTGGGAAATTAAAAGCCTAAGTGCTAAAGTGACAAAAAAAAAAAAAAAAGATTTTGTGAAATCAGACCTTTTCCTTAGAATTTCAGAATATTGCATTATTATTATTATTTTAAGTAGCTGGAACTACAGGCAGACTATGCCATGCTGTGCTAATTTTTTATAAAGATGTAGGGTAAAATTCAGGGTAAGGTATGCAAACGTTGATTATGCAGGCACCCTAGTTAATGAGGTATACCCCTCCCTCCCCTAGCAGTTTTCCTCAACTGCCAATCCCACCCCTCCTCCCCTGACAATTTCCCACTACTGCCAATCTCTTTCTTATAGTATTATAATTGTTCAGGGTCCACTTATGAGTGAGAACATATGGTACTCTGTTATTTGTTTCTGTGATAGATCACTGAGTATGATTGACTCTAAATCATTCCAGGTTGCTGTGAAGTTCATATGTTTATCCTTCTTTGTGGCTGCATAATATTCCATTGTGTATATGTGCCACATTTTCTTTATCCAGTCCAGCTTCAATGGGCAGAATGGTTGGTTCCAAGTTTTTGCTATCATGAATAGAGCTGCAACAAACATACATGTGCAGGTATCTTTTTTGTAGAATGATTTGAGTTCCTCCAGGTATATTCCCAATAGGGAAATTGCTGGATCATATGGAAGGTCAATTTCTAGTTCTTTCAGAAATCGCCACACTGTCTTCCAAAGAGGTTGCACTAGATTGCATTCCCACCAGCAGTGTAGAAGCATTCCTTTTTCTCCGCATCCTGGCCAGCACCTGTTGTTGTTTTACTTTTTTTTTTTAAATGCAAAAGCATTATTTTATTTTAACACAAATGTCAATATTTACTTAAAATGTCTTAGAACACAAAAATAGTTATTGTAGTCTACTGTCTATGGTACTTTTATTCTACTGTTTATGAACTTTTAATCCTAAAGTAGGCATATTAAAACCTATCATGTTAATATCCAACCACTAAATAAATTTCTTCCTTTTACTTCTTCCCATATAAATGCAGGGAAAAATTGTAAGGGCTGGGACTTATGAAGGGAAAAGAGTTGGTCTCAATTGCTACTATCAGTGGTCATTCAAAAATATGAATTGCCCTTAGTTCTTATGAATGGGTATTTGATATATCTTTAGGGACTCCTACTATAAGATTGCCTGTTTCTCTCGTTTATTTCCTCCCATATCAATTAAGCTTGATAAAGCATAAAAACTGAATGTCACATTTGGTGTGTTTCTGGATGACTGCATTGATTTTTGGCTTGTGGATAAATTCAATTATATGCAACATTCAGAGGTTTCTGTAATTGTAATTTTGTTGGATATCCTCACTCAATAACTTCTCAATTTCCTAATCTCCTGTAAGGTCAAAGGTGGCTGAGTGTAGAGTAATTTTTAAAGCAGTACATGAGTAAAATCCAATATTTAATAATGGGCCAAGCAATACTATTATACACACAGCATTCAGCTCTTAAAATTCATATTAATTGCAAAGTACCATCTGTTCAAGTTCCATGAGTCTGTGGTACCTGAAACCCTGGACACGTAATTTAGAAAATAAAAACTCTAATTTCTGTAGGGATGAATGCTTTACATTTTTGCAATACTAAAACTGTGAACAAATTAATTATAAAGTTGTGGTGCCTAAGTTTAAGTTATGAAGTTTAAAATACTGGGAAATATACATGTTAAACATATTCTGAATATATCATGCACTCCATTAAAAAGAGAGAATAAAAGGTGTTTCATCCCGGGACAAGAATTGAGAAGGAGGCAAGAAACATAAGAAGAGGAGGAAGAAGGAGAAAGATATTACTAAAAAACATTTGTATGCACACAAATCCTATAAAGTACTGTGAAAATAGAATTTATTTTACCTATTGGCTGTGGTATATTAAATTGCTTATTTTTTTCCTCTACTTTCACTGTCATATCTGTGTCACTGATGTCATCCATGAGGATGCATTAGAAAATAATACATCGGGACCTAAGGGAACTCTTGGCCTTCTAAAGATCAAATATGAACTCACAAAAGACAGGTTAATAGGAGAAGAGGCACACAAATTTAATGGGAGTCGTCAGAATGAAAGCTTAAATGTACAGGGGAAAGTCTCCATTTTCGTGCCTAGATTCAACAAAGTTTGGGCAGTCCGGTAAAAATATGATTGGACAACAAGTTATGATCTAATGTTAATAGACTGAGTGGGAAAACCCAGCAAGGCCTGTCTGTATAGATTCTTCTTGGCCCCCCTTGACATATATTCCTCCCTTCTAGTACGGGGCAGGGCCTTGTTTGGAATGGGGGTCCTGTGGTGTATAATCAAACAAGGTAAGTCAGATCATCTGTTTGTGGCCAGTTTTTACACCAAGAGGGGGAAGGAAAATCGGAGTAACGGTTTTAAGTTGTATGACTAGCTTTGGGGAGAAAAGTTCCTGATTTCTTTGACCCGCCTTGGGAAAGAAGGATTCTAATTTCTTTGGCTAGCCTTGGAAGATAATGGGACCGAGAGACAGACAGGCAGGAGGTGATCAGAGGGGAAAAGAATTGCGTCTGAAGACTGCTTTGGGTAGATTGGTTTCTGAGCCTCACGAAATACTGCTTAAGTTTCCTAAGAAATCAGAAGGAGTTTTTTTCCCCCAGTGTACATGGCGGGAGGCAGAGAAGAGGTCACACTTCTTAGAGACAGAGACAGATGTATTAGGAACATGTGACACTCAGCTGAGTATTGGCCCAGGATGAGGTGCTGAGATCAAGAGTATGAACAGGTGACATAATGTAATTAGAAGGTATTTTGTTGACCTGTCTTAGAGAATGTGAAGAATATCAAAGGAACTTTAGGATAATCATTCACTATTCTTGTAATAGTGTCCTAATGTAAAATTTATCCACTTATTAGGATAATTAAAATTATGTTTTAAAGATGGTGTGGAAAAGGTAATAAGAAGCCCCTGGGATATGCACCATACTTGCTTGAAATGAGATAAAAGGAAAGATCTCTGAAGATACGAAGGTCATGAAATTGAGAGGGCAAAGGTTGAGTTAATAATTTATGTAGATATTAAAATCATCAAAATAATAACGATAGGAGTCACAGTACTTAAAGAAGGAGCCATGTGTTGCTATGGGGATCTTTTAATGTACTCAGTATAGATTTTCCTCAATACAACAATTATATTAATTTATAATTTGTGACTTTTATGTTAAATTTTGATATCTTAATTTTGGCAACTTGTTTACTATTTGCTCTTAACTAAAATTACATTTTAGAATCCGAGCTGTACCAACTCAACATAAAATTCCTAATTGCTATGGCTTAGTAATATAAAGTTGCACTTAAGGATTTTCCAGAGTTAAAGAAAATTAGGATAGATGGTGCTCTGTGAAAGATCAGAATCAAATGCAAGCTTGCGTCCCTGTATAAACATTCCTATGATGCTCACTGCTGTGAATTAGTGTATTGATACCTTACAGAAGAAAGCTTGCATGATTAATATAATAGTTGTCGAAGGAAAAAGTTTGGGCTCTGCTGTATTTTACAACAGTTATTTTGTGAGCTGAAATGTCTAATGATGTACTTCCACAATGTCAGTGTCAAACAAGGATGCTGAATCCTTTGTAGTGTTCTAAGTATCCTTGTGTACAAGGATCATTTATCCTAATAAAAGTTACTGGGGACGTTACAGAGAGTTTATATGTATTAAACTTATTAATATAGACTGTATTAGAAATTAAAGCTAAAAATGGTTTTAAATGTTTACATGCTAAGTGATTTAAAAATTACTGCCCAGATCTTTTATGTTATAAATATTTAATTTTAAACATAGTCTTTGTAAAAAAAATAAAGAGAAAAGTCACAACGTCTTATAAATGCTTCGTTGAGGATGTCTGGATTAATAGAAGAAAGCTGAAGTTTTGTTTTTCCTCTGCATTTAATCTGATAAAGTATAATGCAATGTTTGACATACATGGAGAAAATTTGGTCTTATAGATGTGATTGTAAATGTGCCATGTAGTCTACAAACGAATTCATTGGACATTCATGAGAATATGTATCAGTAAAGCAAATAATAGCTTATTATTATGGTAATAACATCGACTTTCTGGACTGTGAGTGCAGCTCTCTCAGCTGTCCATGTCTTAGAGATTCACACTTGTACACATGTATACACACACACACACACGCACACACACATGCACAATAGGATCTTGGAGTATAGGAGGCAATTAAGTTGAGGAGAATATCATCAAGTAGAAAAGAGATAACATTTAGAGAGAGTAGAACTTGAAGTGGTTAGTAGGAAGTAGGGAGTATTAGTCAGAAAGCTCATGTGCTGTAGCTGAGTAAGTGTTCAGGTGTTGTTGACCTGGGTGTGCATAAGTCAGAAAGAATTAGCATCATGTACAGTTAATTATAAAATGGTTTCAAAGTGAATATGATCAGGTAAACCCTGTGGGAAATGATCAGAACACATGACTACAAAATTTAGTCTTATCCACCCCAAATTGAAAACTACAAAATAATACTGTAATTGCCTTACAAAGGAAGGGTTACATAAAGTGCCATATATAATAAAGAATAAAGACTATCATAGTTTAACACGGCACAGACATGAAAGCATCAAATGGCTGCACATCTCAGAGTTAGAAACTCTGAACCACAGGAAAGTTGCTTCTTGAAGTGTATTCAGTGCATTCACTGTACATTGTCCTTCCTCCCATGATAGATACAAATTACCAAATTATGAAATGAGAAAAAAAATGGCTTTCAACTTTTTTTCATTGTACTTACTGTCACCTGACTAGTACTCTTAACAATTTTTATCTGATATCGCTACAATAGCCTGCATAGCTCCCCCCCTTAACAATCAATTGTCCTTGCTGTTACTAGAGTCAACACGTTAAGATACAAATCTAATCAAAACAGTATTATTGCTTAAGTCCTTCTCTGACTTATCTCAGATTCCATGATAAACATTAGACGTTTTAGTGCATTCTTACCCTGACCACTAATGCAAACTCACCTTCACATTTCCTAGAGATATTTTTTTATTGATTTGTTCAGAATTTGCTTATAATCTCTTTCTTTCACACACACACACACACACACACACACACACACACACACACACACACACACACACAATTGGGATTGCTGTATACTCATATGTATGGCAGGGACTAGCCAGTTTAACCCACATATGCAATTATTTATTGATGCCCTGCTTGAAAAAACAAAAACCAAAGAATCCTCCCAAAGTAAATTAGAAAATTAAGATAAGATGAAAATTTCTCTCATAATGGTGATAGACACGACCTGTTTTTCCCACATGGATAAAATTGTTTGTAGAAAACAAAAGTAGAAAATGAAATGTATGTAAATATATTCCACAAAATATGGGAATAATCAAGTCTCCTGGTTATAAAGGAACGAATTCTGTTGAGAGATCTTTCCTGAGAAAACTACATAAAAATTATTCAGAAAGGAAGGCCAGATTTTAGTATGCAGTAGATGCTTCCTTATTCCTATTGAAATTATATGCAAAAGGAATATTGAGACATGACTAAATTCAACTTTTGACCTAGTTGTGGTAAACATAGAAAATAGAAATATACATTTGATTGTTTAAGCAATTATTATTATTTTTGTAACAATATGATCAGTAAGAGTGCATAAATCTTCTGGTCTAACATGAGTGGGGGATATTGTTGGGCAGGCAGGGCTCCCATGAGTTCAAGGCAAATTTGTATAAAAACTGAGAAGGCAGATATAATTTCAAACAAAACTAAGCCAATAGAACATAAGTGCACAGAGAAGATTGGATTATGATGGCCTATCAGTATCTATGTATATATATATATATACTTACATCCATATCATATTTATATTTATAAGTATATTTTCATCTACTTGCACATATTCTTATTATTTACATATTTATGCATTTTGGTTTTTTTTTTTTTTTCTTTTTGAGTTGGAGTCTCACTCTGTTGCCCAGACTGGAGTGCAGTGGCCACTCCTGGCCACCGTAGCCTCGGCTGGCTGGGCTCCAGCGATCCTTCCGCCTCAGCCTTCCGAGTAGCTGGAACTGCAGGCATGCACTACCACGCCTGGCTAATGTTTAATTTATTGTAGAGATGAGGTCTCGCCAAGTTGCCCAGGCGGGTCTCGAACCCGCAGGCTCAGGCGATCCACTCACCTCAGCCTCCCAAAGCGCGGGATTACAGTCTGAGCCACCGAGCCCGGCTTATATATTTTGATGTATAAAGATAAAGATACACATATATATCTTAGGACTAAGACAGTTCTCAAGATACACTAAATTACCATCTCCTACCACTGCAAATATCATATTTATATCTATAAGTATATTTTCATCTACTTGCACATCTCTATATTCTTATTATTTACATACTTATATATTTTGATGTATAAAGATACACATATATATCTTAGGACTGAGACAGTTCTCAAGATATGCTAAATTACCATCTCCTACCATTGCAAATATTTTTCCAACAAGCTGAGATACAGGGAAAAAGAAATAACTGTCAAAAATATAATAATACTTCCCAAACTCTGAGTGAAAAATACTTTCATTTACTCTATGAACACACTCAAATGGGAAGCCAAATCACAATCATAAATTAAGTTCTGAGTGGGCATGCACATGACAGAAGAGCCAACTGTCTAAGGGCAATATAATGTAGTATCTACCTAGACTCTTGAAACTACCTGTCAGTGGATCCATACATGCTACCTAGAAAGGTATAATGTATTTGTGAAACCACCCTCTTCTCTTGAAGAGAGCTTGGATGGACACTGCTAATACTTGCTTCTAAGACTCTTCTGTGTCTGTTGTCTTTTGCCCTGTTGTTCTTTTGGCTAAGAGAATATATTCAATTAAATAGAGTTGAATTTTGCTTCTTTTGAGTAACCTTGTTTTCCCTCTGCTGGCAAAATATATATTGATTTTACAACTAAAAACTCAAAAGACAATCTTACTTTTCTCATTTACATATTCTTAGAGGACCCAACAATAATTTCAGTAGTAATTCTCTTCCTTTTTCTTCCTCTTAAAGAAAAAGAAAAACACCATATTTATTGACTTTACACCAATAATCTTTTGGAAACTTCTCAATAACAGAGAAATAGGTATTTTTGTGTGTATATGGATAAGAAAAAATGAGTGCATAAGTATCAAGTAACTTGAGCAAGTTTATACAGTTATTAAGTGGCAGAACTAATATGGAACTCTTGTTGGTTTGGTCCTAATATACACTTTGCACTATTCTAACTTTCTTTTTGAAATATCGTGTTTACTGCTAATTCATTCAAACATGCTCAGTATATAAGCAATGCATAATTATATGCAAAAGTGCCAAAAGATACATTTATAAATATGGTCTTGTTCTGCATAGCAATGTTATGGTGAATGACCAATCAAATATATGGCAGTGGTCCCATAAGATTTTAATGCCATGTTATTACTGTATCTTTTCTATTTATATATATATATTTTGTTATGCAAATTCTCAACCTTATGTTACAATTTCCTACAATGTTCATTATAGTAGCATGATGTTCAGCAGCAGGGACTGAAAACTAACTCAATTAGATTAACAGTGGGAGAGAAAATCTGTAGGAGAGAAACATGTCACATGGTGGAGCAATGAGCAGAATTGAATGCCCCTACCTCTCTCACTGAGTGACTGATATTGAACCACAGAAAGGGCCCTAGAATACAGGATCATTGACTAGCTTTAGAGCAAAACAATAAAGAAGAATTATAGCATGTGAAGAAAGCCTGTCATAAATGAGAACAAATTCACACACACACAAAAATAGGCAACCCTCAGAGTCCTAAAGAGACACCACCCCAAAAATCAGCTATCAGAGCACAAACAATGGAAACCCTTCAAGAATGATATGCCCCAGATGACAGTCAGAAATCAGAAATTGCATGACCATAATAAACAGAGAGAACCAAGAGAAACTAGAAGAAAACTCACCAAAGTCATACAGAAAGTAAAAACAGAGTTGACCAATTTCAGAAAAGACTATTCTGAAAAAATGGAAATAAAGAAGTCCATCCTGGTAATTAAAAATAAAGTAATAAGCATAGGAAGCAGTATCAACCAAGCAGAAGAAATAATCTCAGAACTTGAAGACCAAACTATGGGAA
Source organism: Cephalopachus bancanus (assembly GCA_027257055.1). Classification (NCBI taxonomy): domain Eukaryota; kingdom Metazoa; phylum Chordata; class Mammalia; order Primates; family Tarsiidae; genus Cephalopachus; species Cephalopachus bancanus. Next base: position 14,567,695 of record JAPVLO010000005.1, on the reverse strand, counting down.
TTAACCCAGTCTGTCAAAAACTTAGGGGAAAAAAAAAGCAACCTCTAAAAGAAAGAGTAAAGTCTCCAAGAGATGAGGGACTGTGTGAAGAAACTAGATCTATGCCTGATTGGTATCCCTGAATCAGAAAGGAAAACTGAAAACACCATGAAACAAACAGTCCATGAGGTCATTCAAGAAAGCTTTCTACATATGACTAGAGGTGACTTTTCAAGTGCAAGAGATAAAGAGAATCTCTGCAAGGTATCACATGAGATGACCATTTCCAAGACACATAGTAACCTGCCTTCAAAAAGTAAGCATGAAAGAAAAAAACCCTAAAGGCAGCAAGAGAGAATGGCATTCTATCTACCAAGGAAGGTCCATCAGTAACTCTCCAGACATATCTGCAAAAATGCTATAAGCCAGAAGGTACTGACATTCAATTTTTAACATTCTTAAAAATAAGTAACTCCAGTCAAGAATTTCCTACCCTGTTAAGCTAGGCTTCATCAGTGATGGATAAGTGCTGGAGACCAGCTCGAGCCGGGTTCGGGGTACCCCAAAGGTGAAGATGGTGTCAGCGATTGGGGGAAGAAGAAAGAGAGAAAGAGAGAGAGAGAAAGAGAAAGAAACTGGACTCCAGTCTAGTGCAGAAGTGATGTGTGTTATTGGGAATTACAACGGGTCTTTTATACACAGAGTCAGATGTGGGAGGGGCGTTCCCCACCCACCAGAAACCTTAATCCATGAAAACTTAATCAATGATTGTCTTTAAACCCTTTTCATATGATAATCTTAAAATCCCATAACAAAGGACAACCTAATCTGTGACTGACATATTCTATAAACCTTTTTCATCCTAAGCTGATTGATTTATGCCAAGTTAAACAATTCTATAGAAGCTTAAGTATTTACTTTACAAACGAAAGTGGCCCATCCCAGAATGTTTGGAATGTGGCCCAGTCCAAAATTCACAGTGGGCTACCTGCAAGTAACCCAGTCGCATTCTTTCAACAAAATGGCTGTCTTCTAAAACTGTATTCTACAATTTACACCTTCAATAAATCCTAAGATCATGACTCAGAAGCCTGTGACCAATACTAAGGCTCTTAGATGTGACATGAGTTTGAATTATAAGTTGTGTGAAAGCCAAAACTGCAGTTTGTGGAAGGATGGGAGCAATGAGTTTCTAAAGTTAGCTTGTGTTCGTCCCAGTCTCAGAGTTTTTATGTTTTGAGCTCACAGGAGCTTAATCTGGTTAGTGCTGAGTAGAAAGGGGGAGGAAATGGGGTCAATAGCTCCCGAATGCATCCTAGTGGTCTCAGGGTCAACAGCCCTTCCTGATCCCTAATGCTCAGTGGGCCTCCGTGGCTGGCTCCCAACAGATAAGTAATATCATTTTCAGAAATCCAATTCCTAAGAAAATATGCCACCTTCAGAGCTGCCTTTTAGGATGTGCTTAAGAAGATGTTGAACACACACACACACACACACACACATACACACACACACAGAGAGAGAGAGACAGAGAGACAGAGAGAGAGAGAGAGAATGGTCACATACATCACAAAACTAAAAGCAAGCACAGCATTAACAGAGCATGCAGTACACTCACAAAAATGAAAACACATGCATTTATAAATACAAAAGGAAAAAAGAAAACCTTTAATAACCCCATGACAGGGGCAAACTCTTATATTGCAATAGTCAATTATAACATAAATGGATTAAATGTACCACTGAAGAGACATAGAGAGCAAACTGGATGAGTACACATGATCTAATAGTCTGCTGCCTCCAGTAATCCTATCTCACCACAAACAACACCTAGAGGGTCAAATTTGTGGGCTGAAAAGTGGTCTTTCAGGCAAAAGGAATGTGGAAGAGAGCAGGTGTTGCAGTTCTGATATTAGACAGAGCAGACTTCAAACCACCAAAAGTTACAAAGGACATGGAAAGACACTACATAGTGATAAAAGACTCAATTCACCAGCAAAAAAACATCCATCTTAAAACATGCATGCACTCAACAGAGGAGCAGCAGGCTTTATAGAACAACTACTAAGAAACTAAGAGAGGTCATTGACTCTCACACAGTCATATTTAGAGACCTAAATATCCCACTCTAGATAGATCTTCAAGGGAAAAAAACAGCAAAGAGATCTAGGACCTAAACTCAAGGCTTGATCAAATGGATCTAATAGACATTTACAGAATATTCCAGGCAACGTCAACAGAGTATGCATTCTACTCATCAGCACATGAAATATACTCCAAGACTGATCAAACTTCAGACATAAATCAAGTATGAACAAATTTCAAAAGGTTAAAATAATACCATGCAACTTCTCAGATTACTGTGGAATAAAAATAAGTATCTTTATCAACAAAGCCCCCCAAAAGCACACAAAGACATGGTTACTAAGCCACATGCTACTGAAGAACTTCTGGGACAACATGGAAATCAAAACAGAGATAAAAAGATTCCTGGAAATAAAAACACAAGTTATCAGAACCTCTAGGGTTCCATGAAAACAGTGTTAAGAGGAAAATTTATAACAATGCATGCAAGAAAATAGAAAAGTCACAAGTAAACATGCCTAACATATACCTAAAAGATCTGGAAAAGCAAGATCTTCTAAATCCTAACTTCAGCAGAAGAATCCAGACCACTAAGACAAAAATCACCATTGTAGGATATAGAAGACAAAAATATAGAAAGAATCAACAAGAAAAAAGCTAGTTCTGTAAATAAAAATGATGGATTCCTGACCAAAATGACTAAAAAATAAAGTACAAATAAACATAATTAGAAATATAAAAGGCAAAGTCACAACTGGCTCTGAAGAAATTCAAAAGATTATCAAAGACTACTATGAACACTTGCATGCAAATGAATAGAAAACCTAAAGGAAATGGAGGATATTCTGGCATCACAAATTCTCAAGGTTGAAACAAGAAGAAATTGAAACTCTTAACAAACCAATAAAAATCAGGAAATCAACTCAGTAATTAAAAATCCTCCACACCAAAAAAAGCCCTGGATCAGAAGGCTTCCCGGCTGAACCCTTTTTTTTTTTTTGAGTTGGAGTCTCACTGTGTTACCCAGAGTGGAGTGCAGTGGCATGCTCCCGTCCACCACAACCTCGACCTGCTGGGCAGCAGCGATTCTTCCACTTTACCCTTCCAAGTAGCCGGAACTATAGACGTGCACTATCACACCTGACTAATTTTTTTGATTTAGTGTAGAGAAAAGGTCTCCCCAAGTTGCCCAGGTAGGTCTCGAACCCGTGGACTTAGGCAATCCACTCGCCTCGGCCTCCCAAAGTGCTGGGATTACAGGCTGAGCCACTGAGCCCGACCCCAGCTGAATTCTATAAGACATGCAAGGAGGAGCAATACCAATTTTATTGAAAGTATCCCAGGCAATTGAGAAAGACTGAATATTCTCCAGTTTATTTTATGAAATAAAAGTATTATACTGATACTAAAACCTGGCAAAGACCCAGCAAATAAAAAATTTATAGGCCAACATTCTTGATGAACATAAATGCAAAAATTATGAACAAGATTTTAGCAAATGAGATCCAACAATACATCTCAGGGATCATCCATGATGACCAAATAGGCTTCATTCAAGTGATACACAACTAGTTCAACATTCACAAGGCCATAAACATAGTTTAGCACATTAACAATGTAAATCCAAGAACCACATGATTATATCATTAGATACAGAAAGAGTATTTGACAAAATATAGCATCCCTTTTTGATAAAAACCATGAGCACCTAGGCATAGAAGGAGTATTCCTCAACACAGTAAGGACCATCTGTGATAAATCCAGAGCCAACAGGTTGCTCAATGGGCAAAAGCTGGAAGTATTTTCCCAAATAATGGGAACAAGACAAGAATGCTCTCTCTCACCCTTCCTGTTAAACACAGTGCTGGAATTCCTAGTCAGGGCAATTGGGCAAGAGAAAGAAATCAGAAGTAGCCAAATAAAAAAGAGGAAGTTAAGCTAACCCTCTTGTGGGTGGTATGATTCTATATCTTGAAAACCCTAGGAAGTCAGTCAAAAGTCTCCCTGTCCTGAAAAATGAGTTTGGTAAAGTCTCATATTATAAAATCAACATGCAAAAGACAGTTACATTTCTATACTCCAGCAACAAGCCCACGGAGAACCAAATAAAAAGCACAATCTCTTTCACAAAGTAATTAGAGTTCCTCCAGGTATATTGCCAGAAGAAGTTTTACTGGGTCATATGGAAGGTCAATTTTAGATCTTCTAGGAATTGCCACACTGTTTTCCAGGGAGGCTGTACTAGTTTACCCTCCCATCAACAGTGTAGAAGTGTTCCCTTTTCCTCACATCCTCTCCAACATCTGTTGTTTTTGAGTTATTGATGATTGCCATCCTGACTAGAGTTAGGTCTAAGAAATTTACATTTCTTTGATGATTAATGAGGCTGAGGATTTTTTCATGTATCTGTTGGCTGTTCATGTCTTCGTTTGAGAAGTGTCTATTCATATCTTTTGTCCATTTTTAACAGGGCTGTTTGTTTTTTCTTTTTGGCATGTTTGAGTTCCTTGTAGATCCTTGATGTTAGGCCTTTGTCAGATATACAGTTGGCAAATATTTTTTCCCATTCTGTGGGCTGTCCTCCTGCTCTCTTATTGGTTTCTTTTGTTTTGCAGAAGCTTTTCTTTGATGAGGTCCCACTTGTCAGTCTTATCTCTTAAAAGATACCTGCACACACATGTTTATTGCAGCCTTATTCACAATAGCAAAAACATGAAACCGACTGTGCTGCTCCTCAAAAGTGGACTGGATAAAAAAAGTGAGCCCGGCTCAGTGGCTCAGCCTGTAATCCCATGCCTTTGAGAGGCTGAGGTGAGTGGATTGCCTGAGCCCGCAGGTTTGAGGCCCCCCTGGGCAGCGAGACCTCATCTCTACAATAAATCAAAAAATCAGCTGGGCGTGGTAGTGCATGCCTGTAATTCCGGCTACTTGGAAGGCTGAAGCAGAAGGATCGCCGGAGCCCAGCAGGTCGAGGCTGCGGTGGCCGGGAGAGACCATTCCACTCCAGTCTGGGCAACAGATTGAGACTCCAACTCAAAAAAAAAAAAAGTGGTACGTATACATGATGGAATATTACACACCCATAAAAAAGGACAAAAATATGGACTTCACAGCAACTTGGATTTAGAATCCATTATATTCAGTGACCTATCACAGAAACAAAGAACTGAAAACCACACGTTCTTACTCGTAAGCAATTCTTCAGCCAGGCTCGGTGACTCAGCCTATAATCCCAGCACTTTGGGAGGCCAAGGCGAGCGGATTGCCTGAGCCCGCAGATTCAAGACTAGCCCGGGCAACTTGGTGAGACCTCGTCTCTACAATAAATCAAAAACTAGCCGGGTGTGGTAGCATGTCTGTAGTTCCTGCTACTTGGAAGGCTGTGGTAGAAGGATGGCCAGAGCCCAACTGGGCTGCACTCCAGCCTGGGTGACAGAGTGAGACTCCAACTAAAAAAAAAATAAAAGTAATTCTTCAACATTTATCACAATACTACAAGAGAGGGATGAGCAGTAGCAGGATACTGCCAGGGGAGGAAAGGCACATGATATCTCTAAGAGTATCTCATCCTAAATCAGGGGAAGTGAGGACCAATTGGAAGCCAAAATGCTACCTGCTTGTAGATCACTTAAGTACCTAATTCTGACTTTCACCCCACATCGTTACAATAAAATAAAGGACAAAAAATTAGATGCTGGTAAAGGTGTGGAGAAAAAGAAATGCTTCTACATTTTTGGTAGGAGCATGAGGTAGTTCACCCTTTATGGACGGCAGTGTGGTGATTCTTAAAAGAACTCAAAATTGACCTTTCATATGATCCAGCAATCCCTCTCCTGGGATTGTATCCAGAAGAACATAAATTGTTCAACCAAAAAGATACCTGCACTTGCATGTTTATTGCCATACTGTTCACAATAGCAAAATCTTGGAACTAACCCCACTGCCCATCAAAAGTGGAGTGGATAAAGAAAATGTGGTACATATACATGATGCAGTATTACTCACACATAAAGAAGAACAAAATCATGGACATCTCAGCAAATTGGATGGAATTAAAGGCCACTGTAGGTTACTACATTTTATTGTATGTGAGTTATGTATCTGTGATATTATGATTGATATATATATCATCCTATATCTCTATCTATCTATCTATCTATCTATCTACCTATCTACCTACCTATCTATCATCTATCTATTCATCCAGGCTTCTAACACACATGGCCCTTGCTATTTACTAAGTGACTAAAACAATAAGCATATCTTTTGTTGAAGTACTTGTTTTGCCCTTGGTTTCTGAAGCAGTTGTGGAATAGCTTTAGTGCAACAAAGCCGAAAGTCCATCTTTTGTTATAATGTTGGGGTGCTGTCAGCCTTGGAAGCAAGCCTCAGAGGCCAAGATCCTATGGTTTTTTCCTGCCTTTCTTTTAACTGCTACTATCTTTTCCCAAGACAGATTATAGAAACTAAAAATACACTTTATTCTTTCCTCTGCTTTTCAGTCTTGGAGCCACTCTAGTGAATTAGTTGAGCCTAAAAAGCGGGTCATGGGAACTCCAACTGGAAGCTTGTTGATCACAAGTTCAAGAGGTCTGGACTTGCAACTGACATTTGAAGCAGGGGCAATTGAAAGGAATGTCTAAGTTAAGATTAGGGAGTTGTGGAGACCAAGGTTCTTATTATGTAGATGAAACCTCATAGGTGGCAGCCTTCAGAGAGAAGAGACGGCAAATGTCGTCTTTTAGTCAGACTTTACACTGCCAGACTTTCATTTAATCTGTCCTGGATCTGGGAAGGCTTGGAAGGCGAAAGAGCTGGCTATGTTAATGAATATTGTCTAATAGATTCAAAATTTTCCCCACAAATGGTGACTTTGCAGGACCTTTTCAAAATATGTCAAATAAGCTGGGCTCAGTGGCTCAGCCTGTAATCCCAAGCCTTTGGGAGGCTGAGGTGAGTGGATTGCCTGAGCCCGCGGGTTTGAGACCCGCCTGGGCAGGTGAGACCTCATCTCTACAATAAATCAAAAAAAATTAGTTGGGTGTGGTAGCGCGCGCCTGTAATTCCGGTTACTCGGAAGGCTGAGGCGGAAGGATCGCTGGAGCCCAGCGGGTCGAGGCTGCGGTGGCCGGGAGCGGCCACTGCACTCCAGTCTGGGCGACGGAGTGAGACTCCAACTCAAAAAACAACAACGACAACAACAAAAAACCCAAAAGATGTCAAATAAATGTATTTTGGTAAAATATTTTGATTTTTTTTTATCTGTCATGTGATGGTATGCCAGAGTCAGGTTGGAAGATAAGATACATTATATGAGATTTTAAAAAGCCCATTTAATGAGATCTTTTAGTTTGGAAGGCATGACTACCCAGGCCCTGTGGGTAGGAATTTGTTCAAGAGAAAAAGGAGGTTAGAATTTAATCTTCATTGGCTGCAGATTAAATAAACACCTCCCTGGAACATGGAGTATGAAGCTGGCTTCATGTTTCCTTTCCCTGTGAGCTACATTCATCCCCAAACACACAGAGACACAAACACACAAACCTATCTGTGCATTTCTTGCTTTCATAACTGCTTTCATTCTTCCACAGAAGTATAGCAATTTCTTACTGGTGTGACAGAACTTAGAGATGTCCTCTTAATCATTATATTTTGTGTGAAACTTTTCTGTCTGCAATAAGCTTTTTCCATTTTCTGCCTAGAAATTGCAGATTAAATCTAAAAAAATGTCCGAAAGTGACTCTTTTTTATCTCTGATTTAGCTGTCATATCCCTCCACAAAACACTGAACACTGATTGCTCAAATAAGAACAAATGTTAAAAGAGAAAATGTAAAATCTCATTTTTCTCCTGCATTCATATATAGTTTCTCAAAAGTATTTCTTCATCCCAGAATTCATTTCTTAGTCTATCCTCTGCCTAGCAGCATCTCCACATAAACTTTTAAAATATATTTGTGATACTGTAAAATATACATTAAAAAAATTTTTTTTTGAGTTAGAGTCTCACTATGTTGCCCAGGCTGGAGTGCAGTGGCACACTCATGGCCACCGCAGCCCCGATCCTTCTGCCTCAGTCTTCCAAGAAGCCGGAACTACAGACACACACCACCACTCCCAGCTATGAATACACATTTTTTTCTTTGTCCTATCTCCTGGCATACAACTCTTAAAACCCTTTGAATCTCCAAAGTGATATGTCTTTTTGTTTGCTGATGAGTTGACTAGTGGCTGGCAACCCCTAGTTAGCTTCAGATTGAAGGCTGGTCACCTAAAAGACCAAGGGATAATTAGGGGATAGAAACACCCCTCGCCCCACCATCAGGCAGAGAAGAGAGACTTGTTGACAAAAGATGACAAACACTGCAAGACATTTTAGAAGGTTTATTTTAGACAAATGTAAGTGACGTTGAGCCAGTGGCATCATCCCAAGAAGTCCTGAGAACATGTGCCTAAGACGGTTAAATTGCAGCTTGGTTATAAACATTTTAGGAAGACAGAAGTTACAAAAAAAACATAAATCGGTACTTGTGAGATATACATTGTTTTGGCTGGAGAAGGCAGAACATCTCAGAGCCAGGGACGTGCAGGTCATAGGTAAGTTCAAAAATTGCTACTTCTAAGGAATTTTGAAATCAGATAATGGCAGAAATGCCATTTATGGAGATGAGATAAGAGACATTAAGAAGTTTCTTGGTATGTAGATGAAGTCTCATAGGGTGGCAACTCTAAGACAGAATAGATAGCAAACATATAGCATCTCTGTGAACCCAGGAAAAATGCTTCAAATTTCCCCAAGAGATGGCTTTGCAAGGTAATAAAATATTTTTATTTTTTTATCAGTTATGTAATGTATTGCCAGAGTCAGATTGGAAAGCAAGTCTTATTATATAGGGTTAATAACTTATCTGATGGTTCTTTGTAGGGCATGACTTCCCAGGTCCTTTAGTGAGGAAGTTCGCAAGAGAGGATGAAAGGGTCAGAGTTTAGCCCTCAGACAATAGGTTAAGTTGATCACCAGTGTGCATAATTTCATCCATCATGCCTACATGATGAGCTCCCATAAAACCCCCAAAGGACTCGGTTTGGAGAGCCTCCAGATAGGTGGAGGTGACTGGAGGTTGGCATGCTTAGGAGGTCATGGAAGTGGTGCATCCCCTTCCATACTCGGCCCTATGTATCTGTATTCTTTGTAATATCCTTTGTAATAACAGGTAAAAGTGTTTTCCTGAGTTCTGTGAACCACGCTAGCAAATTAGTGGAATTTAAAGAGAAGGCTGTGGGAACGCTGATGTATAGCCAGTGATGGAAGCACAGTTAAAACAATTTCCACCTTACCATTGGCATCCCACGTGAGGGATGTGGGGACAATCTTGCGAGTCTGAGCCCTTAACCTGTGGGATTTGATGCTCTCTCTCCAGGTAGACAGAGTCAGAATTGAATTGAATTAGAGGATATCCAGCTGGTGTACACTGCAGAATTGACTGCTTGCTTGATGATGGGAAGAATCTCCACACATCTGTTGTCATTAGCCTGTTTTGTGAGAGTATAGCAGGAGAAATCGAGTTTGTTTTTCCACTCAGTATTATTGTTCCATTTATTGATTATTTATTTCAAATCACAATATCTAAAACTTCTTTTATTCAATCTTGGAGAATATTAACTACCAATTATCATGAACTTCCATTTGTTTTTACTTTCAACTTTGTCATTATTTTGGCAAAATAGTGAATATCTCTTACTTAAACTGATGCTATGTCACTAAACTTTTTTTGTCACCAGCACCACAGCATCATCTTGTGCCACCACTCACTTTGTAATCTGTTTTCTTCATATTCATAACTTTAGGGTTCTTTAATTCTTATCTCCTTTGAAGCTTTACTTATTCATTTTCTTCTACCTAGAGTACTCTTTCCTTTTTTCATTGACTGACTCTTACTTATCCTTGGAGTCTCATCTTACATGGCACTTTTATTGTGAAGTTTTCTTAGTTATATAAGAAGAGATTATATGTCTTTTTTGTGGGTTGTCTTGTCTTTTTGGTTGAAGGACTATAATAGTTCTTATCACACAGTACTTTAATTCCAAATTTACCTATCTCTCTTACCCACCAGCTCCACCCATTAGCTATTTGAGGGCAGATGTTATATCGGTTTCCAATATTTTTAAAAAACCTTCATAATTAGTGTTTCATTATATTTGTTGAATAAATAAGAACAATGTTCTTATCAAAATGGGGGTAGAAACTAGATTCCCATATAACTTACATCATGTGGACTTAACATCAAATGTTAAGACAGAGCATAACAGTGGGTCTTTTCAGATTATATTGCAAGACAAATTACATAATCGTTTCATGTACATACACTTTTAACCTCTAATAACATAAGTATATTGTAGAGACTTTTAATAATTTAGCATTTACAATGTCATGTTTCAGGTTATACATTATTCTTTACTATTCACTTATTGTAATAAAGGTAATATTAGAACATTCTCTGTTACAAGGAGGAAGCAGATAGACTACTTGTGGTGGTCAATTTAAGTTACCATCATTCATGTTATAGTATGTATCCTCCTACGCACAGCTAAAAAACATATGATCTAAGAATTCCTTACTTTATAAACTTCTAATAAAAATTTTAACATGTAAATATTGTCTTTAAAAATGTTTAAATTAGCTGGGCTCGGTGGCTCAGCCTGTAATCCCGCGCCTTTGGGAGGCTGAGGTGAGTTGATTGCCTGAACCTGTGGGTTCGAGACCCGCCTGGGCAGCAAGACCTCATCTCTACAATAAATCAAAAAATCAGCCGGGCGTGGTAGCGCATGCCTGTAATTCCGGCTACTCGGAAGGCTGAGGCGGAAGGATCGCCGGAGCCCAGCAGGCAAGGCCGCGGTGGCTGGGAGCTGCCACTGCACTCCAGTCTGGGTGACCGAGTGAGACTCCAACTCAAAAAATAAAAAAAATAAAAAAAAATTAAAAATAAAATAAAATGTGTAAATTACTCAGCTTTATTTGATTGAATTATTAGTGAGAACTAAATTATATGTCAAACATACCAAATTTGACATGGCTGTTTAAGATCTGTTATTTAAACTATAGTTAGATTATTTCATAAAAACAACAAGGCAATGTAAGTACAAAATCAGTTACAAAAAAATGTGTTTTATTAAAAAAAAAAACTTCCATGACTAAATTTTGCCTTTGGTTTTGTGACCTTAGGCAAATCTTTCATTTTGTACATTTACCATACGGTTGATGAATGAACAGATGGATTGAGTACACCATTGGGTATCCTATCCACTGTCTGCAATTCTCTGAATGATGATGGATAATAAAGTAAGTAATATAAATAGAAATATTTTATGAAAATGGATATGTTGGAGTTTTGCACATCCAAGTCAAACAATACCTTCTTCAACCACTTCAGAAGTTAATTTTAAGAATCCTATTGCAAATTCTTAGTATATTTGCAAATGTATCATCCAATCCCTTTGTATCTAATCATGTATAGAGCAAAGCATCTTAGCATAACACTAATGTCATATGGATGCATGTCATCTGTTTATTTAAATAGTTTAAAATGTCTGCATAGAAGGTTGACATTGAATGACTTAATTATCTTAATTATTGATTTGGATATTTAAAATATCACAGTAATCAGCAATAACAAACTGAGACTACTTATTGCTCTTAATATATTCACCTGTTATTAAGATGTTGATTAGGAAAAATGAATCATCAACAGAAATAAATTTGACTTTTGTCATACCCAAAACTGATAGTCCCAGGACTCCCTATGTCATTAATCACATATCACAAATGTCAAAGTCAGTTTTCACTTTCAAAATTAGAATTACGGATGTGCTAATCTCAAAACCATTTCCAAGGACAATACTCTTATAGTGTAAAACACACAAAAATTACTACTTATATTAGATAACTAGACACATTAGTCCTTATATCAGATATTTTCATAATTTCCTCCAATCTGTATAATTTTTCTCGTAAGCCATTTCAAAGTTTTTTTTTTAATTTTAGATTCAGAGGGCACACTTATTGAATGCATGATACTTATGATAAATATACAGTCATTCACCACATGATAATGAGGATACATTCTAAAAAATGTGTCATTAGGCGATTTCATGCAAACATCATAGTGTGAATTTACACAAACACAGATGATTTAGTCTACTACACATCTAGACTATATGATATAGCGTATTTATCCTAGGCAGTGAGTGAGTGGGAGGATGGGCCCCCTGTTTTCTATGTGTAATTTGCAGCCCAGGGACCTTTCCACCAAGAAATTCTTCAGGTGTCTTTTATATTGGTGCCACTTTCAAGTCCATACCCTGCCTTTGAAAAAGAGAGAAGTCTCTGCTGGAGGTTGAGGGAGGATTTGCTCTGTGGGCACAGAGAGGGCTTCCAAGTGATTTTTTTTCTCCATTCAATTAATTTTTGTCTGTATAGACTAGTTTATTCTGAACATTGCATGTACATGGATTCATATAGTAAGTGAATAGCTTTTCTCCCCCATTTAGCATGAAGTTACAAAGTTTCATCAGTATTCAACTTTATTGCCAAATAATATTTCATTGTGTTGATACACCTATGTTGTATATATATTCATTAGTTGATGGACATTTGGATCGTTTCCACTTTTTGGCTATTATGAATAATCCTGCTAACAGCATTTGTGTGTAAGTGTTTCATTTTCTTCTATTTATAAAAGTTTAAAAAAGTTGGTATTAATTTTTAAAATTGTTTGGTAGAATATACCAGTGAAGCTATCTGTGTCTAAACCTATACTTTTGGAAACTTTTAAAATTACTGATTCAAATTCTTAACATATATCAACTATTTTCAAATTATCTATTTTTTTCTAGAGTTAGTTTGGGAAATTTATTTCCAGAAATGTATTTATTTAATCTAGGTTATCTGATTTGTTCATATACACCATCATTATTTACCTCTTTTCTTTTTGTAAATATGTAGTAATGCCCCCTCTTTTTATAACTGATTTTATTACTTTGAGTCTTTCTTTTTTTATGGTCGGCTTTGCTAAAAGTTTCTTTTAATTTTTGCTTTCAAATAACCTACTTTTGATTTTATTAATCTTGTCTTTTGTTTTTCTCATTTCTATTTTATTTACTTCCACTCTATTCTTGTGTAAGTTTACTTTATTTTCCTTTTCTTGTGCTTTAGTTTTGATTCTTTTTCCAAATGCTTAAGGTGGAAGTTTTGGTTCTTCATTTGAGATTATTATTCTTTTCAATATAGGTATTTCTACTGTTAAAATTACCACTAAACGTCATTTTAGTTGTATCACATAAATTTTAGTATGTTGTGTTTTGTTTGTATCCATCTTTTGCTATGTATTTTCTACTTTTTGTTATGATTTTTTTATCCTTTCACTTATGGTTAATTGTTTGTTTTCCACATATTTACATATTTTCCAATATTCCTTTTGTTCTTGATTTCAAATTTAATTCTATTGTGGTTGAAAAGCATACTTTATATAATTTAAAATATTTTAAGAGTAATGAAGCTTGTTTTTGATGTAACATATTGTCTATTTTAAAAATGTTCCATGTATGCTTGAGAAGAATGTGTGTTTTGTTCTTTCTGGGTGGTGTTTTTACAACTATCTGTTAAGTCTATTTGTTTTATAGTATTGTTCTCTATTTTCTATGAAAAAATAATTGATCAAACTGTGCTCTCTTAGTCATTTGTCTCCATTAACAATTATATTTTTGCTCTGCTTCTACTAGGATCCCGGTAACATACAGGAAAAAAATGTTAAAAATAGAATTAGTTAAATTTGGAAAGTTTACTTAATGAATAAAAGGCTTTTTATTTTTTGCTGTATTTACCATATATAGTGTATATTTTTATCCTAAAATAAAGAAGCATTTTTTTCCACATATCTAGAACCCTGTAAAAAATTTCCACACTAAAATAAAGGCTTAAAAAATAAGCATTCTCTGTCTGGGCTCAGTGGCTCAGCCTGTAATCTGAGAACTTTGGGAGGCTAAGGCAAGTGAATTGCCTGAGCCCACACGTTCGAGACCAGCCCAGGGAACTTGGTGAGACCTTGCCTCTACAATAAATAAAAAATTAGCTGGGCATGGTAGCACACACCTGTAGTTCTGGTTACTTGGAAGGCTGAGGTGGAAGGATTGCCGGGGCCAAGCAGGTCGATGCTGGGGTATCTATGAGTGTGCCAGTGCACTCTAGCCTGAGACTCCAACTCAAATTAAATAAACAAACATTCTCTTTAGTTTTTTTTTTTTTTTTACATACAGGAAATTAGGTTGGCAAACTGAGAATAGCCAGTGTTAAACACACGCTATCTTTAGCATACTTCCAGGGTTTTAATTGTATATTTTCTAAAAAAGGTATATTGAAGCCCTAACCCTTGATACCAAGGAAGGTGTGTTATTTGGAAATAGGGTTTTTGCAGGTGTAATCATGTTAAGATAAGGTAATTAGAATAGACTCTAATTCAGTATGACTGGTGTCATTACAAGAATTTGGACACAGATACACATGGAGGATTCCTGTGAGAAAAAGGCAGAGATTGGAGTGATGCAAACTACCAGCTAACAAATGTCACCAGATTATTCAAATACATGCCAGGGACTGCTGAGGATTTCTGGCTGTCACAGAAGCTTGGAGAGGGACATTGAACAGGTTCTCCTTCAGGTTCTTTAGAATAAATCTACCTTGACAACACCTTGATTTTAGACTTACAATATTTAGAACTGTGAGACAATGCATTGCTGCTGTATTTAGTTACCCAGTTCATGATAATTTGTTACAGTAGCTATAGGCAACTAATATATATGCCATTTATAGAATTCACCTATTCTTTTTATTTTCAGAATCTTGAATTGATCATTGTACATTTCTGTACCACAGATGCCTTACTTTTTGTGTCAGTATGAATTGAACAAAGAAGTACCATAATAATTGTATAAGACTATTTGAGGCTCAATTAATTTTTAAGAAAGGTTTTTTCAATAATTATCTCTTAAAAATTATTTCTTTTCAAATTATATGTATGTTAGTATAGCTGAGTAGTTAAACATGTGGTTAACTGATATTTAAAGTCTGAATTTCTATGTTTTAATTATCTGCAAACTAAGTATGAGTGTTATACAGTACTGCTTATCCCTTTTACATTTTTTTAAATTTTGTTAAAAATGGAAATGTTCTTCTACTGAATTTTAATAAGCTGTTAACATAGGAGATGCCAACTATTTTTGTGAGATCATTTTTCTTAAACCCAGAGGAGATATAATTATTTCTTCTTTAGGATGAATTAAAAAAGTTAATTGTGTTAAAGTTACTTTTACTCCCCTTTATGTAAACTGTATTTTAAAGTGCAAAAGACAGAAGATATCATCTAAGGTTTTGTTTCATGACAAGATATTTTTGTTTTCTTCATAGTTTAGTGGCAAACCTTCATTAAGGAATGTTAAAGCAATCCATAAAATTTAGAACATCTGTTTTGGGTCCAATTTCTTTTTTAAATAAAATTTAAAAGAATGGATTAATATACTATTTTAGCTCTCTGACAACATCAGAGTGATTTTTAAAGTTATTTAACATAATTTTGATTATCTAAGAATACATAAGAAGTTATTATGAAGACCTAATAAGAATGGGGCATTTTAAATGTATTCTCATGCTTAGTATTTCAGAAAAATAATGCTTTTTAAGTCCCATAGACATTGCAGGAAGCACTCTTACAGGAAAGAAGGTCTGAAGTCAAAAAATACACTGAAAGAGGACAGAGAGACAAAGCTTGGGAAAGTCCAAATTGTGTCCTGCTGATGTAGGTGTAACAGTTATTCTCAAAACATAACGTGCCTATCCCAGCATTCTGCCAATAAAAAATAAAATAAAATACACAAATTTAAAAACAAACAAACAAAACAAAATAACAGAAAAACAAATGACAGTAGTGGTCCTTTATCGTTACATATTAAGTCAATTTCTTTAAGCATCCTAAGAGATAAAGAATGTAACTGGGCTGCCGCTGCTGCCACTGCTGCTGATGCAGCCATTCCACATTGCACTGCCAGTGCCTGAGGCGATCCATGACTTCAGACCTTGAAGCCTCTGTGAGCAGGATCTGCTGAGGTCACTGCTGCCACTACTGCCATTGTGACGTCCTGCCAAGCTGTGGGTCTCCTCCTGTGTGCCTTGAGGCAATGGCTTCCTCCCCTTAAGGGCGAGCAACTGAGATAAAGACCATCCGGAGTAGTGAAATAGCACCACCTGTTGGCAATTCAAGGTAACTACATTGAAAGGGGAAAAACGGAAGCTTGACAGACACAGGCCAGATCTGAGTGGTGAACTGGGCAGTAGTGACCGGAGGGCTGATCTGATCTGCCCTTCACAGCAGGCCAAGGGCAACTGACCCTAACTGTGAACAAACTTACCAGCCTGAAAAGACAGCTAGAAATCAGAGCTGAAAGGACATTCGACTTAAACAAAAAGTCTCAGAGTGGGCTTGATTGGTTCTGTTAGACTACTGACTTGATTCTATTCCTTCTGTTTTGTTCCCCAATTTTCTTTTTTTTCTTTTTTTTCTTTTTTCCCTTCTTTTCTCTTCTTTTATTTTCTTATCTCTGTAAACCATATCTCTGTATAGAGGAATAGCACACCAATAAGGAGGTTGGTAAGCTTATATGTTAGCGTCATTATATGTTTTATTTATTTATTTTGTATGTGAGTTGGTTAGTTTGTAGCCATGGTCTATTGTTTTAATAGGTTTCAATTTTGTCTCTCTCTCCAATTGTTGCTACACTTGTCTGTTTCCCCCCTTACTCCTCTCTCTCTCTCCACACCCCTCTTCCCCCCATTGTCTGCTTCATTCTCTTCCCTCTGTTAACCTCATTTTATTTCAGGGAGTAAACCTACAAGTCCACTGCATGGACAGATTCCAAGGCAGTGGGAAGTGGGTATCAGATTATCCATAAACCTAATGGCGGATACCAGGACCTGCAGATAGATTTTGAATCACAGCTCCCCCTTGAAGTAAGTCTCAAAACTGCAAAAAGGACCACTTCCAACCTACAGTGCAACCCTAGAATTGAACAAAGTAAGAGGATATACATAAAGAAGAATAGGAGATTGAACAAACAGAAGTAAAAGCAACCCCTCTACCCCTGAATAACAGAATTAAAGAAGATGGTGACATGGAGGGAAGGAAAAAGTAGGGAGGAAAAAAACTGCACAAATGAAGAAAAATCAAAAGAAGAATATAGGTCTCACACAGACCTCTGGGAGTCAGACACTGAGGAAACAGACTTCTGAACACAAACATGAAGAGCACCCAGAAAGACTGGTCACATAAACAGACCCAGACATCAAGGCAGTAATAGAGAGAATAAAAAAAATTGAGGAAAGACAAGAGGAAAATAGGAAGGAACTGATGTCAGAAATAACAGCAGTAAAGAATACTGTGATGGAAATAAATAACAAACTAATAAGCATGGAAAGAAGAATCTCAGAGCTCAAAGACTAAAACACAGAACAAACCCAAACTGTCAAAAACAGAAAAGAAGCTCAAATAGAGAACAAAACCCCAAGAGATGAATGATTACTGCAAGAGCCTGAACCTTAGAGTAATTGGCCTTCCTGAGGCAGCGAGAGAAACAGAGGTCACAATGGAACAAACATTTCATGAAATCATTCAAGAAAACTTCCCTCATCTCATCAGTGATGCAAAAATTCAAACATAAGAGATTCAGAGAACCCCTGCAAGACAACAAATTAGAAGACCAACTCCCAGACACATAATAATTCGCCTAAACAAAGTAGGTATAAAAGAAAAAATCCTAAAGGCAGCAAGAGATAAAGGTCAGACTACCTACCAGGGAGGCCCAATTAGAATACCAGCAGATTTATCTACAGAAATCCTCCAGGGTAGAAGAGCTTGGAGCCCTATCTTCAAAATTCTAAGAGATAAACAATTTCAACCAAGAATAATCTACTCAACCAAGCTAAATATCATCAGTGAGGGAGAATAGAAATCTTTCCCAGATATCCAATCCCTAAGAACCTATACTGCCACCAGACTACCTCTGTAAGAAATACTTAAGAAAGAATTGAACACAGAAGAAAAGGAAAAAAGAACAACAACGTTCTTCACAAGAGTACAGGCAAAAGATTAAAAACACACATGAACCAACTCCAGAACCAAAAGAAAGACAACACACAAACAGAAAGAATAACAACAACTCTGTAAGAACATTATGACAGGGATCAACTCTCACATTTCAATAACTAGCTTGAATGTGAACAGACTAAAAGCACCACCGAAAAGACACAGAATGGCAAAATGGATAAAATATCACCAGATAAAAATTTATTGCCTTCAAGAGGCTGACCTCACTGGAAAGGACACTCATAGACTCAAAGTAAGAGGAGGGGAAGCAAATTTTCAGGTGAACGAAACATGAAAGGAGGAATCATGATCTTAATTTCAGACAAAATACCCTTTAAGCTATCAAAAATCAAAAAAGATACAGAACACCACTACATAATGATAAAAGGTTCAATCCATCAATAAGAAATATCCATCCTAAACATATATGCACCCATCATAGGAGCACCAATTTTCATAAAGCAGCTTCTAGGTAAACTAAAAAAAGATATGAACTCCAACACCATCATAGCTGGAGACTTCAATAACCCACTCACAACCCTTGACAGACCATCAAGACAAAAAATCAGCAATGAGATCCGAAACCTCAAAGTGACTCTTGACCAAATGGACTTAATTGATATCTACAGAACACTCCATCCAAAGACCACAGAATACACATTCTACTCATCACCGCAGGAATGTACTCTAACATCGACCACACACTTGGCCATAAATCAAGTGTAAGCAAATTCAAAAGGACCAAAATTTTACCATGTACCTTCTTGGACACAGTGGAATGAAAATAAACATTAACACCAACAAGGTCCCCATAAAATCCACAAAGACATGGACACTAAACAGCATGATGCTAAACAACTCCTGGATCAATGATGAAATCAAAACAGAGATTAAAAGTTACCTGGAAACAAATGAAAATGAAGAAACATCTTACCAAAATCTCTGGGACACCGTGAAAGCTGTAATAAGAGAGGAATTTATATCGCTACAAATGCACATGAAGAAAATGGAAGTATCACAAATTAATAGCCTAGTAAACCACCTAAGAAGCTGGAAAAGCAAGACCACCAAAACCCTAATTTCAGCAGAAGAATCCAGATCACCAAAATAAAAGCCCAAATCCAGGACATAGAAGACAAAAAGATAATACAAAAAATCAATTAAACGAAAAGCTGGTTCTTCAAAAGGATAAACAAGATTGATGGTCCCCTAGCTAGACTGGCCAAGAAAAAGTGAGAAAAACCCCAAATAAACACAATCAGAAACACACAAGATGAAGTCACATCTGACCTTGAAAAATACAAAAGATCATCAGAGACTGCTATGTACACTTGTATGGAAACAAACTTAAAAACCTTAAGGAAATGGAGGACTTTCTGACATCAAACAACCTACCTTGGTTGAAACAAGAAGAAATTGAGACCCTAAATAGACCAATAACAATCAAGGAAATTGACTACATAATAAGAAAACTACCTACAAAAAAAATCCCTGGTCCAGATGGCTTTCCAGAAGAATTTTATAAGATATTTAAGGAGGAGCTGATACCAATCCTATTGAAGGTATTCCAGGCGATTGAAAAAGATGGAATGCTCCCCAAATCATTTTACGAAGCCAACATCACACTGATACCCAAGCCAGGTAAAGATCCAACAAAGAAAGAGAACTACAGGCCAATATCTTTGATGAACATAGATGCTAAAATTCTGAACAAGATCCTAGAAAATCGGATTCAGCAATACATCTCAAAAATCATCCATCATGACTAAGTAGGCTTCATTCCTGGGATGCAAGGCTGGTTCAACATTTGTAAAACCATAAATGTTATTGAATACATCAACAGTTGTCAAAACAAAAAACACATGATTATATCATTAGATGCAGAAAAAGCTTTTGATAAAATCCAGCACCCCTTCTTGATAAAAACCCTTGAACATCTAGGCATATGAGGAACATACCTCAAAATAGTAAAAGCCATCTACGAGAAACCCACAGCAAGCATACTCCTAAATGGACAAAAATTAGAACCATTTCCCCTGAAAACTGGAACAAGACAAGGATGCCCACTCTCACTGCTCCTGTTCAACATAGTATTGGAAGTCCTGGCTCGAGCAATCAGAGAAGAGAAGGCAATCAGGGGTATCCAAATAGGAAAAGAGGAAGTCAAGTTATCTCTTTTTGCAGATGATATGATTGTGTACCTTGAAAACCCAAGAGAATCTGTCAAAAACCTCCTTACACTGATAAAGGCCTTTGGCAAAGTCTCAGGATATAAAATAAATGTACGAAAGACAATCCCATTTCTCTACACCAATAATAAACAAACAGAAACCCAAATAAAAAACACAATTCCATTCACAATGGCCACAAAAAAAAAGAAATACCTTGGCATCTTCCTAACCAGAGACATAAAAGACCTTTACAAGGAAAACTACAAAACACTGCACAAAGAAATCAAAGTTGACAAAAACAAGTGGAAAAATATCCCATGCTCATGGATCGGAAGAATCAACATTGTGAAGATCTTACCTAAGGCAATCTACAAATTCAATGCAATACCCATCAAATTACCAGCAACATTCTTCTCAGACCTAGAAAAAACAACACAGGAATTCATATGGAAACACAAATGTCCAAGAATAGCCAGAACCATCCTCAGCAAAAAAAACCAAAGCAGGTGGTATCACATTACCAGACTTCAAACTTTATTATAAAGCTACAATCATCAAAACAGCTTGGTATTGGTATAGGAACAGGCATATAGATCAATGGAATAGAATTGAGATTCCAGAAGCAAAACCTCAATTTCTCAACCAACTCATCTTCAACAAAGCCTCCACCACCTACCACTGGGGAGAGGAGAAACTATTCAGTAAATGGTGCTGGGGAAACTGACTGACCACATGCAGAAGATTGAAACAGGACCTCTATCTATCCCCATGCACAAAGGCTAATTCCAAATGGATAAGAGACCTAAATGTAAAACCTCAAACCATAAGAACCTTAGAAAATGAAGGAAATACTCTCATGGAAATCGGAACTGGCATCCAATTCCTAAACAAAACCCCAAACCCACAGTTCATAACAGAGAAGATAGGCAAGTGGGACCTTATTAAACTGACAAGCTTCTGCAAAGTCAAAGAAACCATCAAGAGAGCAGGGAGACAGCCTACAGACTGGGAAAAACACCAGTTCTGACAAAGGCTTAACATCCTGGATCTACAAGGAACTCAAACGTGCTGGAAAAAAAAACACAAACAAACAACCCCATTATAAAATGGGCAAAAGATATGAACAGACACTTCACAAAAGTAGACATCCGAGCAGCCAACAAACACATGAAGAAATGTTCAACCTCACTAATCATCAGGTAGATGAAAATCAAAACCACCCTGAGATACCATCTAATCCCACTCAGAATGGCAATTATCAACAAGTCAAAAAATAACAGCTGCTGGAGAGGGTGTGGTGAAAAGGGAACACTTCTACACTGTTGGTGGGAGTGTAAACTAGTGCAACCTCTGTGGAAAGCAGTGTGGTGATTCCTAAAAGCGCTAAATACCAACCTCCCATATGACCCTGCAATCCCCCTACTGGGAATATATCCTGAAGAACACAAATCACTCTATAAAAAAGATACCTGCACATGCATGTTTATCGCAGCGTTGTTCACAATAGCAAGAACGTGGAAACAGCCATGCTGCCCGTCAAAAGAGGACTGGATTAAAAAAGTGTGGTACATATACACGATGGAATACTACACAGCCATAAAAAAGAACAAAATCATGAATTTCACAGCAACCTAGATGGAACTAAAGTCTATAATACTGAGTAACCTCTCACAGAAACAAAGATCTGAGTATCACATGTTCTCACTCATATAATGAACCTTAAACATCCAATGCAATACTATACGAAAATGACTGACAGTACTGGGAAACTATGGTGGGGGGAGGGAGATGGGATTAACAGTAGCAAATATCTGGGAATGGGGAAACACCCCATATCAACAGGGTGCCTGAATGAAACGCAATTGTATACCTAACCCTTAACTGTACCCCACAACTTCATAATAAAAAATAAATAAATAATTAAAAAAAAAAATCCTAGCAAACTGGATTCAGCAACACATCTCAAAAATCATCCATCATGACCAAGTAGGCTTCATACCTGGGATGCAAGACTAGTTCAACATTCGTAAAACCATAAATGTAATTAAATACATCAATAGATGTCAAAACAAAAACCACATGATTATATCATTAGATGCAGAAAAAGCTTTTGATAAAATCCAGCACCCCTTCTTGATAAAAACCCTCGAACATCTAGGCATATGGGGAACATACCTCAAAATAGTAAAAGCCATCTACGAGAAACCCACAGCCAGCATACTCCTAAATGGACAAAAATTGGGACCATTTCTCCTGAAAACTGGAACAAGACAAGGATGCCCACTCTCACCCCCCCTGTTCAACATAGTATTGGAATTCCTGGCTAGAGCAATCAGAGAAGAGAAGGTAATTGGTGGTATCCAAATAGGAAAAGAGGAAGTCAAGTTATCTCTCTTTGTAGATAACATGATCGTGTCCCTTGAAAACGCAAGATAATCTGTCAAAAAAACTCCTTACCTTCATAAAGGACTTTGACAAAGTCTCAGGATATAAAATAAATGTGCAAAAGACAATCGCATTTCTTTATACCAATAATAAACAAACAGAAACTCAAATATAAAGCACAATTCCATTCACAATAGCCACAAAAGATGAAATACCTTGGCATTTTCCTAACCAGAGATGTGAAAGACCTTTACAATGAAAACTACAAAACACTGCTCAAAGCAATCAAAGATGACACAAACAAGTGGGAAAATATCCCATGCTCATGGATTGGAAGAACCAACATTGTGAAGATGTCCATCCTACCTAAGGCAATCTGCAGATTTAATGCAATACATATCAAATTACCAGCAACATTATTCTCAGATCTAGAAAAAACAATACAGGGATTCATATGGAAACACAAACAACCAAGAATAGCCAGAACAATCCTCAACAAAAAAAACAAAGCAGGTGGTATCACTTACTAGACTTCAAACTTTACTATAAAACTACAATATTCAAAACAGTTTGGTATTGGTACAGGAACAGGCTTATAGACCAATTGAATAGAATTGAGATTCCAGAAGCAGAACCTCAATTTCTCAACCAACTCATCTTCGACAAAGCCTCGACCACCTACCACTGGGAAGAGGAGAACCAATTCAGTAAATGGTGCTGGGAAAACTGGCTGACCACATGCAGAAGAGTCAAACAAGACCCATATCTGTCCCCATACACAAAAATTAACTCTAAATGGATACGAGACCTAAATGTAAAACCTCAAACCATAAAAACCTTAGAAAATGCAGGATATACCCTTATGGAAACTGGAACTGGCATCCAATTCCTGAACAAAACCTGAAACCCACAGGCCATAAGAGATAAGATAAACAAGTGGGACCTCATTAAACGGACAAGCTTCTGCAAAGCCAAAGAAACCGTCAAGAGAGCAGGGAGACAGCTTACAGACTGGGAAAAAGTATTTGCCAACTCCAGGTTTGACAAAGGCTTAACATCTTGGATCTACAAGGAACTCAAATGTGCTGAAAAGAAAAAAACAAACAACCTCATTATAAAGTGGGCAAAAAATATGAACAGACACTTCTCAAAGGAAGACATCCAAACAGCCAACAGACACATGAAGAAATGTTCAACCTCACTAATCATCACGGAGATGCAAATCAAAACCACACTAAGATATCACTTAACTCCAGTTGGCAATTATCAATAACAAAAAATAACAGTTGCTGGAGAGGGTGTGGTGAAAAGGGAACACTCCTACACTGTTGGTGGGAGTGCAATCTAGTGCCACCTCTATGGAAAAAAGTGTGGCAATTCCTAAAAGCTCTAAGTATCGACCTCCTATATGATTTCCGCAATACCCATAATGGGAATAGACCCCAAAGAACTCAAATCACTCTATCAAAAAGATACCTGCACACGTATGTTTATTGCAGCATTGTTCAAAATAACAAGAGCCTGGAATCAACCATATTGTCCATCAAAACAAGACTGGATTAAAAAAATGTGGTACACATTTGTACACACTGTGTATACACAATGGAATACTACGCAGCCATAAAAAAGAACAAAATCATGAACTTCACAGCAACCTGGATGGAACTAGAGTCAATAATACTGAGTGACCTCTCAGAAACAAAGATCTGAGTATCACATGTTTTCACTCACATAGTGCGCCTTGAACATCCATTTAATACTATAAGAAAAGGACTGACAGTGGTGGGAAAGTATGGGGGAGCAAAGGGGAAGGGAGGTGGGATTAACGGTAGTCAATATCTGTCTGGGGACAGGGAGACACCCCTTATCAACAAGGGTGCCTGAACAAAACATATTTGTATCCCTGACCCTTAACTGTACTCCACAATATCAAAATAAAAAATATTGATTTAAAAAAAGAATATAACTGAAAGCTTATTGTTTTATATTTTATCAACTTCAGAGCAAGAAGCCTGTGATGCAAACATATAAAATTAGATGTAAATTTAAAAGCAGACAAAATGTATGATAAGTCCATCTGCAAATAATATTTTAATATGTATTTTTTGAAGTAGTTTATTAATTATTCAACAAATATTTAATTAGTACCAACTATGTTTCATAAAGTAGAGACTGTTTCTGATTGGTGACCTTAAAGAATGCACAATTTGGTTTTGGGAGATGTTAAGCAAAGAGAAAGTAGCAGTAAAATAAACAAAGCATTATGATTGTTATCACCAAATACTTTTGGAAATATATAGATGGTAAAATCTTTCAATGTTAATGATAAATTATTTTATATGGAAATGTGAATTAACATATAATATCTAAAAATATTCTCTGCCAGAAAATAAACAGAACTTTGATTGCATTATCTATTATATTCACAAAAAAAGTATGATGTTTCCAGCAGTCCTAACTTAAAACAAACATACAAAAACATAAGATGATATATTCTCTACTCTACAGAAGTTCAGTAGGAAAAGGGGTGTATCAATGTTTACTAAAAATTGATATTTTTTATTAAAAAAATTTTATTTTATACTTTTAGTTTTTTATTATAATTTAAACATATCAAGCATATAATGGAACAATTAAAATAATATCTTCTAATTGCATAGAATTATGCTACCTAGGGTCTGCATTTACATTTGTGTTTAGAGCATCTTAGAAGCACCATGTGGATTGATGGCCCCTAAAGTATACAAAGATGTTACAATAATTCAAATAAAGAGATTGGGAGATTGAATCTCACATGACACAGGATGACATAAGCATGCTGAAGTAAGTAAAATAGTATTATTTGTCACATGCAAATAATGTTGCAAATTTAAATGTCACTAACATTATAGTTGTTTGCTTTCTATTTGAAAATCTTTTTTAGTATATAGTCATAAAAAGATTTAACTATTTTGGCTGGGTGTGGCCTGTAATGCCAGCACATTGTGAAGCCATGATAGGAGAACCACTTGAGCCCAAGAGTCTGAGAGCAGCCTGGACAACACAGTGAAACAATCTCTACAAAAATACAAATATTACCTAGGTGTGATGGCACGCACCTATAGTCCAAGCTACTTGGGAGACGGAGATGGAAAGATTGCCTGAGCCAGGAGGTCAAGGCTGCAATGAGCCATGATTGTGCCACTGCACTCCAGCCTGGGCTACAGAGTGAGATCCTGTGTCATAAATATATATATATATAATCTATAATATAAATATATATATAATATAAATATAAATTATATATATAATCTATAATATGAAATATATAGAATATCTATATAATAGAATCTATTATATATAATGTATATTCTATTTTATATGGAAATGTGAATTAACATATATCTAAAAATATTCTCTGCCAGAAAAAATATATATATAATATATATATTAAAAAATATATATAATATATATAATATATAATATAAATATAAATAGATTCTATAATAGAATCTATTATATACAATGTATATTCTATTATATAGTTTTATGTATTTAAACAAATTTTAATAAAAATATGTTATGGTATTCAAAGATTTCCAATAAAATCCTGAGTCCTGGACACTGCTGCTGCTGAAAAATCTTTCAAATAGTAAATTCTATGCTACAGAGCAGGGTTCATAATTCCTAAGAAATAAGTCACAGAAGCCATTTAGTTTGGGGAAGTTTTCATCTTTCTCTTATTCAGACTTATTATAAGGCATTTGATAGGAGACTTCAGTGCATACATGTGTGTTCTCAATTATGGGTTTAGAAAGTCAAGTTTCTATTACTATCCCTAATACCATCCCTGAGTTGAACAGTTAAATAGTAACATAAGGGATAAAGAAAAACCTAACCAGAAATCAATTTGAGCATAATGGTTTTAAGACATTCCCTTAGTCATTTTTTCCTTCATTTTTTCTAGGAAAAATCATAAAGGAAACATTTTATAGGATTTATTATGCTACTCACTGTTGATACATTCCTACTCACATAGCAGTGGTAGTAAGTACAGTCTTTAGATAAGTACTCAAAGATATTTGCTGGCCATCATGTTCACTCTGTGTAGGTCAACATGAATCAATACAGAAAGTCTATAATATCTATTCCTCTTCAAATATGGTTTTGATGTCACTCAAATTTAAGAAACAAAACCCTGAATGATTGCATATGTGTATAACAGAAATTAAAGGCACTCCTCTCACTTCTTGCCACCAAGAAAGGATCAGAACTGAAGTAAATGGGACAGTAAGGTGATTTATTCATTTTTGATGAAGTAATAGGACTTTAAAAGAACATTAAAGTGATACAATCTTCTATAGTAGACTTTCCAGACTGCTCAAGAAAGAAACCAAATGTTTTTGTGTAATACAAAGTTCACTATTTATAAGAAATGTGTGAAGTATGCAAAACAACAACAAAAGTTTTGTTTTTTTTTCCCCAATGAGGATTTCAACTCATTGGAAAATTAATATCTAGCTTTGTAAGGTATGAACATATTTCTTAAGTCTCTCTGTATAAGAACTGGTTTCCTTAAAACTCACACAAGATAGAAAATAGAAAAGAATGTAAACCTGGAAGATATAGGCTCAGCATTACTTATGTTATCTAAATTCATCCTGTCAAATTTTTCTGTGTTATTTGAACTTTACTGGGCAACACAGATTATTGGAGCACATTTATCAATGTAATGGGGTTTTGCCTGGAGATACAGTGGTGAGTCATTATAGTGATATCCTTGTTGGTGGAAATGTAAATATCATAAATACTTTAAAAATTAGATGGAAATATGTACAGAGATTGTTGAATAGGTAATATGATGAAAAACATAAATAAAACTTGAAATAAGAGGAGTAAGATTCAGAGTGGATAAGAGTACACATATGAAGAACATAAAATGTTTAAGTATCAACTTTGCTTGGAACACATGGAAAAGTAAAACTAAGTGAAAAGATTATGTTCCCTTTTTTATAGTACAATTAATTTCTAAAAATATCTCAATTTTTCAATGCAGAAATAATTACAACTAGCAGAGGCTGTTGTGGTATGCTTGAGAAGATTTAATGGCAGAGTAGTAAAGATATAGTCTCATTTTTGTCTCCTCACATCCTCTAATAGAAAACTGATACAATCTGTCAAATAAATTACAATTTAGAATTCAAGATGATGCCTAGAAATCAGAAGTGGAGAATTTGCCTAAATATACAGTTTGTTATCCTCCTTTTATGATTCATCCTCTGGCACTCTAGTATAAACTATCTCTGATTGGATAGTATGAGTAATATCTTCAAATAGTCCTTGGCTCAAATCTCATTTTAGATACCTGTGCTACACGGTCCAGAGTAGAGTATTTCCATATGCCTTAGTATTCTTATCAGCAGAATGTGGATAATGACATTTTTTAGACCTATGACATGCATAAACTTAAGCAATAAGAAGAATAAAGAACATAGTGGGCTTCTTGGTACATATTCAATAGACAATAAGTGACAGCTTCATTTATTATTGTATATTTTATGTAACCTGGAAACAAACTGCCAACAAAGTCATTATTTAAAAAGCATAGCACTCAACAAAACCAGAGACTGGTTCTTTAAAAAAAGGTGTTTTTATTAGCCTCAAACCAGGTTAACTAAGAAAAAAATGACACAAATTACAAACATAAAACATGAAAGAGGAGACATCACTACAGATCCCATGAACATTAAAAGGATAATAAAAAATACAACTATGTCCACATATTTAACAATCTAGGTTAACTGAATCAATTCCTAAAAAGACACAATTTTCCAAAAGTCACACAAGAAGAAATAGTCTGAATAAGCGTATATCTGTTAAATAAATTAAATCAATAATTAATAACCTTCCAGAATAGATAGCAACAGACCCAGTTGGATCCACTTGTGAATTCTATTAACAATTTATAGAAAAAATTATACTGATTTTCTACAATCTCCTTTGGAGATTATAAGCAGAGAAAATACTTTTTAACTTATTCTTTGAGATCAGCATAACTCTAATACACAAGCCAGACAAAGACATTACCAAAAAATTGCAGACAAAAATCTCTCATGAATATGATGCAAAAATACTCAACAAAATATTAGCAAATACAACAATGTATAAAAGTATTTATATGGCATGATCAAGTAGAAATTTTCCAATGTGTTCAAGGTTTTTACATTCAAAATCAATTAATGCAATCTATCACATCCACAGGTTAAAAAAATCATCTAGCAATATCAGTAGATGCAGAAAAAGCATTTAATAAAATTCAAACACTATTCATGATATAAACTCTCAGTAACCAGAAGTAGAGAGAAATTTATTCAACTTGCTAAAATGTATCTGCAAGCCGGGCTCAGTGGCTCAGCCTGTAATTCTGCACTTTGGGAGGCTGAGGTGAGTGGATTGTCTGAACCCGTGGGTTGAAGACCCACCTGGGCAACTTGGAGAAACCTCATCTCTACATTAAATTAAAAAAAATAGCTGGGTGTGGTAGCGTGTGCCTGTAGTTCCAGCTACTGGGAAGGCTGAGGCAGAAGGATCGCCGGAGCCCATCAGGTCGAAGTTGCGGTGGCCAGGAGCTGCTACTGCACTCCAGTCTGGGTGACAGAGTGAGACTCCGACTCAAAACACACACACACACACACACACACACACACACACACACACACACACGCACACACACACACACACACACACACACACACACACACACAAACATATCTGCAAAATTTACAGGTAATGTCATAATGGTGAGAAGCTTAAAAATGTTCCCTTAGGATCAGGAATAAGCCAAGGACATTCTCCCTCATTATTCCTTTCACACTGTTCTGTAAGTAATAGCTAGTAAAACAAGACAAGAAAAGGATAAAATGTGCACAGATTGGAAATGAAGAAATAAAATTGTCTTTATTTAGAGATGACATGCTCATCTATGTAGAAAATCTGGAAGACTCAGTTAAATTAAAACACCTGGAGCTAAAAAGCAAGACACAAGGTTAATAAACAAAACTGAACACAAATTGATAAAGAATAAAATGAGGAACTGATACTACCCAATTTAGAGATAAGATAAACAAGTGGGAACTCATCAGACTGAAGAACTTCTGTAAAGCAGATGAAATCATCAAGAGAGTGTGGAGACAGTTCACAGAATGGGACTATACTTGCCAGCTGTGTATCTGACAAAGGACTAACATCCAGGATCTACAAGGAACTCAAACACGCTGAAAGGAAAAAACAATAACAACAACAAAACCAAGCAGCCCTATTAAAAAGTGGGGAAAAATATGAATAGAAAATTCTCAAAAGAAGACATATGAGCAGCCATCAGG
Organism: Cephalopachus bancanus; assembly: GCA_027257055.1. Classification (NCBI taxonomy): domain Eukaryota; kingdom Metazoa; phylum Chordata; class Mammalia; order Primates; family Tarsiidae; genus Cephalopachus; species Cephalopachus bancanus. The sequence continues at coordinate 14,537,528 of JAPVLO010000005.1, read as the reverse complement.
CACATGAAAAAATGCTCAGCCTCACTAATCACCAAAGCAATGCAAATCAAAACTACACTGAGATACCACCTAACTCCTAACCAATGGGACGCCCAAACTTCACCTGTACAATGACCACAGTGTGAAAGGAATAATGAGGGAGAATGTCCTTGGCTTATTCCTGATCCTAAGGGAACATTTTTAAGCTTCTCACCATTATGACATTACCTGTAAATTCTGCAGATATGTTTTTGTGTGTGTGTGTATGTGTTAGGATAGCCATCATTAATAACTCAAAAAACAATAGATGCTAGAGAGGATGTGAAGAAAAAGGAATGCTTCTTCACTGTTGGTGTCAATATAAACTAAAAAACATCTGTGGAAAATAGTGTGGCGATTCCTAAAAAATCTAAATATCAGCCTTCCATATGACCCAGCCATCCCACTTCTGGGAATATACCAAGATGAATTCTACAAAAAAGATTCCCACACATGCCTTACAGTAGCAAAAACATGGATCTAGCCATGTTGCCCGTTGAAAATGGACCGGTTAAAAAAATGTGGTACATATACAACGTGGCATATTACACAGTCATAAAGAAGGACAAAATTATGTAACTTGCATTACCTTACATTAATTTAGCGTCTATAATATTAAGTGATCTATTACAGAAACAAAGAACTGAGTACCACATGTTTTCACACATAATCGGACCCTGAACATTTACTATAATACTACATGAAATAGATTGGCAATCGCTGCCAGGAGGAGGGGGAGCACATAACATTAATAAGGGTACCTGATCCCAAACCAGGAGAAGTTAGGACCAATGGGAGGCCCAAACTTCACCTGTACAATGACCACTTATTTACCTAACCCTGAATTGTACCCCACATCTTTCAAATAAAACAATAATAAAATAAATAGATTATCTAGATTTAGATATTCTGTTATGAGCAACAGAAAACAGACTAAGGCATGTAGCAAATAAATATATGGAAATATAGTCTACATTATTACTTAATAGGGCAATACAAATTAAAGTTACTTTGAGACATAACTATATGCATACTAGATTGTCACAAATTAAAAGACTGACAATTTCAAAAGCTGTTGAAAAAGGAAGAAATTAAAACTCTCACACATTGTTTTCAGGAATTCGTAATTGTACAGTCACTTATCATATGACCAAGCAACCCTACTCCTATGAACCCAAGTGAATTAAAATCTTATGTTTACACAAAAACATGTTCACAATCATTTATGGCAATTATATTTATAATTGTCCCAAACTGAATACAACCCAGATGTCCTTCAGCAAGTAATAAACAAACAGTTGTGGATTCATTCAAATGGAATGTCCTTCAGCAATAAATATAATGAAACAGTGAATTGTACAACTACATGGATTAATTTTCAAATGAATCTTGGTAAGTAAAGTCAGCCAAAGTCAAAGGCAACATATTGTATAATATCCTTTATATGACACCCAGGAAAAGGCAAATGCAGATAAGAAAGAAACCAACATTTTCTAGGGATTAAAAATGGAAGAGCAGTTGTCTAGGAAAGGACAGCTCAAGGGAATTTTTGAAGTGATGAAACTTCTTTGAATGATATTGTGTTTGGTAGTGGATCTGTGACTCTATACTGTTATTAAAACTGACAAATATGTGCAGCTCAGTAAATTTCACTTTGTAAAAATTTTAAAAAATACTAAATGAGTTCAAAGTTCTGTTGTATGTGAATCAATATAGCCTAGATTTTTGAAGTATTGATCACATACACAGTATAATTGATAAAGATTTATTAGTTTTAATAATTTGCTCTTTAAAAAATCATTTACATTTCTACTTACTAAACAGAAACAGAAAACACATTTAAAAAAATAATTTTCTTTTCTGGGGAGTTGGGAAGAAGGCAGATGAACCAGTTGGACTATGTGAATCTGGGCATCAGTGAGTGAGTGTGTGAAAAATTTTGTATACGTGCTGGTGAGCAAGTGGGTATGTGAGGGAGTGAGTGAGAGCTAGGGAGCCAGTGGCCAGGGCTTTCCTGGTGCAGCGGCTGGTTCTGCAGCTGCTGAGCTTGGACCCTAGTGATTCCCAGGATACAGAAGCCGAGCACCATTATTTTAAATCAATAAAACCCTTCCTGTGAACAAGTGGCCAGGACCCCGGTGCAGCAGCTGGTGCTACAGCTTCACTGCTTGGTCACTGGCTCTATCCAGGGTGCAGAAGCCGAGCGCCATTTTTCTTTTTAAAATGGAAAAAAAGATTTCTTGTGAAGAAGCAGTGGGGAGAGACTATGCTCCAGGCTCTGGCTCACCACTGCAGCAGGAGAAACTGCTGGCTCAGGCTTTGCCTCACCACTTCAGTTCCTGACAGGGCACTGGCATTGGGGGCTGTGGAGGGAGTTCAGAGGTGGGGTTCCAGGGAGGAGGACAAGAGAGACACCCCACCACGTTCTTGAAGGCGGGGCTGGAGGGTGCTCTGGCTTGCTCTCCATGGAGCAGCAGTCCTGATATCTGTGGCTGGTGGATCAACTACTCAGGGATTGATTGTGACCCAGAGGAAACACCCTGAAAGCAAAAACTTCAGAGGGCCCTCATGAGTGCTGAATCCAGGTGCCGCACCCCCACCCTGATCCAGCCTCGGGACAAAGAATGTGGTCAGAAAAGGATGAGGAAAGACTCCAAAGAGATCAGTGGTGATTCAGGTGCTGACCCAAACCCTCTCCTCCCCAGCAATCCTCTGAACATCAGACCCACACAGCTGGGCCAGACTGAGAGGGAAAAACCCAGGAGGAGCCTGGATGTCAGTCACAATAGGAGAACTCCATTCCAGGACAGGCCTAGCTGGGGTGCCCCCCACAAGTACATACCTGGGGAAGCAACAATCCTGCACCTCCCCACTGGAGGAGATCTCCCTGACAATATGAGAGTGGGAGGGGAGGGCTGCAGCCCCACCCACCTCCGCAGCCCCTACTCCTTCCCTGCTCCAGACACTGAGGAGAGAGTGAAAGAGGTGGCTCTACAGGAGAGACCTGAATAGAGGAACAATTACAGAGTCTGCCCCCAAAAAAGGCCGCTTTGGGTTTTTTTTTTTTTTAAATTATTACCTGTTTGTTAGTTCCTCTATTTTAAAAATATTTTTCCTTGTGCATGCATGAGTATGTGAGGGTTTGATATGCATCCCCCCCAATTTTTTTCTTTTCTTTTTCTGTTTCTTTTTTCTTTTATTTGTTTTCTCTCTCTGTGTGTGTATATGGGAAAGATTGAGTGTTCATCTTTCAATTTTGTTGTTGGTTTATTTTTGCTCTTTAGTTCTGTATTTTATTTCATTTTTTATAGTTCAAAGTGTGTGTCAATGTATGTGTGAGGGATAGATCTGAATTCCTTTTTTTTCTTTCTGTTTTTCTTCTCCATTCACTTTGTTCTTGGCGTGTGTGTGTGTGTGTGTGTGTGTGTGTGTGTGTGTGTGTGTTTGTGTGTGTGTTCAGTTCTCTTGGGTTTTTTTGTTGTCATTTATTCTGTTTCACTTTGTTGTTATTACAGATTGTTTTGGGGTGTGTGTGTGTGTGTGTGTGTGTGTGTGTGTGTGTGTGTCTGTGTTCAATTGTTTTGCATTGGTTTCTGCTTTGCATTGTAATATAGCATGGTAGTGGGGAGTAGGTCCAGGGAACACATACCACATAAGTGAACATTGTAATTTGCAAGTAATTTCTGAATCCTAGTGCACCATGTTACATTATTCTACTTTCAAAAACTACAAGACAGCATTTATTTCAAATAATTTGTAGTTTATAAATCCTTTCTCTGCTTCTTTGAGATGTAAATCTTTTAAAAAGCTTCCTGTTGATGTTACAACCCAGGAATATATTTCTCAAGGACCTGGGAACCACCTCTTGAAATGTAATCCTCAAGGAAGATAGTAGTCTCATCTCCCAGTTTCTGTTAAAGTGTAGGAACCTAAGTCCTACCTGAGACTTTCTTCACTTTATAAACTTAACGTCTGTCATGAAACAAAGTAGAACTCTTCTATTTTCTTTGTGTAAGATGAATCAGTAAACATGGATAGCCTGTAATCTTTGACAACCCTGCTCTTGAAACTTCTCCATCCCATTGTCTTGGCAAAGTTTGGTGCCCAGACTTGCTATGTGCTCTCTCCCTTGATGCTGTCTCTAACATCAGGATAAAATAGATTTCTGTCTATTTTGTCTTGCACATATTTTTCATTAATAGCCATTTGTTTTTTTGTTCAAAATTCTGAAACAAAAACAAATATAATATCATTTTTTTCATTCTCTTGTATTTGTATTAACCATGTGATATATGTATTATTTTCTTGTTAGATATATTTTCCTTTAATATTTTTAAGTAAAATAACTTCCAGAAAGAAAAATAATGATTTATTCAAATGATAAATTTACCATAATTCATTATTCAGTTTAATTAATTTAACTATTTAATCAATAGGAGATTGTATCTTAATATTTTAAAAAATGAAACAAAAATAAAATGATGCATTACATTGTTATAGTAGAAGGTTTATGTGCAGACACATTGCCCTGAGGTCAGTAAACAATGAGCTAAATTTCACACTTATAATCGATTTAATTGATTTGTCAAGTTTATCACACTGAGCCACTATAAAGTGCATCCAAAGATAATTTTGAAATAAAACAGCATCAAAAGTTCCTTCTTAGTAACCCCCAAAATTTTAGTATTTTGACTTTTGAACAGTTTACAAGCTATAATTTAAAATGTACTGAGTTTTTTGCATAGACACCTTTAATTTTAAATATCTGTCTTCTAGTCAAAAAGTTTATATGAGTATGTTTACTTTTAACATCAATTATTACTTTTAATATCTTTTGCATCACAACTATGCAAAAGAGACACATCTTGCCACTTAAATGTAAAATAGCTTAGTCTTTGTTTTTAAATATTGTTTTAAATGGAAGATAACTAAGTTATTCACATTACAAGAGTGAAAAAATTGAGAATTTTTTTCTGCCTATAAATAATTACTATAATACTTACAGATTTTCCCACTAGTATACACAAAAGACATTTAAACAGATTATAAGTGTGAAATTTAGCTCATTTTTTACTGACCTCAGGGCAATGTGTCTGCACATAAACCTACTATACCAATGTAATGCATCATTTTATTTTGCTTTATTTTTTAAAATATTAAGGTATAATCTACTATTGATTAAATAGTTAAATTAAAGTGAATAATGAATTATGGCAAATTTATCATTTGAATAAATCATTATTTATCTTTCTAGAAATTATTTTACTTAATTTTTAAGCTAGATTGGTTTAAAATATATATTGTGTTACACAATGTTACATTATTTCAAAGTTTAAGTAATGTGTACAGTTATAGGTACTGACTTGAATTAAGAAAAGCTATTTGAAACCTTAAAACTTTTATGAACATTACACATCCAAAAAAGGTTTGTACTTTGAACTTATGATTTATTACAATGAAGCTAATATAGAATATTTACTTCTGATACTTGAAATCACAATTTTTGTGTAAGTGCCCAAATTCATACAACTTACCCTCTAAACCCTCAACAGGACAGGTAACACATGTTGGATGCTATCGTCTGTGAAAGTGTGTGTATATCTTCTCCCTATATAATTCTGTTTTCTTCTTTCCTCTTTTACTCCATATTTTCCCCATATGCTCATTTCTCTATCCATATTCAAGATATGACCTCTTGTACTTTATTAATCTTGAACTCATCACTCAATCTTTCAATAATTATATTTTTTATTGATACAAACATTTGTACATATTTGTGGGGAACATGTGATATTTTGTTACATATGTAAGTATATGATGATCAAATCAAGGTTATTTAGGGTATTCATTAACTCAAGTATTTGTCATTTCTATGTGTTTGGAATATTTCAAGTCCTTTCTTCTTGTTATTTTGAAATATACAATACATTTTTGTTAATAAAAGTCACTCTACTCTGTTATCAAGCATTGGAACTTAATTTCTCTATCTAACTGTATGTTTGTATTCATTAAGCGACCTCTCTTTATCCACTTGTATACACTTTTCCCAGCCTTTGCTATCTAGCATTCTATTCTCTCCTCCATAGGTATTTTTTAGGTCCCATTTATGAGGAAGAACATAAATGTGTTTCTATGTCTGGCTTATTTCACTTAGCAAAATGACTTCCAATTCTATCAATATTGCTGTAAAAGACATGGTTTTATTGTTTTTTTATGACCAAATAATATTCCATTGTGTATATAGAACATCTTTTAAAAATTATCTGTCTCTTGATGGACACTTAGGTTCCATGTCTTTGCTATTATAAATAGTGCTGCAATAAACATGTGAATACAGGTATTTCTTTGATATACTGATTTATTTTGCTTTGTATCAATACTCAGTAGTGAAATTGCTAAAAAGTATGGTAGTTTTATTTTTAGGTTTTTTTGTGTTTTAGTGGGGAGTTCTCCCTGTTTTTCTTTTTCTTTTTTCTTTTTTTTTTTTTTTGAGTCAGAGTCCCACTCCGTCACCCAGACTGGAGGGCAGTGGCATGCTTCCGGCCACCACAGTCTCGACCTACTGGGCTCTGGCAATCCTTCTACCTCAGCCTTCCAAGTAGCAGGAACTACAGGCATGAGCTACCACACCCAGCTAATTTTTTATTTATTGTAGAGATGAGGTCTTGCCAAGTTGCCTGGACAGGTCTCAAACTCGCGGACTCGGGAAATCCACTCGCCTCGGCCTCCCAAAGTGCTGGGATTACAGATTGAGCCACCGTGCCTGGCCTCCCTGTTTTTCATAGTGGTTATACTAACTAATATTTCCACCAATAGTGTATAAGAGTTCCCTTTATCTCCACATCCTCACCAACTTCTGTTATTTTTTGTCTTTTTAGAAATAGCCATTCTAACTCTATGATGATATCTCGTGATTTTTATTTGCATTCCCCTGATGATTAGTGATGTTGAACATTTTTTTTCATACTTGGCCATTTGTATGTCTTCTTTTGAGCAATGTCTGTTCATGTCTTTTGTCCTTTTTAATGGAACTATTATTATTATTATTATTTTGCTGTTGAGTTGAGTTTCTTGTATATATTGGATATTAGTCCCTCGTCAGATGAATAGTTGGCAAATATTTTATCTATTCAACAGGTTGTTTCTTCACTTTATTGATTGTTTCCTTTACTATGCAGAAGTTTTTTAGTTTAATAGAGTCCCATTTGTCTATTTTGGTTTTTTCTACCTATGCTTTTGAGGTCTTAGCCATAAAAATCTTTGCCTAGAACAATGTCCTGAAGTGTTTCCTTTCTGTTATCTTCTAGTAGTTTTATAGTTTTGAGTCATTAATTTGAATCCATTTTGAGCTGATTTTTGTGTATGAGAAGAGATAGGGGTCTTGTTTAATTCTTCTACATATGAGTGTTCAGTTTTTCTCAGCATTATCTGTTGAAGAGGATATCCTTCCTTCAGTGTATAATCTTTGTCAAAGATTCATTGGCCTAAATACATGGATTTATTTATGGGTTCTTTATTCTGTTATATTGGTATATGTGCCTGTTTTTATAACAATATCATGGTTTTTTGGTTATAATAACCTTGCAATAAGTTTTGTAGTCAGGTAGTGTGATACTTCCAGTTTTATCATAATTATTAATAATATTATCATCCTTTTGCTTGGGATTCCTTTGTCTATCTGAGATCTATGTGGTTCCATATAAATTTTAAGATTTTGTTTTAGATTTCTGTGTTGGATGCCATTGGCGTTTTCGATAGAAATTGCATTGAATTGTATATTGCTTTGGCAGTATGGTAATTTTAATGATAAAGCAGATTACTCCAGTTCTTAAACCTAGGATGTCTTTTCGTTTGTTTGCCTCTTCAATTTTTTTTGGAAGTCAGGATTTACTGAGAGGATAGAAAAAAACCTCCAAGAATGGGAAGGGTCTGTTGCCCTCTTCATTTTCTTACACCAGTGTTTTACAGTTTTCTATGTAGAGATCTTTCTCCTCATTGGTTAAATTCAGATTTATTCAAGTATTTTTTTTTGTAGATGCTGTAAATGGGCTTGACTTCTTACTCAGCTAGTTCAATATTAGTGTGTAGAAATGCTACTGATATTTGTATGTGGATTTCATATTCTGCAACTTTACTGAATTCATCAAATCTAGAGAAGTCTTTAAGTTTCCTATATAAGATGATGTCATCTGCAAAGAAGAACAATTTGACTTCCTCGTTTCCAATTTAGATGCTGTGTGTGTGTGTGTGTGTGTGTGTGTGTGTGTGTGTGTGTGTGTGTCTGATTGCTCCAGTACTATGTTGAATAGGAGTCATGAAAGTGAGTATCTTTGACTTGCTCCAGCTCTTAGACAAAAGGTTTTTAGCTTTCCTTTGTTCAATATGATGTTAGTTGTGCATTTGTCATATATGGTCTGTATTATATTGAGGTGTATTCATTTTATGCCTAGGTTGTTAAGAGTTTTTATTATGAAAGGATTTTAAGCTTCATCTAACTATTTTTCTGCATCTATTGAAATAATTATGTTTTTTGTCCTTCACTCTGTCAATGTGGATCACATTTATTGATTTGCATAGGTTGAACCATCCTTGTATCCCACGAATAAATACCACTTGATCTTGGTGTATTATATTTTTCACATGCTGATCATCTCAGTGGGAACTTAGTATTTTGCTAAGAATTTTTGAATTTATGTTTATCAGAGATATCTACTTGTAGTTTTCTTTTTATATTGTGTCACTATCTGGTTTTTGTATCAGGGTATTGCTGGTCTTACAGAACAAGTTAGTGAAAAATTCTTCCTCTTCAATTTTTTTTGACTAGTTCAAGGAGGATGGTACTAGCTCTTCTTTGTATGTTTGGTAGAATTCTGAGGTAAAGTTATCTGATTCTGAACTTTTCTTTGTCAGGCTATTTTTTATTACTGATTAACTCATTACTCATTATTCATCTGTTCAGGTTTTCTATTTATCCATGATTCAATCTTGGTAGGTTGTAAGTCTCCAGGAATTTATCCATTTTTTTCTTGGTTATCCAAGTTTTGTTATTGCTTATTTGTTCATAATAGTCTCTGATGGTTTTTTGCACTTCTGCAGTATCACTTAATGACTACTTTTTGTTTCAGATTTTGTTTGGACTTTTTTTTTTTCCCTTGGTTAATCTAGTCAGCAGTTTATCCATTTTATCTTCAAAGGACCAATTTTTCATTTTTTTTGTATTTTTTTAAGTCTATGTTTTGTTTAATTTGTTATCATCTTCATTATTTCTTTTTTTTTCCTGCTAATTTGTGGTTTAGTTTAGTTTACTTAGGTGTATTATTAGATTGTTTAATGGAAATCTTTCTACTTTTTTGAAAAAGACATTTATTCCTACAAATGTCCTCTTAGCCCTTTCTTTTCCCGTATCTTATAGATTTCAGTACGTTGTGCTTCCAATTTTGCTTGTTTTCAGAAATATTTTAATTTTTATATTTCCTTCTCAATTTTTGTTTACCCAGTGGTAATTCATGTGTTTGTGCAGTTTTTGAAGTTTCTAATTTTATTGATTACTAATTTTATTTCCTTATGGTCAGAAAAGATGTTTGATATAATTTCAGTTTAAAAAAAAAATTGAGGCTTGTTTTGTGGCCTAACATATGATCTATCCCAGAGAATGATTTATATACTTATGAGAAGAACAATGTATTCTGCAACTGTTGAAAGAAAGGTTTTGTAAATATCTGTTAAACCCACATGTGTAATTTGCAGTTTTAATCCAAGTTTCTTTGTTTATTTTCTGTCTAGATGATCTATCTCATGTTGACAGTGAGGTGCTGAAGTCCCCAATTATTATTGTATTAGAGTCTTTCAATCCCTTTAGATCTGGTAATATTTGTTTTATATATCTGAGTGCTCCAGTGTTGGGTAACTATTTGCTTAGAATTGTTATATCCTCTTGCTGAATTGACTCTTTGATCAGTATAAAATGATCTTCTTTGTATTTTTTATTGTTTTTGACTTTAATTGCTTTATCTGTTATAACTATTCCTGCTCATTTTTGTTTGAATGTAATATCTTTTTGATCTCTTTACTTTCAGTCTGTATGTATCTGTATAGGTCAGATGAGTTGCTTGTAGGCAGTTTATAGCTGAGTTATCATTTTTTAATCTATTTAATCAGTTTATGTTTTTTAAGTGGGAAATTTGATCTGTTTTCATTTAATGTTATTATCAATATGTGAGGCATTATTCCTATCATATTGTCAACTGATTTCTGGTTGTTTTATATATTCTTTGTTCTTTCTGTTTTTTCTTATTATTTTTCTTTGTGGTTTAATGTTATTTTGTAGTAATATTTGAATATTTTTCCTTGTGTGTTTTCTCTACCAGTGGATTGTGTACTTTGTGTATTTTTATAATAAAAGATATTTTGTTCGTGATGGGGAACCCATGCTGGCCATTCCTCAGACCCCTGTGATGACCATGGAGAGTCAAGTGTGCCCACCTGTAGTCTCCAAGGTTCCGTACCTTGGCATCAGTATTACTGAGTCCAATTTCATTGTTTCTTGGGCCTCCAGGAAGCTTGCCTGGGTGCTGACAGTAGCAGATATCTGATTCAGTGGTTTGGTTCTTGGGACCCTGGGGAAAGGACATAGTGTATGTGATTGCAGTTGCTGTGGCAAAGCAAACCTCTGGTTTCCATGCAGTTCGAGCTAAGAGTGACAATGGCTGTGAAGGGCTAGTTCTTTCAGTCCACAAACCTGCAGATGTCATAAGCATACACCCTATGGTTGTAGCAACAGGGAAAGTGAACACTTAGGAGTGCTCAGGCACCAGTGATGGTAACCAGGGCTGAGCAATCACCAGGTCTCCTCATGGTGTGCTCATGAACTGCAGGGTAGGGGAACTGGGCTGAGTGGTCCTGTTCTTAGGCCCCCATTGGTATGTACAGGCACAAGCTGTGGTAGTGGAAGGCAGGGTAATCCTCAGATCCCTAGCAGAATAAGTGGATAGGGTCAGCAGTAGCTATGTGGTAGTGGAAGGCAGGGTAATCCCCAGATCTCTAGCAGAATAAGTGGATAAGGTCAGCAGTAGCTATGCTGCAGCCTTGCTACTGGGGAGGTTTCTTTCATTGGTAGACTGCCAAGGAGCTTGCCCAATTGTCAGCCATGGGAAGGGTAACCTGCCCTCAGGACACCTGTAAATGGGCAGCAGCTCTATTACTTGAGGTGGTGGGGTTGCTGCCAATGACTCGCCATTGGTTGAATGGAATCTGGTGGGGCTTCCAAAATGATGTTGTACTTCCGAAATGTGCAACTGCTTTGGAGTCAGAGGGAGATGTACAGCATAATGTAAGTGCCCTTTCTCGAGCAAAACTATCACGTGGTCTCTAGGCAGCTACCTATGTAAGTTTCACAAACTGCGAGTGCCAATGGGCCATCTCACAGCTAGATTTGCAGCAGTCTGCCTGGAAATGTGGACCACTGGGAGTCTCTTATTTACCGTTTCCCAGAGTTGGGGAGCCTCTTGAAGCTTCTAGCTGACCCTGGCCAAGGAGACTGCTTTGCTTCCTATTTCTTCCTTGCTTTAGGTGTTTTCTGTCTTTTTTTTTTTTAATTCCATTATCTCTCTTTGATAATGCTTGAAGTGTGATTATCTACTCACTATTGTGATTCTTTCTTGTGGAGGAGATGAATACTAGATACCTCCAGTTAGTTGTCTTGAAGCAAAGCATGTTTTTTTTTAAATAATCATAATTTTTAAGCCCTTTAGAGTTTACAAATTAATTAATATCTAATTATTAAAATTATTTTCATGGAAGTTCCATGTGAATGATGTGGAAAACATTTTCCACTATAAACCTTCCATGAAATTAACACCCAATACTTTCCCTTCATTAGTCCTCTTGTTAAATAAAAGTTGTCAGAACAGCAGCTGCTAAAATATGAGAAAAACGTCCTGTTTCTGAGAACTGTTTTTGATTCAACTCTTCATGAGACCAGCTGCATTCTAGCTACAAAGACTTTTACCTGCAGGATGACCACTTATACACCTAACCCTGAATTGTATCTCATATTTTTCAAATAAAAATAATAATCTTAAAATGTCATCTTTTCTTCTCCAAAGAAAAACACTCCTTAGAGTTATTCGCATGCTGCATCATTATAGATTAAAGGTTTGTACTTAACAGTGCTCTGCTTAATATTTTTTCACACTTACAGTGTTATTATTGCTCTAAGAATTCAGAATCACTTCCTATTCATAGGCTTTTTCTTGTGGATAATATTCCAAAATAATATCTGTCGTCTCTTGCTACAAAGTTATAGAATAATCTGTATCAGTACTGACATTTTCTTAACCTATTAAGCAATAAAATTTACTTATATATTTCATTTGCAAGTAAAATAAAAATATAAGTCATTTAAGTAATGGTAGCTTATATCAAGAGTAGACCTCTGCATAACAATTTAAAGCTCATGGAAACTCCTTTTTCAGTGTGCAAACATCTCCTCTGAGGATTACATGATAATTTTCAACAGGAACAGATTTACATTAAAAACCCATCTTGGGTGAGCAATGTTCATAACACATCTAAATTTAGAGAAATGTTGTAGTTCAGTAGATATATGCAGGACATAGGCATCTTCTGCTGAGAATCCCAGAAGTGGAGTTCATAATTGAAATCACTTGCATCCACCTAAGTTCGCTATCAAGACTGAATACTGGCAACTCCCAAGGTGACTTAATTATTACTAAGGGATATTTTTGTCCAGAAAGGTAAGGTAGAAAAGCAGTAGATAATTTTATTGTTTACCTATGAAAACTTCTGAAAACCATGTATTCAGAGAAGTAGTTTTAATATCCATGCAAACAGTCCTCCTATTAAGAAAATAGACTGCTCACCCAGACAAACATCTTGCTCTTTTATAAAACAAGTTTATTTGTGAAGGCATACTCAAGTATCTTTATATTGCTATGCTCACCGATTACTAAATTATTTTGTAATTGACTTTGCTGAATCCCAATCTTAAACCACAGAGGTCGTTTCTTACCAGTGAGACCATGGAGGCATGGCTAACTGTCCTGGAATGCCTGTGTGCTTTTAGGAAAATGAGAAGAGTGAACTAAATGAGACATGCTAACTAATTATGGAATACCTCTTGCTTCATTTTTGTAAGCTTAAAATGGGAAATAATTATAGGTCTTTCCTTTTAAGATTTTTATGAGAGCTACGTGAGATAATACATTTAACATGCTTAAAATTGCTAAGCATCTAGTGATTTTTTCAGTAAAAGCATTTACTAATAATTCAAAATTCTGGGTACCTACTAAGGTACTAAAAATATTCCAAAATGTCATTCAGATTCAAATTCTGTTTGTTAAAATATTTTGTTAGTTGACATTTAGTTACAATTTTTCCGTCTTCAGATTGCATAACCTTACCGTTATTTCCTCTGTTTGCAAAGTCTATCTTATCTTATGAATTGATTACTACTTCAGTAATTTTAAGAACATTTTTTGAAAGATGACTCGTCATGGAATGAAAGCCATAAACGACATCTTCCAGACAAATTGTTCTAAAATGAGAGTAAAGTGAATTGTAATACTCCTTAATGTAAAGGAAGAAAGCATAATTAATAGAAAAGAAAATTTATGTAATTTTTAAGCATTTGGAATTGAATACAATCTTGAGAAGTTAAACAACAAAAAATATCATGATTTAAAACATTAGAATGGGACATCTAATTAGAGTAAAGAATGTTTGGTTCAAGCTCAGGTCAACTGACACAAGAGGTAGAAAAGATCCCTGGGAAATTGTCAGATTGATTATTTTTGGCCAAACAACCAGAGAAACAAGATTCCTTATACTCTTTTGAAGATCGACTGGACTGCTCTAGGGTTTCTGCACAAGAAAAAATATGTTCTTGGGTCTATGTGGCGAGGCCACATTTGCCCTAGGCATCTAGACAACCTGGTAATACAGGGTTGTGCTTGTGCTTCACAACCAGAACATAGAGGATTGGCTCCACTCTCAAAATCTTAACCAATATATTAAGAAAAGAAGAAACAGCAAAGAAAAAATGTTTAGTATTCACAGCTAACAATAAGGAAACCATTAAAAAATAAAGAAAATCTACATGGATTAGAATTAGAATTTCATTAGATTTTCTGGATACAGTATTTAAAAAATCTATTGTACTTTACATACTAGCAATAAACAGTAAGAACATATATTTTAAAATATCTTTTATCAGCAATAAAATGATACTATACCTAAGATGAGTAAAATGAAAAATGAACAAGACTTTTGTGGGGAAATGACATTATACATTAGAAAATGTTATTCACATATAATGAAACTGATTTAATTGTGTAGAAATACATATATTTAAGAAGACAATATTTCTAAACGTTCTCAATTCCAGTTAAAACTCTGATTTAATTTTTCAAGAAAATTAACAAGTTTATTCAAAAATTTATTTGGAAAGTAAAGACTGGTAATAACAAGGAAAATTTTCAGAAAAAATTTACACTGTAGATAAATTACCTTGTCAGAGCCCAAGTTTTATAAAACTATATTAATTTTAAAATGTGGTATTAATATAGCTTAATATAATTAGAGCAGTGGAAGAAAGGTCATAACCTACAGAACATATATGGACAGAATTGTCAGGGAAAATTAGTGAGTAAAGGATGGACCATTCAAAAGTGTTAGGATTGGTTATTTTTGAGAAAAAAGTAAAACCAAATCATTAGACAGCATTCACAAAAATATGTTCTGAAGGAAGTAAATGAATAATCTACCTGTCCAGTGAAAACATTTCTTTAGAAAATGTGCTTCTAGCCACATCTTTGTACATTTATGTCATCTGGGTCAAAGAATTTTTCTCCCAGAAACTGGAATTGTGAGTGGGCTGGGAGCAAACATCTAGTTAACTGATTGATTGTAATCACATAGCCTGTCAAAAAGTGGTCAGATATCTGGATGTTTACATTCTTAAGTCTTTCCTACTTTATCTTTTCCTGAAGCATGTTTAGTTTATTGTGAAATTTAGAGTCTCTTGGACACTTAAGTTGAAATTGTTTTTCATTTAAACTACTGGTGCAGATTTTCATCACTAGATTCACTCATTCATTAATCATTCAAATGTTATTCCCACATTCTCAATAATATAGTTCCATAGAAAAAGAAGCCAGTGACAACATTAACAACAGAAAGCAAAACACATTTGCGTTGGAATTTTACAAGATGCACTTTGGTTTTTGTTCTTTTATATTTTATTGCATATATCTTAGTAATATACTACCTGCTTAGTAATACTTCTGTTGTAAGTCATAACAACACATTAAATTTAATCTGGTAGAGATCATAAATTATTCATTCAATCATTATGATTTTCAATATATTTCTCCAAGTTGGTTTTTCTTTAAAATTGATATTACTAAAATTATTTCAAATTATAAGAAAACTTTAAAAATTATTGCATAATGGAAATATTTATTCTTGAAGAAGCTTCTTTTTATTTCTTTTGTGAGGGTTCTTTTCCATAAAAATTTACATACTCTGAATAAATTACTAAATAAATTGTGGAGTGTAACATGGATTTGCATTTATCTTTTATTTTTAAGTGTTCCATTGATTAAATATGCATTTTAATGGTATTACTGGCATTACTTATACAGTTCTTTAGTAAACCACATGTAAAATAAAATAAAGACTAAATGTATGAAATATATAAATCTAGTATGTGATTTTCACTTTGCTAAAATTTAACGCAGGGGATATATTTTGAAGTAGCTTCTATAGAATATCAAAATATTAAACTAGAAATGTTACTCACAGTAAAACATTTAGCAATATTGAGCAAATATGTGTAAACAACTTCAAAAGTGGCAATATATTACTATTTGCTATGGATTAAGTGTCACCTCTAAAACTGATGTTATAATTTAATTGCCATTGTAACAGTATCTAGAAATGGTACCTTTAAGAGGTGGGTAAGTCATGAATTCTCTGCACTCATGAATAGATTAATGCTATCAACTGGGGAGTGAGTTAGTTATCGTGGGGTGGATTCTTGATAAAAAGCACAAATTCAGCCCCTCTTCTTTCTCCATCTTAAACACTCACTTGCTCTTATACCTTCCA
Source organism: Cephalopachus bancanus (assembly GCA_027257055.1). NCBI lineage: Eukaryota > Metazoa > Chordata > Mammalia > Primates > Tarsiidae > Cephalopachus > Cephalopachus bancanus. The sequence goes on along the minus strand of JAPVLO010000005.1, from coordinate 14,521,382 downwards.
CCAGGAGTGACACAGCAGGAAGGCCCTGACCAGGTAACAGTGCTGTGCTCTTGAACTTCTCAGCCTCCAGAATTGTGAGCTTAGTAAACTTCTACTATTTATAAATTACTTATTCTGTGGTATTCGGTAACTACACAAAATGTGCTAAGACACCCTTTAAAATATGCCCATCCAAAGATAACTATAACTCTGCAATATATTTCCATAAATTAATTGTCCTATTTTTATAACATTAGTGACTTTATGAATAATTTTTCAACATAAATATTGAAATTCATTGCTAATAAATATTATATATTTCATATATATACTTTTTGGATTATTTGTATAGATATATATAATATATTATATATATATAATTGTTTGTGAATCATTCTACTGGGTTCTGAGGATAATGTGCTGGATAGACTAACAAAAAGCCAGAAGATTTATATTTGGAAAGAATAATTGAAAAACAGCTCTCAGCTGAACTTGGTGGCTCAGCCGGTAATCCTGTGCTTTGGGAGGCTGAGGTGAGTGAATTGCCTGAGCCGGCGAGTTCAAGACCCGCCTGAGCAACTTGAGACGTCATCTCTACAATAATACAAAAAAATTAGCTGGGCGTGGTAGCGCGCACATGTAGTTCCAGCTACTTGGAACGCTGAGGCGGAAGGATCCCTGGAGACCAGCAGGTCAAAGCTGCAGTGACTGGGAGAGGCCACTGCACTCCAGTGTGGGTGACAGAGTGAGACTCCAACTCAAAAAAAAAAAAAAGAAAAAAAAAAAGATAAACAGTTCTCTAAAGAGATATAATTGAAGCTGATGCCTGAAGACTGAGAAAGTGTATGCAATGCATATTGTAATAAAAACTTCTAGACAAAAGAAATAGCACGTTCAATGACCGTGTAGTAGAGAGAATAATTAGGCATGATCCATGAACTGAAAAAATAGTGCATGCCGTGGAAATATAAAAATTTAATATGTTACACTAAACTTTATATTTGTATTTATTATGTGTTCATTAACTAAAAAAACACATTATTGCTGGGGAAATATTATTTTAAAAAAGAAAAAAGGAAGGAAAACAGAAATGAATGAAGACAAGAAAGAAACAATGAATGACAGGAAAAAAAGAAGGGAGACAAATAGGAAGTGAGGAAGCCACTGCTTTCTTAGAGCTATATTTCATTTTTTTTTTTTTTTTTAGTTGGACTCTCACTCTGTCACCCAGACTGGAGTGCAGTGGCTGCTCCCGGCCACCACAGCCTCGACCTGCTGGGCTCCGGCGATCCTTCCGCCTCAGCCTTCCGAGTAGCTGGAATTACAGGTGCACGCTACCACGCCCGGCTGATGTTTTGATTTATTGTAGAGATGAGGTCTTGCTGCCCAGGCGGGTCTCGAACCCGCGGGCTCAGGCAATCCACTCACCTCAGCCTCCCAAAGGCGTGGGATTACAGGCTGAGCCAAGGAGCCCGGTTTAGAGCTATATTTCTGATGAGGCAACCAATGTTAAACAATTAATAACACAGTAAGAATTTACTTGGTAGTCTACAATAGTGTGAATGCTTTTCTCAAGTAAATGTGAAAGATAAATCAACAGAAATAGAACCTTCTCTAATTTTCTTAGATATGAGCTATTGTTTGAATTTCATTTAGGCTTTTCATCATCCATCCAACATATTTATTGAGGTTGAATTTTTAAAAAATTATTTGCATTCATTACTCTTCACTGGACCATTGTCATTTTCTATTGTTTTTTAATCATTCATATACAAGTAGCTATAGGGTTACTGGAGCTTATGTCCAAATCCTCTCACCTTTCAGCTTGAAATCATAAAAAGTAACAAGGAAAAATAACTAAAACATAAAAATGTTATGAATAAATTTAAGAAACCCCCCCCCAGAGCCTTTATTATATATAGTTGTAAAGGAGAGCAGTTGACAATATCAGAACATGCATGGAAAGTCTTAGTGCAGTGACCATAAAACAGTGAGTATCTACGAACATGGAGCAGGCCTAGGAATGGCAGAAACCCACTGGCCATTTGCACTCTGAGGAAGCAAATCCTCAAATACAACAAAAATCAGCCCTGACTGCTTCTAAATAGAAAGTAGATAAATAGAGCAAGAAACTAACCGGTGGGAGTAGGGTGTGGAGCACAAAAGTGACAAATCTAAACAAAACAAAACAAAAAACCAAATCACAAACTATCACCTAACTGCAAAGTAGGGCTGAATTTAATAAGTAGGAGCTCTGCTCTGTAATGGCAGCTTCAGGTGAAGGAAATTTAGCAGGTCACAGTTGGTTGTAGAAGCACTCCCAAACTGATAATGCATTAAGAGGCAAAAATATTTTATTCTATTTTTTAAATGTTTTATTTTAAAGATGTGGGGTACAATTCAGGGTTAGGTATACAAATGTTCATTATGCAGGTATGCTTGTTGATGAGGTGTGCCCCCCTATCCCCTGGCAGTTTCCCTCAACAGTCTATTCCATCCCCCCTGCCCCTCAGCAGTTTCCCACTACTGCCAAACCCTTTCTTATAGTATTGTGCTGATTGTTCAAGGTCTGCATATGAGTGAGATCATATGGCACTCTGTTCTTTGTTTCTGTGATAGGTCACTGAGTATGATCGACTCTAAATCCATCCAAGTTGGGGCGAAGTTCATATGTTTGCCCCTCTTTACGACTGCACAATATTCCATTGTGTATATGCACCACATTTTTTAATTCAGTCCAGCTTCGATGGGCAGCATGACTGGATCCATGTTCTAAGAGGCAAAAATATTTTAAAGAAATTATCCATCATTTTAGAAATAAAAGCAGAGCCCTGGAGCATAGAAGCCTACACAATTACCCTAACTCTTCTCCTTCCCCAGGAATCATTTTAAACATTCCCTTCAAAATCCAACTTGCTTAATGTAATAAAACTAATGAAAATCAGTAAGAAAATGTACCAAAGAGTCTCTGTTCTTTCTATAATACAAATGAAAAAAAGTCATTAGAAAAATAACATTACAAAGCAAATAAGTTTTTAATAACATCACAAAAAATAAAGAAATTTGACACTGAAAGAATATTGCACAGGCATATACACACATATAACATCTCATGGAATCAGTGATAGTTCCAACTGAAATTCAAAACCCCATATATTTACTTAACATCTTCTCTGTTACTTCTGTATTATCTTACTTTCACACTAGCATACAGTGCATACACATGAAAAGATGTCATAGAAACTAGCAGAAGACACACTGCAACCACCAAAGATAACGTTTTCAGCAATAGGTTGAACATTAACATTGAGTATAAGTAATTTAAAAATAGTTTAATGAGGATAAGTATGACAAAAGAGAATATAATTGATATAAACTCTGATAATTCAGAAAATATTACACTAAAAATAGAAGGAGAAGATGGAGAAAAGTTGGAAAAAATCAGCTTACTGATTTTCCATTTTGTTAAAACTGGGAATCAGATGAAATTTAAATGGAAAACTCATTCCAATTTAAGTGTATCTAAGGAGAAAAAAAATTATAGAAATAATGTGATGAGCAAAACAAGTTCTGAATAAGAGAAAGACATGGGGAAAAGCAAAGAATACATGCTACTTTTATGATTATTTACTGTAGAAAATCAACAAATAGTGTCTAAAGAAGCAGGAGCCAAAGAAACTACTGGACAAATATAACGACTTACTTACTGTTTAGCAGAAAATGTTTAGAAAGTGAAGAGAACAGCGCTTATAATAAAATGCTTTGTGCACAAAATAGAAATCATAATATAAAATGACAAGATTGAGACCCAACTTATTCTGTTTTTCAAGAAATGCAAATGAACTGTCTACTTATAAAGTCAGATTAGGTCATAAAGAAAAATATATATAACATATACAATAAAATAAACGAAAATTAAGTAATTAAAAAATTAAATATTCGAGTTCATAAAATTAATACCAGATAAAATATGAATCAAGCAAAAAAATAAAAAATGTAGAGACCTGAAGTAGAAAAATTTGTTCTCATAAGAGAACAATTAATGGAAAAGTCAAGTAGCTTAGTTAACTCCCTAAGTAAATAAAGACAGAGCTATGTTGACTTGATTAGTATGTGTTTCATAATTGAATCATTTCTAGCAATAACTCTGAAATTTATCTGGGTCTTATTTTTTGTTTAATAATTATAATAAAAAAATATAGTCAATACTACTTCTTTGAATTAAAAATGTTCAAAGAATAAACTTTCGTTCAAGTTGTCTCTTAAATGACACATTTAATTAATTGAAATTCACAGCTCAGCTTTGAATATGCAGATTGTTTAGAAAATATGTGTATCATAATACATAGAGACAGGAAAGGATGCTGTTATCTATATTTCAGTCTCTGCTAATCAATTTATATAATGACAATATAAGTTATAAACTATGTCACTCAAAATCTTGGGTTATATTCTGCAGAATACTAAATCATTGAAAAATTCAAAAAGATGAAACATGAACAAAATGTCAAACTAGACTGTAAATACTGTTGTCTTTTCTTTAATTTTATTATATGTTGCAAGGACTATTTTGAGGTCCCTCATAAACTTTTCCAATTTTAAAGTTATTATTTTTATTACATTTTTCTTATTTAAATGAATAATTTGGATATTTATATTTTAAACCATAAAATTAAATATGCATAAACAAGCATAATTTTATAAATGTAACTAATTACTGTAGAGTCACAAGATAAAGCAATTAAAAAGTGTAGGAAAATAGCATTGAAAAATGCCAAAATGATGAGTGGGAATGTTAATAATCCCTTAGCCTCATTAGGGATTTCTTGTAACACTTAATTTTCATGAATAGTGTACAATGTATTACAATTATTATATTCGGTTTTTGGAAAAGGGAACATTTTTGTTGTTAGGTAAACCCCCTTGAAGTTTTATAAGTTAGTATACAATTTCCTCAACTAAAAGTGGTATCATATATGCTTACTTATATGGGGAAAATTATAGAAACTAAAAAATTAAAAGCCTAAATATATACAATGATTAATGTATTTACGTTTGGTTTTAACTATCATAATTGTAAATACAAAGATGTGAGATATGATTCACTCCCTTTTAAGTTTCTGGAAGGTATGCTGTTTTGTGGTTGTTTAAATGAATTTTTGTATTCAATAGATATCTTTCTTTCATTGAATTAAACGGGTAGAAATGGCTCTCATAAAATGTTTAATTCTTATTTGCTTTTAGTGAATTGTTGCTGTTTCCTTCTACTATAACACCTTATTGTAACATTTTACTGTTGAAATGATTTATAGGTAATGTTTTTTACTTCTACCCTACAAAATTAGCTAGAATATATTCTCTTCTTAGTTTTTCCCATATTTGGATAGTATCCTTATTCAATTGATAAGTTGCTGATTATTTCTCCATTTTCAGTACTCACTATCTCATCAGCTGGAACTCTCTCATTTTACTCTGTACTTACCTTTCTGCTATTCTTTTGCCTTTGCATAGATAATATGAGCTTGATTTTCACTTGCTTCTCTTCCAATTATGCCCTAATCCTTCTGTGTCTTACACCTCTTCTGTGACTTTTGTGCCTTGAGCAGTCATCAAATTATATCATTACATCAACCAAATTCATTAATCCTCTCACATTCCCATGGAGACCATGTTTTGGGGAATGAGATAAGAAGTAAACTCTTAATACTGAATATAAGTCAACCTGAGTAGGTTGAAATGACTTGTGAGAAAGTAAATTTATTGTTAATGTTAATAAGTGCTAAAACAGGTTTACATTTTATAAGAGTATTAAAGAATTTAAAAAGGTATATAATTAGAGCTTTGTTTAATTCACAGGACAGGCTACAGCATATATTACAAGTGTCTAATCACTACTATGAATATTAACATTGCAACCAGCAAAATATTCATACTTTGATAATATTGTCATTTTCCTTATTAACTGTGTGAAACTGCCAGCTCATTAAAGCTGTACTTTACACAGTAATATTACCGGTTTATAGATTACAGTATCAATGAAGGCTATCCTTTCTCTAAATTATCCTTGTTTTTCCTTACAGATTTTATTAATATCATCATCATATTTTTTGTAAATAATGAGTCACATAATGTCTATAAAATTACTAGTATATATCTTGGAATATGATATTATCTAATGTCATTAATATGTATTTAGGAAACATGTTTCAGAAAACAAGCATAACATTTGCTTTTTTTCGTACCACCCTCAGTAAGATAATTACAAATGTTAAACATAATTGTGAGGTAATATCTTAAAGTAAAAAGTCATTAGTGAAATAAAAAACTATGGAATAATCGACACTGAAGTGTTTCTATTTTTCTCCCTTGAAATAAAATGTCAGAATTTTCATATTGATTAACTCAATATTTGCTTCTTCTTGTCTTGGATTATCCTATGATGTCAAAGAGTATATTATTTGAAATTTCAAGTTAATACAATTTAAATTGTAATTAAATTTAAAAATATATTCAAATACTTCTTTTGGAAGATCATAATAATTTTATACCCTTTTTTATTAAATATATTTTTTATTTTAAAATTGTGGGGTACAGCCAAGGGTTAGGTACACAAATATGCACCGTTCAGGCACTCTTGTTGATAAGGGATGTCCCCCCCCATCCTCAGACAGATATTGACTACCATTAATCCCACCTCCCCCTCCCCTCCCTGCCCTCCCATAGATTCCTGCCACTGTCAATCCTTCTCTTATAGTATTACAATAGATGTTCAAGGTCCACTTATGAGTGAGAACATGTGATACTTAGATCTCTGTTTCTGTGAGAGATCACTCAGTATTATAAACTCTAGTTCCAGCCGGGCTTGGTGGCTCAGCCTGTAATCCCGCACCTTTGGGAGGCTGAGGTGAGTGGATTGCCTAAGCCCACAGGTTTGAGACCCGCCTGGGCAGCAAGACCTCATCTCTACAACAAATCAAAAAATCAGCCGGGCGTGGTAGCACATGCCTGTAATTCCGGCTACTCGGAAGGCTGAGGTGGAAGGATCACCGGAGTCCAGCAGGTCGAGGCTGCGGTGGCCGGGAGCAGCCACTGTACTCCAGTCTGGGCGACCGAGTGAGACTCCAACTCCAAAAAAAAAAAAAAATTAATTAAATAAATAAATAAACTCTAGTTCCATCCAGATTGCTGTGAAGTTCATGATTTTGTTCTTTTTTAAGATTGCATAGTATTCCATCGTGTATATGTACCATATTTTTAAATCCAGTCCTCTTTGATGGATAGCATAGTTGGTTCCAGTTTCTTGCTATTGTGAACAATCCTGCAATAAACATACGTGTGCAGGTATCTTTTTTATAGAGTGATTTAGGTTCTTTAGGGTATATTCTCAGTAGGGGAATTGTGGAGCCATATGGGAGGTCTTTATTTAGAACTTTTAGGAATCACCACACTGTTTTCCACAGAGGTTGCACTAGTTTACACTCCCACCAATAGTGTAGAAGTGTTCCCTTTTCACCACATCCTCTTCAGCATCTGTTATTTTTTGAGTTCTTGATAATGACCATTCTGACTGGAGTTAGGTGGTATCTCAGTGTAGTTTTAATTTGCATCTCCTTGATGATTAGTGAGGTTAAACATTTCTTCATGTATCTGTTGGCCACTCGTGTATCTTCTTATGAGAAGTGTCTGTTCATATCTTTTGCACACTTTGTAATGGGGTTGTTGTTTTTTTCTTTTCAGCACATTGAGTTCCTTGTAGATACAAGATGTTAAACCTTTGTCAGACATAAAGTAGGCAAATACTTTTTCCCAGTCTGTGGGCTGTCTCTCTGTTCTCTTGATGGTTTCGTTGGCTTTGCAGAAGCTTGTCAGTTTAATGAGGTCCCGTTTGTCTATCTTATCTCTTATGGCCTTTGTGTTTCGGGTTTTGTTCAAGAATTGGATGCCAGTTCCTTGTTTCTACATGGGTGTGTCCTTTTCTAAGGTTCCTATGGTTTGAGGTTTTACATTTAGGTCTCTGATCCGTTTAGAGTTAATTTTTGTTAATGGGGATAGATAGGGATCTTGTTTGAGTCTTCTGCATGTGGTCAGCCAGTTTTCCCAGCACCATTTACTGAATTGGTTCCATTCTCCCCAGTGGTAGATGGTGGAGGCTTTCACGAAGATGAGTTGGTTAAGAAATTGAGATTTTGCTTCTGGAATTTCAATTCTATTCCATTGGTCTATATGCCTGTTCCTGTACCAATACAAGCTGTTTTGATGATTGTAGCTTTATAGTAAAGTCTGAAGTCTGGTAATGTGATATCTCTTGTTTTGTGTTTTTTGCTGAGCATTGTTCTGACTATTCTTGGTCATTTGTGTTTCCATATGAATTCCTGTGTTGTTTTTTCTACGTCTGAGAAGAATGTTGCTGGTAATTTGATGGGTATTGCATTAAATCTGTAGATTGCCTTAGGTAAGATGGACTTCTTCACAAGGTTGATTCTTCCAACTCATGAGCATGGGATATTTTCCCACTTGTTTGGGTCACCTTTGCTTTCTTTGAGCAGTGTTTTGTACTTTTCATTGTAAAGGTCTTTCACATCCCTAGTTAGGAAGATGCCAAGGTATTCCTTTTTTTTGTGGCTATTGTAAATGGGATTGTGCTTTTTATTTGGGTTTCTGTTTGTTTATTTTTGGTATAAAGAAATGCGATTGTCTTTTGCACATTTATTTTATATACTGAGACTTTGCCAAAGTCCTTTAACAGGGCAAGGAGGCTTTTGACAGATTCTCTTGGGTTTTCAAGGTACACAATCATGTCATCTGCAAAGAGAGATAACTTGACTTCCTCTTTTCCTATTTGGATACCCCTGATCACGTTCTCTTCTCTGATTGCTCTGGCCAGGACTTCCAAAACTATATTGAACAGGAGGGGAGAGAGTGGGCATCCTTGTCTTGTTCCATTTTTCAGGGGAAATGGTTCGAATTTTTGTCTGTTTAGGGGTATACTGGCTGTGGATTTCTCATAGATGGCTTTTACTATTTTGTTGCATGCCCCATGTATGCCTAGATGTTCAAGGATCTTTATCAAGAAGGGGTGCTGGATTTTATCAAAAGCTTTTTCTGCATCTAATGATATAATCATGTGGTTTTTGTTCTGATGTCTGTTGATGTATTTAATTACATTTATTGTCTTGCGAATGTTGAACCAGCTTTGCGTCCCAGGGATGAAGCCTACGTGGTCATGATGGATGACTTTTGAGATGTATTGTTGAATCTGGTTCGCTAGGATCTTGTTGAGAATTTTAGCATCTATGTTCATCAAAGATATTGGCCTGTAGTTCTCTTTCTTTGTGGGTCTTTACCAGGCTTGGAGGCTTGGATGTCAATGTGATGTTAGCTTCATAAAATGACTTGGGGGGGTTGCTTCTTTCTCAATCACCTGGAATACTTTCAGCAGGATTGGTTTCAGCTCCTCCATAAATGTCTATAGAATTCTGCTGGAAAGGGATTTTTTTGTAGGTATTTTACTTATTATATAGTCAATTTTCTTGGTTGTTATTGGTCTATTTAGGGTCTTGATTTTTTCTTGTTTCAACCTAGGCAGATTGTGTGATGTCAGAAAGTCTTCCATTTTCTTAAGCTTTTCATGTTTGTTTCCATACAAGTGTACATAGTAGTCTCTAATGATCTTTTGTATTTCTTCAGGGTCAGATGTGACTTCATCTTTTGTGTTTCTGATTGTATTATTTGGGCTTTTTCTCTTTTTCTTGGTCTGTCTAGCTAGGGGACCATCGATCTTGTTTATCCATTCAAAGAACCAGCTTTTTGTTTCATTGATTATTTTGTATTATCTTTTTATCTTCTCTGTCCTGGATTTGGGCTTTTATTTTGGTGATCTGGATTCTTCTGCTGAAGTTAGGGTTTTGGTGGTCTTGCTTTTCCAGCTTCCGAAGGTGTTTGTTAGGCTGTTAATTTGTGATCCTTCCATTTTCTCATGTACATTGCAGAGATATGAATTCCCCTCTTATGACTGCTTTCATGGTATCCCAGAGATTTTGGTAAGATGTTTCTTTATTTTCATTTGTTTCCAGATATCTTTTAATCTCTGTTTTTTTTTTTTTTTTGAGTTGGAGTCTCACTCTGTCGCCCAGACTGGAGTGCAGTGGCTGCTCCCGGCCACCGCAGCCTCGACCTGCTGGGCTCTGGAGATCCTTCCGCCTCAGCCTTCCGAGTAGCCGGAATTACAGGCGCGTACTACCACACCCGGCTGATTTTTTGTTTTATTGTAGAGATGAGGTCTCGCTGCCCAGGCGGGTCTCGAACCCGTGGGATCAGGCAATCCACTCACCTCAGCCTCCCAAAGGCACGGGATTACAGGCTGAGCCACCGAGCCCGGCTTAATCTCTGTTTTGATTTCATAATTGACCTACGTGTTGTTTAGCATCACGCTATTTAGTGTTCATGTCTTTGTGGGTTTCAGAGGAACTTTGTTGATGTTGATGTTTATTTTTATTCCACTGTAGTCCGAGAAGGTGCATGATAAAATTTTGATCTTTTTAAATGTGTTTATGCTTGATTTATGGCCAAGTATATAGTCCATCTTAGAGTACGTTCCATGCTGTGATAAGTAGAAAGTATATTCTGTAGTGGTTGGGTGGAATGTTCTGTAGGTATCAATTAAGTTCAATTGGTCAAGAGTCACACTGAGGTTTCAGATCTTGTTGCTGATTTTTTGTCCCGATGATCTGACTAGGGTTGTGAGTGGGGTATTAAAGTCCCCAGCTATAATAGTGTTAGGGTCAATATCTTTTTTGAGTTTTCCTAGAAGCTGCTTTATGAAAGTTGATGTTCCTATTTGGGTGCACATATGCTTAGGATAGATATTTCTTGTTGATGGAGTGAACCTTTTATCATTATGTAGTGGCCTTCTGTATTTTTTCTTAAATTTTTGATTGCTTAAATTGTATTTTTTCTGAAATTAGTACTGCAACTCCTTTCTTTTGTATCCCGTTCACCTGAAAATTTGTTTCCCATCCTCTTACTTTGAGTCTTTGAGTGTTCTTTCTGGTGAGATGGGTCTCTTGAAGGCAATATATTGTTGCCTGGTGATATTTTATCCATTTTGCCATTCTATGTCTTTTCAGTGATGCATTTAGTCCATTCACATTCAGACTAATTATTGAAATGTGAGAGTTGATCCTTATTATAAGGTTCTTATTGAGTTGTTATTGTTCCTCTTTTTTTGTCTTTCTTTTGGTTTTGGAGAAGTTCATGTGTTTTTTACTCTTTTTCCTGTACTCATGTGAAGTACGTCGTTGTTCTTTTTTCCTTTTTTTATGTGTTTAGTTCTTTCTTAAGTGTTTCTTATAGAGGTGGTTTGTGGGAGTGTAAGTTCTTAGGGATTGGAAATCTGGGAAAAGTTTTAATTCTCCCTCACTGGTGAAGCTTAGCTTGGCTGGGTAGGTTATTCTTGGTTGATATTGTTTATCTTTTAGAACTTTGAAGATAGGGCTCCAAGTTCTCCTAGCCTGCAGGGTTTCTATAGATGAATCTGCTGCTATTCTAATTGATCTTCCATGGTAGGTGATCTGGTCTTTTTCTCTTGCTGCCTTTAGGATTTTTCCTTTTATACCTACTCTGTTTGGGTGAATTATTTTGTGTCTGGGAGTTGGTCTTCTCATTTGTTGTCTTGCAGGGGTTCTCCTAATCTCTTGTGTTTGAATTTTTGCATCACTGATGAGATGAGGGAAGTTTTCTTCAATAATCTCATGAAATGTTTGTTCCAGGGTGGCCTCTGTCTCTTTTTCTGTTTCAGGAAGGCCAATTACTCCTAGGTTTGGTCTCTTGAAGCAGTCACTCATCTGTTGAAGATTTTGTTCTGTCTTTTTAAACTTTTTTTCTAAGTTTTTGATAGTTTGGGGTAGTTCTATATTTTGATCCTCAAGCTCTGAGATTATTTCTTCCGCTTTGCTAATTCTGCTGTCCATGCTTATCAGTTTGTTATTTATTTCATTCACAGTATTCTTTACTACAGTTATTTCAGTTATTAACTCCTTTCTAGTTTCTTCTTTTCTCTCAATTTTTTAAATCTCTCCATTAATGTCTTGATATCTAGGTTTGTAGTATGAGACCAGTAATTCTGGGGGCTCTTCATTGTTTGCATTCCAAAATCAGTTTACTCAGTGTCTGCCCTCCCAGGGGTCTGGGAGAGACCCATGTTCTTCTTTTGCTGTTTCTGCATTTGTATAGATTTTTCTCTCTCCCCCTTTCCCTCCCCTTCTTTAATTCTGCTTTTCAGGAAAGGTGGAGTTGCTTTTACTTCTTTTGTTCAATCTCCTGTTCTTCCTTATGGGGGTCTTCTGGCTTTGTTCACTTTTGGGGCTGGACTGTGGGTTGGGGGTGTACTTTTTGCAGTTTTGAGGTTTAATTGAGAGGGAAGCTGTGATTCAGAATCTATTTGCCGATCCCAGTATCCACCAACAGGTGTATGGGCACACTGGAACCCATTTCCCACTGCCTTACAATCTGTCTATGCAGCAGGGCTTAGGTTTGCTCCCTGGAACAAAAGGAAGTATGAAATAGGAAAATAATGGAAGAAGGGGGGATCAGGAGGAAATTAGATAGAGAGAAGAATGAGAGGGAAAACAGACAAATATACCAACTAATGAGTGAAAAAGAGACACAAGGCCAAAAAAGAGTGAAAAACAGACACACAAACAAAATTCCCTAAAGTATACTGGTAATCACAGAAAGACAATCCAATAAAATCATGCCTTCTGTCACATTTTTCCCCAACACAAACAGGTAGAATAAATCAAAAAGCAAACAAAAGCGAGCAAAACAAACAGTCAAATAATAAAATCAAAAATCAAAATAAGAAACCAGACTAGCTCTGGAATCTTTCCTGAGTGTCTAAAATCTCTTCAGCTCTGATCTCTAGCCTCTCCCCTTGCTTTCATTGCAGGCAGATTGATTTACTCCAAGCTTGGGTTGGTTCCGTTGGCTTCCTACCTAAGAGGTCTGTGACTGGACTGAGTTGCTTGTATCTGATTCAGCATAGGGGTAAGCCTTTTGTCTCCTGTTTAGTGACATTACCTTAGAAACCAAGGTGGAGGCTGCTTGTAGATGGGCGGGGCAATGCAAATCTCTGCCTGGAAAATGGCCTAGGTGGGTAACTCCTCTTTCATGGATCCTTTCTCTCCACCCATCCTTTCTATCCATTCACCTGGCTCTGTGGGCAATCCACTATGATGGGCTGCGGTGGATTATCTTCAGCGTCAGGCACTGGGGATCAGCGACACAGCTGGGCACTGGATCTAGTGTGCCACCAGCAGCCTGGGGTGGAGGAGGGAGTTGGGAATTCCCTCTTCTGGAGCTGAGAGCAGCTGATCAACACCTCCTTAAGATATACTGTTCCCTTATACAACCATGAGCTCCCACAAGGGGACTGGAGCTCCAAAGGGTGGGTGGTAAGTGGTGACAGTGGCTTTGGACCCTGCACAGGGCACTTCAGCCAGGAATGAAGCTGGTATCTCTGAGGGGCGGGCACCTAGAGCCTCCCTGGGTGGTGGCAGCTTAAATAGGGCTGGGCAGGGGCCCAGAACTCAGGGCGGGGAGCTGGAACTCTGTGGAGTGAGCACTGGGCCCCCTGGACTGGGTACACAGTCAAGGAGGAAGCTGGCAGCGGCTGAGAGCTGGACAGATCAGTATAGCCAGCAAGGGAACCCAGATCTCCACAAGATGGTATCCAAGGGACTCTACAGGTGGTGGCCGGTGGCTTGGGACTTGGTGAGACATTAATGCTAGGGAGGGAGCTGGGATCACCACACAGCGAGGGCCCAGGGCCATCTATGGTGGAGCAGTAGCAGCTGAGAGGCCTCAATAGCCAGCCTTGTGTGGGTCTGAGAGTCTCCAGGTCTCAGACCAGTGAGGCTGGTGGTGGGTAAGGGTTGTGGGAAGGAATGTAAGAGTCTTTTTGGGAACTCACTTTCAGAGAATCTCACAATTCTGCCTATGCCATCGCCATCTTACTGGAACTCAACCATAATAATTTTCTTTATCTTCATCTAAGTAGCATGATAAATATATAATTTCATTTTTTTAATCATGAAAATTCAATTATTGAATGTTTAAGAAAAAACGTTTTGAGTCTTTTAATGGAGCAACTCAATGTGGTGGGAGACATATGTTAGTTTTGTTTAATTAAAGACAAAATAAAATGTTAAAATATTTTCTTAAGAGAAAAAAGATTAAATGTAAAAAAATTGATATTATTCAATCAATATAAGAATTTTCTTTGCTATTCTTTGATCTAATTTTATCATTATTTATAAGTAGTAAAGAATAAGGATACACCATTTATAGTGTAAGCATCTTCATCACTTTGACATTTTTATATTTTAGTTAGACATTTATTGATTCAATGAAATAATTATATATACTAACTACTAAAATTTTCCAGCATATGACAGTATTCTGATAAAATCTGTTATGAAAATTGTTCAAAATATAATTTCTTCTAATAGATGATATATTTCATTTTGTTTCTACATAGACAGGTATTGAGACTAATATATATATATATATACTCAGATTTAAAAAAAGATGATACAAACAAGGACTGGAATTACATTCCTATATTCCTACCTGAAACAAACCAAAATTGATAAAATTTATAAAATAATGGTTTTTTTAAGACATTGAACATAAAGAAATGAATAATAATAGTGATTCCTGGGAAGTTGGAAACAACTGATGCAAGTCTTAAGTTTTTCTTCATTGCTGTGGGAGAGTTTTTAAGCCATACTGCAGGGAGTGGGAAATCAGGCAGTGTCTGTGGACATCCTGAGCAGAGGAGCCACACTGAGAGGTGCCTACTTTTAAAAAGGAGGAACAGCCAGGCTTGGTGGCTCAGCCTGTAATCCTGCGCCTTGGGGAAGCTGAGGTGAGTGGATTGCCTGAACCCACGGGTTTGAAACCCACGTGGGCAGCGAGAACTCATCTCTACAATAAATCAAAAAATCAGCGGGACGTGGTAGCACATGCCTGTAATTCCAGCTACTTGGAAGGCTGGGGCGGAAGGATTGCCAGAGCCCAGCAGGTTGAGGCTGCGGTGGCTGTGAGTGGCCACTGCACTCCAGTCTGGGTGACAGAGTGAGACTCCAACTCAAAAAAAAAAAAAAAAAAAAAAAGGAGGAACAAGCCGGGCTCGGTGGCTCAGTCTGTAATCCCGCACTTTTGGGAAGCTGAGGTGAGTGAATTGCCTGAGCCCGCGGGTTCAAGACCCACCTGGGCAGCGAGACCTCATCTCTACAATAAATCAAAAAAATCAGCCGGGCGTGTTAGCGCATGCCTGTAATTCCCGCTACTTGGAAGGCTGAGGCGGAAGGATCGCGGAGCCCAGCAGGTCGAGGCGCGGTGGCCGGAAGCGGCCACTGCACTCCAGTTTGGGTGACCGAGTGAGACTCCAACTCAAAAAAAAAAGGAGGAACAGCGAAAGAGAAAATTCTGCCAATCTACAGAGGGCTCCCCCTTAAGTGGTCAGTACAGTGCCGCTCAGCAAATGTAATTAAGAAAATTAGTGGGGAATATGGATAGGATCACTGAAAGATTAAAAAGTTATAATACCAGGAGGTACACAGGGCCAGTAATATTTTTGGTTCATAAAAAATAGAAAAAAATAAAAATAAATAAGATGGATTATTAACATTAATACATGCTAGGGATCAGTCAAATATCAATTATTAAAATAAAATAGCAACATTTTGTCATAAAACAGTAAAAATGTAATTTAAAAATAATATATATGAGCAGCAAAATACTCAAAAGATAATTTAAATCAAATGTTAAACATTGCTTTCAAGATCTCTTGTTTCTAATAATTAAGTTTAAATATGTATATTTTAACAAGGTGGTCCTCGTCCATGTGACTCCTGGATGTATAACTATTTAAGAATAAACTTTTTCAGCTGGATAGAAAGTGAGAGATAGTTGTATATTAAATTCTCACTCATCGTGTGCCCTATACAATTGCATGCAGATAGGAAACTACCTACATCTGAAAACTTCATGCAATCTCAGGACAAACCCATTTTAAACAACAACTTTAGAATGGTGACAAACAAAACTCATCAAATGAAACCTATAAAAGGTAGATCTATATAGGGAAAAAATGGAATACTACAGATACAAATCATTCATTCATAAATTGGAAGACTCAGTACTATAAAAAAATGTCAATTTTCTTCAAATTTACATATAGTACAAATGCTATCACAATTAAAATAAGAGGTTTATAGTATACACAGGAAAGTTGACTTTGAAATACATATGGAAATTCAATTGTGGAGACTAAGTGATAATTTTAAGGTGTATAAGGCTCTGACACCTAAAAAGAAAACTTAATATAAAACACAAGTATGAAGACTTATAAAATAGTCTATGCTAAAAGTATAATTTAAGTTGGATTCTTCAGTTATTTTGAAAATGTATCTGTTAACTATTCTTATTGTTTTACAGTGCTTGATACATAAAGTGTTAACAGCACTACTTTTCTGATCCTCTTTAATATTAGAGACAATTCTGTGTCCTTTTTTCTGTGTATTGTTAATCATCAATTTTACCTAGAGCACAATTTCTGTAAGTGAGGCAATTTTTGCTGCATGTTTTAAACCTAGACTTAAGTATTTTGAAAGCAAATAAAACACAAAAAATGAACATTTAAAGAAAAATATTTCATGTCTTTTTTTTATTCTTAAATACAATAATAAAATATTGGTTCTGCTTAGTCTTAAGTACTGGTATGTTCAAAAGTTTAATCATTATTCTGGTTCAATTTGATGAGCTCCACTTTCCCTTCTGTAACGTATTAGGAAATGGTATTGTTCACTTAAAGCTATTAAACCGTGTCACATGTTATTTCTTCCTATCCTGGAATGTCAGCCTACATACATTATTCACATGAAGCCCAGTGAACTTTAAATAGGGAGATAATACTGGGGGTGGGAAATGAGAAACCCATCATTCTCACTTTTACCCCATACTGTTATTAAAGGTTACATAGAAGGTGATCTTTCTTTTTCCAACTTTTTAAAGTTTTACCTTCCTATTTTTTTTATGACTCACTATCATATTCCTTTTAATCTCCCATAATATCAACATACTTCTGCTTCTTTTATATTGTGTGAAGAAACTAGTTGCATTATTTTAAATGATTTACTATTCTCATGTTGTGAGCTAGACATTTAAATAATTTATGATGAATAGGAGATTGTAGGCTATAATACTTTTTATTTTTTGTCTAGAATGTGATTGAGGTGAATTAAAGTCAGTAAATATGACATTATTTGTCCAAAGAATTTCAACTTAAAGACATTGAAATGCTAACAGACCTTTCACTAAACAGTAAACTAAACAATTTTAGAAAGTAGTTCCCAACAATCATATGCTTATTTATCTGGAAAATGTTTCTATAACAGCACTTCCATATTAGATGACTGATATATGCTTAAATACTAGGAGAAAACATAAAAGTTGTGCTTATTATTTAGTATCAGTTTATAATTTATAAGAAAATATTTAAGCTGAAGCATAAAATAAAATTCTAAAATCCATTGTTATTTTAAACTTTGGTCATAAATGCAAAAAGTAGCAATATAAACTGCAACCTTTATAAATTATTAAGTATAGTAATTGGTGCTACGAGTAACCTCTATATTTAATTGTCTTCGGTTATTTTAAATTTATTTTATGGCTGGGCATCTTAGAAAAATTAAAAAAAAGTTTCAAAAATGAACATTGCTATATCCTTCTTGAAACTCTTTCTATACATTGCAGTAAGACAGTGAGATTTGGTGGATAAAACAAAAGGCTTGGGCAATTATGTAGCCACTTTATTTTTATTCACTTGCATGCATAGGGGCAACTTATTTAACAACACTAAAAAGTTTAGTGTTATTAGTGATATAAAAAGGAAATAAAAAACAAACCTATAGATTTTTGCCATAAAAAAGGAGTAAAAGAAGGAATCTAAAGTCATCTACCCTTTTTTGTACAGTTTTTCTAAAAATGCCCTTCTCTAAAACTACTCTTACCTCCGTCCCTGTTCAAAAATGATTTCTTTTTACATGTCTTTATTCTGAGCCAATTAAAAAAAAACTCTTCACTTTCTGGTATGCTAAATTCTTTCACTATAGACCTTCAAATATTGCCTCTAGGAAAATAATATTTTTAGGACTGGTCAAACTTTGAAATGTTGTGGCAAATATCTGGCTAATGAGTGGCATCTCTCCTTAGGTATCTCACCATTACCTCAATTTTCTATGTTATCACCGAAATGTCTTGAAATCTGGCCAAACAAGATCTTGCACACGTTTATAACAGTTCTTTTAATAATTAGGAGACAGAGCAACATCATGAGGCTATAGTGATTTAAATACATGATTGAATGCATATATACATAAATGGGGGAGAAAAGACAAATCTCCAGTGCAGAAGAATTCCAAATAATTTATGAAAATACTCTATCTTAAAGGAAGTGAGACATAATTCCCCACCCTTTAAGCTGTAAATAGTGACTTTCTTCCAAAAAGTATGGTATAGAAAGGAGTAAAAATGTGTAAATTTTTCGTGGAGAAACATGTAAAACACTACTTCAGCCAGATGACAGAAGTTCACATTAACAGTCATAAATTATGCTGAAAGTGTGTAGTTTTGATACGATGTAGTGAAAACAGCAGTTTACATCTGCCATTTACAGTTTACACCTTGGAGAAACCTCACAAATGCCACTGCAGTCAGATAATCAGGGTTAACATGAACAGTGATAAGTCATGTTGATGATTTGTGCCCTTGTTAGTGTGTAGTGAAGGGCATTTCACTTCGGTCATATTTCTTCCCAAACACATAACTCCAGTCTAATCATGAAAAAAAAAAAAAGACCAGATGAATACTACTTGTGGGGTAGTTTACAAAGTACCTCACCAGTATTTAACAAGACTACCAAGATCATCAAAAACAAAGAACATCTGAGAAACTGTCACAGTCAAGGGGAGCTCGAGGAGACAGACACAATGACTAATACGATATGGTATCCTGGATGGGAGATTCACACAGAAAAAAGTGACTTACATAAAAACTAAGGAAATATGAAAAAACTATGAACTTTAGTTGATAATAATATAAAAAATACAGTTTTTAAAATTGAGAGAATCAAAAATAATATTGATAGAAACTTCCCAAATCCAGAACAAAACATCACTCAACCTGATGAAAAGATGATGTTCATAGACAACATGTTTTATAATATTTATTATACACATAATAAAAATTCTAGATAAAATACAAAACCAAAGTGAAAAATGAAAGATTTTATTATCAAAGAAATAATGGTTGAGAATCATATCAAAAAGTCCCAAATCTTCATGTATCACAGAACACCCAACACCCAACAATCAATGTAAACAAAGACCTGTTGGACATAATTTAATACAATTTCAGAAAACCATGGCATAAAGTAAACATTGCCTTCCATATGACCCAGCAATGCCTCCCCTGGGGATATATCCAAAGAAACACATAAATCATTCTACCAAAAAGACACCATCACACGCCTGTTTATAGTCCCACTATTCACAGTAGCAAAACATGGAACTAACCATACTGTCCATCACAAGTGAACTGGATAAAGAAAATGTGGTGCATATACATGATGGAGTGTTATACAGCTATAAAGAAGAACAAAATAACAGACTTCACAGAAAATTGGACAAAGATGAAGACCATCATGCTTAGTGACCTATCATAGAAATAAAGAACTGAACACCGCCATTCTCTCACTCATAATGGGACCTGAACATTAACACAACAGCACAAGGGAGGGTTCAGCAGCCACTGGGCACTGCCTGTGGAGCATGTAACAACACAAAGGGTACCTGATCCTAAACCAGGAAGTGCGGGCCAGTTGGAGGTCCAAGCTTCTCCTGTATGTAGCCTACTGTATAATTAATTCTTACACGCACCCTACATCTCTACAATAAAATAAAAATTATAAAAAGTTAATGATCATTTGATTCTGAACCTTGGTTTCAGCCAAGTACACCACTTATAGCCTTCAAAAATAAGAATTGACCTGTATCAACAAATACCTTCAGGATTAAAGAGGCTTCTCTATTTACTTGCCTTACTGCATTGGACTCCTGCCTTTGATTAGTTTGACCTGTAGGTCTTATTTTGCCACTTACTTGGTTCATTTGAGGATTAAAAACTATATATTTTACTTTTTTAAATTTTTAAATTTTTGAGTCAGAGTCTCACTCTGTCATCCAGGCTGGAGTGCAAGTGGCATACTCGGCCACCGCAACCTCACCTGCTGGGCTCAGGTGATCTTTCTGCTTCAACTGTCCAAGTAGCTGGAACTACAGGCACACGCCCATGCCCAGGAGATTTTTTGATTTATTGTACAGATGAGGTCTTTCCAAGTTGTCAAGGCTGATCTCGAAACCCTGGGCTCAGGTAATCTCTCACCTTGGCCTCCCTTAATGCTAGGATTACAGGCTTGAGCTACCACTCCTGGTCTAACATTTTTACCCTTTTTAGTGGAAAGATTGTCTCAGATAACAGTTGTGTTATCAGAAATTGAAGTAATCTGCAAATTCAAAATTTTTATTTCCAACAATAAAATATACTATTATATTAAAAAAACTATTGGGGAAGTTAGAGATGGACGTACCTGGTGCATTGATACATTGTCTACTTCACCTCCCTCCACTTCATCTCCATTATTATATTTATATCTTCTGATCTTATGGAGGCTAAGAAGCCAACAACAACCATATTCTCATAGCTTGAATAGTGGTTTTGTAATTAAAATTTTTGTGTGGAATGCTTAAAAGCTCAGACTCTTGATTTTTAGACATTTTTACTATGTCTTTGACTATTTCTCTACTGAAAGATATTTCTTAATTTTATGTCTAAATAAAACTCCAGAAATTTGCCCTCCTCCAGCAAAAATAAACAGAAAAAAAAAAGAAAAGAAGAAAAGAAAAAGAAACAGGCAGGCAGGAGGTATTATCCTGATTTTGAGAAAAACACAAAAATAGGACATATATGAGGGGATTTTAAGAAAACCCCAAATTAATGGGCCCCTTCTAGTATACTCAGAATTTGTCCCTCTGGATCAAAGAGTCAACAAAAGTTTTTATCTGGAAATTTTGAGAAGGTTGTTTTATGAATTGTGGAAGAAACATCCTGAGTTGTAGCAAACAACTGACTACACTGAGGTGAGTGTTCAGCAGTTTTTGAGTAACAATGGCATGACCTCCACTCTCCATCCTCCCTATTTGCCTATCTCACCCTGAGTGACATTTTTTTTTGTTTCCCCAGATGAAAAAAGTCTTCAAAGAGAAACATTTTACCAATGTGCAAGAGGTGAAACAAAAAATGACAGAAGCAATAAAAGGCATCAAAATTGACAATTTCAAAAACTGTTTTTAGCAGTGGAAAAAGCGTCTCAATTGGCGTACTCCATCAGAGTACTTTAAAGGTGACAGAAGTATAAAAATGTAAAAATAAATACATATTTTTAATAGACAAATCCCAGGGTTTTTGTGCCCCCCTTACATAATTTTAAGCATAAATGTAGTTATACAAATACATTTAAAATTATTTGGGATACATGATGGTCACTGTGGAGGAGCATACTGGCGCAGGTCTCGCTGAACAAGGAAAAGAGTAGGGCACAGCTGCCATTAGACCCAGGCACCCTGAAAGTTTTGGGCAAGTGAACACCCTGTACCTAGCAGATGTTTCTTTGGTCACAAAGAGACCAGTAAACAGAGTGCTGCAACAATAGTTGCTGGATTCCAGACGCCCCATTCTCCACCATGCACCAGATTCATATTGGTACTGAAGCTCTGCCCTGTGTACAAGAGAGGGTGAGTGACTCTGACACACTCTGGGGAGGTTCCCCCTTCCCAGTCATGTGAGTAGTTGGTCCCACATGAGAGGAGTCTTGGTCAGGGCACTCTGGCAGGTTACCAGAACCCAAGGGAATAAGGAAAAAACCTTCACCAGAACAGCTTCTGAGCATGTGCCTTTTGCCAGTGGAGCACAGCAGCCAACTCCCAGGCTGGGGAAGCTTGTCCTTAGATTAAATTTGGTTGGTGCCTGAATTTGGTGGCCAACCAAAGCCTCACATCAGGAGGGGTCACCTGCTGGTCTTGTGATCCCACAGAGAAGATCCCTTTGTGACAGAGCTTGATCTGTTTCAAGCGCTGAGTGTGGACTCAAAAGGGGAGGAAGTGACACAAAAGACAATTGAAGTTATTCCTGGTGAGAAGGTATCTGGGCTTCATACTGCAAACCAGCAGACAGGGGCCCATTCCCCACCTACTCCCTGCAGAGTACTTGCAACTGGTCTGAAAATCAGCCCAGCCAGACTAGCTGTGGTAAAAACTGTGCAATTTTAAAACACTGTCAAAGAAATCAGGATGATACAAACAAATGGAAAAAAAAAAATCCACGCTGATGGATTAGAAAAATTAATATTGTCATGATGTCTATCCTACCCAGGGCAATCTACAGATTCAGTATAAACCCAACTACATATTTTTTACAGACCTGGAAATAACAATAAATAAATTCATATGGAAAGAAAAAAAGCACAAATATCCAAAACAATCCTCAAAAAAAATAAAGTCGGAGGTATCACACTTCCAGACTTTAAACTTTATTACAAAGCTACAATAATCAAGATGGCATAGTATTAGCACAGAAATAGGAACATAGACTGATGGAACAGAACAGAGATTCCAAAAGTAATTACACAGTCAACCAACTCATCTTTGGCAAAGTCACCAATAACAATCCTTGGGGAAAGGAGGCCATATTTAGCAAATGGTGCTGGGAAAACTGGCTGATCACATGTAGGGAAGAATGAACCTGGACCCCTACCTATCATCATACACAAAAATCAACTCAAAATGGATCAAGGACCTAACTGTTAAACTTCAAATTATAAAAATCCTAGGAGAAATAAGAAAACATTCTTCTGAACATTGCAGGAGGCAATGAATTCATGACCAAGTTCCCAAAAGCAAATGCTACAAAAGCTAAGATAGACAGATGAAATGTCATCAATTTCAAAATCTTTTGCACAGCAAAAGAAATCATCATGAAAATAAAGAGACAGCCCACAGAATGGAAAAAAAATAGATTTGTGAATTATGTATTTGACAAAGACCTAACATTCAGGATCTAAAAGGAACTCAAATGAAGTGAAAGGTAAAAACTAACAACTACATTAAAAAGTGGGCAAAAGACATGAACAGACACTTCTCTAAAGATGGCATACAAGCAGCCAACAGACACATGAAAAAATTATCAGCATCACTAATCATCAGAGAAATAAAAATAAAAACTATAATGACATACCACCTAACACTGGTAAGCTTGGCTATCATTAATAAGTCAAAAGAAAACAAAACAAAACAAAAAAACAAACAACAGATGCCGGCATGGCTGTGGAGAAAAGGGAATGCTTCTGCACTTTTGGTGGGGATGTAAGCTAGTTCAACCTCTATGGAAAGCCTTGTGGCAACTCCTAAAATAGCTCAAAATTGATCTCCCATACTATAAATCAATCTCTCCCTTTGGAATACACCTAATGGAACATAATGTTCTACCACAAAGACACCTGCACATGTATGTTTATTACTGTACTATTCACAATAGGAAAAACATGAAACGAACCCTGCTGCCCATCAAAAGTAAACTCGATTAAAAAAAAAGTGTGGTACATATACATGATGGAGTATTATAGAGCCATAAGGTAGAACAAAATTATGGCCTTCACAGTAACTTGAATGCAGTTGGAGATCATCATGCTAAATGAGCTATCTCAGAAACAAAGAACTGAATGTTCTCACTCAAATGTCACCTCCAGTCACTAGTCACATTAGCACAAGAGTGGAATCTGCAGTCACTGGGTAATGCTAGGGGAGGGAGGGAGGAAAAAGGATGAGGGGGCCAAGTAGTAACACAAAGGGTACCTGGTCCACTACCAGGGGAGTGAGGGCCACCTAGAAGCTTAAACTTTACCTGCATGCAGCTTGCTTCTGTAGTAAATCTTCACTGGTATCCCATGCTCTATAATAAATAAATCTTTTAAAAAGTATTGTGGTAGGAAGTTATGAGAGTTCATATTCGATGTGCTGTGTTAATTCTAATGATATACAATATAGATTTTTCTCTTTAGAATGAAGAGAATACAAATAAAGAGGAGCTGAACTTAGAGTTAAAATTGAAGAACATGGGAGAGAAAGTCATCACATATAAAAATGGTTTATAGGTATCATTAAGGGTCAAGTTAGAATGTACTTCCAATAATTGTAGTAAACTCAATACACAGATTACTGTGGTTTTTTATTCCAGCAACTTGAGAAAAGGATTGGAGATTAGATTGCTTATAGTTATGATGGTTTTGGAGAGTGGTGAAGGAAAGACAAAATGGAAGGGAACTTCAGAAAAAGGAGAGGGAGTAAATAATGTGAGAGCTCATGCAGTGATATTTGAATAGGGAAGAAAATTAGGAAAGAAGAGAGCTTACAAATATGAACAAATTGTGGTAATTTCAGAATTGGAGAGTTGATGAGTTTGCACATTAGGTTTATTCAGTAAGATAATAAATGAGCAAAAAATACACACAACAGACATTTACTGACTCATGAGGCAAAGTTGCATGTCATTGAATTAAATTAATGACTCCTTATTATCAAAGTTTTAGCCAACTTTTCTTTCTGTTTCTCCAAATTTAGATTGCATAATTTGGTGTCATTAAATTTTAAAGCAAAGGGTTTTTTTGTTTGTTTGTTTGTTTTTGTTTGTTTTTACCTTGTACTCTATTTGATCATTAGCACTTTGAAAATGGATAATTAAATATGAACAAAAATAACCTCACTGGTCACATTACTAATTATTTTCATGTCATGAAACATACATTTGACTGGAAGTTAATATTCAGTTATTAAGAACATAATTTTACTTAGTGATTGTGCTTGTATTTGCTTTAAAAGTGGATGCAAATGAGGAATTGGTATTCTTAAGAGTGAGACTTCTTCTGGCATGATTTATTTCTAAAACTTTGAACATGCTCTGGACTAATTTTGTCATTATATCACATTAGCACTAATTGAACAGACTCAGATTTAGAGTCTTGTTGTTTCTAGATGAAACATAATTTAAATTCCAAGAAATGTAGACAGTCGATGTTTCTTATGTTAAATTAAATTGCTGGAAAATTATGCTGATATGTCTTAAAGTAACTGAAACTTTACAACGAAAACTTTTAAAGAGTAATCACAATCATAAAACAACTGTTAAGAATCTGGTTCATTAAATACTGCTCTAGAAGACATAGAGAAATAAGAATGCAAATGTTTGTCTTTGTTCTCCAATAGCCTTCAAAGTTAAGTTCTACTTTAGACCCATATTCTGGGCACACAAAAGAAAAAAAAGTCAACAAAATAAAATCTAATTGTAACAAGCTATAAACACACACACATACACACATGCCCATATATAATTCACGAGAGCCTCCTTTTACAATGTCAGTTCTATTTACTTACCTTTCTCACTAATGTCATGGTTCTATGAACATCTAAAACACCCTTCCCAAAAATGCTTATTTCTTTCTAAAGCAAACTATTAGAGAGCTAAATCAATGCTGTTATTTACAAACTAGATTTCCTTAGAGAGTTATCTAGTGTTTTGGCTACTTTTACATTTCACTTACTAGCTTATTGCAGTTCTTTTCAGAAATATTAATAATTAAATAAGGCCTAGAGCCAATTATCACAGCAGAAATTATGGACAAAATGAGACTGTTCAGGTATTCAGAGATACATTTGAAATCAACCAGTGTAAAGATGAAAATGTCTCCTAAAAATAAGGTTTTGCTTTATGAATCTTTTTCTTGTTGCTACTCAGGCTTGAATTATTACTGAAAGATCAGCTTTCTATTGTATTTCAGATATGTATAACTAAATGGAGACTTAATCATTATAGAATGTGACTTAGATTATATAGTTTTCTAAGAATATTTTATAAGCAACACCAAACTTTTGCAATTATCTTGTCTATCATCTAAAAAGATCAGTGAAATATATTTCTGTGAGATTTATAATAAGGCAGGCTACAGATAACATATATTTTTAAAATCCAGTGTAATATTTGTTTGATTTCCAAATCATACATGTTGACCCTTTTAATCTAGATTGGAAATCATTTATGTGAGTTTCTTCTCAGAAAATGAAGCAGCTTGAAAACACTACATATAAATTGTGCAGATATTTATAATAAATTATAATTAATCTGAAAGAATTATATCTATCATTTATAATAACACTATTGATAAAAATAAACAATTTTGATAATTTAACATTTATTTTTCATTTGTGTTTGAAAGAGCACCAAAGACCCATAATACTTTAGGCTCTACCAAAGTTTTCATAAGTTTCAGGATTAATAATTTTTTTTGGAAAAAATACAAAACCCTACTCTGTTGAGAATTCAAAATATTTTATTATAAATAAGGAAATATTTTAGAATTTAAATGACAAGAAGTCATCTTTCTTTTCATTGTTATCTCTATTAACCTAACAGAATATAAATTTCTGAGAAATACTTTAGGTAAGTCTACAAATAAATAAACATTGAAAGATAATTATAATCTTTTTATTGGTCTATACATTTTATTCTTTTTTGAATTGGAGTCTCACTCTGTCACCAAGGCTGGAGTGCAGTGGCACCATCACATCTCACTGCAGCCTCCACCTCTTGGGCTCAGACAATCTTTCTGCCTAAGACTCCGGAATAGCTGGAACTACAGGTAGGTGTGTGCCACCACTCTCAGCTATTTTTTTTTTTTTTTAAAGAGATGAAGTCTTGTTATATTTCTTAGGCTGGTCTCAATCTCTTGGGCTCGGGCAATCCTGTTTCAGCCTCCCAAAGTGCTAGGATTACAGGCATGAGCCACTGTCTGGCCAACATTTTAAATACAATCCTAGGCAGATGTACAGAAGCGTGTTTCCTAGACTTTCTTTTAGGGTTTGTATAGCTTGAGACCTTACATTAAAAAATTTAATCAATCTTGAGTTTTTTAATATGGCCAGAAAAAAGGATCGAAGTTCATTTTCCTGCATATGGTTAACCAATATTCCAAGCGTCATTTATTATAGTGTTTCTTCCTCAATATTCCAAGCGTCATTTATTAGAGTGTTTCTTGGAATATTGGTTAACCATATGCAAGGATCAATGATCAATGATCAGTAACCATATGCAACTGATCAATGATCAGTAACCATATGCAACTAATCAATAATCAGTTGGTTGTAGATTAGCAGGTTTATTTCTAGGTTCTCTTCTCTGTTTCTTTGATCTGTTTTTTTACCAGTACCATACTGTTTTGATTACTGTGCCTTATAGTTGCTTGATATCTGGTAATGTAATGCCTCTGTCTTTGTTATTTTTCCCAGAATTGCTTTGGCTATTTTTTGCTTTCATACAAATTTAATAATTGCTTTTTTGCTTTTTCTAATTCTGTAAAAAAAAGATCCTCATATTTTCATAAAGATTGCATTGAATCTATAGATTGCTTTGGGGAGTGTGGACATTTTAACAATATTGATTCTTCTAATCCATGAGTATGGAATGTTTTTCCATTTGTTTTTGTCATGTTTCTTTCAGCAGTTTTTAATAGTTTTCATTGCACATACCTTTCCTTGGTTGGGTGTATTTCAGGTATTTTATTCTTTCTGCGATACTGTAAATGGGACTGCATCTTGATTTGGTTCTCAGCTTGAAAGTTTAATATAGAAATGTTACTAGTATTTGAACATTAATTGACACATTACTGAAGTGACTTATCAGGGGTAGGAATATTCTGTTGTAGTATTTAGGGTGTTCTAGAAATAGAATCATTTGAAAAGAGAATGAAATTTGACTTTCTCCTTTCCTATTTAGATACATTTTATTTCTTTCTCTTGCTTTATGATTCTGGCTAAGTCTTCCAGTACTATGTTAAGTACATTAAGTAGCAGTGATGAGAGTGGACAACTTTGTCTTGCTCCAGTTTTTGAAAGGAATGCTTTTAAATTTTGCCCATTCAGTATGATGTTGGTTGTTGGTTTGTCATAGATGACTATTATTATTTTGAGGTATCTTTCTTTGATGCCTAGATGATTGAGGGTTTTTATCATAAAAAGTTGTTGGATTTTATCAAATGCTTTTTCTGCATATTGAGATAAGCATGGGGTTCTTATTTCTAATTCTATGCCTATGTTGTGGATCACATGTATTGATTAGCATATTTTGAATATGGAATATACAAAGGAATAATGGCTATCCGATCATGGTGAAAGATCCTTTTGTCATGCTGTTGAATGCAGTTTGCTAGTATTTTGCTGAAGATTGCTTCATCTATGTTCATCAGTGATATTGGCCTACAGTTTTTTCTCTTTGTTGTGACTTTGCCAGATTTTGGTATCAGGATATCGGCTTCACAGAATGAGTTAGAAAGGAGTACCTCCTCCTTGGTGTTTGGAATAGTTTCAGTAGGATTGGTACAAGTTCTGTATTGTGTCTGGTAGAATTCAGCTGTGAATATGTCAGGCAGAATTTGACTTTTTTTGGTTGGAAGTTATTTTATTACTGATGATCCAATTTCATAACTACTCAATATTGGTCTATCTAGGGTTTCAATTTCCTCCTCTTGGGAGGCTGTGTTTTTCCAGGAATTTATCCATTTCCTCTAGATGTTTTTAGTTTACATGCATATACAAGGGGAGAACCCCCAAAACCTGAATTCATTTATTTTAAAAAGTGTGTATTTATTCTTACATGTTTAAACTTTAGTCACCTTCAAAATACTTTCCATCTGATGCAGTACACCTACCAAGATGCTTTTTTCCACTGTTCAAACAACTTTTTAGCTCATCAATTTGATGTCTTTTTGTTTCTGCTATGTTTTGTTTCACCTCTTCCACATTGGTAAGATGTTTCCTGGTGAAACAAACAAACAAAAAAAAAAGTCACTCATGGCAAGATTAGGAGAATAGAGAAAGTTGGGCATGGAGGTCATGCTGTTTTTAGGCAAAAACTGCTGAACATTCACCATAGTTTGGAAAAGTGCACTTACAAATCACCCATCATTAACTGGGCAAATGTGTTGAAAGAAATCTGCAAAAACAAAAAAATCAGTGCAGTCAAACACAGCCTCTCACAACACTAGCTACACTGATGCTGATGGGTTCCTAGAACACTAACCTAATAAGGGAAGCTTGAACTACAAAGCACTCACCCTAAAAATAATAATTCTGATTATTTTTGGATCCTCCCCCTCCTAGATGCTTATAGTAATCTCAAATTTTTTGGCATTTTGTTAGAGTTGATTGTAATGTCACCTTTTCCATTTCTTTCTGTCTATACTTACTTGGTCTCTCACTCCCCCTCTTTAATCTGACTGGCAGTCTATCAGACTTGTTTATTCTTTTGAAGAATCAACTTTTGTTTTGTTGATCCCTTATATGTATATTATTTTTGGTCTTAATTTCATCTAGTCTAGTTTTAATTTTGGTTATTTTTTTTCTTCTGCTAGATTTGGCTTTAGCTTGTCTAGTTTCCTTTAAGTGAGACATTGTTTATTTGAGATCTTTTAATATTGTTTATGTATGTATGTAGACATAAAGGGTTATAAAGTTTCTTTTGGTATTGTTCTTGTGGCATTCCAGAGGTTTTGGCATATTGTGTGTTTATTTTCATTTGTTTCAGGGAATGTTTTAATCGTTCTCTTGATTTCATTATTTACCCAAAAATCATTTAGCAGGTTGCTTAGCTTCCATCTATTTGTGTGGTCTTGAGGGTTTTTCTTGATATTGATTTTATTTTTACTTCTCTGTGGTCATAGAAGATGCTGGTATAATTTTAATTCTTTGGAATTTATTAAGACTTGATTTACAACCTATATGTAGCTGATCTCAGAATATGTTCCATGTGAAGATGAGAAGAATGTATATTCTGTAGGCGTTGGGTGAAGTATTCTGTATGTGTTTATAAGGTCCAATTGGTCAAGTTTCAAATTTAAGTACATAATTTATTTGCTAGTTTTCTTCCTTGCTGATATAGCTAAAGCTGTCAGTGGATTCTTGAATATCTCCACTATTACTGTGTGTCCAAATCTTCTCTTAGACCAACTAATAATTGTTTTATAAATCTGGGTGTTCTGATGTTGGGTGCATAAATATTTAGGATAGTTAGTACTTCTTGTTGGATTCAGATTTTTATAATCATATAATGCCCTTTATTACCCTCTTTTCTGAAGTTGTTTTAATCTCTGTTTTATCTGACACAAGAATAGTGACCCCCCACCACTCATTTTTGTTTTCCATTTATGGTCTTTCTTCATTCCTATAACTTGAGCCTATAGGTGTCACTAGAAGTGAGATGGATCATCTTAAGACAGCAGATAAATGGGTCTTTTTAAAAATTCAATTTGTCACTCTGTCTTTTAAGTGGGGGCGTTAAGGCAATTGACATTCAAGATTATATATATGAGAATTTTCATACTATTGGTATGAAAATAGAATTGTCATACTATTGGTAGGAAGTTGCTTTGTGTTATTGGTTTTGTGCTAGATTTATATGGAT
This sequence comes from Cephalopachus bancanus, assembly GCA_027257055.1. Taxonomy (NCBI): domain Eukaryota; kingdom Metazoa; phylum Chordata; class Mammalia; order Primates; family Tarsiidae; genus Cephalopachus; species Cephalopachus bancanus. The sequence continues at coordinate 14,490,722 of JAPVLO010000005.1, read as the reverse complement.
CCGTGAGCTATATATTTATGCTTGTTTTATGTTGAGTGGTATTGTTTTGTTTCCATGTTTAGAACTCCCTTAGCATCTCTTGTAGGGCCAGTCTGGTGGTGAAGAATTCCTTTAGTGCTTGATTGTAGACAAAAACTGTATTAGTTTACTATGAAGCTTAGTTTGATGAGTTAATAATTCTCTTTTTTTTTTTGAGTTGGAGTCTCAGTTTGTCCCCCAGACTGGAGTGCAGTGGCCGCTCTCGGCCACAGCAGCCTCAACCTGCTGGTCTCCAGCGATCCTTCCATCTCAGCCTTCCAAGTAGCTGGAACTACAGGCGCGCTAACACGCCTGGCTAATTTTTTGATTTATTGTGGAGATGAGGTCTTGCCAAGTTGCCCAGGCGGGTTTCATTTCCACGGGCTCAGGCAATCCACTCACCTCGGCCTCCAAGCGTGGGATTAAAGGCTGAGCCACCGAGTCTGGCCTGAGTTAATAATTCTTAACTAGCTTTTCTTTTTGTTAAGAAATCTAAAAATATGGCCAGGTCATATTTCCTGGCTTTGGCTCCCTACCCTACCCTGGGGAAGTAAATCTCCTCTTTCTCTCCTTCTAATTTAGCTTTAAATAAACTATATTTTCTAATCTAAAAAGGAATGCTAAACATAAACCCCCAATCTCTTCTGGCTGGTAAGGCTTTTCTGTTGTTAGTCTGGTAAGTGTCCCTTGTTATATGGTCCGGCTCTTCTCACCAGCTTCCTTTAAGAATTTTTCTTTCATGTTAACCTAGTCTGACAACTATGTGCCTTGGGGATGGTTGTCTTGGTTAGTATTTCCCAGGAGTTTTCAGAATATTTTGTATCTGTGTGGTCTTGAGCAAGACTGGGGAAGTTACCTTGGATTATTATCCCCAACACTTTTTCCAATTCTCTTTCTCTTCTTCTCTTTCAGGAATGTCAAATAGATGTAAATTTTATGTTGTTATAAAATTTCCTATTTCTTGAAGAATTTGTTAATTTTTCTTACTTTTTAAAAAATAATATTTGTCAGATTGGGTTGATTCAAAATATTGATCTTTAAGCTCTAAAAATGTTTTGTCTTCTTCATCTAGTTCTATTATTAAGGCTTGCAACTATATTCTGACATTCCTGAAGTGAATTATGTCAAATTTTTACAGAGGAAGCACACATACTACCACATATTTACAGCACAAATATAAATAAACTACAATGCATCACTTTTTATATATGTCTACCTTCTTATCATTACAGTATTTTTCTAAACAGTTGCCACTGCCTGTAAATATAATGCATTCTGCAGTCAATTACATCATTTTTCTTCAATTTTAATTAGTTTTAATTGAAATAAAATAAATTGCATAAAAAGTTAAATTTGATTAGTTGTAACATGGTATAAGCCTGTGGAACCATCACCAGATCCAAATAAATGAACAACTGCACTCAACAATGTTTCTGCTTCCATCTCAGGCATCCAATGATTTATTTTCTGCCACTAAGACTTGCATTTTTTAGAATTTATATGTATGTGGTATGTATACACATATATATGCATATATATTACATAAGTGCATATATAACTATATGTGTATGTTTTTATATATACATACATATGTAATTATAGAGTATATTTTTGTGCTATTTATTTCAGTAAACGTACTTATTTTGAGACTCCTTTATATTGTAGGGTGTACCAATATGTTGTTCTCTTATATTGCTAAATAGTAAATACCATTGCATAAAAACGTCACAATCTGTTAATTATTTGGTAATGAACATTTGTATTTTTTTTCAGTTTTGAGTATTTTAAATGAGGAATAAATATTTACATACTTATATTTGTGTGAACATAGGTTTTTTAATCTTTGGTAAATATGACAGACTAGAATGACTGGATCATATGGCTGGTGCTTAATGTTTTAAAAAGTATCAAATTAATTTTCAACATAATTGTACCATTTTGTATTGCAACCAGTACTGTAGAATATGTCTAATTCCATGACATTCTTTCCAATATTTGGTATAGTCAGTCTTTATAATTTTAATTAATCAAATTTGTATGTAATAGGGTCTGCGTGTAGTTTGAGTTTCAATTTTCCTTACAATTAATACATGCAATATATTTTCTTTTTTGTGCATATTATAGCAAAGTTTAATGCATTGCAAACAAATCTAGTTTTCAATTCCATTCAAAAATCTAGAAAGCTTCAAAAAATCTCATGCTCAAAACCAAAACTATGGGTCAATATTTTCAAAATTGACCTACAAACCTCTCTTTTATTTTCCCTTTTAATTTTTTTATTTTAAAGATGTGGGGTACAATTCAGGGTCAAGTATACAAATGTTTATTATGCAAATACCCTTGTTGATGAGGTATGCTTCCTCTTCCCCAGGCAGATTCCCACTACTGTCAATCCCACCTCCCCGCTACCCTCCCCGCCACAGTTTCCTGCTACTGCCGATCCTTAATTTATTGTATTACAATAGTTGTTCAAGGTCTGTATATGAGTGAGAACATATGATACTCAGTTCTTTGTTTCTGTGAAAGATCATTCAGTATTATAAACTCGAAGTCCGTTCAGGTTACTGCGAAGTTCATGATTTTGTTCTTCTTTATGGCTGCGTAATATTCCATTGTGTATATGTACCACATTTTTTAATTCACTCCTCTTTTGATGGGCAGCATAGTTGGTTCCATGATTTTGCTATTGTGAACAATGCTGTCATAAAAATACATGTGCAGGTATCTTTCTCATAGGGTGAATTGAGTTTTTCCAGTTATATTCCCAGTAGGGGGATTGCGGGGTCATATGGAAGGTCAATTTTGAGAACTTTTAGGAATTGCCACACTGTTTTCCACAGAGGTTGTACTTGTTAACACTCTCACCAGCAGTGTAGAAGTGTTTCCTTTTTGCCACTTCCTCTCTGGCATCTGTTATTTTTGTTATTGATGATAGTCATCCCGACTGGAGTTAGGTGGTATCTCAGTGTAGTTTTAATTTGCATTTCTTTGATGACTAGTGAGGCTGAACATTTTTTCATGTATCTGTTGGCTGCTCGTATGTCTTCTTTTGAGAACTGTTCATTCATATCTTTTGTCCACTTTATAATGGGGCTGATTTTTTCTATTCAGCACACTTGAGTTCCTTGTAGATCCTAGATGCTAGGCCTTTGTGAGACATACCATTGGCAAATATTTTTTCCCAGTCTGTGGACTGTCTCTGCTCTCTTTATGGTTTCTTTGGTTTTGCAGAAGCTTGTCAGTCGACTGAAGTCCCACTTGCCTATCTTATCTCTTACGGCATGGGCTTTTGAGGTTTTGATCAGGAATTGGCTGCCAGTTCCGATTTTCATAAGGGCATCCCCTGGGTTTTCTAAGGTTCTTATGGTTTGAGGTTTTATGTTTGACTCTTTAGAGTATATTTTTGTGTATAGAGTTAAGTAGGGGTCTTGTTTTAATCTTCTGCATGTCATCAGTTTTGCCAGTCCTATTTACTGTATATGTTCTCTCCTCCCCAGTGGTTGGTGGTGGAGCCTTTGTCAAAGATGAGTTGGTTGAGAAATTGAAGATTTTGCTTCTGGAATCTCAATACTGTTCCATTGGTCTATATGCTTCTACTTGTACCAGTTCCAGGCTGTTTTGGTTATTGTAGTTTTATAATAAATTTTAAAGTCTGGGAGTATGATAACTCCCACTTTTTTTTTTTTTTTTTTTTTTGGTTGAGAATTGTTTTGGCTATTCATGGTCGTTTATGTTTCCATATGAATTCCTATATTGTTGCTTCCGGGTCTGAAAGAATGCTGCTGGTAATTTAATGGGTATTGCCTTAAATCTGTAGAATGCCTTAGGTAGGATTGACATCTGAACAATGTTGATTCTTACAATCCATGAGCATGGAATATTTTTCCATTTGTTTGAGTCATTTTTGATTTCTCTGTTTTGTAGTTTTCATTGTAAAGGTTTTTCATATCTCTGGTTAGGAAGATGCCAAGGTATTTCATTTTTCATTTTTTGTGGCTATTGTGAATGGGATTGTGCTTTTTATTTGGGGTTGTTTATTTATTATTGGTATATAAAAATGTGATTGTCTTTTGCACATTGATTTTATGCCCTGAGATTTTGCCAAAGTTCTTTATCAATGCAAGTAGGTTTTTCACAGATTCTCTTAGGTTTTTAAGGTGTAGAATCATGTTGTCTGCAAAGAGGCATAATTTGACTTCCTCTTTTCCTATTTGGATACCCCTTATCTCCTTTTCTTGTCTGACTTCCAAAACTATGTTGAACTAGGAGTGATGAGAATGGGGATCTTTATCTCATTCCAGTTTTCAGGGGAAATGGCTCCAATTTCTGTCTGTTTAGCAGCATGCTGGCTGTGGATTTCTCATGGATGGCTCTTACAATTTTGAGATATGGTCCATATATGCCTAGATGTTTGAGTGTTTTTTTTATCAAGAAAGGGTACTGGATTTTATCAAAATCTTTTTCTGCATCTAATGATATAGTCATGTGGTTTTTGTTTTTATGTCTGTTGATGTATTTAATTACATTTATGATCTTAGAAATGTTGAACCAGCTTTGCGTCCCAGGAATGAAAACTACGCGGTCATGGTGGATGATTTTTGAGATGTGTTGTTGAATACAATTTGCTAGGATATTGTTGAGAATTTTAGCATCTGTGTTCATCAAGGATATTGGCCTGTAGTTCTTGTTCTTTGCTGGATCTTTACCTGGTTTGTGTATCAATGTGATGTTAGCTTCATAAAATTAAATAGGAGGAGTTGCATCATTCTCAGTTGCCTGGAATACTTTCAGTATGATTGCTATCAGTTCCTCCTTGTATGTTTTGTAGAATTCTGCTGGATAGTCATCTGGTCCAGGTTTTTTTTGTTGTTGTTGTTGGTAGTTTTCTTATGACATGGTCAGTTTCTTGGATTGTCATTGGCCTATTTAGGTCTCAATTTCTTCTTGTTTCAACCTGGTGAGGTTGTGTGATATCAGAAATTTCTTTATTTCCTTTAGGTTTTCAAGTTTGTTCCCATGCAAGTATACATAGTAGTTTCTGATAATCTTTTGTATTACTTCAGGGTCAGTTGTGACTTCATCTTTTGTGTTTCTGATGTTGTGTATTTTTTTTTCTTTTTCTTGGTCAGTCTAGCTAGGGGACACTAATCTTGTTTATCCTTTCAAAGAACAGCTTTTTGTTTCATTGATTTTTTTGTGTTAACTTTTTGTCTTCTATGTCCTGGATTTGGGCTTTTATTTTGGTGATTTTGATTCTTCCACTGAAGTTAGAGTTTTGATGGTCTTGCTATTCCATCTTCTGTAGGCGATTTGTTAAGTTGTTAACTTGTGATCTTTTCATTTTCTTCATGTGTGTTTGTGGAGATATGAATCCCCCTCTTAGTACTGTTTTCATGGCATCCCAGAGGATTTGGTAAGATGTTTCTTCATTTTCATTTGTTTCCAGATATCTTTTAATCTCTGTTTTGATTTCATGTTGACCCAGGAGTTGCTTAGCATCATGCTATTTAATGTTCATGTCTTTGTGGGTTTTGGGATAGCTTAGTTGGTGTTAATATTTATTTTTATTCCAGTGTGGTCTGATAAAGTGCATGGCAGAATTTCAGTCTCATGAAATATGTTCATGCTTGATTTATGGCCGAGGATGTGGTTGATCTTAGAGTACATTCCATGTGGTGATGAGTAGAATGTATATTTTGTGGTCATTGGGTGGAGTGTTCTGTAGGTATCTACTAAGTTCATTTGGTCAAGCATCTGTTGAGATTCCAGATCTCCTTGTTGAATTTTTGTCTTGATGGTCTTCTAAAGTTGAAGTGGTGTATTTAAGTCCCTAACTGTGATAGTGTTAGAGTTAATATCTTTTTAAAATTTACCTAGAAACTGCTTTATGCAAGTTGGTGCTCCTATGTTGGATGCATATATGTTTAGGATTGATATTTCTTACTGATGGAGTGAAACTTTTATCATTAAGTAGTGACAGTATCTTTCAAAATTTTTGATAGCTTAAAGGGTATTTTTTCTGATACTAAGATCACAACTCCTGCTTTCTTTTGTATTCTGTTAGCCTAAAATTTTGTTTTCCGTCCTCTTTCTTTGAGTCTATGAGTGTCTTTCTGGTGAGATGTGTCTCTTGGAGACAATATATTGTTGCCTCATTATGTTTTATCCATTTTGCCATTCTATATCTTTTCAGTGGTGCATGTAATCCATTCACATTCAGGCTAATTATTGAAATATGACAGTTTATCCCTGTCATGAGGTTCTTATAGAGTTTGTTGCTGTTGTTGTTACTGTTTGTTGTCTTTCTTTTGATTTTTGGGTTGATTTATGTGTGTTTTCAATATTTTTTTCTCTATTCTTGTGAAGGGTGTTGTCATTCTTTTTTTCCTTTTCTCTGTGTTTAATATTTTCTTAAGTGTTTTTTGTAGAGCTAGTCTGGAGGCAGTATAAGTTCTTAGGGATTGGATGTCTGGGAAAGATTTTAATTCTCCCTCACTAATGAAGCTTAGCTTAGCTAATTAGGTAATTCTTGGTTGAAATTGTTTATCTTTGAGAAATTTAAAGGTTGGGCTCCAAACTCTCCTAGCCTGAATTTTTTCTGTAGATAAATCTGCTAGCATTCTAATTGGTCTTCCCCAATAGAAAGTCTGATCTTTTTCTCTTGTTGTCTTTAGGATTTTTTTCATTCATACCTACTTTGTGCAGGCAAATTACTGTGTGTCTAGGAATTGGTCTTCTCATTTGTTGTCTTGCATGAGTTCTCTGAATCTTTTGTGTTGAATGGTTATGTCACTGATGAGATGAAGGAAAAAGTTTTCTCAGATAATTTCATGGAATGTTCATTCCAGGATGGACTCTGTCTCTCTCTCTCTCTGCCGCAGGAAGTCCTATTACTCTTAGTTTTGAGCTCTTATAATAATCACTTAAATAATTGCTCATTTCTTGAAGGTTTTGTTTTGTCCTTTTAAGCTTCTTTTTTATGTTTTTGACAGTTTTTGTTAGTTCCATATTTTGCTTCTCAAGCTCTGAGATTCTTTCTTCTGCTTGGCTAATTTTGCTTTCCATGATTATCAGTTTGTCATTTATTTAATTCACTGTTTTCTTTATTGCTGTTATCTCTGTTATCAACTCCTTCATTCTTTCCTCTTGTCTGTCCTCAATTCTATTTATTCTCTGTACTAATGTCTTGATATTTGGGTTTGTGGTTTGAGACCAGTCATTCTGGGGCTCTTCATTGTTTGGGTTCCAAAGTCTATATTCTTTGTGTCTGACCACCCAGGAGTCTGTGTTAGACCCATATTCTTCTTTTGGTTTTTCTTCATTTATGCAGATCCCCCCTCTCCCTTTTTTACTTCTTTAATTCTGTTGTTCAGAGGTGGTGGTTCAGGGGTGAGTGGGTTGCTTTTACTTCTGTTTGCTCTATCTCCTATTCTTCCTTATTTGGATCCTTTGACTTTGTTCAAATCTGAAGCTGTACTGTGGGTTTGGGGCTGTACTTTTTGCAGTTTTGAGATTTAATTGAGGGGGGAGTTGTGATTCAGAATCTACCTGCTGATCCCAATATCCACTGATAGATATGTTGGCCCCCTGGAACCCATTTCCCAATGCCTTACTGTCTGTCCACGCAATGGGGGTATAGGCTTGCTCCCTGAAAGCAAAATGAGGTAAGAAAAAGGAAAAGAATGAGAAAAGAAAGGAGGAGGATGAAAGGAAGGTGGAGGGAGAGAGAAGTAAGAGGGAAAACAGACAGACATACCAACTAACAAATGAAAAAAGACACAGACAGAAAGAATTTTAAAAAATAAAAAAATGCAATCATACAAACACACAGACTAGCAAAAACCTCCCTATTGATGTACTCACCCTTAAAACTACCCAAACACAAACTGGAACTCTAAACAAACAGCAATAAAATAGCACAAACAAAGCAAATACAAAAAAGTTATGGAAAACAGAAAGAAAGAGAGAAAAAAAGAACTAAAACAAACAAAGAGCAAAACAAACAGACCAAAAAAAAAAAAAAAACAACTTACTCTGAGGTCATTCCTGTAAGTCCAATGTCCTTTGAGCTTTGATCTCCAGCCCCTCCCCTCTGCTCTCAAAGCAGGCTGATAGGGTTGCTCTCAGCTTGGGTCAGGTGCCTCAGGCCAACTGTAAGAGGGTGGTGGATCAGATCCAGACTCACTCAGCTTACTGCCTATTAAGTCTCCCACTCAGATCTGCCCATGTCTGTATCTGATCCAGAGAGGGAGAGGTGCTTCTGTCTCTCTGAGTTTCATGAGATTACCTTAAGTCCCAAGTTGGAGGCTGGATGGAGCTGGGTGGGGCAATGCAGGACTCTCTCTGGTCCTAGGACAGAGAAAATGACTGCAGTTGGCATTTCCTCACTGGGGGTAGGACTCCTCTCCAGCTCTCCCTGATCTTTTCTCTCCACAAATGGGATCTGGAGTTCCAGCTGCTTTGCTGTCACAGGTGATGATGTGGACCAGGTGCCTGGCAATGAGAATAAGCTGTGTTCTGCAGGCTTTCTCAGAAGAGTCCTGAGAACAGCAGATGATCCTGGCCACTGGTGACTCCAATTTTAGGGCAGTGGGGAGTTGCAGTCACCTCCATAGGAGAGACCCAGTTGCATGAACCAGAATCTCCCCTCAGAGAAACTGTCACTCACCCACCTGCACATACCTACTCATGCAGAGAGTCATTATGGATACTACCTTTTGCAGAGCCTCTCAGTCTAACCTGTCTCATTGTCATCTTGCCAAAAGCCCCCAATATATTTTCAATTACTTATTGTGTATTCACATATTTTGACAATAGATGTAAGTTTACTTTTCAACTCTTTATTATGCATCATAAGACAATCTGCCTATATATTTATTCAAATGCCAACTGTCTGATTATCATAGCATTATAATAAAAGCTGTAACTAAGTAAGGTAAACCTGCCTAATTTTGTTGTTATTTATAGAAATGTCTTCAGATATGTGTGCCTCCTTTGTACTTTCATACAAATGTTAGAATCAGCTTGTCAAATTCAAAAAACCCATTATTCCCACTAATGATTCCTGTAGAATTTTATTTAAGATTTCTTTTTGGAAAATTACTATCTTAAAAATAGAGAATCTCATTCTATGCTTTTGGTGAATACATGTGTTTATTTTGGTCTTTCATTTTTCTTGGCAATATTTTATAATATTTTATAGAAAGTTATTTTATTACTTTTGTTAGATTTACTTCTAGGTCTTTATTTTTTTGCACTAATTTAAATGAAATTGCATTTTATACTATTTTTTAATTGCTAACTGACAGTATAAAATAGTATAATTTATTTTATGCCTTTTCTCTTGCAATATTAATTCTGTAGCTATGTTTTTACAGATTCTCTGGGATTATCTATATAAATAACCTTATCTTCTGCATACAACTTCTACACTTCTATTTTTAATTTCTTATTGTCTTACTTCAAAGACCTCCTGTACACTGTTAAATAGAAACAGTGAAGATGGGCATATTTGCTTTTTTCTTAGTAACAGAGGTAAACAATTCAGTCTTTTTTTTTTTTTTTTTGAGTTGAAGTCTCACTCTGTCACCCATGCTGGAGTGCAGTGGCATGATCACAGCCACAACAGCCTGGGCATGCTGGACTTTAGGTGATCCTTCAGCCTCAGACTTCCAAGTAGTTGTAACTACAGATGCATGCCATCATGCCTGGCTAATTGTGTGTGTGTGTGTGTGTGTGTGTGTGTGTGTGTGTGTGTGTGTGATTTACTATAGAGATGAAGTCTTACCAAGTTGCCCAGACTGGTCTCGAATCCCTGGTGTCAGGCAATCCTCTTGCCTCTGTCTCCCAAAGTGCTGGGATTACAGGCTGAGCCACCGCACCCTGTCCCAATTCAGTCTTTCATCATTAAGTACATATTAACCATATTTTTTACAAATAGACTTTATCAGTTTGACCAAATATTCTGTTATTTCTAGTTTGCTGACAGTTGAGTTTTGTTAAACCATTTTCCCTGATTCTATATAAGTGATAATTTATATTATCTAATTTAGTTGCTTATTTAGTTTGTCTTATTTAGTTACTATGGTGAATTACATTGATTTGATTTTCTAATGTTAAAAGAACACTGAACGTTTTGCATACAACTTCCCTTTCTAGTGTGTATTATTCTTTTATGTATTTTAAATTCAAGTTCATTAAACTTTGCTTTTTCTCATTACATACATTTTTTTTCTTTTGCCGTTCGTTATATCTTGCAACTCTTTGTTGAATGCCACAGATGGTGAATTGAATAATAGGAACTGAGATAATTAGGCATTTGTTAAATTTTCTTTTGTTAATCTGGGTAGCCATTATATTTTCCTTTCATCATTATAAAATGTTTCTTTTTGCCTTTAGTGGCATTTGTTGTTTTGAAATCTATTTTGTCTGATATTATTACAGCTACTCTACCTTCTTTGTGACAACTGTTTGCATGATACATCGTTTTTTGACTTTTACTCTTAATCTATTTGTATTTCTAAATCCAATGCATGTATGTTGTAGATGGCATATACTTGAATCCTGTGTTTTTATTCAGTCACTTCATATCTGTCTTTTGATTAGATTGTTTAGTCAATTTACATTTAAGTCATTATTGACATAACTAGATTTGCAAATGCCATTTCACTTTCTGTTTTCTTCTATGCCTCATGGCTGTTTCCCTATATTTCTTCTTAAATGATTTGTTTTGCATTAAGTGAGTATTTTCTAAAGTAGCATGTGAATTTCTTTAATTTTCACTATTTTTGAGTTATTTACTTAGTGATTGGTTGTTCTAGCTATTGCTACATATATTTAAACTCATCAGACCAGATTTGCTGTTACATTAACCTAATTTAGAGGAGATATAAATATATATGATGTAAATGTATATTTATGCCCATATATTATATATAAAATATAAATATGTGATATAAATATTTCTTAGCTTTTTATTCCCTCCCCCCACTTTGTGGTATTATTGTTATTACATATTACATTTATAAATGTTATAAAACCAATGATTCATCTGTTATAATCATGAACTTATATATTTCATTTATTTTAAAAATGATGAGAGACAGATAAAGTATATATTTATGGATTTTTTGTTCATTTATTCCTGTAGAGCTACATTTTAATTTAAAGTCATTTAATTTTATTATTTTAAAAACAATTAGTGAGTTGTGTGTTTCTTTAGAGAAGTGTTAGGTTCACAGAAAAGTTGAACTGGTAGTATAGTGTTCCCAAATACCCCATGTACAATTTTCTCCACAATTAATAACCCATATCTAAGTGGTACACTTTCTACAAATGATCAACCTTTAGTGACATATCATTATCACCCAAAGTTTATAGTTTACATTAGAGTTTACTATTTTGTAGTACATTTTATGAGCTGGGATAATGGCATATATCCAATGTTGTAGTATAATGCAGAAGAGTTTCTCTGCTCTAAAATCTTTTTTTCAGTTTATTCTTCTAACACCCTGCCACCACCTTCTGATTTTTTATTCCTAACTCCATAGTTTTGTCCTTTCCATAATGTAATATAGTTGGAATCATATAATATGTAGCCTTATCTAATTGGCTTTTTTTTTTAGCTTAGTAATACACATTTAAGCTTTCTCCATGTCTTTTAATGGTAGAAAAACATTTCATTGTCTATATAAACCCTGTTTATTTATCCATTCACCCAGTGAAAGACATTTTGTTTGCATCCAAATTATAGTACTTATGGATAAACATCTGTGTGAGGTTTTTGTGTGGACATAGGTTTTTGCCTTTGGTTAAATACAAAGAAACATAATTGCTGCATTGTATGGCAGTAGTATGTTTAATTTTATAAGAGAGTTGCCGATGTCTTTTAAAATGACTGTAACATTTTTCATTCTCATCAGCAATGTGTAAGAATTATTATTGCTTTCTATTCTCAGCAGTATTTTGTGTTGTCAGTATTCTGGATTTCAGCCATTTTTATAGATGTTTATTGGTATATCATTGTTTAAATTTGCAGTTCTCTAGGGACATATGATGTTGAGTAACTTCTCAGTTGTTTACTTGCCATTCATAATCTTCTTTATCTGTTCATGTATTTTTTTTCCATTTTCAATCAGTTTGTTTTCTTATTGTTGCATTTTAAGAGTTCTTTGTATATTTTGGATAATGTTCTTTTATCAGATGCATCTTTTGCAAATATTTTCTCCTCATTGTGACTGGCCTGCTATGTAGTCTGTATCCTCAATGAATCTATTCATTTCTTCTCAATTTTCTTTCACCACAACTTTCACTGTGTTCGGCAATTCCCTTAGGGTGAATTTCTTCACAATCCATTGCAAGTCAAGTCAGTTCCTTTGAGAGATATTAGAAACTTTCTCTTCTATGTCATGATTCCTCTCATGTCTCTTTACCCAGCAAAATATCTGAAACACAGCTCTAGGTTGTCTAGGTGGGGACAATGGCATACTTCTCTGCAAGTGAAAACTTTTCTTTAAGAACTAAGCACTTGATGGAGATGAAGGAAAGCCCAGGTTTTCTAGGCTCATTGATCTTAGTATGAAATCACTGCTTTATAAGATGAGGCAAAGGCAAACGGGGTACAAAGTACTCTGGAACATTGCACCCAAAGTAAAGTCTCTGTTGTATAAATAGAGGCCAGGCAGTAAGACGACATCCTTACTTCAAAAACAATTTCTTAGAATCCAGTTTTAGCAATGAGTAGATGGGAGAAGAATGAGATATGCCTATTACTGGCTTCTTTCAGATACTCTGTCTGGGATCTTGGGTGAAAAGTAACCCTGTGATCTTGTCTGTACCAAGCTAGAGTAGAATTTGTATCTCATTAAGCTTGAAATGAGAAAAGGCATGGGTCATGGTTCAATTACTACAGATTCTTAGATTTTCTTCCAAGTTTTACAGGATGATTATGAATAAATGTTTCTTGTTTGCTTTATGTTCTTAGGGCCATTTGCAGGAATTTTAAATGTCTTTATGTTTGTAATTTTCACCAGTTTCCCTGTGCAATAGGTCCAGAGAGCTCCTAACACTGTCATGGAAAAGGTAAAATGACTACTAACTTAATTTTATTTTTATTTTAACAAAAACCGGCTGGTGATATATGGGAAAGAAACACACAAATGCTTTGTCACAAATACTTTAGGGAGCATTGCATCAGAGAATTGTTTAATCCATAGATAACACTTTTCAATTGTGTCTGTAGGCAAAAGTATTTTGAGATATGTGACTGAACTACTTACATCAATATAAGAAAGAGTCAATTGAATTAGATACTTTTTTCTGACTAATTTTTGTACATTTTTAATTCTGTTGAATCAAAATCCCTAAAGAATTGTGCTTGTAAAAGATATAGTTATAAAAAATAATTAATATTTTCACTATTAAAGAAAAAAAAAACTGGACGCAAGAGATAATCTAGGTCTTAATCTTGGTTTTTTTCCTAATTGAATATTCATATAATTATGAGGAGAACACACATATTTTTGTTGTTCATTATATTCATTTGTAAAATAAAGATCTAGAACACTGTTAAGGACCAGCCTAAATTCTCCTTATGTGGATAATGATTTAGTGTAATAAATGTAAACAACATTTCATTCTGGTGGACTATATGTACCTTATATGGGTATGCAGTAGTATTCTGTGAATACTTACAGATTATTATTTACTTCATTACATTAAAATTATTTGTTCACTTGATTCTTTTTCTCATGAAAGGAAAGATTAGGTTCCGTAAAAATTTGAAAGAATGTCTTTCACATAGAGACACTCAACTCATTGAAAGATTTTAAATTAACTGAATTTTTGCCAACTATATTCACATTTTCTAAGGTCAAATTCTTATTATAATTTAGTATATTTTAGAAACACTCTACTATATTTTGTTTTCTTAACATTTTCAATTTTTTTCCTAAAATATATCTTTAATTTTTATCTTAAAGATGTGTGGTACAATTCAGGGTTAGGTATATAAAAGGTCATTGTACAGGTAAAATTTGGGCCTCACTTTAAATCTTATAGTATTATCATAATTTTTCAGGATCCACTTATGAGTGAGAAAATGTGGTACTCAGTTCTTTGTTTCTGTGATAGATCACTGAGTATTACAGACTCTAAATCCATTCAATTTACTGCAAAGTTCATAACTTTATCCTTCCTTATGGTTGAGTAACATTTCATCATGTATATGTACCACATAACTTTAAACTTTGCCCTTTTTCTTTTAGCTACTTCTACTTTCCGTTTTTCATAAGACATGCAGCTATATTTTTCTATCAAGAATTATTATACAACCAGCTTTCAGGTAACTGATAAGAAAGGACAAAATATAAAAAGCTTAAAGACGTAGGGCAGAGGGTTGTTCAGGTAAGGCCACAAATAAAATACTCTGTTAGTAAGTAACTATTTTCAAAGGATTACAGTAAAGCAGAGTATAAACTTTGCAACTCAAGATATTAAATTAGATGGTACACTCTAAATTGATCAGATAATCTTTTATCCATTTTCATTAACAAGCCTAAAATAAACTCCTACATATTAAAATACATTTATATTATTGAATTTTATAGCATTCAATGAATAAATAAAAATATTTTGGCATGGTAATTTATAACATATTGTTTTTAAAATGTCCAGCTGAAAATTATTACATGTTTGCCTGGGTGCATAAACATATTTATATTTTTTGTGTGTTGGATTAGAAGAAGGACTGTTTTCTAGGCATATTTTGTTGTTTCCCACAATTATTTCATTGGTCCAAATCTATGTCAAATGATGCAGCCATCATATTTTGAGATAGTTGCTCTTATTTCTATAAAGCCATGCCAGTCTTTTTGTAGTGTCTCTTCAGATTCTTCACATAAATTCTAGACACCCACACTCTGGTGATTAGTTAATATCAAAAGTTAATATTTCATATTACTGGAATACTGCTTGAAAAATTATTTAACTTTTATCTTATGAGTTTATAATTTTAGAATTGAAAACTGAGAGCTATGAATTTCTTTCTTGGTGGGGTGTATTCATGGAAATGAACTTAGAAATTATATAGTAACTAAATTTGTGACAATTAATTGAAGGAAGCAAAATTTTTTATAATACTTGTACTTTTGCTACTTTGTTTATTCTTTGCTGTATTTACAAAGTACTGTAAAAATTGTTTCATTCCAGTAAAACCCAACTTTTTTTTCGAATGAGTGTTTTACTCTGTTAACTAGGTAGGAGTGCAGGGGCCCAGTCATGACTTACCACCTCAACCCCCTGAGTTCCGAAGACCCTTCCACCTCAACATCCTGAATAGCTGGTAATATGGGTGTATGGCACCACATCAAAATTTTTTTTTTTAGTTTTTTGTAGAGATGAGGTTTTGCTTTGTTGCCTAGGTTGGTCTCGAACTTCTAGATCAAGGGATCCTCTTGCCTTGGCTTCCCAAAGTGCTGGAATTACAAGTGTGAGCCACTGCACCTGGCCTAAAAGATAACTTTCATCTGAAGAGCTTTTGTTTTCTTCATTCTATTGACTATGAGAATCTTATATATAATAATGTTTGACACAACGTTTAGGAAGAAAGTCAAATTTGTGGCCCACTTCTAACCATTATATGTGAATTTAAGAATTTATGTGACTTTTTCTCCTTCTGAAGTTAACCACATATTTATTATTTAATATATTTAAATGTATGCCTTTTACTCATTTAAATATAATTATTAGATTAAGATATTTATTGAAAACTATAATATTGCTTTGACTATCTATCTAGAGAATTTCATTCTCTAAAATTCAGAGTTATGATCTCAGAAGATTGCAAGAGATTAAGTAGAAAGGGAGGAATTTGCTAATGGGAGACAATTCAAATCTTCCACATATCATTCAAAACCTTGATAATCAACAAGCTGATATGAGAAAGAAAGAAAATTTCCATTCTTTAGTTAGCTTAATAAAAAAAGCAGTTTGACTCTAGTCAGAACGGTTTTGTAGTTTGGCTCTGCCACTTATTAGTTGTAAAGTGATTGGCAAGTTAACTAACATTTCTGTACCTAAGATTTTAATTCTATAAAATTAGAATAAAAGTAGGAATAAGACCTACCACCTCCTAAGGTGTTGTAAATATTAACTGTGGTCAACTACTCCCTGCCACATTCAAAGCATTGAATAGTGCTTAAAAGAACTAATAAATGAGTGCTAGTTTTTAATATTATTGGTTAAATCATGTATGAAGTAATTAAGAAATCGTGTTTTGGGCAGCGTACAAATTTCTGCTTAATTGGTGACACAAAAGACACATATAGTGTCCTAAAATATAATTTTACCTTGGCTTATGAAAAAAATAGGCAAAAATCAATGTTTTTCTGCTATCTTACATATACAAATTTAAAACAGATAAAATACATATTATTTCATTTAAAAATTAATCAAAACATGAAATAATTTTTAATATTTTACTTGGAATTTTATGTTTTTGCTATAATTTTGTTTTCTGTCTTTATAAATTTATTAGTGAATCTTAATTGAATAGATCAAGTTTGGGTATTAATTTTGTTTCAGTGATCTTTGAATAGGAGGCAGCTTACTAAGTCATCACATAATGTGTAGTATATGAAATTATTTTTCGCTATATTGTATGTTAAAAAAGTTATTAAATCAGCTGGTTTTGAGCTTATGATAATGTCTCTTTCTTCCAACTGTTGATTGGAAAAAAATTTATAATGTTTGCAGCATTAGTAGCTAGTAAGAGCCATTGTAACTGTTTATGACCACATGATTTGATTCTCAGCATGTTTATGGTTCTTTAAAGAAAGCAAACCAATTTAAATACAATATGGAAACTACTTATCATAAAAGCCAGTAGTGTAACGCTATGAGGTTTAATACATTTCTAATTTTGTGTGTTTTATGCTGTAATCTTTAAGAGACCTGATTAGATTTAAGGGGAAAAATTCTTACTAAAATAAAGATAATTACTCTCATTGAATAATTTTCCTTCCTCCATATAAGCCATGATAATTGAAAACTGTGGCTTTAGGGGTTAAATTTAACTGTCTTTAAAATGATGTTTTCATTGTTGACTAACTATTCGAATGAGCTTCGATTTGAAATAGTCATCCTTTTTAAAGTCCTTTGACAAACATTATTGGGTGCAATGCATCCACATTTCCAGTTCAATTATTTGTGCCTATGATTTGGTTGTCAGGATTAGGCATAGCAGCAAACTGTTTTTTCTGAGGCTATGCTGAGTTAAGTTAGAGATTATAATAAATTCATCCAATCCTGAACTTTGTAAAAAGGTGGTACTATTCTTGATATCTGAAAATTGTCATCCCTTTTACCAGAACAAAGTACATGTATTAAATGTTAAAGACAGAATGGGGCACCAAAGAGGTGCTAGATCATGGATTGTTTAAAGCAGGGCATGCACTTTGAGACAATGTCATTTGTGCAAAGAGAGCTGAGCTCTACTCTGGAAGGTCCCCTTCTGTGAGCAAACTGACAGCTGGCTCAGTTCTGCTTCATCTCATAGCTGCCCAGGAGCCCAGCTGCCTGTTTCTGGGGATGTGGTCAACACGAGGACTGATGAGATTTCAGTTAATCAAATTTCACACAGGCCAGTAAGTTTGTTTCTGCAGCTTCTAAACAAAATCTTGCCAAGACCAATTTATGTAAGTCTTGAGCTATAAAATAAAAAAAGCAGCTTTGGTTGCTTTCTCAGGCAAAGGTTTTCTAGTGGTAAAGACTCTGTGGATAATGGTGCCCATGTTATTCATTTTAAAGCACACTGAAGGACATATGGTAAGTAGAATTGTGTTGAGGAACAAGTGTAAGCATTTTTCCCATAAATCAAAATACTTCTCATCATAGGTGAAAGCTATAAAGCAGACTCAGTTCAGGTCAAGCTAGCCTGCAATGAGGTGGTTATCTTTTTATTTTTTGTATATCTTAAGTGAAAGTCAACTGATTTCCTCATTGTGGAAATGTGTGGAGCCTACAAATCAAGGTCACAAGAGGAATTTTAATATACAGTCATGGACAGCACAATGTCCTGAAAATTTTAGATAGATCATGAACAAAATACATTTTTCTCGGAAGCACTTTAGATGTCAAACCACATGTCTTCCAAAATAACAAGCTCTGATTGACAACCTTTTAGGCACTCTGCACAGCCTAATAACACATAGTTGAAAAATGGTTTTTTTCCCAATACCACATTTATGGTTTTCCCCTTTATCAACTTTCACCATACTATATTAGCAGAATATAACTGCCTTTATTGACTCTAATATGTTGCTCTTTCAATCCATCTTCCATATTCTGCAAGAACGTTTTTTCTAAACATTCATTTAACAGGAACTCCTCCCTGCTTAAAACTATTATGGTTCATTTTTCTCCAGGTTTTCTCAGTGTATTCATACTAGATCTACCTAATTTTCCCAGTTTAATCTTCATAACTTACATCTCATCTCCAAAATGTCTTCTAGTAAGGTAAAAAAAAATAAACAAAGCTTTGTAGTTCTCTGCATACTTTCTTTTCTCATCTTTTAAAAGTTTTATAGTAAGCCGGGCTCGGTGGCTCAGCCTGTAATCCCGCGCCTTTGGGAGGCTGAGGTGAGTGGATTGCCTGAGCCCGAGGGTTCGAGACCCACCTGGGCAGCGAGACCTCATCTCTACAATAAATAAAAAAAAAAATCAGCCGGGCGTGGTAACGCATGCCTGTAATTCCGGTTACTCGGAAGGCTGAGGCGGAAGGATCGCTGGAGCCCAGCAGGTCGAGGCCGCGGTGGCCGGGAGCGGCCACTGCATTCCAGTCTGGGCGACATAGTGAGACTCCAACTCAAAAAAAAAAAAAAAAAAAAAAAAAATTTGTAGTGCTTTTTTGGAGTAAAATGTCCATTCCTTAATTCTCTTTTCTGCCATCTAAATTTCTAATCAGCATGTTAAGTCTCAATTTCTTAGAACCTGAATTAGTTTATCCTTCATTTATGCAAATTCATTCATGCTGTTGTTATTTAATCATAATTATACATATATTTATAGAGTGCCCACTATTATTCTTGAGTATCATGAAAGAACAGACCACTTGAGAGATGACTGTTTTAGTCATTACTTTATCAATATTATCTAGAAAAGATAAGCATATTGTTGATACTTGTTTTATATCCAATGAATAAATAAATTAAACATGAATTTTAAAAATAAAAAGATTTTGATAGCATGCCATGAATATTGACTTTGTATAGTCTCTATTATATTCTTTTATAAAAACGATCAATCAGAAAGTATTATGCAGGCAATTTGCAATGCTTGGCATACATCTAAAAATGTTTGAGATTGATAATGGGGATTACAAAATTTCATAGAAATTATTCTTTATTTTTGATGTCAGAAGGAGAATATTCATTTGGATATATTTATATGGGAGCTGACCCATATACATCTTATGTAGTATTTTATAAATTGCAATCCCTTGTGAGATTATGCTTTTGATTTCAGCAATCAATTATTATAAACATACACTTAAAAATATATAAAATATATTCCCTACAATTTGAGCCGCAGATACCTCTTGGTGTTTTAAGATGACAAAATATCAGTATTATATAAATTTCTTTCAGTTAAGAAGAGAAAATATATTGTATTTCAGAGTAGAAAACAGAAGATTGGCGATGTTGACACAATATTAGCACATTGTAACTTAATAAAAATTAGGTATCACATCACTGATGATTATGTATTTCATTATGCTTCATTTAGGTATATGTTTGGAAAATGGTCATTCTAGCATATCTACATACTGTATTTTCCTTTGACATTTTAAAAAATTTATAATCATCTTTTATCTATTTTTAGAAACGTGGAGGTATGATAGATTGATTGTAATTTTTTTCTTTTTCTTTTTTATTTTTTTCCTGTGAATTTTCATTTACTCCAGTACCTTTTGATAAAGGCTATCCTTTGTCTTTTAAGTTGCTTTTTTAGACTTTGTAAGAAATCAGTTACACTTATTTTTATGAATCTACCTCTTGGTTTACTATTCTGTTCCATTGATCTATGTGTCCATCTCTCAATTAATATCAAACAATTTTGATCACTCTTGCTATAGTCTAGAATTCAGGTACACTGATTTCTTTCACTTTATTTTTATTTTAAAAGTATGTTAGCTAGTTTAGTCAGTGACTTTTCCATATATATTTTATAATATCTTTATTTACAAAAAATCCAGAAATTTGATAGAAATTGTGTTTTACCTTCATATTAATTTATAGAAAGCTAGTGTCTTTCCTGAGTTTTCTAATTCATATATATGGTATGCTTTGCCATTTATTTATACTTTCTGGATTTCTTTAATCAATGTTATATAATTTTCAGAATACAAATCATACATACGACTTTTTATATTTATGTCTATTTTATTCTCTTAATGTTTGAAAGTGGTATTGTACTTTCAGAATTTGTGGCACATGTTTTTGTTAATATATAGAAATTCAATTGATTTTTAAAAGTTGTTATCTTGCATTGTGTGACATGCTAAACTTGTGCTTGAGTTTTAGGAGACATTTGTAGATTCTTTGAGATTTTCTACATAAGATAATCATATCATCTCCAAATATGGGAAATTTCATTCATATATGCATTTTATTGCCTTTACTTTTTTTATTGCACTAACTAGGAATTCCAGTGCTACTTTGAATACTAGTGGTGAGAGGGCAAACATCTTTGCCTTGTTTATGATCTTGTAAAGCAGTCTCTTATTATTATAATTTTTTAGTGCATTTTGTATTGCTGTAACACAATTTATAAAAAAAGTTTATTTATTTTTAAAAATTATAATTAAGATAAGGCACTTTACAAAGAAAAGAGGTTTATTTAGCTTGGGATTCTGCAGAGTGGGAAATATAAGCAACATAGAACCAGCATCTGCTTGGCTTCTGATAAGTGATTCATGATGCTTTCCCTCATGGTGGAAAGTCAAAAGTGGGCAAGTGTATGCAAGGAGATCACATGGTGAGGGAGAAAAAAAGAGAGAGAAACTGAAGATGCCAACCTTTTTTTTTTTTAACAACCCAATCTTTTGGTAATTCATCTATTCCCAGGAGAGTGAGAACCCACTCACTCCTGTAGAATAACATTAGTCTACTCATGAAAATCTACCTCAGGATCCAAACACCTCCAAATAGGTCCCATCTTCCAACACTGCCACATGAGTTTTGGTGGTGACTAGACCAATAAAGCAATTTTTAAAAAAATGTTCTTTATAAAATTGAGGATTGTCTACATGATTTCTAATTTTTTAGAGTGTTTCTCTTAAATGGGTTTTGGATTTTAATAAATGCTTTATCTGTATCAATTCAAAATATAGTGGAATTTTTCTTCTTGAGCTTGTTGATATAATAGACTGCATTGATTGTTTTTCCAATATTGAATCAACAGTTCATCCCTGTTATAAACCTTAATTGGTCAATGCTAGAGAATGTGTCCCTGCAAATTCATGTGTTATAAACTTAATCCTCAATGCAACAGTGATGAGAAGTGGGAACTTTTTAAGAGATGATTAGGTAATGAGTGCTTTGAGCTTTTGAACGAATTAATATTGCTTTGTGTTAATGAATGGGTTTGTCATAAATGTAAGATTGGCACCTCTTTCTTTGTGTATTTTCTTGCCTTTTCACTTTTCATCATGAGATAATGCAGCAATAATGCCCACACAAGATGTGCTTCCTAGATCGTGTACTTCCCAGCCTTTAGAAACTATGAATCAAATAAATTTCTGTTTGTTTAAATTTTCTAGTCTCAAATGTTCTGTTGTAGTAGCATAAAATAGATGAAGGCATTCATGACATATGATTCTTTTTATGTATTGCTGAATTCTACTTGCTAATTTTTTTTTTTTTGAGTTGGAGTCTCACTCTGTCGCCCAGACTGGAGTGCAGTAGCCGCTCCCAGCCACCGCAGCCTGGACCTGCTGGGCTCCGGCGATCCTTCCGCCTCAGCCTTCTGAGTAGCTGGAATTACAGGCATGCGCTACCACGCCCAGCTGATTTTTTGATTTATTGTAGAGATGAGGTCTCGCTGTCCAGGCGGGTCTCGAACCCTCGGGTTTAGGCAATCCACTCACCTCAGCCTCACAAAGGCGCGGGATTACAGGCTGAGCCACCGAGCCTGGCTACTTGCTAATATTTTAAAAGAATTTTAAAATCTATACTTATGAAGAATATTTGTCTATTATTTTCCTTTATTTTCTTTTTCTTTTTCTACTGCTTTTGTCTGGTTTTGGTATCAAGGTAATAGGAGCGATAAATCATAAAATAAGTTTGAGGATATTGTTTCATCTTTCCTCTTCTGGAATATAATGTGTAG
Organism: Cephalopachus bancanus; assembly: GCA_027257055.1. Lineage (NCBI taxonomy): Eukaryota > Metazoa > Chordata > Mammalia > Primates > Tarsiidae > Cephalopachus > Cephalopachus bancanus. The sequence goes on along the minus strand of JAPVLO010000005.1, from coordinate 14,468,318 downwards.
AATTGGTATCAATTCTTCTTTAAACATTAGGTAGAATTTTCCAGAAAAAAATTCATTTCTGTACATTTCTTCTTGGGATTTTTTAAAAATAAATTGAGTTTTCTTAGTAGTTATAGAACTGTTAAAAATAGCCTCTTTAATATTGGGTGTGTTATGACTGTGTTTCTCATTGAATTAATGCATTTAATCTAAGTTGTCAGATTTATATGTAGTTCTCCCTTATTAACATTTTAATGTCTATAGTGGTATATTCTACTTTATTATTGATACTGGTAATTGGTGTTTTGTCTCTTGTTTGTTTGTTAATCTTGTTAAAGATTTGTCAGATTTATAGATAATTGTATCGATCTTTTCAATCAATCATCTCTTTATTTCATAGATTTTCTCCATTATTTTCTGTTTTAAATTTTTCTGATTTCGTGTCTTATCTGATTATTTCTTTTCTTCTGCTTTCTTTTGGTTTATTTTGCTCTTTTTTCTTAGGTTTTTAAGTGGTGGCATAGGTTACTAATTTGACTCCTTTTGAAGTTTTTTTTAAATATATAAACTTAGAGCTCTAAAATTTTCAGCACTTATTTGGCTGTGTCTCAAAAATTATGATGTGCTATGTCTTGATTTTCACTTTCTGAACATTTTTATTTAGCAGAGTTTGGTTTAAATTTTTAATTCACTCTTCATTTTAACTTTAATTTATTTGTTGAGACATTACATTTCTTTATCACGATTTATTTTTTCATATGTTCAGCATTTTCACAATTGTGTATTGAAGAAATTTATCATGGCTGCTTTAAAACCTTTCTCCGATCATTATAATATCATCTTGAGACTGACTCTATTAATTGTCATTTTATATTCAGTTTGAAAGGTTCTTTTTTTATTTTTTTGAGTTGGAGTCTCACTCTGTCACCCAGGCCGGAGTGCAGTGGCACACTGACCGTCAGGTGGAAGTGAGAACTCTGACTGGCCATGTCTCTTAAATAGCATCATGATGATGCAAGTCTTATCATCATTGTGTTATGTTAAAATACTTAACTATCTTCCTCTGGCACTATTATAGTATGAATTTTCATTAGGTGTAGACAGAAGTCCAGGATTTTTGCACGATCTATATTGATACTATATTGAGGGAGAAGAGTTGCATCAATGGCCTTTGGGGATAAAAGTTCCAGCTCCCTACTTGACTTTTTCTGATATCACCCAGAGAAGTGTTGCAAAACATGATACAGTCTTACTAGTTTGAAAGTGTAAGCTCCCCACATAGTCTTTTACTGGAATGAGTGGAGATGAAAGCTCAGTTTTATTCTGTGGTATTTGACTGAAATAGAATGGCAATTGTGTAAAAGTTTTCTGTTGTGCTAGCTTCTCCTTTCCTGTCCTTTTGGCCAATGAGAGTAGGCATTGAGGAAGATTGATTGATTGATTGATTGATTGATTGATTTTCAATTGCTTCTTTGGTGTTAAGTCTAAAGTATAGAAAGAAAAAGAAAACTTAGTATATTCATCCCTATCTTGCTCTTTGAGTCACGGAGTCCATAGTTAATCTTCCTTCCCTAGCTTTCAGGTTGTCTGATGTTTATGTTCCATGTCCAGAGATTTTAGTTGAACTTAACATGAGGAATAGGGAAAATAGACCTATTTAATTTTACCAGAATCAGAGGCCTCTAAATTAATTTGTAAAATACCTAAATCTTGTAAATGTATAGATTAAAAAATGTATTTTACATATATAGTCAGGTATATAAATAATAGAGAAAGCATTATTGTATACTATAAAATTTTTCTGATGAAAATTGTTTAGTATATTTGCTCCATTAGATTTATGAAGAAAATTGATCTGTAGACTCTTTTCTTGTAATATCTTAGGTTCTAATAGGTAATACTGATTTCATAAAATCAATGAAGAATTGTTTCCTCTTTCTCAGATTTCTAAATTCTAAATGTGTCTGGTAATTTTATTTTTTAATGTCTAAGAATATTTCTCAGTGAAATAATCTAGGTCTAGGGTATTGTGTATGACTATAATAATAATAAATATAAATTAATTTATGAGATTGATACAGGAAAATTCAAATTCTCTTCCTTGAATATATTTTAGATGTTTGAATTTTCCTTTTTTTAATTTTAAAGATATGGGTACAATTCAGGGTTAGGTTCATTAGTGGTCATCGTACCACTTCCAGAGGGAAGTCTGGGCCTTTGATTGGTCTACACTGCACTTGGTTTGGGACCCTTATTAATTCTATGTGCCCCCCTTTTCTCCCTAGGCAGTGATCCACTACTGCTAATCTCTTTTATGTAGTATTATGATAAATGTTCAGGGTCCACTTAGGAGTGAGAGTATGTGATACTCAACTCTTTGTTTCTGTGATAGATTGTTGAGTATGATAGATTTTAAACACATTTAAGTTGCTGTGAAGTCCATAATTTTGTCTTTCTTTATGGCTATGCAACATTTTATTATACATATGTACTATATTTTTTTATCCAGTCCACTTTTGATGGGCAGCATGGTTGGTTCCATGTTTTTGTTATTGTAAGTAGTGCTGCAGTAAACATGCATGCACAGGTATCTTTTTTGTAGAATGATTTGAATTCTTCCGGGTTTATTTTCCAAAGAGGGATTGCTGGGGCATATGGAAGGTTGATTTTTAGGTCTTTTAGAAATTGCCATACTGTTTTCAACAGAGGTTGTACTGTTTTCTGACAATATGATCCTGTATGTTGAAAACCCAAGGGAATCTGTCAAAAACATCCTTGCATTGATAAAGGACTTTGGTAAAATCTTAGGGTACAAAATCAACACGCAAAAGACAGTTGTATTTTTATATACCAACAACAATCAAGCAGTTAACCAAATAAAAAGCACAATCCCATTCACAATAAGAACACACAAAAATGAAATGCCTTGGCATTTTCCTAACCAGCTCTTTCACTAAAGACCTTTACAATGAAAACTACAAAACATTGCTCAAAGAGATCAAAGAACCAACAAACAGATGGAAAAATAGTCCATGCTCATGGATTGGAAGAATCAATGTTTTTAAAATGTACATCCTACCCAAAGTAATCTACAGATTCAACTCAATATCCATTAAAATACCAACATCATTTTTCTTAGACCTCAAAATGACCATATAGAAATTCGTATGGAAACATAAATTACCACGAATAGGCAAAACAAAATCTTCATCAAAAGAAACAAAGTGGAAGGTTTCACATTTCCAGACTTTAAACTTTACTGTAAGCCTACAATAATCAAAAAAAGTCTGGTATTGGTACACAAACAGGCATATAGACCGATGAAACTGGATAGAGATTTTGGAAGCAAAACCTCAATTTCTTGACCAACTCATCTTCAACAAAACCTCCACCAAAACCTCCCCAAAACCACTGGGGAGAGAAGAACCTGTTCAGCAAATGGTGCCGGGAAAACTGGCTGACCACATGCAGAAGAATGAAAGAGGATCTCTACCTATCCCCATACGCAAAAACCAACTCTAAATGGATCAAAGACCTAAACTTAAAATCTCAAAACTATAAGAATCTTAGAAAACACAGAAACACCCTTACAGAAATGGGCATAGGCAGCCAATTGCTGATTAAAACTCCAATAATCCATGCCATAAGAGACAAGATTGGCAACTGAGACCTCATCAAACTGAAAAGCTTCTGCAAAGCAAAGGAAATCATCAAAAGATTTGGGAGACAGCCCACAGAATGAGAAAATAATATTTGCCAAATGTATATCTGACAAAGACCTAATATCCAGGATTTACAAGGAACCCAAGCATGCTGATAGGAAAAAAATGAACAGCTGTATTAAAAAGTGGACAAAAGATGTGAATAGACAGACACTTCTCAAAAGAAGACATATGAACAGTCAACAGATATATGAGAAAATGCTCAGTCTCACTAATCATCAAAGAAAACAAAACCACACTGAGGTACCACCTAACTCCAGTCAGGATGACCATTATTAATAAATCAAAAAAAACATGCTGGAAGCATGTAGAGAAAAGGAAATGCTTCCACAGATGTTTGAGCTTTTCAAGGAATGTTTTAACATTATCTAGTTTCCTAAACTTGCTGATGTCAAGTTTTTTAAGTAAAATATCTTCATTATCCATTAAAAAACTGTAGAATTTGTAATGATGTCTCTACTTTCAATTGTAATATTGGTCACTTATATCTTCTTTCTATCTCCCTCTCCTTGATAAATCTAGCTAGAGGCTTATTATCTCAATAAAATAACCAGATTAGAATTTCATTAATATACTCTTTACTTGTTCCATTTATATATTCACATTTTGTAGATTTATATTCTTATCCTATAATTTATTTTATTTTTAAAGTTTAATACCTTTTTCTTTTTTTTTTGAAAGCAGGATTTATTAAGAGGACATAAAAGCTCCCACAGTGGAAGGGACCTGCGGGCGTTGCCTTCTAATGTTTTAAATAGGATATTATATCATTTATTTTATCTTTCCTGTATAAACATTTAAGAGTTAATCTTTTTTGAGGATTACTTTAGCTACATTCCATAAATTTTGATATACAGTCAGTCCCCCGTAACTGTGGGTTCTAAATGGATAATTACATGTGTACTGAACATGTATAAATTTTTTTCTTGTTATTCTTCCCTAAATAATACATTGCAACTATTTACATAGTATTTACATTGTATAAGGTATTATAAGTAATCTAGTTGTGATTTAAAACTTAAAGAGGATGTGTGTAGGTTATATGCAAATATTAACAAATTTATATGAGAAATTTGACCATGTGTGGACTTTGGTATTTACTGGTGTTCTGGTCTGAACTTTTCATGGATACTGAAGGACCAACTATATTGCAACTATTGCCTAATAGCCTTGTAATTTCCTCTTTGACATATCAGTTATTTAGAATTTTTAAAATTTAATATATAATGAAGTTATATTCTTTATAATACATTGCTATTAATTTGTGGGTTAATTTTATCCTGGCCAGAGTACATAACTGATATGATTGCAAACTTTAACAGTTTATTGAGGCTCATTTTATGACCTAATGTATGGTTAGTCTGGTAATATACCAAGCGTATTTGAAAATAATGTGTACTCTGCCAATATTGGATACACTGTTGGATAGAGTAGATAAAAAATCTTAAGACAAGGTAGTTCATAATAATGTCATTCCTATCGTCTGTCACTGGTAGTTCTTCTGAATCTAAGAGTTCCAACTTTAGTTATGAAAAGCTCTATATCTTACTTTTATTCTGATAATTTTTAATGTATTTTGAAACAATGACAAGCTATGTAACATAAATGTTTTCTATTTTGTCCTGATGAATTTACCTTCTAATGATAATGATAATATTACTTTTTATCTCTGGTAATACTCATTGTACTGACCACTCTACATGCCTAAATTTACTGCATATATAGAATATTTTTTCCATTTAATTAGTTTTATACTATGAGTTCTCTATGTTTAAAGCCGATCACTAGTACACAATATATATGGTTAAGCATATTTTAAATTCATCTTTACAAGTTCTTCCATTTAATTTGCTTTTAATCCATTAATGTTTGATAAAATCTTGGTAAGTTTATATATGATCTACCATCTTAATTATTTGTTACTACTTCCCAATGCTTTTAAAAATTTGTATCCCAATTACTTTTTAAATTTCTTATTGTCCTTGTAAATATACTTCTTTGTATTTCTATAAAGGTGGTTTTAAGGATTTAATATTTATTAAAATTTTTAAGTCCAATTATAATTTTATATTTAATAGTCTATCACTTCATGTACAATTCTAAAATTGTGTAATCATATGGAAACATATTCTATACTCTATTTTTTATAGTTGCAACATGTATTATATCTACATTCATTATTAAAACTCATAAGACAATCTTACATTTAAAAAAATTATTTTATGCATAAAAATGTGTTCATATTTTCTATGTACTCTAAAGTAATTAAATGGATACAAGCACAAATAAAATAAAAGTTTATTTGCTTCTAGTCAAAAATTCAACATTATTAAATTCAATATCCTATTCTGAATAAATAAATGTCTACCAAACATTATTTCCCTTCAGCCTGAATAAATTCCTTAAAAGATACTCAACTTGCTAATGGCTTTCATGATTTCTGAAGAGAAATCAATCATTAATCTCATCATTGCAACCCTGCATGCAATGAGGTGTTGTTGTTTTGTTTCCTAGTTCAACTTTGAATTATTTTTTTAACATTGGTGTTTAACAGTTTAAATATGATGTGTCTCAATATGGGTGTGTGTGTGTGTGTGTGTGTGTGTATGTGTGTGTGTGTGTGTGTGTGTTTTTCACTTGATGTTTATTGAGCATCTTGTACCAGTAAAATTTTGTCTTTCATTAATTTTTGGTATATTGATGGTCATTGTTTCTTCAAATATGTTTTTCTGTCCACATCTGTCTTTTCCCTCCTAAGATTTTAATTTTGAATTATTTGACATGATTTATTAGATCCCTGTGGGTATGCTTATCATTTTTACTCTTTTTTCTTTCTACTCTTCAAACTGAATTAAGAATAATTAAAAAATAATGATGTCTTCAAGTTCATCTACTCTTTCTCATGTAAATTCTATTGTTTTACATTTATCCTGTGATATTTCATTTATTTGAATGTTCACTTTTAGAGTTTCTAATTTTTAATAATTTTCCGTTTGATAATTGCAACATGCACACATATAATTTTATTGCATTTATATTTTGTTTTATTTAATTGAGATTAGTATAAAAGCCAGTTTGATACACACACACACACACACACACACACACACACACACACACACTGAATTCATTATTAGGTTCATATCAGAATTACTCTTGATTGATATTTTTTATTTCTCCTGCAAATATGTCATATTTTCTTGGTTCTTCAGGTATTAGTTAATATGAGCTTATTTCTTGGATATTATTAAATTGTAAAGATTTTAGATTCTTTTCTTAAGTTTTTGATGAATGTTGGCTTTTGTTTTATCAGGCAGTTATTCTAATTGTACTTGGACTAAAACCTCTTTTTCTTAGGCAATAGTTTTACTAACTTAAAAAAGTCTGTATTATAGCTAAAAATATTGTACATATGTGTGAATTGGGTATCAATCATAAATGTGAATAGACAGAATATGCTATCAGAGATTTTCCCATTTTCATTAGTACCCATATTTTTTCAGTTTCAGTTTTGTCCCCTTGGCCAAAATATGATTTTTTTTTTTTTTTTTTTACTATTTTACTATCTAGTCATCTGTGTCCCATGAAGGAAATTTAGACAAGGCTAAAAGTTGCAAAAGTGAGAATTTGCAGCTCTCCTCCTTATATCCTTTGAGTGTGTGCACCTTACCAGAGCCTGTCAGCTCCTGTTCACTATTCTGTGACATTAGGTAATTGCTTTTTGCATTTTATCCAGATTTTATGGTTGTTTTATGAAGATAGTCACACTTTAGGATATTACTTTATTATTACCAGAAGTTGAAAGTCAGTAATCTCATTTTTAATAAGGTACCCAATTATGATGTTCTTGTCGCTTATCCTCAACCTATCATTTTATATTCTGCTTTGAGATATTGGTGCTCAGACTGCAAACTCCATTTCTTTTGTGTTCATTGACTCCTTATTCACCTCCACAAATAGGGAGAAGTAGAGGGAGATTAGACAATGTAAGTACAAAGATGAGGCTTGATTATTTTCTTTGATGTTACTGCAAATGTCATATTAATTGTTTGAGTATTTTAAAGGCAATTGATTCTATTCATTCTAATAGTTATCATTTATTGGCATTTACAGAATCAACTTCACCATGATCTGTCAGAGATTTCTGCATCCTAGCAACCACTGACATTGATACATTCTAAAAGCTGCTGAGATATGGTGTCATCTTTACAGGTTAGAGTACCATAGCCCAGGACCTTTCTTCCAAGATTCTAATCCTTCTTCCATTCTTCCTACAGTCCTAAAGGTGGTAGCAATTTGTGCTGATGTTATTTTGGTGTTAGCCTATTCACTCCTTTTTATAAATTATTTGATAACAGCTTGACAGATTTATCATATTATATTACGTAGTTTAAAATAATGTTCTTCAAGTACATCTAACATATTTGGTAACTTCTGCTCATCTGGATTATTTAGCATTATGTTATTAATTTAGTGCACTCTAGTGACATGTTATGTGATGTGTCACAGTCTCTGTAAATTAGAATGTGTGAGAAAGCAGAAAAATTGGGTTGACTCTGAGAAAAAAATCAAGAAAATGTATTATTACCTATATCCAGTAAAAAGAGATTGCATCTGAGGGTTATTAAAAATTGATATATAGAAACAACACCAACAACAAACATATTGCTTTCCACATAAGTAGCTTTCTATAAATTGGATGAACTCTGCTTCTTTGCTCCAATAAAATACCACATAAAAATAACAGCTTTAAATATTATAATCAAATTATAATAAAGTTCTTGATATTTTGCTAGTCTTAAGACACAATGTTAGACAATAAAAATACTTTTTCCACAGTTTATCTATGTTCTACTACTGGGACTAATCTTAATTTACTAAAAGTTTCTGGATAACAATTCTTTTTTACTCACCTATCACAGCACACTACAACTTATTTCTCCCAAACTGAAAGCCTTAAGACCGCAACATCTTCATGGTGTCCAGATTACATGGTGTACAGATTGTCTCAATGTATAGAATAAACAACCTACAAAAAATTGCACCAAAAACTTCATAGATGCGTCCTTATTTCCTCTTTAAATACCTTTGTTATTTTGAAGAAATTCAGTATTTTATTTTTGTTAAACTACCTCTCTTAGGTTATTTCATATAACATTTAATATAAAACATATATTTAATTACGAGACAAAAAGAATATGCATAATATAATTTTTGCATGTCTTATGGATTATAATTATTTATATTTTACTTTATGTATTAATAAAGTAAATATTGACTTTTTTATTTTTTGAGTTGGAAATCTTGTTATCTGGTCTGGCTGGAATGTGGTGGCTATTAACAGGCATGATTATAGTGCACTATATAATCAAATTCCTGGGCTCAAGCAATTTCTTCTCTTAGCCTCCAATGCTGTGAATCACTTTTTTTTCACTTTCCATAAATATTTGCAATCACGAGGAATTGGGAATGAGGATGAATGAAATGCTATTAAAATAGGAATATAAATTACAGATGTGTAAATACTAGTTATTTATTTATTTATTTATTTATTTATTTATTTATTTATTTATTTATTTATTTGACAAGGTTTTGCCAAGTTGCTCAGGCTGGGCTCAAAGCCGTGGTCTCAGGCAATTCACTCACTTCAATCTCCCAAAGTGCTGAGATTACAGGCTGAGCCACCGAGCCTGGCATTTTATATTTTATTTTTTTTTTTTTGAGAAAGCAGGATTTATTAAGAGGACAGTAAAGCTCCCACAGTGGGAGGGGACCTGAAGGGGTTGCCCAATACTAGTTATTTTTAAAGCCTCGATAGATTGTGGAATTGGCTGGTTTTATTCCTTAGAAGTAAGATAGTCAGCCGGGCTCGGTGGCTCAGCCTGTAATCCCGCGCTTTGGAAGGCTGAGGTGAGCGGATTGCCTAAGCCGCTGGTTCGAGACCCGCCCGGGCAAATGTGCGAGACCTCATCTCTACTATAAATAAAAACATTAGCCGGGCATGGTAGCGCGCGCCTGTAGTTCCAGCTACTTGGAAGGCTGAGGCAGAAGGATCGCTGGAGCCCAACAGCTCGAGGCTGCGGTGGCCACTGCACTCCAGTCTGGACGACAGAGTGAGACTCCAACTCAAAAAAAAAAAAAAAAAAAAAAAGAAGGAAGGTAGTCACAAACCAAGCACCACATATACAGTTTTTATGATTAGATGACAGAGCCAGGTATAAATGTCGTTTAGACATGCTTATGACATATGGCATTGATAGACGAAAAAGAAAAATGCATTTCAAGCTGACTTTCTATCTAAACTAGGGCTGCCTTAACTGAGCTTAGATAACCACCCAAATTAGTCATCATTAAAGTTTCAATATGTTTGTCCTTCTGTATGGCTGCATAATATTCCATTGTGAATATGTACCACATTTTTTTAATCCAGTCTAGCTTCGATGGGCAACATGGTTGGTCCCATGTTTTTGCTATTGTAAATAGCGCTGCAACAAACATACGTTTGCTGCAATGTTTTTTTACAGAATGATTTGAGTTCCTCCGGGTATATTCCCAATAGGGGAATTGCCGAGTTATATGGAAGGTCAATTTCTAGTTCTTTTAGAAATCGCCACACTGTTCTCCAAAGAGGTTGCACTAGTTTTCATTCGCATCAACTTGAATGGATTTAGAGTCAATCATACTGGGTGATCTATCACAGAAAAAAACAGAGTACTATATGTTTTCACTCATAAGCGGACCTTGAACAATTATCATAAAACTATAAGAAAGGGATTGACAGTGGTGGGAAACTGTCAGGGGAGGGAGTTGGGATTGGCAATTGAGGGAAACGGCTAGGGGAGGAGGGGCATATCTCATCAATAAGGGTACCTGCATGATCAATGTTTGTATACCTAACCCTGATTTGTACTCCGCATCTTTATAATAAAAAAAGAAAAAAAATTAAATTAATTAATTTAATTTAAATAAAATAGTCACAAGCTCTGAAAACTGTGATTTTAATTTGTCTTACAACTATGAACTGTGTTTTGCAAGACTCACTAAAATATAGAAAAGTGAGTTTAAATCATTGTTTTGAATTTTCCCTATCTTGATGTGATTCAAATTAATTCATAACAAAATTCTTAAGATAGTTTGCTTTATCTAATTTCTATTAATAGAAAAGTTGCATGTTTATAAAATATGAGATAAGAGGTGTTTCACAAAAAATGTGGGGTTTTGTGCCTGCTGGTGTAGCTGTAGTTTTGTTTTCATGAATTTATTTTTCCTTTTATGCATTGGTCCTTCTGCTGGATTCATTTATTTTGAAATGGTGAGTAATCACAGCTGGAGGCCTCAATCTGTAGTACATATCAAACAATTAAACTCTTTTTTGTAATGCCATGACTTTTCTCTGCTTCTTGAGAGCACTCCCAGCATCATTAGTGCCAGATTTTATGAGTCCCATGGTGTTATTCAAGGTTTACAGCATTGCACTAAACATGAGAAAAAAGTATACGAGAACCGCAAGAGATCATTTTTTTAACTGAAATATCCACATTACCAGAGAGATGGACTGCTCACATGAAAATGATTAGCACCACATTTGCAAAAAGAGGTGTTCACAAAATTATTGCCAGTAGTACAGTATACACTACAGTTCATTTTATGCAGTTATAATTTACATTTCTTTAGACTACAAACGGTGCCATGTATGGCCTGTAAACATTTGTATGCATAAATTTTGATGAATTTGAATGTTTTATAATAGACTTTATATATTTTGTTGTAGAAAATAATAAAATAAACTAGCATCTACATATATCTTGTGCATTCACATGATCAACTTCTTAAATTTTAATATTTCTAGACTATAAGGTTCATCTGTGATTTTTTTCAAATTGTCACTAATCTCCAATTTTTTCAATAAATCTATTGAAAAAATTTTTCAATATATTTATATATTTATTTTTAAAAATTTCTGTATAGTTTATCAGTTAAACCCATGTTGTTCAAGGATCAAAAGGTAGTTTTATCTTAGATGAATTAACCTCTATATGTGTAGCTCTAATTACATTATTCATTTTTTCTGTTTTTTTATAAAAATATTTTAGATAAACTTCACAAAATGAATGACACAAAATGAATGAACCTGTGGGTTCAGGCAATTCACTCACCTCAGTCTCCCAAAGTGCTGAATTACAGGCTGAGACACTGAGCTTGGCTAGCAAACACTTTTTAAAAGTATAATTTATATATGTGTGAAAATTAAACTGGGCATTTACATGAAATAGTAAATACCTGAGAAACCCATCGGCTTTTTCTAAAACCAAACTACATGACAACATATATAAAAACAAAATGGTAGTCAATATTTGTCTAGGTACAGGGTGCAGGGGGTGGGGCACACCTCGCCAACCAACAAGGGTACCTACACAATTCATATTTGTATACCCAACCCTTAAATGTACCCCACAATTTTAAAATAAAAAATAAAAATAAAAAAAGAACTTATTCCTTTAATAACAAAAGAAAACAAAACAAAACCATTATTTTTATAAATTTCTATTTATTGGTATATACAATCTGACTTTAAATGAAAATAGGCTTTGTAAATGGAATAAATATTCAATTTTTTTCCATTTCTAAGAGATTATTCAATTATCATTTTGTTAATAGGAGGAGTAAAGAATAAAAAAACTAAATTAATGGCTTAATTTGAAATTTTTGGTTTTTGCTTCTTGTTATACAAGAATTGCACTATGTAATATGGTAGCCACTAAAAATGTGACTACTTATGTTTAAATGAACTAAAATAAAATATTTTTCCTCAGTGGTAATCGCCTCTTTCTGAGTATTCAATAACTGTATTTCCCTACTGGCTATCATTTAGGACATAGAAGATTTTTGTCATACAGAAAGTCCTATGAGACAGTGGTGTTCTCAAATAATTTAGCCTCACATATGTAATTTAAAATATAAAGTGCAACACTGGCAAAATTTTAAAATAAATTTGAATTTATTATAATATTGCACATGGTAGTAGTCTTCTACTGCTTGGTTTATACTCATTTATACATGCTTTATTTTCAAATTTTCTGGATTTGTATTACTGACAGTATATCAGAGATACACAGAACTGCTTCTCATTGTGTGAGTTTTATATAACATATATTATATTTATATACATTCTAATTTATTCTATAGTGACTACTATTTCTTAATGTCTTCTGCATATTCATTTGATTATTTTTGCTGTCTGAATAACTGCTTTATAGCTTCACAGTGTGAAGTTGAACAGCTCATCTTAAGTAGAGTAGCTTTTACTTTTTTTTCTTGTATCTGGTTTCTAGAGAGTTTTATTCTGAGCTCATGTCTTCCTCAGTAAATCTAAAATTGTAAAGTTCCTTGACTTCTTTCTTTTGAAGAAACATGGAAACATTTTCTCATTTGGATGATTAAGTTAAGGGTTCCACAGAGTAGGAGAAACAGTTCATTAGTGTCAGAAGTCTAGGCTAAATTCTATACGTTAAACTACTTACTAAATGAAGGAATCTGGGCACTTCATGTTACTGAAAATACAGTCATTTGAGTGAAAACCAAAATGTTAGGAAAAAGTATAAATATATATTATGAATTATTAATAATTGCACATCTAGGGAAATGTTATGCTGTACATTTTGTGAAATTAAATGTTAGAATGTGTAGATCCAATTTAATATAAAGGTACTCGCGCACCTGTGTATCCATAGGCATATATTTATAATTTTATTTCTCTGTATGTATATATGTTTTGACTCTATTTTTTTTTTTTTTTTTAGTTGGAATCTCACTCTGTCTCCCAGACTGGAGTGCAGTGGCCGCTCCCGGCCACCGCAGCCTCGACCTCGATTACAGGCTGAGCCACCGAGCCTGGCTTGCCTCTATTTTAATATATCAAGCTATTATTTTTTTATTTGGATATATTAACCATCAAAAGACAAGCTAGCATCACTATACTTTGAGGCTCTAATATGACATATAAATAAAATAAATGACATCATTTAATAAGATCATTAATTACGCTATAAGATTTTATTTAGGAATACATGCTAGTATTACACAAACATTATTTCTGGTGTACTACAAGGACATAAATGACCTAGAATGTAAAAAACAAACTGGAAAGTAAATCCTGTCATATTTTATTCCATAGCCGAATAAAAATGTAATCAAATGTCAGCATGACAGCTTGCATGCTAACAATATCAAGTTCCAGTAAAGTATTTGGAGTGCAACATTAAATTATTGGGTATCAATTTTTAGCAGATTTGATTTTTCCCTTGAGAGATTTAATAGAAACATTAAACACAGTTATATTTTATGGGGCTGAATTCTATTTTTGTTTTTAAATTCCCATTCAGTTTATGTCCAGGGTGTGAACTAAATGTGGAAAAACTTTAAAAAGCCAATAATTCAGATATTTTAAGGAGTATATTTTGTACAATTGTATTTTCCTCTCTAATAATAATATAAGATTTTGGCTACACAATGCTCCATTTCAGAGAAACCGCATCCAGTGAACATTTATTTGTAATAAAAACATTACATTAAAAAAGAATATTGTGAAATCTCTCATATACTAAAAGTCAAACTAGAAATACTTTTCTCTATCATCTACAGTTTAGTAAATTAATGTCTCATATTTATAAGCATAAATATGCACAAATCAAAATATAATGAAATTATGATATAGATGAGTATTAAAATTTTAGATTATTGGTGTCAAATATTTGCATTTATGCTATATTTTTCATTTCATGCTAGCTCTAGTTTATTTTTTTCATAGTAGGCTTTTGATAATGCTTGTTAAATAAATTATTACATTTCATTAAAACAAAAAATAAAAATGAGAAATATTAACCGTTTTAAAATAAATTAATGGAATATGTATTTTCAAACAAAGAAGAAAATCATGCAGTTATTTTATGAAATAAAAAATAATATTTTGATAAGAGTAAATATCAATTAACAATGATTATTCTTTTAGAACACTAGAAAAAGAAGATAGATTTTCATATGAATAAGTTTATATAAAATATAAATCAAACAAAAATTCTTATGCAAACTCACCCTTAATGCTTGCTTGTTGAAATATTGCCCTTGAAGATCTCGAATCAGGGATATTTGCTACCTGCATTTCTATTTTAATAATTTAGGTTTTAGCTTTATTTTATTTATTTTTCAATGCATACTTTTATGTTAATTGTCAATAATGGCAGTTTTTTATCTTTCTCATCTTTATTCTACTACAGCAGGAAAGAAATTAGGTCTATATATGTGTTTATTTGTATGCACATACTGTGTATATGTGTATGTATACAAAATTTCTTGATAGCAATAAAAATTAAAAATAAAATATAAAGGGATACTAAAATTAATTTTAAAATATCAAGGCAGTTACAAAAAATTGCATGATCTCATTATTTAAATATATAAATTAATGCTGAAAGAAATGAGAATACTTAATGAATTATTAGTTGCACATACCATGTTGGTGGTTTGGATTATTCAATAAAAAAGTAAAAGTGAATATTTTGCCTTTATTAATCTACAGATCAATTTCAAGTTCAATAAAAAAAGATCCTAGTGCTTTTTGAGGAGAAATTGATGATTACTCTAAAATTCGTGTGATAATGCAAAATGTCAAGACCAGCAAGACAATTTTGGGCAGGACAAAGTTAAGATAATATACCAGATATGATAACAAGTCAAAACTTCAGTCATTAGGATAATGTGGAATTAAGCAAAACTCAACAAATAAACCAATGAAATAGGAAATAAATGATAGAAAGAGATCTTTTTGATTTATAACACACTTGGATTTGTAGAACTGAGGTCTTTTAAATAAATGCTAGTCTTTTCAATAAATAATTTTCTTCAATAAATGATGCAGAATAATTTAGTATTAATATGAGCGAATGTGGATACAGTTCCTGAATTACACCATAAACAAAAAACAATTCTAGGTTGATTGTAGACTTAAATGTAAAGGCAAAGAAATATGCTTTCTTGAGTATGAGACAGATGATTACCAACATGAACTTGGAGATGAGAAATAAACAAATGAATGAAAAAAAGCAATAAAACTCCCTATTAAAATACTTCTTACAGGAAGCACAATAAAATCTAGAAACAGACAGCTGAATGTCACATGTTCTCACTCATAAGCGGACCTTGTTCACTGGTCAAATGAGTCCAAAGTTGGGAACAACTGATGCTGGACACTACTAATAGAGGGAAGGAAAAAAGTGGGACAAGGGGCACACAACCACACACCGAGTACCAAGTCCAATATCAGGGGGAGAGAGGGCCTGCTAAAAGACCAAACCTCTCATGCATGCTATTTACTTATGACGTAAATCCTCCCATGTACCCCAGAATGCTAAAAAATAAATTAGATTAAATAAATAAAAATGATCTGTAAATTATATTTATAAAATAAGACACTAAGACACTATAAAGATAAGCTACAGAGTGGTAGAAAATGGGTAATTCCCACAAAGTAATTATAAATGTCACAAAACTCAAAGACAAGTGGGTAATAGACTTGAATTGACAATTCACCAAAGAGAATATACAAGTGATCATTAAAAATATGAATTGGAAGTCAATTTTATTTTTTAAAAAATGAATGTAACGTAAAACCACAGTGATATGCCCCATCACTCAAATGCCTACCATAAAAAACAAACAAACAAACAGACAAACTGATTTTTAAGGTGGAGCAATGGAGATTCTGATCAATATTTGTGGAAACAGAAACTGACCCTACAAGTTTGGATAAGTTTGGCATTATCTATTACATTTGAATGTAGTTATATCATATATAAACCTAGAAAAAAATAACTTGCATATATAAATACTTATATTTATAAAGAACAATATTTATAGCAGCATTTTTTTTAAAGCAGAAAGTTGTAAATGTTTATCTAATGTACAATAGATAATTTTGGTATAATCATGCAATGAAACACATTGCATCAGGGAAAATGAATGAACTCTAGTTACACACAACCACAAAAATGACTCTCATATACATAATGCTCAGTGAAAGAATTTTATTAGTTTTAAAAATAACAAACACTTAAGAATTTCTTTTTTTAATAAATTAAACATTAAAAAAGGAGACAAAAATAAACCACAGTTTTAGGATAAAACTGTTTTAAAACATGCTCCAGGATGATATCCAAGAAAGTCAATATTCATTTCAGCTATGTAGAAGGAAGTTGAAAATTGAGAAATTCTAAGGTAATATGAGAATTTACAATTTTGTTTTTTGCATTTTTTGTGTCTGTGTTATATTTTACATATCAAAAGTTTAAAAAATACATTAACCAACCAGAAATAATGATGATAATTTTATGTTTCCAGTGATTACTTTGAATATAAATTGCAGTTATTTAGCTTTAGAAAAATTAAAGGTAAAACTGGTATAATATATATTGTTTATATTGTTTTACATGGATACAGTAGATGCATATGAATATAGCATTCACATAACATGAATATTAGAAAACAGACTCAAGGGGAGATCCAGTAAGATGGCAACGGCACAGGTGGATTTGTGAGATTCTCTGAACCACAGTCCATCACAGTGGAACACACAGGGACCCAGATGAGCAGAGGGAGAGGATCTATGAAAGTGAAGCTGTCACCTAGGCCATTCTCCAGGCAGAGATTTGCATTACCCCACCCACCTATCAATAGCCTCCACCTTGGGTCCTAAGGTAACATTGCTAAACAGGAGATAAAGCCCCTCCCCTGCTAAATCAGACAAAGGCAACATTGCAGACCTCCCAGGCAGTAGGCTAAAAAAGAAAAAAAACAAAGAAACCCAAGCTGCCAGTAAATCTAGCTGCCTGCAAGGAAAACAAAGGGGAGAGGCTGGAGATCAGAACTGAAGAGACACTCAGGAAAGATTCCAGAGCTAGTCTAATCTCTTATTTTGACTTTTGATTTTATCATTTTGACTATTTGTTTTGTCACTTTTGTTTGCTTTCTGACTTACAATATCTGTTTCATGATTTTATTGGTCTGTCTCTGTGTAGCTACCAGTATCCTTTAGGGAATTTGACTCACATGTTTTTTTCACTTCTCTTCAGCCTTGTTTCTCTTTTTCACTTGTTAGTTGATATGTACGTCTGTTTTATCTCTCACTCTGCTCTCTTTCTAACTTCCAGTTGACCCCCCCTTCCTCCATTACTTTTCCTCTTTTGTTCCCCCTTCTGATCCAGGGACCAAACCTAAATACTGCTGCATAGACAGATTGTAAGGCAGTGGGAAATAGGTTCCAGTGTGCTCATACACCTGTGGGTGGATGCTGGAATCAGCATATAGATTCTGAACCACAGCCTCCCCCTCAATTAAACCTCAAAACTGCAATAAGTACAGCCCACAGCCCACACTCCAACCTCAAAAGTGAACAAAGCCAGAGGACGCTCATAAGGAAGAACAGGAAATTGCAAAAGTAAAACAAAAGCAACCCCACTTACCCTGAAAAACAGTATTAAAGAAGGAGAGGAAAGGGGGAGAAAGAGAAAAATCTACACAAATGAAGAAAAACCAAAAGAAGAATATGGGTCTGTGCCAGAACCCTGGAAGGGCAGACACTGAGAAAAATGACTTCAGAATGCAAAGAATGAAGAGACCCCAGAATGACTGGTCCAAACTACAGACCTAGATATCAAGACATTAATGGAGAGATTAAAAAGAATTGAGGAGAGACAAGAAGAAACTAGGAAGGAGCTGATATCTGAGATAACAGTAATAAAGAATACTATCAATGAAATAAATAGCAAACTGATAAGTATGGAAAGCAGAATTACCCAAGCAGAAGAAAGAATCTCAGAGCTTGAGGACCAAAATATAGAACTAACCTAGGCTGTTAAAAACACAGGAAACAAGCTTAAAAAGACAGAACAAAACCTTTAAGAGATGAGCAATTTCTTCAAGAGACCAAACCTGAGAGTAATTGGCCTTTCTGAGGCAGAGAGACAGAGACCACATTGGAACAAACTTTCCGTGAGATCATTCAAGAAAACTTCCCTTATCTATTCAGTGATGCAAAAATTCAAACACAAGAGATTCAGAGAACCCCCCTCAAGACAACAAATGAGAAGACCAACTCCTAGACACATAATAATTCACCTAAACAAAGTAGGCATAAAAGAAAAAGTCCTAAAGGCAGCAAGAGAAAAAGGCCAGATGACCTACCATAGAAGATCAATTAGAATAGCAGCAGATTTATCTACAGAAACCCTGTAGGCTAGGAGAGCTTGGAGCCCTATCTTCAAAGTCCTAAAAGATAAACAATTTCAACCAAGAATAACCTACCCAGCCAAGTTAAACTTCATCAGCGAGGGAGAATTATAATCTTTTCCAGATACCCAATCCCTAAGAACTTACACTGCCACCAGATCACCTCTTCATGAAACACTTAAGAAAGTACTAAACACAGAAGAAAAGAAAAAAGAACAACAACATTCTTCTCAAGAGTACAGGAAAAAGAATAAAATACACATGAACCAAACCCAAAACCAAAGAAAGAGAAAAAACCAAGTGGAAGAACAACAACTCTATAAGAACTCTATGATAGGGATGAGCCCTCACTTTTCAATAATTAGCCTGAATGTGAATGGACTACATGCACCACTGAAAAGACATAGAATGGAAAAATGGATAAAATATCACCAGGCAGCAATATACTGCCTTCAAGAGATCCATCTCACTAGAAAGGACATGCACAGACTCAAAGTAAGAGAATGGGAAACAAATTTTCAGGTGAATGGAACACAAAACAAAAGAGGAGTCACGATCCTAATTTCAGACAAAATATCATTCAAGCTGTCAAAAATTTAAAAAGATACAGAGGGCCACTACATAATGATAAAAGGTTCACTCCATCAACAAGAAATACCTATCCTAAACATATATGCACCCAACATAGGTGCGCCAACTTTCATAAAGCAACTTCTAGGAAAACGAAGGAAAGATACTGACTCTAACACCATCATATCTGGGGACTTTAATATCCCACTCACAACCCTAGACAGATCATTAGGACAAAAAAATCACCAGTGAGATCCAGAACCTCAATTTGACTCTTGACCAAATGGACTTAATTGATACCTACAGAACACTACATCCAAAGACCACAGAATACACATTCTACTCATCACTGCATGGAACGTATTCTAAGATCGACCACATAGTAGGCCATAAATCAAGCATAAGCAAATTTAAGAGGACCGAAATTTTACCATGCCCCTTCTCGGATCACAGTGGAATAAAAGTAAACATTAACACCAACAAAGTCCCCCAAAACCCATAAAGACATGGACACTAAACAGCATGATGCTAAAAAAACCCCTGGGACAATAATGAAATCAAAACAGAGATCAAAAGATACCTGGAAACAAATGAAAATGAAGAAACATCTTACCAAAATCTCTGGGATGCCATGAAAGCTGTAGTAAGAGGGGAGTTTATATCCCTATGAATGCACATGAAGAAAATGGAAGGATCACAAATTAAGAGCCTAACAGGCCAACCAAGGAAGCTGGAAAAGCAAGACCACAAAAACCCTATTTTCAGCAGAAGAATCCAGATCACCAAAATAGAAGCCCAAATCCAGGACATAGAAGACAAAAAGACACTACAAAAAAATCAATGAAACAAAAAGCTTGTTCTTTGAAAGGATAAACAACATTGATGGTCCCCTAGCTAGACTGACCAAGAAAAAGAGAGGAAAAAAAAAAAAAAAAAAGCACAATCAGAAACACAAAAGATGAAGTCACATCTGACCCTGAAGAAATACAAAAGATCATTAGAGACTACTATCTACACTTGTATGGAAACAAATTTGAAAACCTCCAGGAAATGGAGGACTTATTGTCATCACACAACCTGCCTAGGTTGAAATAAGAAGAAATTGAGACCCTAAATAGACCAATAACAATCAAGGAAATTGACTACATAATAAGAAAAGTACCTACAAACAAAAGCCCTGGACCAGATGGCTTTCCAGCAGAATTCTACAAGACATTTAAGGAGGAACTGATTCCAATCCTACTGAAGGAATTTCAGGTGATTGAGAAAGAGGGAACTCTCCCCAAATCATTTTACGAAGCTAACATCACATTGATACCCAAGCCAGGTAAAGACTCAACAAAGAAAGAGAACTACAGGCCAATATCTTTGATGAACATAGATACTAAAATTTTCAACAAGGTCCTAGCAAACCGGATTCAACAACACATCTCAAAAATCACCCATCATGACCAAGTAGGCTTCATCCCAGGGATGCAAGGCTGGTTCAACATTAATAAAACCATAAATGTAATTAAATACATCAGCAGATGTCAAAACAAAAACCACATGATTATATCATTAGATGCAGAAAAAGCTTTTGATAAAATCCAGCACCACTTCTTGATAAAAACTCTTGAATATCTAGGCATATGGGAAACATACCTCAAAATAATCAAAGCCATCTACGAGAAACCCACAGGCAGCATACTCCTAAATGGACAAAAATTGAAACCATTTCCCCTGAAAACTGGAACAAGACAAAGAATGCCCACTCTCACCCCTCCTGTTCAATATAGTATTGGAAGTCCTGTCTAGAGCAATCAGAGAAGAGAAGGCAATCAGGGGTATTCAAACAGGAAAAAGGAAGTCAAGTTATCTGTCTTTGCAGATGACATGATTGTGTACCTTGAAAACCCAAGAGAATCTGTCAAAAACCTCCTTACACTGATAAAGGCCTTTGGCAAAATCTCAGGATATAAAATAAATGTGCAAAAGATAATCGCATTTCTTTACACCAATAATAAACAAACAGAAACCCAAATAAAAAGCACAATTCCATTCACAATAGCCACACACAAAAAATGAAATACCTTGGCATCTTCCTAACCAGAGACGTGAAAGACCTTTACAATGAAAACTACAATACTCTGCTCTAAGAAATCAAAGTTGACAGAAACAAGTGGGAAAATATCCCATGCTCATGGGGTGGAAGAATCAACATAGTGAATATGTCCATCTTACCTAAGGCAATCTACAGATTCAAGGCAATACCCATCAAATTACCTGCAACATTCTTCTCAGACATAGAAAAAACAACACAGGAATTCATATGGAAACACAAACAACCAAGAATAGCCAGAACAATCCTCAGAAAAACAACAACAACAACAACAAAACAAAGCAGGCAGTATCACATTACTAGACTTCAAACTTTACTATAAAGCTACAATCATCAAAACAGCTTGGTACTGGTATAGGAACAGGCATATGGATCAATGTAATAGAATTGAGATTCCGGAAGCAAAACCTCAATTTCTCAACAAACTCATCTTTGACAAAGCCTCTACCACCTACCACTGGGGAGAGAAGAACTTATTCAGTAAATGTTGCTGAGAAAACTGGCTGACCACATGCAAAAGAATGAAACAGGACCCCTATTTATCCCCATACCCAAAAATTAACTCCAAATGCATCAGAGACCTAAATGTAAAACTTCAAACCATAAGAACCTTAGAAAAGGAAGGACATACTATCATAGAAATTGAAACTGGCATCTAATTCCTGAACAAATCCCACAGGCCATAAGAGATAAGATAGACAAGTGGGACCTCATTAAACTGACAAGCTTCTGCAAAGCCAAAGAACCATCAAGAGAGCAGGGAGACACCCTACACACTAGGAAAAAGTATTTGCCAACTCCAGTTCTGACAAAGGTTTAACATCTTGGATCTACAAGGAACTGAAATGTGCTGAAAAGAAACAAACAACCCCATTATAAAATGGGCAAAAGATATGAACAGACACTTCTCAAAGGAAGACATCTGAGCAGCCAACAGACACATGAAGAAATGTTCAACCTCACTAATCATCAGGGAGATGAAAATCAAAACCACATTGAGATACCACCTAACTCCAGTCAGAATGGCAATTATCAACAAGTCAAAAAATAACAGCTGCTGGAGAGGGTGTGGCGAAAAGGGAACACTTCTACATTGTTGGTGGGAGTGTAAACTAGTGCAACCTCTGTGGAAAGCAGTGTGGCGATTCCTAAAATCTCTAAATATCAACCTGTCATATGACCCTGCAATCCCCCTACTGGGAATATACCCTGAAGAACTCAAATCACTCCATCAAAAGGATACCTGCACACGAATGTTTATCACAGCATTGTTCACAATAGCAAGAACCTGGAAGCAACCATGCTGCCCATCAAAAGAGGATTGGATTAAAAAAATGTGGTACATATACATGATGGAATGCTACGCAGTCATAAAAAGAACAAAATTTATGAATTTCGCAGCAACCTGGATGGAACTAGAGACTAAATACTGAGTGACCTCTCACAGAAACAAAGATCTGAGTATCACATGTTGTCACTCATATAGTGGACTTTGATCACCCAACGTATTACCATAAGAAAATGACTGATAGTGGTGGGAAACTATGGGGGGAGAGGGGAAGGGAGATGGGATTAATGGTAGTAAACATCTGTCTGTCTGGGGATGGAGAGACACCTTTTATTAAATAGGGTGCCTGAACGACGCATATTGGTATACCTAACCCTTAACTGTACCTCACAATATCATAATAAACAATATCGATTACAAAAAAAACAAAAAACAAACTCAAAGGTAAACAGCTACTATTGTTTTCAGTTCCTTATGCAGACATAAATATACATTTGATTGTAGAACATTTTACTTTGTTCTCATTATAGCTATGTGTAAATAAAATATAGACATTTTTGAAACACATACATATTAATCACAATCAGTTATATGAATGCATGAAAATAATGTATATATAAAAGTCACAAATATATGAGGTTATTTCCATCAGTTACTGATATTACTTATACTTATTTATATAAATCAAGTAATAGTGCAGTATAATAAAAATAGCTGCTGTGTCACAATTATGTCCCCAACTTTAGTAAATGATTTTCTAACTTTTATCTTTAAAATATTTAATGCAAATTTTAAAGATTCAGCTTCATCCCATAAATTTATGTTAGGCATAAATGTTTTGAAAAACCTTTATTATTGGTAATATAAATCAAAATAGAAACTATATGGATAGATATTCAAATTATACATAACAAAGTTTTCAAAAAATAGCAGTTTAAACAAATTCTCTACCAAAGACCAGAGAAAAGAAAATATTGCCTCCTCCATAGTATAATCTCTTCTCATTGATTTGAAGTCATTTATCTGTTCCCTTTTTATATAATTTTATGCTCGATTGTATCATTTATCTAATTTTCCTGGCTGCTGATTTGCATTTGTACCTTCCTAGTTTCTGTTATAAAACTTCGATCTCTTAAAAATTCTGTGTGGGTGTGTCTCTGTGTGTCTATGTATGTGTTTCATGTGCTTATTTTTAGTAATGTCAATTCACACTACCATAGTTTAGCCTGCTATAACAAAATGTCATAAGCTGGGTGGCTTACAAACAACATATATTCATTTTTCACAGTTCTGGAGACTACGGAGTCCAAGATCCAGGTGTCTGCAGACTCTGCATTAGTGAGAGCCTGCTTATTCATAAACAGCTCTTTCTCTGTGTCCTCACATGGTGGAAATGAAGAGCTCTAAGTTCCTCAGCACCTTATAAGCTCACTAATCCCATTGGTGAGGACTCCTCTCTCATGACCTAATTGCCACCCCAAATCTCTACCTCTTAACATATCACATTGGAGATTAAGTTTCCTCATATAAAGTTGGGGAAAAAGGAACATTCAGACCATAGCACTGTCTATTAAGATATTGTTTCTTAGCCTTAAATCTACTCTCTTGTCATCTGCTTAGCATTTATTCTGGGACTGGAAATCAAAAAAAAAAAAAATCATTCTGTTTTGCCAATGAATTCTGATTTTACCAATAGGGGGTGCTAGAGTGAGGTTGGAAAGTTAGAGGAGGAAGAAAGGACTTGTTTATTTTTGTTTGTTTCCTGTTTCTTTCTATTGGCTGGTCGCTTTTTCAGCTTTATAGTTGTAGTAGACAGAAAAACACCTACCTTTCCAAAAGAGGTTCATGTCTCAATTCCTGAAACTTGTGACTAGACTACCTTACATGGCAAAATGGACTTTGCAGATGTCACTACATTAAAAATCTTGAGATGGTCACATTATCCTGAATTATCGTAAGGGTCCTTAAAAGGAAGAGACAGAAGGGGTAGAGTCAAAGAATGCAATGTGACAGTGGAAGGCAAGAGAGAGATAAAATATGACACATGAAGCAAGGTTGGCATGACAAGCTTTGAAAATGGAGAAAGGAGAAACAATCCAAGAAATGCAGGTAGTTCTTTTTATAGTTTTTTAAAAGCTGAAAAAGAAAAGAAAATGGATTATCCCACGAGCTTCAAAATGATGGCAGCAGTGCCAACAACTCAATTTTTGACTCTAAGATCCATTTATAATTTCTTCCAGAACTGTAAGATAGTTTGTGTTGTTTTAAGCCAAACAAATGTGTAATCATTTTTACCTCAGCAATAATAAAATAAGATCTTTCTACCATCATTCTATAAGCAATATTTCTTGACCCCAGCAACAGCAGTTAGTCCCAGCAACAACAGCTGATTTCATTTTGCATATTCTGATCCTAAAACTATCTGTACCTCCTTCTCAGATACATGAGTTTGGTTCTTCATTTTGTTTCCCCTATATCAAAGGTAGGAGGTAACTGCTTCCTTTAGATGCTGCCATTGTGAGTCATATCTTAGTGTTATCTTTTTGCCTTTTAGGTAAATCATTTGTTATATTAAATTCTCTCTCCTAAGGAAATTGATGTGATTTCTGACTCTTGCCTGGATTCTTAACTAATATAGTAGGCAATCAATAATTTTTTAATAACATTAATGAAATGGAATTATTCTACAGCATAGGACAACATAGAGTTTGCTATATATTTAAAGATTTTCAAGCAAGAAAAAATTGAGGCAAGTGCTAAAGAACATCTGTATGCCTAAAAATATGCATCATGCAAGAATCACTTTGTTGGGTATGTGAATATTTTAAAGGAGGAAACTGAAAATCAGGAAACTTCTCAAGGATACTTAAGAAGCTGAAACTCCTTCAAACACACACACACACACACACACACACACACACACACACACACACACACACACTATGGAATCTTTGAAATGATTTTGTTCTTGATATTGTCTATCATATTTCCCCCAAATAGTCTTCGTGTGAATTTTTTTGTTATTACCTTTTCATTTTTGTAATTATTCTGTTTGTTTACAAGAAATTAAATTTAGATGTAGAGATAAATCTGCTATTTTGTGAACTATGAAGAGTTATAATGTTTGTTCACAATAGTTAAGACCTGGAAGTAAATAAAATGTATGTGCATTGAAAGAAGAATGGGTAAAGAAAATATGTTATAGACACATAAAATATAATTTTATTCAGCATTAAAAAGATGCATATCTTGACATTTGCAACAACATGGATGAATCTGAAAGATATTATAAGTGAAATCAGTCAGACACAGAAGGATTACATATTAAGAAACACTACCTGATCCCATTATATGAGAAATCTAAAATAATCAAACTGAAAGAAGTAAAGGGTAGAATAGTGGTTACCAGAGACTGAAAGAAAAGGGAAACAGAGAGGTATTGTTCAAATGCTATAAAATTTTAGTTATGCAAGTTAAATAAGTTCTAGAGATCTACTGTAGAGCACAGTGTCTATAGTTAACAATACTGTATTATATACCTAAAGTTTGCTAAGATGGTAAGTCTTATGGTAAGCATTTTTATCATAAAAACAATAACAATATTTTCTACTTGTTCTATTTATTTTTTGTACCCCATTTTCTTTTTCGGTTTTTAAAAAATTTGCCTTTTTAATGATTCATTTTTGTCTCCTTTGTTGGCTTGTTCAGTATAGCTCTTTGTTTATTTTAGTGTCTGCTTTAGGTTTCTTATTATATATGTTAAAGTATTACTGTCCATCTTCAAATGATGTACCATTTCACATATAACATTAGAAACTAACAATAGTATACTTGCATTTTCTTTTACCTCATCTTTATAAGATTCTTGATTTATATTTTAGTTACCCTTTTAAAATAAACATCATATAACATTGATACAACTTTTGCTTAAAAATTCAATCATATTCAGTCAAATTTTAAATAATAGAATTCTCTTCCATTTACCATGTAACTACCTTTTCTGATGCTTTCTGTTTTTGGCTATAGATCTATATTTTCTACTGATATTATTTTTCCTTCAATCCAAAAGACTTATTTTAACATTTCTTGCAGTGTAGGTAGGCTGGTGATTTATTTTTTCATTTTGTGTCTGTCTGAAATCTCTGTTTTACCTTCATTTTAAAAAAGACATTTGTGCTACATATAGAATTCTAGTTTGACACTTCATTGTTCTTTCACTGCTTTATAAATGTCTTCTTGTCTGCTGTCATCGTGCATGCATTTTTTTTGTTACCAAAAATGTGCTGATGCCCTTATTTTTGTCCATTTGTACATGCATCTTTTTTCCTTTTGCTGCCTGAGCGACACCTTTTTTTATTACAGTTTGGGCAATTTGTGTGTGGTATAGATCTATGTAGTGTTCTTTGTGTTTCTGTGCTTGGGTTTGTTTTGGTTTATTTTTTCAGCTCATTGAATCTATTGAGTTGGTAGTTTTTTAAATCGGATTTGACATTAATTTCTACCAATTGATTGCTGTCTCATTTTGAAGATTTCAATTACACTGGAACTTGTTGAATTTTAAAAATTAACTTTTTTGTGCAACCCATTTTGAATAGTTTCTACTGCTATGTTATCAAATTCACTCATATTTTCTTTTGTAATGACTAATTAATTTACCATCAATCTTATATATTATTTTTTCTTAGACATTTTATTTTTATTTTCAGTTTAATTTGAATATTTTGAATAATTTCCACGATTCTCCTGAACTTAACTTTTAAAGATTAGGAATTCAGTTTAATAACTATTTTAACGTCTCTGTTAATTCAAACATCTTTTTCAGTTTTGTGTGAGTGTGAGTGATTTCCTTCCTCATTTTTGATCATAATATCCTGTTTCTCTTCATTAGAGGCAATATATTGTGAATTTCAGTCTACTGAGTGATGTATATTTTTGAATTCCTATAAATGTTCATGAGTTCCTTACTTGGAGACAGTTTCATCTTTTTGGTTTTCTTTAAAAGATTGTTAAGTGAGGCTGGAATCATTTTTAGTCTAAGGTTAATTATCTCTAACAATGGAGGCAAGACCTGT
The DNA here is from genome assembly GCA_027257055.1 of Cephalopachus bancanus. Taxonomy (NCBI): domain Eukaryota; kingdom Metazoa; phylum Chordata; class Mammalia; order Primates; family Tarsiidae; genus Cephalopachus; species Cephalopachus bancanus. Next base: position 14,440,307 of record JAPVLO010000005.1, on the reverse strand, counting down.
GTGAATGTTCCATCCAGTTCCACATTAAATAAGAGAGTTTTACAGCCTGTAAGTGCCAAGCACTTTTACCTCTAATTTATTTGGGTGGTTCTTTCCTCCTATTCTTCAGTAGTTTCTTGTCATTCATGAAACAATTACTACCCTGATGACTACTTGATAGAGACTTTCTGTAGATCTCTCTAGAATTCTTTTACTGTGCAGCTTTCTCTTCTCAGCTGTTCTGGCCTACAAAGTGTAGCTGACTTGCTTTCCCTGAGTTCACATCTCTGTCTTATTAATTCAGGGTATGACAGACTACTCTGGGTCCCTCTTCCATATGCCTGAAAATTATTTCAAGGTAGTAGTTGGAGGCAGTTGCAAGGGCTCATCACATTTGTTTGCTCTGTTTAGGGAGCATTAGCCTTTGTTTATGAATAGTAAGTGTCTTGAAATCCATTGTTGCATATTTTTGTGTATTTTGTTGTTTGCATTTTGCCTGTCTCAGGAGGACATATTTTATTCCTGTCCCTGTTATTCCATTTTGGTCAGAAATAAACGTCTGTACATTTATTTTTAAATTGTGTTTATTTTTTTAAAAAATTGAGTCTTTAAAAAAAATAAAGTCTGATAAAGTCTTAGTTAATTAGAAACTTAGTCATCTATTAGTTAATTTATGTCTAGTGAAATTATTAATATGTCTAAGGTTACCATTTTATTTGAATTTCTGTTGTTCCATTTAATGTTTCCTACTTTTTTTTTTGCTGGATTGCTTTTTATTTTTATTTATCCTCTATCTACTTTGACAACTTCTTTAAATTATCTTTTTAGCCTGCCCTAAAGTCTGAGGTAAGCCTCATAAACTTAACATACTCATCATGTGTATATGTGTATGTGTATCAACCATATATATGTGTGTATAGTGTTTCATAAGCAATATGATTGTTATAACAATATGACCCTTATAGCAGTGTATTTCTAATTCCAATTTTAACACCTCCATCTTCATTTTATATTTTACTTAAATGCACAATGTAAACCCATATTTCATTTGTATTATTTTACATTTAAGTAACTACACACCCTTAAATATTTCATTATAAATTCTTGAAAGTGCTTTATATTTAGAGACTATTATTTCTGAAATATTCCAGTTCTTTCTGCAGAACCAGTCTGCTATATGACATCAATTTTTCTGCAACTTAATAACAATTTTGTATAGTGCATAATTTCTGAAAATCAATTCTTGTACTATTTGTCTTTTTCAAAGATGGTCTTTATTGTACTTTCATTTTTGAAGGTTTTTTTGCTGAATATGAATTCAAAGTTTATAATTTTCTTTCAGTATATTAAAGGTATAATTTTATTTTTTTCTGGTCTGTATTGTTACTTACGAGTAAACCATCTATTTCTTAATGCAATACATGTTATGTGCCTTCTTTTTCTGACTGGTTTCAAAATGTTTCAATTTTTCTTGCTTTTTTAAGCAGTTATATTGTAATATTACAAAGTGACATTTGTTTTTACCCTTTTTTAAATATCCCAAGGCTCTTGAATATATTGGGTGATTTTTAAAAAATTGCTATTGAAAAATTTCTGTAATAAAAAAAATATATTTTTCTCTGCACAGCTATATTTGTAATTTTTTTAACTCTCATTCCATATTTGGCAGAGTATTTTATATTATTCCATAGATCTCAGATTGCTCTGTTTCATTTTCTTTGAACAATTACCTGTTTTGTTCCTGGTTCAATAATTTCTCTTGATCATATTTCAAAGTCAATGATTTTGGAAACTAGAACTAACAACCAATTTCTGATCAAAATCCCAAGTTCCCATGCCTTAAGAGATAAGATAGACAAGTGGAACCTCATCAAACTGAGAAACTTTTGTAAAGCCAAACAAACCCTCAAGAGAGTGAGCAGGGAGACAGCTCACAGACTGGGAAAAAATATTTGCAAACCTAACATCTAGGATCTACAATGAACTGAAACTTGCTGAAAGTAAAAAATAAACAGCCCGATTAAAAAGTGGGCAAAATATATGAATAGACACTTCTCAAAAGACATACAAGCAGCCAATGGATACCTGAAAAAATGCTCAGCCTCACTAATCATCAAAGAAATGCAAATTAAAACTCCACTGAGATACTCCAGTCAGGATGGCCATCATCAATAACTCAGAAAACAACAGATGCTAGAGAGGATGCAGGGCAAAGGGAACACTTCTACACTATTGGTGGGAGTGTAAACTAGTACAATCTCTGTGAAAAATAGTGTGGCAATTCCTAAAAAATCAAAAATCAACCTCCCATGAGACCCAGCAACCCCCTTCTGGGATTATACCCAGAGGAACTCAAATCATTCTACAAAACAGATGCCTGTCCATGCATGTTTATTGTAGCACTATTCACGATAGCAAAAAACATGGAACCAACTGTGCTGCCCATCAAAAGTAGACTGGATTAAAAAAATTTGGTACATATACATGGTGGAATATTATGCAGCCATAAAGGACAAAATTATGGACTTCGCAGCAACTTGGATGGATTTAGAGTCTGTAATTCTCAGTGATCTCATAGAAATAAAAGACCTGAGTACCACATGTTCTCACTCGTAAACAGACCCTGAACAATTATCATAATACTGTAAGAAAGGGATTGGCAGTAGTGAGAAATGGCCAGGGAAGAGCCTGGGGTGGGGACACACTTCATCATTAAGGGTACCTGATCTTAAACCAGGTGACATGGGACCAAAGTGAGGCCCCAACTTTACCTGTACAATGACCATTTGTGTACCTAACCCTGAGTTATACCCCACATCTTAAAAATAATTTTAAAAAGTCAATGAGTTTTCCACTGCTGTATATAATCTGTTCTTAATACTGTGGAGAAATATTGGCCTTTTAAATATATATATTTATACATACACACTTTTTTAGAATTCACATTTGGTTTTATGTTTTATATATTCACTGAAATGCTCCATTTCTTTTCTTTTCTTTTCTTTTTTTTTTTTTTTGAGTTGGAGTCTCACTCTGTCGCCCAGACTGGAGTGCAGTGGCCGCTCCTGGCCACCGCAGCCTCGACCTGCTGGGCTCTGGCGATCCTTCCGCCTCAGCCTTCCAAGTAGCTGGAACTACAGGTGTGTGCTACCACGCCCGGCTAATTTTTTGGTTTATTGTAGAGATGAGGTCTTACTGCCCAGGTGGGTCTCGAACCCGCGGGCTCAGTCAATTCACTCACCTCAGCCTCCCAGAGGCGCGGGATTACAGGCTGAGCCACCGAGCCCGGCTAATGCTCCATTTCTTGACACATGTTGTTTATCTTTTCCAACAGATCTTTAAATATGTTTATTCTAACTAAAGATTATCTATATTGTATATTTATCATATTTATTTTATAGTTTACAACATATTTTATAACTTATTTACCACATTTGGGCAATAACTTTCTCTGACTGATGACTATTTTTTCTCTTGGCAATATATCTTCTTCTTTTTTTTATTTGTCTGGTAATTTCTTATGAATGTTAATCACAATGTCAAAAATCTAGTCTAAATAATATTTTTTCTGAAAAAAAAGAAAAACAAAAACCTTGCCCCTTTCTCTGCCAGATCTTCAGTTTGGGCAATTGAGTCAAGCAAGTCCATAGTGGACTGCTTTGTGGCATTATTGCACTTTACATTCAGTTCACCTCAGTCTTCAAATTACTTAATGGCAGACTTACATCTTTTCTTTAGCCATTATTAAGATCTGAGTGGCTGTAGGGCTTGACTCATTTCTATCTACCATGCATCTGGCATCAACAGAACATAATGATGTGTCCCAGGTCTCTTCTATTTTTCCAGTGGTAGAAGGGTTTGCTAACAGATATTTGTTGCAAGGTCTGAGTGCTATGGGTTTTTCCTTAGTAATCCCCTCTGCTGGCAGTGTGTCTAAGCTTAACAGGGGTTTCTCTCCACTCTCCTATGTATTTCCCAATAGCACTTGCTGCCTGGTTCTCAGTGTATGACCTGGAGTGTCCATAGATTTATTTCAGTTTTCCTCTCTGCCCTCAGAATTCAGTAGGTCCCCGATGCCTATGCCTTAGGATGGTTGTGCAGGCCTCTTGCTTTTTGAATACTAAACACAAAAGTTTGCACTTCATCTGTCACAAAAATGTTGTTGATGCTTGATATATAGACTGCACTAATTAGTGCATTTTAATATAAACAAATATGTGACTTGGTGTCACTTTTCTTCATCAGTGCATATCTCCTATTAATATTTGTCATTATATTGATCTTGAAGTGAACAAGAATATAATCATTGACAATTGCTTTTGGAGTTCCTTGAGAGATTATACAGATTTTTTTTTTAACCATCTTACTTTATTCTAGCTAATAAAATCTTTTCAAGAGCACATAATTAAAAATAAGTCATCCTCTTTATTGTGCTCCACATATAATTAAAAATTAAATAGCAAAAAAAGTCAAGCTGATTAAAATATATTGTCTTTATATTTTTAAATACCATAGAAATGACATTTGAGTTAAAAATGTAATTTTAAAGTTATATATCAATTTCATGTTAATATCAATATGCTGCTAAATGCACTCTATTAGTTTCATGAAGCATGTAATTCATTTTTACATTTTGTTTCTGGTGGAGAAAAATATTGAAACTTCATTTGTATAGATATACTGCTATAAAATAAGTATTGACTGTTTTTTTTTATTATTCAAGTGCCAATGAATTAGGTTATTCCAATAGCATTACTTACTTCATCTTAGATGATTCTTTCCTAATTTATAGAAAGGGAAAACTAAAATTTTCATCTTCACTGTGAATATTCACAATTTTTGTCTTAGTTAAAAAGATTTCAAGACCACTTCCACTGAACTACTTTTTCTTCTGTTACAGTAGCACAGAACATTACTTCATGGAACAGGTAAGACCTTAAAATCTTATTACACAGAATTAGTTTTGATCACTTTCACATATGTGATTTTTAAAAATATACTACTTAGCTTTTTTTTTTTTTTAATTGAGTCTAGGTTTCCCTCTATCACCCAAGCTAGAGTGCTATGGCATGATCATGGCTCACAACAGCCTCAATCTCCTAAACTCAGGCAATCCTTTCTCTTCAGCCCTTAAAATTAACTAAGACTACAGGCAGGAGACACCCCATGCCCAAATATTTTTATAATTCTAGAAATGAGATTTTAGACACTTGAACTCTAGTCATCTTCCTGCCTCAGTCTGGGCTTACAGGCTTGAGCCACCACTCGTGGCCTACTTAACATCTATTTATCCCCAGTTTCCTATTTTGTAAAATTAATATTTTAGGAATGCTATGAGAATTTAAAAAATAGCACATATGCCTTTGCCTTCTTGTTATGCATATTTCATTACTCTTTGCTAGACTGTAATCTCTGAAAACATTTTGTAGACCAAAGCACCTATCTCAGTAATTTACATAGAGACAGAGCAAATGGTCTTTTTTTTTTTTTTTTTTTGGTAAGAATAAGAATGCTTATAAAACATTTTAAGAATAATGAAATGATCTTATTTAGTCACTGAGTATTCAGAAGTAATATTTAATACAATTATTTCAGATAAGAAGGTTTGTACAAGGTAGGCTACCAAGTTCACTAGGTATACACTCAAATTCAATACTAGCTTTCTGAATTTTCCACAGGGCGTTGTACTAAAGGAAAGCTATTTCCTAGGCATCATCTCTGGATTGACTTGATTACTTTGAAAAGATGAGTCATTGATTTGACTGGTCTATGAATGCTTCCTAATTACGGCTTGCTCAACTTTCTATATTTCTCACTTTTTATATCTTTTCTTCAATTTTCAAATATTTTCCTCCCATCTAAGATAACTTCTAGAAAGACAGTGTGACAGTTCAGCTTATCATTTCTTTATGCCACACATAGGTACTTTCACTCTGGCTTGATTGTTATCTTGAATGTGGCATGGGAAACATTATTATCTAGCTTAGTTTATCCCAGGTGAATACACAAATCTTGAGGTCAAAGTTTATTCCAAAAATATGCTAATCAACATCATTTTATATTCTGAATGATTTCTTGAGAGCAAGAATTGACTGCTAATGGAGTCTAAAACCATTCATTCTCAGCACTAATTAGAAAATGAGACAAACTATTATATAACATAATCTATCTATGAATATTAAACAATATTATTAGCATGGTGGAGTTGGTGTGGTCTAATAGATAACCAGTTATATTTATCAAGAAAGAACAATAGGAAGGAAGCATGTTGGAAATGTGGAATCTGCCATAAGAAAAAAATTAAAAATGAGTAGAGCAGAATCTATTTATAAGAAGCTCAAAAATTATATGAAGAAAAGTATACTTACCAATACTCAAGAGACACATAAGTTACTTAGGTAAGCAGTCATCAATAATGGCTCTCTTTAAACCATTATTTCCTTGTTTTCTTTTTTGCTTTAATATTTTCTCTATGTAGATGTTATTAAAATTCATCATTATAAGCAGTGACTCTGAAAGAACCCTATGTAATGATCAATAGAAATTTCCCAATAGCCCATTAAAAATGATGTGTGCATTTTATTACTTAGTACTATTATCTCTTAAAAATGACATGTGTTGCAAAATCTCATTTTCACTATAAAAATAAACAAATACATAGAATGTCTTTCTTTTTTCTCACAAAATTTTTAAAATTTAGTATTAAGTGCTGTGGTCTTGTTTTCAGATAAAAGCATCTATTATGTTGAAAATAATATGCATTGCTTTGTACAATATTCATCTCAATAAAATATATTCTAGGACAAACACCATAAATACATACTAAAATTGATTTTTAAAATATTATCATATTCTTGTTAATTTATCTAAATATTGAAATTCTCATTGTCTCAAATGGGATTAAGTAATGTATCTTCAATATGTGTAGTCTGACAATTCTTTTTGACTCAGGATAAACACTGCATTACATAAAAATAAAAATTATAACTAGAAATATAACACAGAATTTATTTATTTGTATTTCTGGGTTTTAGTTATAATGTGGTGGGATTTTTTTCCATTAGTCCACACTTATATTTAAGTCACAGCATGCAATACAGTTAGAAAATTATGAAATAATTGTAAACACAGTATGACTCCTTTAAAGAACATATTTGTGAAAATTGAAGCAATGTACTGTTTTACTCAACAGGACATGAGATGACGCTTTCTATTTTAGAAATGCATAATCAGGTGTTGCCATTCATTTCTAAAGTTCTTGTTGACTCTGAAGCAAGCCATTAATGTGTTTATTTATAGAGTTCACAGTTTGTTTTGATTTCATTTGTTTCGATTGAAACTTTAGAGGTGAAATACATGACTTGATTATTTTATTGTAGACTTATACAGTAAATATTTCATTTCTACTTACCAAGTAACAATTTATTTTCTTCTCTTTATTTTACCTAATGGCTGTTCATATAGCAGTAGCTGCAATTTATAGATTTAGCTGCTCTAAATGCGATTTTTAGAGGTCAATTTGCAAATTTCTATTATTTAAAGTGTACTGTTCACAAAGATTTGCGTGTTATAAAGCAACAATCGTTCGATGGGTAAATAATATGCGATAAATAAGTTTTTATTCCATTCTTGCTCCTACTTGTCTCCCAAATCTTATAAATAATGACAAAAATACAGCAGACATTTTACTATGTTTTAAATTAGTAACAATTGATTTTCTGGACATATACCTTTGAATACTCTGACTATTTCAATTGTATTAGTCCATTATACTTGCTACCCTCATTGAACCTCGGACAGCCACAATGTATGCCCTTCTCTCTCTTCCTCTAAAATTTATGATGGCCAATAACTTGTTTTAGCCAACTTAATTAGCAGATTGTATACTGTGCTAGTACTGTGCCTAACCCTTAAGAAGGCCAGGCAGTGTCTTTGATTCTTCTTGTGCATAATTAAGCTATCCTTCTAGAGCATACAAGTGGAAAGATTGGGTAAAGAGAGCTGGTGATGCCTAAAAGCTTCAATAAACATGTGACCTCAAATTTGAGATCAGGCACTTAGCAAAAATTTTAAGATGAGACAAATAATTGAAGGTGGGAAGGCAGTGTGGGAAATTGTTATGAAATGCTAGAGAAAAGAGAACTTGAGTCATATACTGGCATTAAATTAACATCATTATCCTCCACAGTAGCATAAGTAACAGCATATTTAATAAATTTGCAGACCTGGCTTATCAGATTTCCAGGCAGAGAGTGACAAATAGTGTTTTTTAGCTGCCTTTGATTAAGTGTGAAAGGAGAGAGATGAGCTAAAGAAGTAAATGTTGAGTTTTCAAGTAGAAAAGAGAAGATATATAAAGTAATTAAGACTTGCTTGATTAAATTGTTCCTCATGCATAGTGTCTCCCTCCAAAAAGATTCTCAAATAAAAAGTCCCAGGGAAAAGATAAAATTCCAGGCACTGTCAGTTAAATATGGCCTTGTAGCCATGGGTATATAAGATATTTTGGTAATATATCTAAAAAGTTGAAATTGGTGCCACATAGATCCTCTCTATGAGATGAAAGGGCTTCAAAATATGTTGAGAATATGTCTTGTAGACCTCAAGTCACTATAGTAGGGCTTCTAAGAATACTTTGAATGTTGGCCCCTAGCATCCTGACTGAAAGATTGAAGTAGAGAGGAGCTTTTCATTACACAGAAATCTGTGACTATGTTTTCTTTAACTCCTAATGAAGTCAATTATAATCAAATACGTAGAAAGCCCAGAAAGTTTTTGCAGTAACTGTACTATTTGGACTAAAAAAAGACACACATATTTTAAAATTAAAAGAAACCACTGCAGGGCAAAGGTATATAAATCTCCTTTGAAGACAAAAATAATTTCTATACCAAATGAAGAATAACGTAAGAAGGAAGAACTAAGAACTTGGAGGACTTAGCCAACATGAAGAATCATTTGCAAGAAATAAAATTGTGTATCATCAAGGACCTGTGAATGACTAGATCACAGATGTCTACAGAGTTTGACTAGAATGTGCTTTTCACTTGTTTAGTTTTCTGATGGTAGTGTCTTTTGAAGTTAATCTCTATTTATTTCACCCATGTAGGTTGCCTGTGCTGAACATAGATTTTCTTTTTTTTATCCCACAATTTATCAGATTATTGAGAAAAGCTATACCTGAGGAGCATTGTCCACTCCAGGAATTGACTTAGATATTGATATTTTACATCTCAAGTTCCAGTGTGATGCCATAAATTATGGATTGAGACTTTTGGGCATTCTGAAAGATGAATATATTTTGCATTTGTGAAGACTATAAGTCATCCAGGACAAGTGAGTGAACTCTGTTGTCGCTGTTGCTGTTATTGTTATGTTAATAGTCCTGAATGAACCATAACCTTCTATATTCAAGCACATGTGTAGTACTTTACTCTTAAAGCTGAACAGACCTTGTGACTTATTTCAACCACTATAATACAGTGTAATAATATGCAAAATCTCCGGATTCAGCCTTCAAGGAAGACTAACCATTTTCTATAGAATTAGATAAAAAAGAACACAGACCCAGATGTTAGACATAAAATTATAAAGCTTGTAAAAAATGTAGAATATTTCTGCAACCTTAGTTCAGGCAAAGAAATGTTCAAAATAGCACTATAAGCGTTTCCAATAAAAATTACAAATTAGAGTTGATCAGAATTAAAAACATCTACTCTTAGCTTCTGTTTTAAGTTCCAACAAATAAAAAGCTTGGAAGTAAACACTCATATTCTTACAGCAACAAAACAAAACAAAACACACAAAAAAGCTAAAGAAGCAAAATATCAACATCTTTGGAACCATTAGAAACTGAGCTTACAGGGCAAAACAGTATCCCAGTATCTGGAGAGAAGGCATATATAGAGAAATAAAAATAACCAAGACTAGCTTAACTAGAAAAGAAGTCATTGGTACTATTAACTGGTAAAAACACTTAGACAGCCATTTTTACACATTGTAAGGTTTGATTGCAGGTCAGTCATGGAGGCTCAGCACTATAATCCCAGCACTTTGGGAGGCGGAGGTGGTAGGATTACATGAGCCCATGGGTTTGAGACCAGCCTAGGCAACTTGGTGAGACCTCATCTCTACAATAAATCAAAAATTATTAGCTGGGCGTGGCAGTGCATGCCTGTAATTCCAGCTACTTGGAAGGCTGAGGTGGAAGGATCACCTGAGCCCATCAGGTTGAGACTATGGTGGCTGTAAGCATGCTGCTGCACTCCAGCCTGGTTGACAGAGACTCCAACTCAAAAAAAAAAAAAATTGCTGATTGCAGACTAGCAGACTAGATTGAGTGAGAAATTACTAAGGCCATAGACTTGAGGAGAGAAACATGAGTTTTACTGTTTTTTGGTTTTGTTTTTTGGTTTTTACCTGTAGAAAGCTTACCAGGTTCTCAATGTGAAAAGTGAAAAAAAAATTTACTTGTGTGGGGAAAGAAAATAAACCATTTGGAAATATACTGATTTCATTTTCTATAATAAAGGCCTATTCTGTAGTCAAAAAGACTTTAGTAGAATCTTATATAGACAAAAGGATAATTATCCAGATTTGGGAAGAATTCCATCTTTCTTAATCACCTGGAATACTTTCTATAGGATTGGTATTATTTCTTCCTTGTATGTTTTGTAGAATTCTGCTGGAAGTCATCTGGTTCAGGGCTTTTTTTTTTTTGTAGGTAGTTTTCTTATGACATAGTCAACTTCCTGGATTTTTATTGAACTGTTTAGGCCTCGATTTCTTCTTGTTTTAACCTGGGGAGGTTGTGTGATGTCAGAAAGTTCTCCATTTCCTTTGGTGTTCATGTTTGTTTCCATACAGGTGTACATAGCAATCTCTGATAATCTTTTGTATTTCTTCAGGGTTAATTGTGACTTCATCTTTTGTGTTTTGATTGTGTTCATTTGGGCTTTTTCTCTCTTTTTCTTGGTCATTCTAGCTAGGGGACAATCAATCTTGATTATCCTTTCAAAGAACCAGCTTTTTGTTTCATTGATTTTTTGTATTATCTTTTTGTCTCTATGTCCCAGATTTGGACTTTTATTTTGGTGATCTGGATCCTTTAGCTGAAGTTAGAGTTTCAGTGGTCTTGTTTTTCCAATTTTCCTAGGTGATTTGTTAGGCTTTTAACTTGTGATCTTTCCATTTTCTTCATGAGTGTTTGTAGTGATATGAATTCCCCTCTGACTACTGATTTAATAGCATCCCAGAGGTTTTAGTTAGATGTTTCTTCATTTTATTTTTTCCAGGTATCTTTTAATCTCTGTTTTGATTTCCATGTTGACCCAGGAGTTTCATAGCATCATGCTGTTGAGTGTCCTTGTCTTTGTGGGTTTTGTTGGAACTTTGTGGGTGTTGATATTTATTTTTATTCCACTGTGGTCTGAGAAGGTGCATGACAGAATTTCAATCCTATGAAATTTGTCTATGATTGATCTGTGCCCAAGGATGCTTTCAATCTTAGAGTATGTTCCATGTGGTGATGAGTAGAATATATATTCTGTGGTCATTGGGTGAGTGTTTGTAGGGATCAATTAAGTTCATTTGGTCAAGCGTCACGTCGAGGTTCTGGACCTCCTTGTTGATTTTTTGTCTTGATGATCTGTCTAGGGTTGTTAGTGAGGTATTTAAGTCCCCAAAACTTTCTACTTCATTGTGCTTTTAAAATGTTTATACTTGGTCTGCCTTGTCAGAAATTGTAAAAAGTTATATTTTAATAATTATTTCTCAATTAAATCCCATTATTTTATTCACACTACTCTTATACTCAATAATATCCATATAATTGTGTTTTTGGATTTTACTGCTACCAGAATATTAATGATATGCTTTTTATTCTTGGTAACATGCTGTATGTATACACAAAGTTCTTTCTCATTTTCAAGATCCTGGGAAAATTTTATTATGTTTAAGCAACAACTAGTAGGAAATAGTCAATGCTTTTTCTCATACTGTTCTTAAAGGTACCAACATTTTTCTTCCATGATGCAAACACCCCTCTTTTTTGCTTTTCTTTTCTTCATATACCTCAAATGTCTAAATTTCGTAATATTAGTTTGGAGGAATCATTGATTCTGAACATGAAGATTATTAGCTCCGATCTTTGTCCCAATGACCTATTAACTTCTTCCTGTGAAGTATTGGTATTTTGTGAATTTTCACTTATAAGCCATGAGGAATCAATGTTTTACTAGACTAACCTGTATGTGACTTTTGTTAATGTTCAGATGTAATAGGCTTGTAGCTTATCCTAGCCTACCTTAAATGTGCTTCTAGCACTTAATTATCCCACAGTTAAGCAAAATCATCTAACAGAAAGTCTATTTTATAATAAAACTTTAAATATATAATTTATTGAGTACTGTACTAAAAGTCTAAAACAGAGTAACAGAATGATTGAATGGATAGTCAACATATTGTTCTACTGAATGTGCATCAGTTTGTGCCATTGTAAAGACAAAATCCTAAGTCAAGCCACCGTAAGTTGGGGATTGTCTGCATTTAATTTAAATTATTTATATTGTGGAGTTCTTGTTTGTTAAAATTAAAGTTGCTTATATTATTAACTTAAACTTGATATGAGGCTGCCTTCCTACCTTGAAATGTGAGGTAACAAACTGCAACTTAACTTATTACATAAACAAATCTAAATCAAATTTAAGACAGTAGCAAATAGCTTAATTTCAGTAAATCACAGGCAGCCAACTTATTACACCACACTCAAGTAATGCAAAGTTCTCAATATACTATAACCAAATAATGCAGACACTTGCTTTAGTCAAAACTACTGTGTTGAGAAAATGTTACCACTGATTATTTTTGACAAATATTCTGGAGATATGGCTTTTCCCAAGGAGCTGGATTTTAGTCATATGACAGCACAGTGGAAATGGTATTGCCAGAGAGCTGTAATACTGACTTTAAGTGACAATGCACTGGGGGAATTTTTGGGAAAAGCTACAAACCAGTCTACCTGTTTGAGATTATACAAGGCTGCTGGATTTCGAGGCTGCCACAGAGATGTAGTGAAAGTGCTGGGAAGAAGCCAAGTATAATTGACACAAATCATGCTGGTCAAAGCTCAGTCATTTTATTTTTTTCTAAAATAAGCCCTCTTCAGATTGTTGGAAGACTTTGGTTAATTTTCAGAGTCCAGAAAACACCAATTTAAGCATTTAAAAAATTGTTTTGTTACTTTTTGGAAGAGAGGAGTTTTAGAGGACTTCACTCTGCCATTCTAGAAGTTCTGCTAAGACTGCGTCATATTTAGATTAGTTTTCTAGAAGGGGATGTAGTCATTTGACATAGACATTTTACTTTTTTTTTTTTTCTGAGTTGGAGTCTCACTCTGTCGCCCATACTGGAGTGCAGTGGCTGCTCCCGGCCACCGCAGCCTCGACCTGCTGGGCTCCGGCGATCCTTCCACCTCAGCCTTCCAAGTAGCTGGAAGTACAGGCGTGCCCTACCATGCCCGACTAATTTTTTGATTTATTGTAGAGATGAGGTCTCGCCAAGTTGCCCCTGCGGGTCTCGAACCCGCGGGCTCAGGCAATCCACTCATCTCAGCCTCCCAAAGCGTGGGATTACAGGCTGAGCCACCCAAAGCACAGGATTACAGGCTGAGCCCAGAGACATAGACCTTTTAAAATAATTTGCTTAATTTATATCTAAAAAACTTATAACAATTAATATTCCCACCAGAAGAATATTAGACTGGTCATCTCATAGCACATTGGTGAATTTCAGCAGTATTTTTTAAATGTAATATATTTAATTTTTTTCATACAGTGAAACCAGAAATGGTAACATAGGATTTTTGACTATCTTTTCCGATATGCTATTGACTTTCTGTATAATTCTGAGATAGTCCATTAGTCCCTTGAAATTGGTTATTTCAACTGTAAAATGAGAGTTGAATTACTAGCTTGACATTATTTACTATATAGATAAATAAAAGTGATTGGACACTTTGCATATATTGAGAAGAAGTAAAACTAGATTTTTGCCCCAGGGGTAAAAAAAAATAAGTTTTTTATTAACATTAACCAAATGAGTTGAGAAATTAATGTGCAATTTTAACTCTTGTATATATTTATAATCCCTACCTATGGCATGTTTTTAGTTTTTTAGTTTTTTTTTTTTAAGGTGAAGCTTCTACTTCCCCTTTTTTTGAAGCAAAATTTTTTGTCCTTTTTTAGAGATTTGGAGGTAATTTCTGAAATAACTTGCCTTTGTCAACATAATGTAATTAGTTACTTGTTTTTAGAGCTGAATGTTAATGAGTCATTTCATGTTCTTAATTAAAAATGTTTCAGAATGGAATTGAGAAATAGAATAAACAAATTAAGTCTATTCTACATGATAGTTCATTTTCCTTTTTAAATACATAATATATTTTTAAGAGTTGAAATTAAGCACTGGGATTAATACTATATTATAGAGAATTAAATATAGTACTCACGCGCTTATTTTTTCATGACAAAATTCAATTTATGGTGCTACTTTTCTAGCCTTTTACAAAAATTCTGGATAAATAGATTTCAACTACCATTCCCTTTGTTTATCTACTCCTCAATTAGTCACTCACTGTTTCCCATTCTCATCCCACTCTGCCTTATGACACTAAGCAATTTATTTATTATAATTTATTATTGATTTAGCATTTAAGTTACTCAATCCAGAATTTCATATGCATTTTATCTCACTCTCCAATACAACTTTATTTTCTATTAATTTTTTCTCTTTTTATTTTGAGCAAGTTATTATTTTTAAAAATTTGTATTAAAAAATGCAACTTTAATGATTTTTATTAAGGGCAGTTTTCAGAAGATGAGCAGTGGTCTAGATCTAAATGCAGGAAAGATGTAAGAAGAAATTGGGATATTACTTCTTAAATTGTAGAACTATTTTTTCTTAATTCAAGGACTTTCCTCAATGTAACAGAAAGGTAGATTTATTTTATTATTGATGCTGTTATTGTTTCACTAAAAGCTGAGGTATAATTGGAAGCCCAGTATTTTCTTTCTCTTTTGAGTCAGAGTCTCATTCTGTCGCCCAGAATGGAGTATAGTGGCACACTAACCCCTAGCCCAGCATCAACCTGCTGGGCTCAGGCAAATCTTCTGCCTCAGCATTCCAAATAGCCGGAACTACAGGCATGCACTACCACAACTGGTTAATTTTTGATTTGTTGTAGAGATGAGGTCCTGCCAAGTTACCCAGGCTGTTCTTGCAGTCCAGTATTTTAATTTGTACATCTGCACATATAATACATTTTTCCTCTGATTATTTTTTTAATCAATATTTCTTATTATGATATTGTGGGATACAGTTAAGGGTTAGGTATAAAAATACATTTCATTCATGTACCCTTGTTGATAAGAGGTGTTTCCCCGTCCCCAGAAAGATATTTGCTACCGTTAATCCCATCTCCCTCCCCCCGCATAGTTTCCCACTACTGTCAGTCATTTTCTTATATTATTACATTTGATGATCAAGGTCCATGATATGAGTGAGAACATGTGATACTTGGATCTTTGTTTCTGTGAGAGGTCACTCAGTATTATAGACTCTAGTTCCATCCAGGTTCCTGCGAAATTCATGATCTTGTTCTTTTTTATGGCTGCGTAGTATCCCATCATGTATATGTACCATATTTTTTTAATCCAGTCCTCTTTTGACGGGCAGCATGGCTGCTTCCAGGTTCTTGCTATTGTGAAAAATGCTGTGATAAATATACGTGTGCAGGTATCTTTTTTATAGAGTGATTTGAGTTCTTCAGGATATATTCCCAGTAGGGGGATTGCGGGGTCATATAGGAGGTTGATATTTAGAACTTTTAGGAATTGCCACACTGTTTTCCACAGAAGTTGAACTAGTTTACACTCCCACCAACAGTGTAGAAGTGTTCCCTTTTCTCCACACCCTCTCCAGCAGCTGTTATTTTTTGAGTTGTTGATAATTGCCATTCTGACTGGAGTTAGGTGGTATCTCAGTGTGGTTTTGATTTTCATCTCCCTGATGATTAGTGAGGTTGAACATTTCTTCATGTGTCTGTTGGCTGCTTGGATGTCTTCCTTTGAGAAGGTCTGTTCATATCTTTTGCCTGTTTTATAATGGGGTTATTTATTTTTTCTTTCTAGCACGTTTGAGTTCCTTGTAGATCCAAGATGTTAAGCCTTTGTCAGACCTGGTATTGGCAAATACTTGTTCCCAGTCTGTAGGCTGTCTCCCTGCTCTCTTGATGGTTTCTTTGGTTTGGTATTGGTATAGGAACAGGCATATAGATCAATGGAATAGAATTGAGATTCCAGAAGCAAAAGCTCAATTTCTCAATCAACTCACCTTTGACAAAGCCTCCACCACCTACCGCTGGGGAGAGGAGAACCTATTCAGTAAATGGTGCTGGGAAAACTGGCTGGCCACATGCAGAAGATTGAAACAGAACCCCTATCTATCCCCATACACAAAAATTAACTCCAAATGGATCAGAGACTTAAATGCAAAACCTCAAACCATAAGAATTTTAGAAAATGAAGGACATACCCTCATGGAAATCAGAACTGGCAACCAATTTCTGAACAAAACCCGAAATCCACAAGTCATAATAGAGAAGATAGACAAGTGGGACCTTATTAAACTGACAAGCTTCTGCAAAGCCAAGTAAATCCTCTGATTCTTGTATGTCTAGGATAAAAGGCACAGAACATTGACAAATGCATTTGTCTGATTGTTTGCTTTTCTTGGTGGGGGGTGTGAAGAGAGAGGTAGTATAGATGACAGGAATAGTTGAGTGTATATGCATATGATATTCTTGACTTTTGCTTCTTATATCATAGCTTCTCTATGAGGTTTTTATTGGGTAGGGAGTTAGTTTGGGGGTTATAAACCTGTGTCTTTTGGTGTTTTTCTGTTTGTCATTTTATGTGAGTTTGTGCTTGTCATAGACTTGTTTCATTTTTATATACTTGCTCTTCCTGATAAATCTGCTCTAAGTACTGCCTTTTCTGCCATGGAAACATCCCTCATACCTTTTCTCTCCTCTATGTGACTACTTTGACTACTTTTTAGTTCTAGCTCTCGTCATTTCTCACCCATCTTATTATTACAGCAACTCCAGGAAGAAGGGCTGTTTATTGCGCACATTTCACTCTTGCTTTCATGGATAGCACCTGGACACAGGTAAAACTCACAGCTACTCTGCTTACCTCTCAGTATCTCCTACTGCTTAAAGTGGAAAGTGTCAATACAATTTTGTAACCAGGTTGTCTCATAACAGTTGAAAAGCCAACATGGCAAAATCCAAAAAAATAGACCTAGACCATAAAATCTAAAAAATATGAATTTAGGACGTGAATTCCACAACCTGCTTCATTTACATGCTTTGCAATCTGATCCAGCTGAATTCCTGATGTTGATTCTCAACTGAAGTTGTCTTATCAAGAAATTTGGCCCGTGGCCTGTGATGTCATAAAATTCATGTTGTATTTCCTCATCTTTTTATTATAGAATATTTCAACATTTTCATCGTAAAGTTTCTTCCACATTTTGTTGCATATTTTTAATATAGCAATTGTAAAACTTTGTGGGGAAAATAAATTAGGCAGCCATGATTTTCTACAATTGCTACATAATGATGAATAACATACTGGCCTTGTTGCTCTATTTCTGTTTTTGTAGCACTTTAAGGTATATTCCACATGAGGTTCCTTTCAATTATTTTGCTAGAAAATATTTCTTGTTTCTGGTCATTTCTCTATATCTCCATCATTGTCACTATAGTTTAAATAGTCATTATTTCTAATATCTATTATTATTGAATTCCTGTAAGCTATTCTCAATCTCTACAATGCATCCTTGACACTTCTGCCATCTTTGTCTATTTAGAAACAAATTTGATCATAATAGCTTTTAGTTAAAAAAGCATGTTCTCTTTCTACTCCCTATGCTAGTATATATGGCTAATATTTATTTGCTAACTATTATTTAGAACACTGGAGAACAGGATAAACTGGGGTCCCTTTTTCAATGAACTTACACTCTAGAGGACAACAGAGAGTGGTGCAAAAAATAAATGTGTAAATAAAACATGCATCTGATGATTTTACTAAAAAAAGAATAAGCACATTTGACAGAGTCTGTGTGAGGATGCTGCTTAAAATGAGGTGGTTATGACTAAATAGAGCTGAATGACAAGATCTATGACAAATAATGTAGGAATAGAGCTTAGTGAGCTGAGTATAGTTGCAAGGACCGCTGTGTCAATAAACATCTTTTCTGAGGCACTGATGGAGACCAATGTGACTGGAAGGTAATGACCCAGAAATATTAATAATATGCTGCAGCATGAGTTAGAAGTTCAGGCAGTCCGAATTATGCAGGACTTTATAAGTCAGAGAGAAGAGAATTGAAAAGTTTTTAAAATAGAAGTGATGCAATCTGATTTTTCATCTGAAAGATACTGTTGTGGCTTCTCTGAAGAGAACAATCGAAAGAGATTAGGTATGGAGACAGGGAGAACCATTAAGGGGCCACTGAATGGCTTAGGTCAGAAATACTGGAAGTTTGGACTAGACACCACTATGGAAATGTAGCAAAGTAGCACATTTGGAATATATGTTGTACTTAAATTTGAGAATATGCTAATGGCTTATGTGTAATAGACAAGGGGGAAAAGAAAAATCAGAAACGACTGAAGTGTATAATGTGAATAACTGGATGTATAATGGAATAATTCAAAGCAGTAGGGATGACCAAGATTGCAATTTATTTTGGAAAATGGGAGTCAAAGTTGCGTTTTAAAAATGTTAAATTTGTAATATCTCTTAGTTTGCCAAATAAAAAATAATTTGGAAACATAACTCTGGAGCCAAGGAAGATATCAATACTCTAGATTTCATTTTAGGAATTATCAGCACAGAGATAATATTTTATTACTTATTCTCCCTTATAAAACTTCATCATGGTTATAATTATTTGACAATGTATTCTATATTATCTGTTGTCTGTCGATCCCTTCCAAAAATGTAAGTTGCATGAAACCAGAGTTTTTATTTTTGTCACAGCTGCCTACTTAGCTCCCAGGACAGAGTGTAACACATAGTAATTAATAACTATTCACTGAATGAATGAAATAAATGAATGAACAATTATTGCTGTTTTGCCCACTAGTTTGAGATTTTCTTGATAGAAGAAGTTGTCCATAAAAATAATGTATGTGATATATTAATTTAATCTAATGAATAGTTTTAGTGGTCCATAATCATACCTAATAGAGGCTTCTTTGTCCTCTTTATGGTATAGTAATCTTTGTGTCTGTACATGTGGATTCAGCATCACTATTTAGTGTTGAACATAAGTCATTATTTAGGCTGAACTAGTTCCACGTCCATTTTTATTATTATTGTAGTTCAAGTTTTCACTACTTTTCAGATTTTTTTAATAAAAATTTTTTTTTGGAAAAGTAATTACTAGTAACAATCTTTCGAAAAACTATGTGTGCTCAAAAAGAAATTTTTCAAGGAAAACATAATGGAAATACTCAGTTTGATAACTCATAGTTTGGCATGATATGTTATCATCATAAAATCAGTTTTGAAAAAATAGGCAAAATTGAATCCACTTCCTTTACTTTACAGATGTGAAAGCTAAGATCTCAAAATCTGAAGACCAATAACTAACTTTAATGAAGAGGTTATATTTTAGGCTCTATTTTAAAATTACTGCTTGCATAATTATTTTTATTCTCACCTTTATCTCATGATGTAAATGCTCACTCTATTATAATTGCTTTTCAAATTAGAAAATTGGGGTTATGTAACACTGCTGAGATCAACCAGTTTATAAGAGACAAAGGCAAGATTCAGTTTCAGTGTCAGAAGAGTTCAGGAAAGATTTTTCAAATAAATTATTGTAATAAATCCTTTCTTCATGCCTTCTTGAGTTGAATAAATAATTACCAATTTACATCTGCCAAAAGTCAATTATTTAATGTGGTAATAGGTATCATTTTTATAACGTTTCTACTTATAATAAAAAAGACAAGATTTCCTCCAGATCATGACAGAGAAACTGATGCTGTACTTTGCAGTCTGTCATAAACAAGTATACAATTGACAAACTATATGATACAATTGTTTTCATGTATTGAAGAACAGATCGCTTACTACTGTGATCCTGAGAGCATGGAGAGGTTAAAAAGTGAGAACTAGTGATGTCCTAGCTTTCTGTATGGAAGCACATTCTTACAGCAAAGAAAAGCAGAGTCCAAGAAGACCAGCAATCTCTCTAAACTCAAGAGGAAGAGATTGAAGCTCCAGGTGGATGAAATACTGACATTTTTCAGAGCAGGACACTGGAGGAAGAAGCTGCATAGAGGGTGCACACCAGATACCTTAATCAGATTTGCTGAGACTCCTTGGTGGAGACTGGGCCATACAAGTATATGATGGATTTGGTGAGATCCAGCAGAAAACTCCTGCTGAAGTTATTAGAAATGATTGAAAACATCAAAATGTGAGCACATCTTGAAATCAGAGTTCTGGGTAAAACAAATGGTAAGACTTCATGGATCAACTGAACATTAACCTAGTCTATAGAAAGGCTACATTTTACCAGATAAAGGATTATACCATAAAATAAAGTTTAAAATCAAAATAGATCTGCCTAACCAAATAATAATTCTAACTTGGAAAACAGCAAAAACTGCTACACTGTTTTGAGCATACAAGGGGAAATGCCCCATAACTAAAATTTATTTGTAAAAAAATTGTATATTTATTCTTACATGTTTAAACTTCAGTTAACTTCAAAGTACTCTCTGTTTGTTGCAATATACCTATCGAGATGCTTTTTCCTCTGCTCAAAACAGCTTTTGAGCTCTTCAGTTTTGATGACTTTTAGTACTATTTTGTTTCACCTCTTTCTGGTTTTTGCTAACCTCTTTCCACATTGGCAAAACATTGCCCTTTGAAGGCTTTTTTTCAAGAGGGAAACAAAAAAGTCACTCTGGATGAGTTCATGTGAATCAGGAGGATGCGGCATGAGGGTCATACTAATTTTGGTCAAAAACTGCTGAATTCTCAGCAAGGTGTGGGCAGATGTGTTGTCATAGTGGAAGAACCAGTCACCTCTTTGCCACAAGTCAGGATATTTCTTCTGAAAATCATTATGCAATCTCAAAGCTTCCAGATAAAACTTTGGTTGTTCGTTTGATCTAGAGGAACAAATTCCAAGTGTAATATTAGGCACCTGCCCTCCAAAAGATAATTTTGAATTGTTGGAGGGGAACCACCACTCATATAATAAAAAAAAATTACTCGTGAAAGAAGAAAAATATTCAAACTGAATGTAATAAATTGCAGCATGGTAAAATTTGTGAAATGCTACTGAGGTGCCTCAAGGAAAAGTTTTACTTTTAAATATGTGTATTACAGAGAAGAAAAATTTAAAATCAATGATATATATTGCTTCATTAACACTATAGAATAAAGCACAAATTAACACCTCAAAAAGTGAAAAATCAATAATAAGAATAAAAATAGATGCAATAAAGACATAGAATAAAAAATTATAAAAGCTAAATAATCAGTGAAAAATGAAAGAAGCAAAATCAATACAGAAAATAAGAATTTAACAAATAATAAAATAAAATATATCAATACATTTATCTTAAATGAAATGCAAATTTTTTTGAAAAACGCAATGTGATAATTTGAACACAAGAAGAAATAGATAAGGTGAATAGACATGTTCTATTCAAATTTGAATTAATAATAAATAATCTAGTCTTCCTCTAAATAAAGCTTGAAGCTAAAATTGCTGGAAATTTTTATCAAAAATTAAAATAAGAAGTAATATTAATACTATTCAAACTTTAAAAAATAGAGCAGTGGAAAGTACTCACTAAAAACTTTTATGAGTTCAACATTCCATGATATAGAAAGTGTGACAAACAGACCCATGTGAAAAATTAAATCATAAGTTTCTCATAAGTGTAGACAGAAAATTTCTATTTAAATAGTACCAAATTACATCCAGAAATATCTCAAAAGATTTTATGATGATCACATGAGTTTTACTGCTGGGAGACAAATTTGTTTCAACATCAGAAAATCAATCAAAGTAATGAATTACCAAATTAATAGAATAAAGGAAAAAAGAGCAAGTGATAATCTCAATGGAAAATAAAATCACTTAATACATAATTCAACATCTATCATGATAAAAGTCTTAACAAAATAAGAAATTAGTGACAAGTAAATAAATACATTGATCTATGAAAATTATACTTAATGGTAAAATACCAAGGTTTGCCTATATGACCCGAAACAATGTGAGGATGTCTTCACTGATCACTTCTATATATGACTTTACCAAGGATCAGTACAATAAAGTCAGTATAATAAGAAAAGAAAAAAAGGCATATACTTTTGCAACAAAGAAGTAGAACTCGTTGTCAACAGCATATATTATTTGCATATAGAAACTTTAAGAATCCTCAAAAAATTTTTTTTGATGAGTAGTAACTTCAGAAAGATTGTAGGATACAAAGTCAATATTCAAAAATCCTCGTATTTATATATGCTAATAGTAAACCAATTGAAAATAAATTTCAAAATAAGCCGGGCTCAGTGACTCAGTCTGTAATCCCACGCCTTTGGGAGGCTGAGGTGAGTGGATTGCCTGAGCCCGCGGGTTCAAGACCCGCCTGGGCAGCAAGACCTCATCTCTACAATAAATAAAAAAAAAATCAGCCGGGCATGGCAGTGCATGCCTGTAATTCCGGCTTCTTGGAAGGCTGAGGCGGAAGGATTACCGGAGCCCAGCAGGTCGAGGTTGCGGTGGCCGGGAGTGGCCACTGCACTCCAGTCAGGGCGACAGAGTGAGACTCCAACTCAAAAAAAAAAAAAAAAAAAAAAATTTCAAAATATGTTTTTATAATACCAAGAATAAATATAACCAATGGTGGATAAGATCGCTGAACTGTTAAGCTTCAAAATATTTTAAAAGAAATTTAAGAATATCTAAATAATGTATATTTTTAATTGTTGTAAATTAATTTGCTACATATTTATTTGTTGATGAAACATACTCTTCAAAATCTGGATAGGCCTTGCTGTAGAAATTAATAAACTGGTTATAAAATTTGTTTTAAAATGCAAAGGACCCAGACAACCTAAATAGTGTTAAAGAAGCAAGTAGAAGGAGTGCTAACAACTATCTTATTTGAAGAATTAATCAGTAATAAAATTAGGGTGGCACTGGCATGGGAACTGATAAAAAGTCCAATAGAAGGTTATGCTAGGATTTAAACTTTCACAGATATGGTCAATTGCTCTTAAAGATACCAGGACAATTCAAAGGGAAAAGAAAAGTCATTTTCAACAAATGGTACTGGAAAAGCAGAATAAACATGTGAAAAATATAAATTTTTATCTCACATCATCAATAGACATTAATTTGGGATCAATCATATACCTAACATAAATACTGACACTATTATGCTTCTAGGAGAAATCATAGGAGAATATCTTTACAACCTCGTGGCAGGTACATATTTGAAATATTTTTAGTATGCAAAATAATTAAGATGTATTTTTTAATGTCATAAATTTACCTTTATCCAAAAAAAGTCTTCATCAAAAGTCAATGCTGGAAAAATGAATATTTGAAGTACAGTCTGGGAGAAAATATTCATAATATAGGTAACTGGCAAAGAATGTGTAAGAAAGATATATAAAGAACTCCAAATCATTTAAATAAGGCAAACAATCCATTTAATATTATAGAGATTTCAATAAAATTAACAGCTTCAGATATGCAGGCTGTCAGTAAGCTTATGAGAAGTGTTTATCGAGAAATACCAATGAAAAAATGTTAAAGTGCTCACTGGAGAAACATATTAATGATACTACTTTAAACATCCTGATAGAATTTAAAAGCTTCTAAATTTTTGGAGAATATGGAACTACTGGAACTCTCATGCATCACTGGTGGTGCTATAATATAATATATATGTATAACCATTTAGGAAAATCGTTTGGAATTTTCTTTTTGATTTTAATGTAAACCCAGGTAGTAATACACCAATTTCACTGTAAGATAAACAAAATATGAAAAGGACCCTTCCACCTCCAAAAAAATCAGAACTATCTTTTGAAGGGTGGACCCTTTGTAGTACACTTGGAATTTCTTCCTCCAGATCAGACTATCAAAGTTTTTATCTGGAACTTTTTTTTTTTTTTTTGAGTTGGAGTCTTACTCTGTCACCCAGACTGGAGTGCAGTGGCCACTGCAGCCTCGACCTGCTGGGCTCCAGAGATCCTTCCACCTCAGCCTTCCAAGTAGCTGGAACTACAGGCACGCGCTACCACACCCGGTTAATTTTTGATTTATTGTGGAGAAGAGGTCTCACCAAGTTGCCCAGGTGGGTCTCGAAACCGCATGCTTAGGCAATCCACTCTCCTGGGCCTCCCAAAGCACTGGGATTACAGGCTGAGTCACCGAGCCCGGCCTTATCTGCAACTTTTGGGGAGCTTTCACAATTTGTGGAAGAAACATCCCAAGTTATGGTAAACAGATGGTTCTTCCACCATGAATACACACCTTTGATGATTAGTGAGGCTGAGCATTTTTTGATGTATCTCTTGGCTTCTCATATGTCTTTTGAGAAGTTTCTATTCATAGCTTTTGCCCATTTTTAAATAAGGTGGTTGTTGATGTGTTTTTCCTTTTGGCACGTTTGAGTTTCTTGTAGGTCCTGGATGTTAGGCCAGATTTATAGTTAGCAAATATTTGCTCCCATTCTGTGAGCTGCCTCTCCCCTCTCTTAATGGTTTCTTTTGCTTTGCAGAAGTTTTTCGGTTTGATGAAGTCCCATTTGTCTATCTTATTTTTTATGGCATTCACTTTTGTAGAGTTGATCAGGAATTAGCTGCCTGTTCCAATTTCTGTAGGGTGTTTCCTATGTTTTCTTCCATGACTCATAGTTTGAGGTTATACATTTAGGTCTTTGATCCATTTAGAGTTGATTTTTGTGTATGGTAATAGGTAGGGGTCCTGTTTCAGTCTCCTGCATGGGATCATGCTCAGCTTCACTAATCATCAAAGGCATGCAAATTAAAACCACCCTGAAATACCACTCCAGTCTCCAGGATGGCCATCATCAATAACTCAAAACAACAGTTCTCGGACAGGATGTGGGGAAAAGGGAACAAGTCTACACTGTTGGTGGGAGTGTAAACTAGTACATTCTGTAGAAAACATTGTGGCAATTTCTAAAAGATCTAAAAACCAACCTTCCAAACAATCCAGCAATCCCCTTCTGGGATTATATCTGGAGAAACTCAAATCACTCTATTAAAGAACAAAGATATCTGCACATGCATGTTTATTGCAGCATTATTCACAATAGCAAAAACAAGGATCCAACCATGCTGCTCATCAAAAGTGGACTGGATAAAGAAAATGTTATATATTTATATAATGGAATATTATACAGCCACAAAGAAAAACACAATTATGAACTTTGCAGCAACTTGAATGGAATTAGAGTCTATAATACTCAGTGATTTATCACAGAAACAAAGATCTGAGTACTACATGTACTCACTCTTAAGCAGACCCTGAACATTTATTATAATACTATAAGAAAGGAATTGGCAGTATTGGGACACTGCCAGGGAAGGGGGGTATGCACATAACATCAATAAGGGAGGTATGCACATAACATCAATAAGGACACCCAAACTTTACCTGTACAATGACCACTTATATACCTAACCTGAATTGTACTCCACACCTATAAAATAAAAAATAAGTGGGGAAAGCAATAAAAAAAGAAAAACGAAAAAGAAAATCCATCTGCTCACATCATGTTGAAGGTTCAGCAGTTTTTGAACAGAGACAGCATACCCTGCATTCTTCACTCTCCCTATTTATCTGTTTTCTCCCCGAGTGATTTTTTTGTTTGTTTCTCCATTTGAAAAAACTCTCAAAGGGAAACATTTGGCTGATATGAAAGAGGTGAAACAAAAAAACAGCAGAATTACTAAAAGGTACCAACTTGACACGTTCAAAAAGTATTTTGAACAGTGTAAAAAGTATCTCAGTAGATGTATTGCATCAAATAGAGAGTACTTTGAAGGTGACTTTGAAGTATAAACATATGAAAATAAATATGAAATTATAAATAAATAAATGTCCCTTATATGTCCTTAGCAGATGTGTACAAGAATGTTTGTAAGAGCATTATTTATTATACCAATGACTGAAAACACATGCAATGTTCATCAAAAGGTGAATCAATAACATATCATGACATATTCAGGCCATGAAAGGCTATTCAACTATAAAAAATGAAGACAAACTTATGAATGGATACACCATATTTAAATGTGAAAAGATAAGCAAAATAAACAAGTTTAAAATAGTATATAGTATATAATATCATTTATATTTTATTCTGAAACAGTCAAAATTAATTTACAAAGATAAAAATGAGGATAGTTGTCACCTATGGAAGCTTTTATTACTTGTAGGATGAGACAAAGGCAATTTTTGGCTAATGCAAGATATTATACTTTGATGGCAGTATTATTTATATGAGTATAAACATCTGCAAAGTTTCCTTGAAATGCACATTTAAAATAAGTGTGTCTTAATGTGTGTAAACTATACTTCAGTTTAAAAATGTAAGATTATAACTAAAAGTTATTAGAGAGCTGCTTCATTACTATGATTTAGAATGGGAAAAGAATGATTGAAATACACATTTTTGCTTGATTTCATTTGCCATTTATATTTATTTTGCTTGAATTCATTTGTCATTTGCTTGATTTCATTTGTCAATTGTAATCACTTTTATAACATTTGTTATCCAAGAATATGTTTTTTAACAAATAAATCAAAGTTGCTACTAAAAAGATGTAATGTAGACTGGAATGTTGTGTTAAAGAATATGGAAGAAAAATAACATCCTTGCTGAAAGGTTAAAAATAAATCCTCAATAAAGACCCCGGCACTATGAATTACAGGAATTCCCAAGACAGAAGCTACATAGTTAATAATCAGTTTTTAATGTTGCAATTTATTTCATTATTTCTGGTTGAAAATATGCTATTAATGTATTTTAAATATATAATTTCTGACAATGTCTATTTTTAGGTGAATATAGGATTTCTATTTGATAATTACAGGCTTACAATTAATTTCACTGAATATTCTATCCTGAGAGTACAATGAAATTTAAAACAGTATGTGTTTATTGTATGCCATTTTTCTAAAATTTTATTTATAGCTTTATTATACAATGTTTTACATGGAAAATATGTAAGTTTTTAAAGAAAGTATAATTCATGTTTTTATGCAGGTCAAAAACATTGAATGATAATCAAGTTAAATTTTCTATTTTTGTGGTAGACATTGCTAAGATGCTTGTGAAATATACTTGAAAATGCATAGGATCTAGAATTAAAATATTTTGGTTTAAAAATCATGTACTCCTCTGCATTGTAGCTTATATAATTTTTTCTATGTTTTCCTTTTATTAAAGAGAGAAATGTCACTTAAAATTAAGATGGATAGTGGTAATTTACTTCACAGGCTTTTAGCACTTACAACCCTATATTAGTAGGTAAAAGGATGTTTTTGTAAGGCCAAAAACATGAAAAGTCTTGACGTATATCAGAGATAAAAAGAGCTATTTAGGTGAACATTGGATGTGTTATCTTTAAATAAACAAACATTTCTTAGATGGAAGATAAGAACATGTAGCGTCAAATGATCATGTTCCAGAGTCTTTTCATATTTATACATTTTTTACCACTTTCATATATTTATATTTATATATTTATATTTCATGGCTTTGTATTTAAATAGAGAACATAATACCTTTTATAATTAACAATGGAAATTATTTCAACTATCCATGAAAACTTTATAATTGTTCTTGTAAATCTTAATTTTATGAAAAGTTAAATGGCAACAAATGTGATCCAATTGAAATATCCCATTTGTTTTTATTGTAAAACCAAGGAGTTTCTCTGTAGTTTGATGGAATTGTTTTAGCTAAAGATCACCACATGAGTTAGCAATGCTGATCGTATACATGGCCTGAGAGAAGATGGTTGGGTTAGTGTCTATCAACAGTCATTATTTGGTGGTGATGATATTTTATTTAAAAATAATAAATAACATCTTTGATAATATATGTGTGCTATTTCTTCATAAACATTTTCCTAGCAAGGAGAACCAGTTGATAAAAATACACAAGTGATTACTATACACTGCACATTTTTAGGGAATAGTTTATTTGAGAAAGAGAACATACTGAATTGTCACTTTGTAGTTTACCTAAATTTTTATACTTAACCTAAATCTTTCAACTTAAACAAATAGTTTATTTAAAAACAAATTGACATTATTTTATTTCTTTACTTGAAAATCCAATAAAAGATGTTTTATAAATCAATAACCTAATTTTCAAAGAAATAGCAAGTTTATATTTCTCTATAGTAAATCTTTAACTTTTCTTGATATAGAGGGGAACTTTTGAAGGGGATTGAATATCTATCTTTCTTGTTGAGAAATTTACTTTCTCGCAAGTCCCAAGACCTATTTTTCTGGAAACTTAGAACAATACATGACTCATCAAATAGGAAAAAAAATACATGGTATTCTATAATTTTCACATTAAAGTTACAATTCGAAGTTATTTAATATTACTACTTTTCCTCTTTAAAGATTTTACTTTTTCATGTAGAGAAGAGAGGGGAATTATAGGAAGGAATTTTTTTATTTCTTTATTTTAATTTTAAGAGGAAGGTTCAGCTTATGTGCCACAAGTAATACAAAATATGTCAAACAGGAGTAGTCAGAATTACCACATGAGTTATATACACCAAAATTTCAAGAAAAAATGAAATACTCCCATTCTCAAGTTGAAGGAGCACAACAAACTCATAAATGCTTTTGGTTATTCTGTAGAGGGCAGCAAAATCTAGACAAAATAAATATTTTAGTACTACTGACAGGAACCATTTAGCAGCTGGTTTCTTCTATGAAGCACAGAGGTGAAATATACCTGAATTGCTTCAAAATTATCATCTTGGCTAATTAAAATTCTTT
Source organism: Cephalopachus bancanus (assembly GCA_027257055.1). Lineage (NCBI taxonomy): Eukaryota > Metazoa > Chordata > Mammalia > Primates > Tarsiidae > Cephalopachus > Cephalopachus bancanus. The sequence continues at coordinate 14,411,156 of JAPVLO010000005.1, read as the reverse complement.
ACATTCACAGCAGGGGTTGCTTGTATTCCCCTTTATCTAATCTCCTCCTTTATATACACAACTACTGAAGCTGAACAAAACCAGTGAGATAAAATTAACACACAAATTGTTTTTCCTCCCTTTGGGCAGGAAAAATCCTGTTTACAAGGAAAATGATATTATATATAAATATTTATGAAAAACAACAGAGTCAAACAAATTCATTGAGTTTTGTGTAAACTAGCAAAACTAACATGAAGTTGAATATTTGATACATTTATTAACAGTTCCACAGTGTGCAATAATAAAACTTATTTAGAAAATAAACCATTTGCTATCAATAATTAATTTATGTTGTGCCACTTGAGAGAATCTGAAGACTTCATGAACTGCTATTGTAAATTTATTCACGTTTCCTGTCCATCATGCAATGCATTCATTTTAGTATATTGTCAAAGGATGATCTCTCCATTTTCTTCACCCTCACAAAAGTTGTTTTGCAAGGAATTAGGAGAGCAAAGAAGATACATTATCTTCATTAGGATTCTAGAGGGAAAATTTAATCTAGTCAGAAGTATAAGTAGAATGGTTTAAAGTAAAGGGCAACATTTTTCATTTAATGAGACATCTACATCAACCTATAAAACCATGTGATTTTAAGACTGCAGAATTCATTATCTTTCAGGATTAAATTGCCAGCCTTTGTAAAAGATTATATTAAAAGCTTCTGGATTGTATTCTTATCTCATCTTCTTTGGCTTTATATTTCACCTATTGATTTTGTCCTAGGCATCATCAAACAAATAATGTGTTAATGTTAGACATTAATCATGATATTTCTTAGGCATGTCAAAGAATATGTAGATGGTAAATTAAAGAAAGGTAATATATGTGGAAATGTGTTACTAAAGTGTTAAAAATAAATGAAATGATAAAAAATGGCAAAAAATGAAATGATAAAAAAGGCAAAAACTCAAATAATATCAAATTAGCAATTAAAACTTTGTTATTACTTTCCTCTATTGAAAAATTTAAGTATTTTAGTTTTACTTTCTACATTTTCAACATTAATTTATTTATTTTATATTTTTTACCACATATTCAGTTACTTTTTCCATTAGAACACTATATGAAAAATTTTAGCCAGTATGGAGCATAAGATTTAAACCACAATGTTTATTTTCTTTCCCTAATTCATTATAAAGTGAAATATTGAGAGCTGGATACTATTATTATGTTGAAAAAAGAAGATTAATTTATGGTGATTATATTTCCTATTATTTAAGACATTTTAAAATCCAATTTTAATTCTCGTTCTTAGTTCTTTAATGTTTCAATATGACATGACAGAATAAGTTGTGGGCATTGTAGAGACCACATAAATATAGCTTTTCTTTATTCAGAAAATATTATGTACTGTTTTGTAAAAATTATATTTTGAGTGAAGGAAAACCTCCTGTCATTAAAAAAGTAGAGTTTTTTTTCCAGGTTATACTGATATATTTTAATATACAGGAATGATTGTAATGGGTCTTGAAAAAAAAGAAGACCATCTGGTACATTTTTTAAAAAGGACTGAACATGGAATCAGAACAACTCTGCTAAATTATGAAAATTAATTGACAAATTTTCAACTCTATTTCTAAAAATATTTTTACTTAGTCTTATTATAAATTTTCATTTTAGTGACTAATAACTTATCTACATCAGCAAGTTAGAAAACATATTTTTCAGCAATCGTAGGCTGCTTGTTAATAGTGGCAATGTTTCACTGGAGTATTGTAAAAATGAAAAAAAATTAAAGTCTTTGTACAAAGTTTTTCATAAAGTCTAATGCCAGATGTCCTTTGTTACCCAGACACTCTCTATTCAATCTCTATAACTGAAGATGTGTAGATAAATTGTTATAGTGGAATTGTTTCACGGATACACTCTCTCCGGCTATTTGACCTTGCTGTTCTATCTTAGGAGTCAAATCTATTTGTATACTGACCAAGAGATACATGCATCAATTTAAAATTACATTCCTTATACATTCTTGGACTTTATGTTTTCTTTAATAGAATAAAAAACAAATGTGCATAAATGCACCCACCCGTGTGTGCGTGTGTATTTGTATGTTCAGGTTTTTAATCATGCTTTCAAAACACATAATTCACATGCTTATATTGATCTTCACTTGGCTTAGAACCACTACACCAAACCATGTCTTCTCAACATCATAGTATCAGGAGTGTTAAATATATATAATGCATGATAATGAAACTTAACAGAACAAAATCTTCATGTAATCCCTCTTATATGTACTCCCCTAACTCAAGAATACCATTTGTTAAAACAATATATAGTCCTTCTTTCTCTTGTTCCTTAACCTTCCCAAACAGTTTAGAATAGTTTCTGTGGCAGGTTGAGTATTGTTTATTTTCATGCTCTTTATTTCTGAAATAAAGACTCACACTTTCTGACATTACAATTGCTGTTATTTCTACTTCAAAGCTCTGAAGTACCAACTTTTCAGAAAGTAATAAAATTGTTGATATTTTCATATAAAAGTATTGAGTAAAGGCTTTGGTAGTTCTGAGATTCACATTCAGATAAAATACATTCTTTAGATTAATATATATTCAACAGTTTGCTATTTGATTATGAAAATGTTACTGAAGCACCATTTTATGGACTTGAATTATGAGTCATTTTCCAGTGGCAGTGAGTAATGATCTGCTAGATTGCATTAAACAGTCTGCATCCTTTCATTACCTATTATAGAACCTTAGCTTATAAGCATAAGTTTATTTGTAAGATGAGGGTGTAGTAGATAAAATAATGACATGATAATTATTTTATTAACTCCTTTATGTATACATTTTACACAGAGAATGGAATTTTAAAACGCATTTCAGTCACTTCTTTTAACAGTTAGGAAGTAAGCATCTTACAGAGACAGTGGATTACTCAGGATAACGTAAACATGTAGTTCATGAATCAGAACCACATTTAAGTCTCTTTCTTCCAAGTTCACCACTCGTGTTACTAAAACAGTGGCACACTATATGGAAGTGTTGACTATTCCCTGCTCAGGCATGTGAGACTGAACAAAGAGCTAAATAAAATGACATTACACATATCCACACTCAAATTTCATCACTCATCAGTGTGACACTGCACAAGTCACTCAAACTCTCTGATCCTTGCCCTTATTTTCTTATCTGTGGGAAAAAAGGTTGGGCAACCCCTTCGGGTCCCCTCCCACTGTGGTAGCTTTCCTGTGCTCTCAATAAATCCTGCTTTCTCACTTAAAAAAAAGAAAAAAGAAAGAAAGATTAATATTATGTACTTGATAATGTATATAAAGCTTTCAGCACATATTTTCACTTGGTAAATATGCTATGTATATTTATTTTTATTATTATTGTTATTACTATTCCATTACTAATATTTTTATTTTTAGCTTAGTTTAGATAATGTTCCAGAGTAATTACTCTCCTCAGGTAAAACACTGAACAATAGTACTTTATTCTTATACTGAAATCTAGAAAATTTCTTCATATATAGTCATTCTCTTCACTATGAGTATATATGGTTATATAAATGTGGTTACATAAAATGAGTCTACACCAAAACATTAAGGTTAAATTTTTTTTTTTTTTAAATTCTTATCTTTTTTGTTTTTACACTAAGCTAAGTTGGTCATTTTCTCTACAGACTTTCCTGTGAGAATCTTGGAATTATTTCTTTAACATATCACTATTACATGTGCTGCCTCTTGAGGTGTCATTTGTGACAGATGATACTTTCTCACAGGTTGTCCCTATCTGTAATAATGGTTTGAAAAGAGAAACTTCTATCAGAAGCAACTCAGTGATCATGAGTAGTCTTCCAATGTTGGCAAGTCAGACAAATGCCACTTATTCTATTTTTAGACCTTCTTCCATCATTGGAATAATTTCAGTTTCTTTATTTTGTGTTCCCTAGAGATCTGTGAAGCTCCATTTGAATTAGCTACTGTCAAAATCATTGAATCTGTCAAGAATTCAAATTCCTTGCAGTTTGATATTAAATTTTACTTGTCATTCAAAGAATATTGAAGACAGTTTTCCCCAAATGAAGGTGGAAATGTCAAAAAATTCTCAGCTCCAACAATTTTAATACAAGATTAATAAGTGGCAATCAGTAATCTACTATCAGGTCATCTTTTCTTTATAAAAAAAATCTAGACATAAAAATATTTTGTTACACCGTGGGATTATTATTGCAAATATTTACATGTGAGAAAGGATCTATTTATGGAGTGGAGAACTGAGAAGATTCTGGCTGCAGGACAGCTTTCTGGCACAAGTGGACAAAAATATAAGTTGGAAAAGAAAGTAGATAATTTATGTAACTACAGAATTTGCTCTTTTAGGAGACTCCTAATGGCATCATTCTAAAAATTGTCTATAATAAAGAGCTAAAAGTAAGACAGAAAATTCAGACTTCTAATCTTACATTCAGAAATCCCACTCTTGTCTCTCAACCTCTCTAAATCTTATTCTCCAGTATACCTTTCTTTCTACCTCGTTAAAAATAGACAAACTTTTAACTCCAGCTGTATCAAGATTTTTTTTCCCCCTGCATTGTGAGGTCTAGCTAGTTGCAGTTTTTGTTTCTCACCTCAGCTGTGATTCAAAGCTATTGACCATTTCATTTGCTTTTCCTAATTATATTCTCCCTCAATCTACATTAGTGTTGATCTAAATGTTTTCTGTTGAATTTAGATTCTGAATCCAATGCTAAACACACTGTATTTGGGCAGAACAGAACATTTGTGATTTGTGACCCTTTGCCATGCATTGCCTTAAAGACAGCAATTCACAGTAACATTTAGAAACTTTTATAGCAGTTTGACAGAGTAATTGTATGCTGATTAAATTTAATATTAATATAAATGTGGGTGGTTTGAGTTTTGTGTTTTTTAATTTATGTTTTCTAATAATTCACTTGCATTTAGCATAATTGCCAATTTATAACACATTAGTTATTTTAAAAATTAAATATCCAAACTTTTACCACAGATAATTTGAAAACTCTGTTCTAATTCATCTCCAATTCACTGACTCTCAAATAATGACATTGGATGTTTGAATATCTCCATTATTTGTCCTTCCCGTTGAACTGCCACTTATGACAGATGATACTTTGTGTGTTTGTTTTGTTTTCACATACAGTGAAACAGAGGCCAGAATGTCAAAACTACACTGAAATACATCAGTAAGCAAGTTTGGATTGCATTTTTTTCTAGACTAAAGGCCCTTGAGCCAAATTTGTAAATAAAGTTTCTGATCTCACCATTCTGTTTACAGAAAATACTTGCTCAAATTATATGCCCCAGGGCCAGAGGAGGGAAAATTTTCAAAAAGCCAAAGAGAATTGAGAGAAATCACATTTGCTCAAAATGTGTGGGGTTGGAGCTGGCTCACAGCAACTGTCCCAGACTTTCTTGCATTGATGTAATAACTCTAGGTCTGTCTTTTCATGTGGGTGGAGAGACGACCATCTTAAAGTCTCAAAACGTTAGCTAACCAGTATATGACTATTAATAACCTGTCCATCTACCCAGACTAAAAATAAGAGGTTCTAGAGTCACTCTTAACCTCTACTTCCCATTCACAACCACAAGTAGGTATCCTGATCCAATCTACTCTACAAAGATTTATTCCTCTTATTTCTGCACCCCAATCCCATTATTATTATTATCATTACTATTATTATTACTATCATTATTATTTTTATTAATATTATTTTTTGACTTAAATCCAGACTCTCACCATTTGTCACTTAGGGCATTGCCATATGCACAACTCACATTCACTTTGTACATTTTCTAGTAAAAAGCATCTAAATGCAAATGTCTCCATAAGGGAGTCTTCAGCATTATGAAGTTTACTAAATCACTGGTTTCTACTTTTTAAAAGACACGTCAAAATGATTTTGTCAAAGACTGCAAAAGTCAGAACAAAACACCCAGCATATTTTTGGAAGCTTTTAAATGGAGTTTAGTGTCAACATGCCATCAAGCCTTATACCCTAATAATGTGACATCAGTGACAGCTTTAAATCTAATCTTAAATGAATAGGTTGAGCAGTATCGATGCTTTCTGAACCTTTATTTTGAATTGCTGAGGAAAGCAAAATTCGGTGAAGTTTCAGCTCTGTTGTCATACTTGGGAAGTAGTTAGACTATAGAAAGGGGTTTCAAACTCTCTCTTTAGTTAAGAATTGTGTAAATAAAATGCAAAGAAGTCCTAACGTTTCTTATTTCAGTGCAAACTCAGAAGATTCTACATACCATTGTATATTTGCTTAATGATTCTTAATAACAGATTGCTTCATCTTATTTTAAATTACTACCTGCAGTGTATCCACAAGATAGAAGCTATAAAGTTCTTCTGAAAACACAAACAACTTTTTTGTTCCATTAATCTATAATCAGCAAGGAGTAAAAACTGAAATGACAATGTGGGTGGAAGAATAGGATAGGCATTTGATTCAGGACATGCGAACAAATTATTCTTTCCAGCTACAGACAACTCTTAGCATTCTCCAAGGGCATACTCTATAGTGAATGATATCTTGAAAAATTTGAAACTATTACTTATGTAGTGTTTATTGGTTTTAAACCAGAATTCTTGACATAGTTTTTAACAATTTTGTCAGATACTTACTTATATATTTTAGTGAAATATGTAGATGACCTTTGACTTTATATTTATTTTAAAATATTTTCTTTTTATTTAATTTTTATATATTGTTTTCATAGTTGGGGAAATGAATTAAAATAAAATATTACACAGAGTTTCTGCACTGTTGTAGTACTCTCAAAGATATTGACTGACTATTAGCCAGAAAACTGGGGCTTGTCTAGATAGAACAGAGGCCATATGTTAAAATAGAATATGTTTCTTCTGGTTCTGATATTTTAATTCATGTATTTTCACATGTTTCTGAATTAAATGATAAGCTGTGGCTTAATTTTAAGTCTGGAAAATATCTTACTATCTTAGATTAAAGAGTGTCTTTGTCAGACAGAGTATTTCACTGTAATGTGAAGAATTTTGTGATAAAAGGCAGATGATTGTTATTGAAACTTTGCCAAGAGTAGCTAAGAAAACAGTCATTTTACCCAGTGAAGAGCAAACATTTATTAGGGTCATGTGCTGACAATATTACTTGTACTTTACAGTCATTAATATATTTAATCCTCACAGTAACTTTACCTAATAGGTGCTATTTTATTCTTTTTTTTATAACTAATATATGTCATCTATTTATTTATTTTTTATTTATTTTTTAATTTAATCAATATTTTTTATTATGATTTTGTGGGGTACAGTTAAGGGTTAGGTGTACAATTACGTTTCATTCAGGGACCCTGTTGATAAGAGGTGTTTCCCCATCCCCAGACAGATATTTGCGACTGTTAATCCCATCCCCCTTCCCCCCATAGTTTCTCAGTACCATCAGCCATTTTCTTATAGTATTACATTGGATGTTCAAGGTCCATTATACGAGTGAGAACATGTGATACTCGGAACTTTGTTTCTGTGAGAGGTCACTCAGTATTATAGACTCTAGTTCCATCCAGGTTGCTGTGAAATTCATGATTTTGTTCTTTTTTATGGCTGCGTAGTATTCCATCATGTATATGTAACACATTTACAATCAGAAAAACAAAAGATGAAGTCACATCTGACCCTGTAGAAATACAAAAGATCATTAGAGACTACTACGTACACTTGTATGGAAACAAACTTGAAAACCTTAAGGAAATGGAGGACTTTCTGACATCACACAACCTACCTAGGTTGGAACAAGAAGAAATTGAGACCCTAAATAGACCAGTAACAATCAAAGAAATTGACTACATAATAAGAAAACTTCCTACAAAAAAAAGCCCTGGACCAGATGGCTTTCCAGCAGAATTCTACAAGACATTTAAGGAGGAGCTAATACCAATCCTACTGAAGGTATTCCAGTCGATTGAAAAAGATGGAACTCTCCCAAATCATTTTACGAAGCCAACATCACATTGATACCCAAGCCAGGTAAAGATCCAACAAAGAAAGAGAACTACAGGTCAATATCTTTGATGAACATAGACACTAAAATTCTCAGCAAGATCCTAGCAAACCGGATTCAGCAATACATCTCAAAAATCATCCACCATGACCAAGTAGGCTTCATTCCTGGGATGCAAGGCTGGTTCAACATTCATAAAACCATAAATGTAATTAAATTCATCAACAGATATCAAAACAAAAACCACATGATCACATCATTAGATGCAGAAAAAGTTTTTGATAAAATTCAGCACCTCTTCTTTATTCTTTATAAAGATGTTGACACACTGAAAGACTAAATTATTGTCCAAGGTCTTGCAAATAGAAAAGGGCAGGACTGAAAGAAAATAAGGCTTACTTAGATTTTTCTGTCCTGGTATGCTTGCTCTAATTAACATAGTTACTATCCTACTTTTTGAATACTTATATATCTAAAGAAACTACTTTGTTACTCAATATGGCTTCATTCATTCATACCTTGCTTACTAAGAGCAAGAAATGTTACTGCATGAATCAGTTAAAATAGTGATTAAACCACACAAGTTCTCTGCTCTTATGAAGTTTACAGACATATCAAAAAGTCAATTAAATTGTAGAATCAGGCATAAATTAATATTTCATGGTATCAATACACAGTGAGGGTAAGGGAAATGAAAATATCTTGGGTTACGGTACCAAGAACAGCAGAACATTATGAAAAAAAATACTTCTTCAGGATAAATGGTCTTGAAAAGTGGACGTTTTGCAATTAGGCAAACAGAAATTAGAGATATACTAGAATTAGTATAATCTTTAAACTATGGTAATGAATTCTTGACTTTCTTGTCTTATGGAGATATAACTGGGAACTGTAGACTTTAAGCATAAGCCCTGTGGCAATGTTTTAGTGCTATCGCCTATGATTTGCTCTTGGAAATATTGGCAAGTACCAGGCAGTCTCATCACATTTAACTTAGGTTTCATCTTCTTTAGTTTGGAACTTTCATTACTTTACAGACAACTTGCTGTAAATTGGCTCTCAGAGACAAATATGTCCACATATGAATGGCCTCACATGGTGGAGCAGCTTGGCCCAGGACTGGTAATTTTCCTTAGGGGCTGGACTCTACATTTAGTATTTTACTTATCTCAGTGAAGTCTGAGCTGTAGTACATTTTTCAGATTCTCAGTAAAAACTAATGTTCAACTGGTAATGGAAAATGGAAAGCCTGAAGAACAACACTCAAGGTTATTTCTGTTTTAGCAGCTTCCGTCTCAATACATGAAAAATAAATGAAAATTGCAGAGTCTTATAATGTGCAGTCTCAGTTTATTTGGGATGAGTTATACTGGTGATACAAAAGAGACAATAATCTATCTGGCACCTATCAAAATACAATGATATAAAGATACTCAAGTTATAGATACTGCCATCAAGAATCTTAAACTAGAATTTACAATATAATGGATCATTGTGGATATACAAACAACTAAGTCTAAATTTGTGAGAAGGATTGTGATAGAGACCTATATAAAGTGCCTTAATAACAAGTAAGGCCATTGTTCTTTAAGATGGACGGGGTACATAAGGAACACTTAACCCAGAACTTGAAAGAAGTAAAAATTTGACAGATAACAAAGGGACAAGAGAGTAGAGTTTTTAAATTTTATTTTTAAAATTTTTTTAAATTGTATAGATGTGGAGTGCAACTCAGGGTTAGGTATACAAATGCTCATTACACAGGTACCCTTGTTTATGAGGTGTGTTCTCCTCTCCCTAGCAGTTTCCCACTACTGCCAATTCTGCTTCCCCTCTCCCCAAGCAGTTTCTCACTACTGCTAATTCCTTTCTTATAGTATTAAGATAATTACTCAAGGGGTCTGCTTATGAGTGAGAACATGTGGTACTCAGTTCTTAGTTTCTGTCATAGATTACTCAGTATTACTGACTCTAAGTCCATCCAAGTTGCTACAAAGTTCATAATTTTGCCCTTTGTTATGGCTTCATAATACTGTTTTGTGTATATGTACTGCGTTTTTAAAATCCAGTCCTCTTTTGATGGGCAACATGGCTGGTTCCATGTTTTTGCCACTGTGACCAATGCTGCGACAAACATACATGTTCAAGTATCTTTTTCATAGCGTGATTCGAGTTTCTATGTGTATATTCCCAGTACAGGGATTTTGAGGTTGTATGAAAGGTTGATTTTTTAAAAGCAAGACTTCTACCTATCACCATGCACAAAATCAACTGTAAATGGATCAAAGACCTAAACATAAAACCTCAAACTGTAAGTACTTTAGAAAATGCAGGAGACACCCTTATGGAAGCTGGAACTGGCAACCAATCCCGGTCAAAATCCAAGTGACCATGCCATAAGAAATAAGATAGACAAGTGGGACCTTATCAAACTGACAAGCTTCTGCAAAGTCAAAGAAACCCTTAAGAGAGAGGGGAGACAGCCCACAGACTGGGAAAAAATATTTGTCAAATGTATATCTGACAAAGGCCTAACATCTAGGATCCACCAGGAACTCATATGTGCTGATAAGAAAAAAAATAGCCCTATTACAAAGTGGGCAAAAGATATGAATAGACACTTGTCAAAAGAAGACATATGAGCAGGCAACAGGTACATGAAAAAATACTCAGTTTCACTAGTCATCAAAGAAATGCAAATTAAAACCACACTGAGATACCACCTAATTCCAGTCATATTGGCAATAATCAAAAACTCAAAAAATAACAGATGTTGGAGAAATTGTGGGGAAAGGGAACACTTCTACACTGTTGATGGGAAGGTAAGCTAGTACAACCTCTGTGGAAAACAGTTTGGTAAGAGAAAACTTATAGAAAGTAAAAAAGCATGCATAATGTGGGAGAGATATAAATAAAGTATATTTCAAAAATGACCCTTGAATTAGTGCAGATAAAATATAAAGTAGAATAAGGAATAGTGACAGAAGATCAAGTAAGCAAAACTGACCTGAGCGAAATTGCAAGATTTCTACTCTACTCCATTAGAAAAATCAACATATTTCTCTTTAAAAATCAGCTTAGTACAATCAAAATAAAGAACTTCTACATATTTAAAATTGTATCTAAAATGTCAAACCCTAAAAAAACTGCACACACTTTAATCTTCTTACATATGAATTGTGTTGAACTGACATACAACAAATATTATTTAGGCAAGCAAATTTATTTGAACTCATAGCTTACATTTATATTGAACCTTCTGGCAAACTTTGAAGCATGTGGATTGTGCAACATGTTGTACAATTGGTTATCAATGAAGTTTTATAGGTAATAGGAATTATCAGAATAAAAAAAGACAACTCTAGCATTCCATAGATAGTTCTGGCAATAAATATTTTAATAAATGTTTATCAGGCTGATTAACATGATACTTATTTTGCTTTGAGCTTGCTGACTTAAAGAAAGTAACTAAATTTACAACAAAACAATTGAGAAAATGTTAAAGTGGAAATGAAAAAATTGTTTTGTCTCATAGCGGAAACTAATGTTTGGCATTTTAAGATGAGGTTTACTACATTGTATTAATTTTCAATAGAGCAATATATTGATATTGATTTTCAATGTATGGAATGCAGTTTCTACATGTATTTGCCATATACATAAATGATGATATCTACACAATAATTAGTTATAGATCACAAATAAATGTGTAAAAACACAATTATTTGAAAGCATCCAAAAACCTTACTGAAAACAAATCTTAATTGTTGCACCATCTTGCCTTTTCTAACAGGTGAGTGTGAACTGATATATGGTTGAAAGTGGTAAAGTTAAAAAGTTAAGTTATATTGAGGGATTTCTGGCAAGATGGCAATGGGACAAGTCAGACTGTGAGAGTCTCCACAGAGGGTGGCTGCTGCAGCTGGTCCCACACACTGTGCTTGTTCTTCTGCCTCCGCAAAAGGTGGCTGCTACAGCAGGTCCCATGCACTGTGCTGCCACTGCTGCTGCTGCCACCATGGCCCTCAGCTCCCGGCCTGAGAATTCTGGGCTCCCCCTCTGGCTATGCTACCCTGCCCTACACCAGGCTCTGCCTCCCCTGGCTCAGTCCCTGGTGATGGTGGAACCAGGGATCAGCTGGAACCCTGAGCCAGTCAGTAGAGTGAGAAGATCAGGGAGGGCCAGGGAGGAGGCCCATGCCTGGTGAAAAGGTGCACACCACAGCCATGTTCTCTGTTTCAGGACCAGGCAGAAACCTGCATCACACCACTCAACTCCACCCAGCCTCCACCTTTTGACCTGAGTCAGTACATTTGTCTGTTATCCCTCTGACTCTTCTCTCTCTCCACCTTCCTCTTTCCCCTCCTCCATCCCTCTTCCATTCTTTTCCTCTTTCTTACCTCATTTTGCTTTCAGAGAGCAAACTTATACCCCACTGCATGGATAGATTGCAAGGCAGTGAGTAGGTGGTTCCAGGGTACCCATATACCTGTTGGTGGATACTGGGATTTGCAGATAGATTTTGAATCACAACTACCCCCTCAATTACATCTCAAAACTACAAAGAAGTGTAGTCCCCTGTCCACAGTTCAGCTTTAGAACTGAACAAAGCTAGAGGATTCACATAAGGATGAATAAGAGATTGATCAAACAGAAGTGAAAGCAACCCCACTATCCTTAAACAACAGAATTTAAAAAGGGGGGGAGAAGTGGGGAGGAAAATCTACACAAATGAAGAAAAATCAAAAGAAGAATACAGGTCTTACACAGATCCCTGGGATGTCAGACACTGAGAAAACAGACTTAGGATCACAAACAACAAATAGCCCCCATTTGACTGGTTACATAATACAAACTCAAACATCAAGATATTAATAGAATAAAAAGAACTGAGGAAATGCAAGAGGAAAATAGGAAGAAGTTGATAATAGCAGTGAAGAATACTGTGATTGAAATAAATAACAAACTAATAAGCATGGAAAGCAGAATTAGCCAAGAAGCAGAAAGAATCTCAGAGCCTGAGGAGGACCAAATTACAGAACTAACCAAAACTGTCAAAAACATAGAAAACAAGTTTAAAAAGACAGGAAAAAACCTTCAAGAGGAGCGATTATTTCAAGAGACCAAACCTAAGTGTAATTGGACTTCCTAAGGCAGAAAGAGAGACAGAGACCACCCTGGAACAAACATTCTATGAGGTCACTTAAGAAGACTTCCTTCATCTCATCAGTGATGTGAAAATTCAAACACAAGAGATCCAGAGAGCCCCAGCAAGACAATACATTAGAAGACCAACTCCAAGACTCATAATAATCTTCCTTAACAAAAGTAGGTATAAAAGAAAAAAATCCTAAAGACTGCAAAGAAAAAGGCCAGACTACCTACCAGGGAAGACAAATTAGAATAGGAACAGATTTATCTACAGAAATACTTCAGGCTAGGAGAGCTTGGAGCCCAATATTCAAAGTTCTCAAAGTTCTCCCCCCTTTTTTAATTCTTGGAGCCCAATATTCAAATATCTTAATGATATTCAAAGTTCTCAATTTCAACCATAAATAATCTACCCAGCTAAGCTAAGCTTTATCAGCGAGGGAGAGGTAAAATCTTTCCCAGACATTCAATCCCAAAGATCTTATGCTGCCTCTAGACCACCTCTCCAAGAAACTTAAGAAAGTATTAAACACAGAGAAAAGGAAAAAAGAACAACAACATTCTTCACAAGAGTGCAGGAGAAATATTGAAAAGACACATGAATCAACCCCAAAATCAAAAGAAACACAACAAACAGGAACAACAACAACTCTATAAGAATCTTATGACAGGGATAAACTCTCACATTTCAATAATTAGCCTGAATATGAATGGACTAAATGCACCACTGAAAAGACAGAGAATGGCAAAATGGATAAAATATCATCAGCCAACAATATATTGTCTCCAAGAAACTCATCTCACCAGAGAGGACACTCACAAACTCAAAGCAAAAGGATGGGAAGCAAAATTTCAGGTGAACAGAACACAAAATAAAGCAGGAGTAGAGATCTTAATTTCAGACAAAATACTCTTTAAGTTACAAAAAAAAATTAAAAAGATACAGAAGGTCACTGCATAATGATAAGAGGTTCAATCTATCAACAAGAAATATCCATCCTAAACATATATGCACCCAACATAGGAGCATCAACTTTCATAAAGCTGCTTCTAGGCAACTTATAAAAGATATTGACTCTAACACTACCATAGCATGGGGCTTTAATACCCCACTCATAATCCTAGACAGATCACCAGGACAAAAAATCAGCAAGGAGATCAGGAACCTCAATGTGACTCTTGACCAAATGGACTTAATTGATATCTACAGAACACTCCACCCAGTGACCATAGAATATACATTTTACACATAACCACATGGAACATACTCTAAATAGATCACAAACTTGGTCATAAATCAAGCATAAACAACTTTCATAAGATTTAAATTTTGCCATGCACCTCCACAGACCACAGTGGAATAAAAATAAATACCTACACCCCCAAACCCACAAAGACATGGACACTAAACAGCATGATGCTAAGCAACTCCTGGGTCAACATGGAAAACAAAACAGAGATTAAAAGATAACTGGAAACAAATGAAAATGAAGAAACATCTTACTAAAATCTCAGGGAGGCCATGAAAGCAGTAGTAAGAGGGGAATTCATATCTTTACAAACACACATGAAGAAAATGGAAAGATCACAAGTTAACAGCCTAAAAAGTCATCTAAGGAAGGTGGAAAAGCAAGATCATCAAAACCCTAGCTTCAGCAGAAGAATCCAGATCCCCAAAATAAAACCCCAAATCTGGGACATAGAAGACAAAAAGATAATACAAAAATATCAATAAAAAAAAGCTAGTTCTTTGAAAGGATAAAATTGACGGTCCTCTAGCTAGACTGACCTAGAAAAAGAGTGAAAAGGCCCAAATAAACACAATCAGAAACACAAAAGATGAAGTCACATCTGACCCTGAAGAAATACAAAAGATCATTAGAGACTACTACATACACTTGTATGGAAACCAACTTGAAAACTTAAAGGAAATGGAGGACTCTCTGACATTACACAACTTCCTTAGATTGAAACAGGAAGAAATCGAGATCCTAAATAGACCAATAACAATCCAGGGAGTTGACTATGTCATAAGGAAACTACCTACAGAAAAAACCCTGGACCAGATGGCTTTCCAGCAGAATTCTACAAAACATACAAGAAGGAACTGATACCAATCCTATTGAGAGAATACCAGGCAACTGAGAAAGAGGGAACTCTTCCCAAATCAATTTATGAAGCCAACATCACATTGATACCCAAGCCTGGTAAAGACCCAACAAAGAAAGAGAACTACAGACAATATCCTTGATGAACATAGATGCTAATATTCTCAACAAGATCTCAGCAAACTGAATTCAGCAACATATCTCAAAAATCATCCACCATGACCAAGTAGGCTTCCTCCCTGGGATGTACATTGGTTCAATATTCGTATGACAATAAATGTAATTAAATACATCAACAGATGTAAAAACAACAACCACATGATTATATCATTAGATGCAGAAAAAGCTTTTGATAAAATTCAGCACCGCTTTTTGATAAAAACTCTCAGAAATCTAGGTATAGATGGAACATACCTCAAAATATTGAGCCATCTATGTGAAACCCACAACCAGCATACTGCTAAATGGACAGAATTGAAACCATTTCCCCTGAAAACTGGAACAAGACAAAGATGCCTACTCTCACTCCACCTTTTCAACATAGTTTTGTAAGTCCTAGCTAGAGCAATCAGAGAAGAGAAGGCAATCAGGGGTTTCTAAATAGGAAAAGAGGAAGTGAAGTTATCTCTCTTTGCAGACGACATGATTCTGTACCTTGTAACTCCAAGAGAATCTGTCAAAAACCTCCTTGCACTGATAAAGGACTTTGGAAAAGTCTCAGGGTATAAAATAAATATGCAAAAGACAATCGCATTTCTATACACCAATAATTAACAAACAGAAACCCAAATAAAAAGCACAATTCCACTTACAATAGTCACACACAAAAAAAGAAATACCTTGGCATATTTCTAACCAGAGATGTGAAAGACCTTTACAATGAAAACTACAAAACACTGCTCAAAGAAATCAATGATGACACAAACAAGGGAAAAATATTCCAAGTTCATGGATTGGTAGAATCAACATTGTTAAAACATCCATTCAACCTGGGGCAATCTAAAGATTAAACACAAAACCCATCAACTACCAGCAACATTCTCTCAAACTTAGAAACAACATTATAGGAATTCATATGGAAACATAAACTACCAAGAATAGCCAAAACAAAGCAGGAGGTATCACATTCCCAGACATTAAACTTTACTGTAAAGCTGCAGTAATCAAAACAACCTGGCATTGGTACAAGAACAGGCATATAGACCAATGGAATATAGAATTGAGATTCCAGAAGCAAAACCTCAATTTCTCGACCAACTCACCTTTGACAAAGCCTACAATAACAACCACTGGGGAGAGGAGAATCTATTCAGTAAATGGTGCTGGGAAACTGGCTGACCACATGCAGAAGATTGGAACAGCACTCCTACCTATCCCAATACACAAACATTAACTCTAAATGGATCAGAGGCATAAATGTAAAACCTCAAACTATAAAAACCTTATAAAATGTAGGAGACACTGCTATGGAAATTGTAACTAGCAACTAATTCCCGATCAAAACTGGAAGTGCCTAGGCCATAAGAGATAAAATAGACAAGTGGGACCTTATCAAACTGACAAGCTTCTGCAAAACCAAATAAACTATCAAGAGATCAGGGAGACAGCCCACAGACTGGGAAAAAAATATTTGCAAGTCCATGTCTGACAAAGATCTAGTGTCTATGATCTACAAAGAACTCAAATGTACTGAAAAAGAAAAAACAAACAGCTCCATTACAAATTGGGCAAAAGATATGAATAGACAGTTCTCAAAAGAAGACATATGAGCAGCCAACAGATACATTAGATACATGTAAAAATGTTCAGCTTCATTAGTCATCAAGAAGATGCAAATTAAAACTACACTGAGCTACCACATAACTCCAGTCAGAATGTTCATCATCAATAACAAAAAATAACAGGTGCTGGAGAGAATGTGGCAAAAAGAGAACACTTCTACACTGTTGGTGGGAGTGCAATCTAGTACAGCCTCTGTGGAAAACAATGTGACAATTCCTAAAAGTTCTAAAAATGGTCCTTCTATATGACCCCACAATCCTCCTACTGGGAATATACCTGGAAAAACTCAAATCACTCTATAAAAAAAGATACTTGCACACAGATATTTATCGCAGCATTGTTCGCAATTGCAAGAACATGGAACCAACCGTACTGCCCATCAAAAGAGAACTGAGCCGGGCTCGGTGGCTCAGCCTGTAATCCCGTGCCTTTGGGAGGCTGAGGTGAGTGGATTGCCTGAGCCCGCGGGTTCGAGACCCACCTGGGCAGCGAGACCTCATCTCTACAATAAATAAAAAAATCAGCCCGGTGTGGTGGCGCATGCCTGTAATTCCGGCTACTTGGAAGGCTGAGGTGGAAGGATCGCCGGAGCCCAGCAGGTCGAGGCTGCGGTGGCCGGAAGCGGCCACTGCACTCCAGTCTGGGTAACAGAGTGAGACTCCAACTCAAAAAAAAAAAAAAAGAGAGAACTGGATTTTAAAAAACGTGGTACACATACACAATGGAATATTATGCAGCCATAAAGAAGAACAAAATCATGAGCTTCACAGCAACCTGGATAGATTTAGAGTCTATAATACTCAGTGATTTTTCACAGAAACAAAGAATTGAGTATCACATGTTCTCACTCATAAGTGGACCTTAAATAACTACTGTAATACTTTAAGAAAAGGATTGACAATTGACTGTAGTGGGAAACTGCTCGGGGGGTGGGGGGTTGGGATTGACAGTAATGGAAATCTGCCTGGGGAAGGAGGGGCACACCTCATCAGTAAGGGTACCTGCACAATGAATATTTGTATTCCTAACCCTGAACTGTACCCCAGAATTTTAAAATAAAAAATTTAAAAGTTAAAAAAACACAGCAAAGTTACATTGAAAGGTGAATACTGTGCACTGCAGTGGAGAAATCTCATACAAAAGATGCAATTATTCCTGTAAAAGAAAACTTACATGTGTCCAAGACTTCGTTGGCTATTGATAGTAAAGAAAAGAAAGTAACTTCAAAATTCTTCTATAGACACACACACACACACACACACACACACACACACACACACACACACACACACACTAGGAGCCTCATCCAGGAACCTTGTGATTTTTGCCCAATTGCACTTAACATTTTTAAACTGTAAAAAATGTGTTTTTAAAAAATTCATCTGGAAATATTTTAGTGTTTTTCACAAATCATGTCATTACAATATGAATTTTCCTATTATTTTCTTCTTTATATTCAAAATAAGGAAGAACAAGAGGAAGGGAGGGAGGAGAGGGAGGGAAAGAAAGGGGCGGGAAGAAGGAAAAAAGGAAGAAAAGGGACAGATAAATTCAGGTTTTCTTTACAAAACTAACCTTATGTTAGTTTTCTAATCAATGTTAGTAATTTGTAATAACATGACAGTGTTTTAAAATGCTAAACATTTTTGAAAAATACTTTTTAATTCATGAGTTTTGTACCATTAAATTATCTGAATTAATGGAAATGAGTAAGATTGTTCAGTGTTGTAAAAACTATGAAGTCAAAGCGAAAGTTGCTTGCATATCCTACATTACCATAGAGAAGGTTAAGGAAAACAGACACGGTCCTACCAAAAGAAGACCTAGACATATACACCCACCCAAACATATTTAGTGAAAATGGAGGGCAATATTGTGCACTAGGATCCAGGAATCTCACGTAAAACAAGTCAATGCTTTTTTATTCTATAAGATGACTTATATCTACCCCAAGTGCCAGCTTTTGATAGGAATAGAAGACAAGAGAAACTAAACTAACCAGATATCACACACACATATGGAGACACATGCAAAACACACATACATATGTATGTATGTACATATTTTTTATTAAGTTGGAGTCTCACACTGTGGCACAATCACGGCTTGCGACAGTCTTGGCATCCTCCCACAGCATCCCTAGTAGCTGGGATTATAGGAATGTGTCACTACACCCCGAATGATTTTTTAATTTTTTTTGTTGAGATGAAATCACTATGATTGGTCTCAAACTCCTGTGCTCAAGCAGTCCTTCCATCTCAGTCTCCAAAAGTGCTGAGATTATAGGCATGAGCCATGGTGCCTGGGCCAGACATTATAATATTTAACAGTCACTTACACATGTGGAGAAAAAGTCTGACTTAAGATGAAAATTACTCAGATCTTCTCTATTTCAGTTAAATAATAGATAACAATATGCTCTACTGGAATGAAGAGAGAGAAAAGAATTAGATCAATTGCCACCAGTTTGATCAATTATTAATGCATATGCAATTTAATATTCAGCTCAGAAGTTTAGAGAAAGGCACATTATAGTAGTAAACCAAGAGTTAAAAAAATTAAGTTAACGCTATTGCTCCTTGCTTAATTTAAATTAAAAACGATTTTAAAAAACAAACAAAAAAATGATTTAAGTTAAGTTATGCCTATGTTAGCAAATATCTTTCCCTATAACATAACATACACATAACTGGGTTAGAATAAAGCAAACCTAGAAAAACAACATCTGTGGACATGTTGAAACTGTCCAGAAAGATAGAAGACAGAAAAGCAAGAAAGATATTAGCAAAATATGGCTGAAAATGGTACTGAGCATTATATTTATTAGATTGCATGATAGACTTTAACGGAGATGGTGATATTTCACTCCATTATTTGAATGGAATCAAATAGCTAAAATAGATCCTGAGAAATTTTTTGTTCAAACCCTTTGTCTAATGGCAGATGAATGTGTAAACCATGCAGGAAAGGGTTTTGTTGTAGTTGTTGTTGTTGTTGGCTTGTTTTAGATTTTTTTGGTCTCAGACATATCCAAAACCTATTTTAATAACTTATTTCTGTGTTTTGTCTTTTGCTGGCTTATTTTTTCTTTCTACTTAAAAATCATACCTGTTGAGAATAAAGTATCCACTATGTTGCAGACACTGCAGACTTTGTTAGATACAAGCAAAAAATTAAAATTAAAAAAGAAAGAAAGAATTTTGGCACCATTCCTGTGATAATTATAATCTAGAAAACTCTTAGTTGAAATTGAGACTTTCTGCACAACTATTAAAAAAAAAACTAAGGAAGAAAATCCAGAGTATAGATTTATTATTATTTTAGCCCTCATTTACTTAGATTAAAGAAGAAATTATCTCTTTTTAGTAATTATTCTAGCATCCTCAGTTATTCCTTGTTTCAACACAGCCATGACTGCAATTTTTAAAATAAGATGCCAATCCCTAATAGGACTTGATTAGCATAAAACTCTGCTAGAAACTTTTAAAATTGATTTCATGTAGATTTCTTTTATACTGTACCCAAATGTTTTACATTGCAAAACCTTTTTGGAGATCGACTATAAAAATATGTTAAATAAAAAGAAACATTGCCAGAAATTTGCATATTGTTTTTTTTTTTTTTTCTTTTTTAGCCTACTTCTCAGAGTGTTGAATCAAGATCACATTGTTTGGGTATGCAGCTATAAACAAATGTCCTCACAAACCAAGCAAACAAACAAATAAAAACTAATTTTGCTTTTTTGTGCCATCGTGTATTACACATATATACATAATAGATATGAATGAAATCAATCCCCAATCAACTGTCTAATTTTGCCTTATTGTGTACCTCTTGCTTAGATAGATTGATGCTGATTCCCAATGTGTCAAAAAATAATGAGACAACAAATTATATCACATAGTTTTGTACAGACAATTTTCTTACAAAGAGCCTAAATGTCATGTACCAAATAACCGAAATTTTACTTTTTTTGCTTTGTAACTATAACATTTTCATTTATTGCATAATGTATATATTGTTTTATGACTGGCATCAACCTCTAAATACTTTTTGCTTAACCCACTCACTTATTTTCTGAATTTTTCAGAAGCACTTATTTGATGTATTTTCCTTTCAAGATGAAGAAAGAGATCATATCAATTTTCTTTTTCTTTTTTTTTTTTAGCTTAGAAAATATAGTAAACTTTGAAAGTAAATTAGAGAGAGAGAAAGAAGAGGTTCAACTTCCCAAGGTAGGGGAGGGGACCAAAGCTTAAGAAACATGGCCTGGCCACAGTTCAAAGAGCACATGGCCACACCACAGCTTAGCAAGGCCAGGCAATGGCCTCAATGGCCTAAAAATGGCCAAGATCCTATAATTTTCCATCTCCACTACCTATTAGCTGAAAGATTCTAGTCAAATTACTTAACTATTTAATTTAGCTTACAATGTTACAGTGTTATTCTGAAGATCAAATAGGCATACACATGTTATTAGAAAAGTGCTCAGTACATTACAAATACTCAAAAATAGCAACAATTCTTATTTTAAATATTGTTACTATTATTGCTGATTTTGAAAAAAAAATACAGATATTTCCTATTAAGTGACTTTGAGTCCTCTTTGACAGCATAGAGAATGGACACATTTTTCAGATTATACAAAAGTTCCAAAAAGCAATAAAAAAACAAAAATAGAAAATGTAAAATTGGTTCTGGATATAATCTAGACTTCATGTATTGTACACATTATTTTTTAGGACAAACAAAAGATATTTTTACATTTTGAGAGGTTATTTTGTAAATGTAATATGGGTTTGGTGTTGACTTTCTATAGCATTAAAACTTCCAAGAACTTTATTACTAAGAAGCTAATTTTCCAAGTGGAATTTTCTAGATCTGGACAAAATGCATCAACATTTTATGAATTTTTTTCATATACAAACAAGACATGGTATTTCCAATATATTTTGAATATGTATAATGCGAAGTTATTTTTCCATAAATAGTATGTTGAAAAAATAATCTATAAATAAGAAATTTTAGAACACCAAATAATTTCATGTATTTTTGATTCAAATGACAATTTGTCATTTTTCTCATAAGGTATGCCATATATAGTGGTATAGCTATTTCTAAAATCATACTTTCAAATTTATAAATCCATGGCAAATATTGAATTAATTATAATTTTAAATGTAACTGACAATTGTTTCTAGAATGCTATGTGCAAGGTACTAAGTGACTGGTGGCTCGTGGAATAACTTCATCTTTTGTTTCAAAATCAACTCGAACTTCTTAATACAGAAAATTTTGTTATTTATTTCTCTGAGATAATTTTAAATGTACCTGACATTGAATCTTATTGGATAAAAATTTTGTAAGAAAAAGTCCCGATTCCAAATTTTAAACATTTTAGATAATTTTTGATGACCTTATCTCATTATTGAAACTTAGATTTATTTTTTAAACTCTTTTTTAAAACTAATAAACATAAAACATTGAGTTTTATAATTTAAGTATTTCAGTGATGATATTGCTAGACATAGCATGTTTAAGCAAACATACATAGGGACATAAAACCACCTCACAAATAAAAGCAAGATATTATGGTTCATGAGTATGTGTGCATTAAAGAGGAGAGGATGAGTTTATTCAAAGATCACTTGTTTATAAAATATAGTATATGAAAACATGGATTTAATAGCACATGTATGCTGAAGGTACATTTTTTATTTCACCTCTGCAACCGCCTTCACAGTCTTTCCTCATGGTCTGACTTCTCATTATTTATATCTCGGTTTAAATGACCTCCAGATAGTCCTTCCTTCCCTGTAAAAAATAGTATATCTATCCCTCTACTCAGCTTTCCTTTTATAATTACAGCAACCAAAGCTATGTTATTTAATTTGTTTTTACTCAGTATACTCCCCAACTAAATTGTAAGCTCTAAGTAGACAGCGACTGTATTTTTATAAGCTGTAATGTCAAGAGCCTCACAGGAGGTACATGCTCAATTAATGGTAGCCACTGAGTAGCATATTAAATTAGTACAGGAACTACTCTTAAAAGTTTTCACCAACCAGGATGTTGTCTTAATTTTAAGACATACTTACTTGGAATACAAGAGTGCTTTGTTTTGTTGTTAACTATCTATGCAAGCTTTATAAAATTATTTAGTTTCTCTTCCCTGGCTCTCTTATGTTCAACATGAGTAGGTATATGATTATGTTTACTCTGTAATAAAATGTCTCTCTCTAAGATATATAAAATCTAAAAGGTTGAAAGTCTGAATTCTAATTCCAGTTTTGCCACTTACTAAGCCCAGTTCTTCCGAGTGTAAAATGAGAATAATAAAACTTTCTCAAATGAATTGCCAAAGCACATAACCACAACAGCCTAGCCTCTGTATATCCTTGATATGTTAAATTTTCTTTTAATGTGCTTTTCAGTTCTGAATAATTAACAGTTTACTTATATAATTTTAATGTTAATGCAAACATGAAGAAGATGAGCATTATTAAGCCAAGTCCTTTTAAAAACTTTCCTCTGTTTGGATCCTGGACAGTACTCAATAAGCCACGGGCCAGGTTATAATCTTAAATAATGAAAATACCATACACAGATCTACTTCTGTGCAATACTCATTACAACTTCTTAAAATCAATCTTCTTAGTGGCGTGCATCTCTGGAGAAAACTGATCCAGAATAAGTCTGAGTATGGCTATTATTGCTGACTGTAACTCAGAATGACTAGGGAAAGAGCATTGGATTATATGGCCGGGAACACGTGACCAGTGAACTGTCATTGTATTAGCAGTGAGGTGCACTGACAGGTGTATTGGAGCTGTAAGTAGTATCAAATATAACCAGGGCATTATGCAATAATAAAGCAGTAAAAAAGATCTTCTCTCTGAATGTAATATTCACTTCTGTCTAAAATCAGAAAATATACATATGTGAACTTCAGCATACTGACAATGACATGACAGAAGTTGGTTAAGTTTGTGATGAAGCAGCTCCTGGCTCAACTCTAAATTTAGTCATCTCTGACTGCAAGATACTGCTGATGAAGCTCTCAACTTATTTTGCATAGCCATCCAAATATTATTTCAAGACAAATTCTAAATAGATATTTTAAACAGCCTCCACTAACATGTTATCTTTTTTGTTGACATCAACTTGTAAATGTCATAAGATGGTTAAAATTAGTCTTAAATTCGCATGTGTTTTCTTCTAAAAAAGGAGCACCACACATACACCCTTATTTTAATGACACATTTCATGTTGAAATGAGGGGAGAAGTTGAGAAAAGCAAATAAGTTTAAAGAAGCTAACTTGGGGTAATGGATTTCAAAGGAATAACATGCAGTAGTGCGGTATTCTTTCTCACACACCATCAGGTCTTCTGTTACTCTGTGTAAAAGAGTTCGATTAAATTTGAAGCTTTCCTTCATTTTCACTATAAAATATTGATTTGAGTCATAAAGTCTGGTAGTTAATAATATTATTGCCAAGGATTTTTGATTCTCCCCACTTGTGAGCACATGACTCTTCCCTCCTGTTTCTCAATGTTAGGTGTGCCCCGTAAATTGCTTTGGTAATGACATATGAGCAGAAGTAGTGTGCGCGATATCTCGGTTAAATCTTTAATATTCAAGGAAGCATTAAAATGCTTTCTGTCACTATAAACTAGTTTCTATTTTATAGTATTTGTATATATAAAATTATATGGTGTGTGTTCTTTTGACTGACCTTTACTACTCTACGTATTTTAATATTCATTCTTTTTGTTGAATATCTCAGCAGTTATTTATTTTTTTATTGCTGAGTTCTGCAAGAAAGGACAATGCTTCAGCTCAAGCAGTCAGGCAGAGGCCAGATTCCTTCTTCTATCACATTCTTTGTACTAGTCTTACCCTCAAGGATCAGACAATACCAGTCAACACTGAAGGCAATCTATTTTATTCAGTCTTTCAAATCAAATGCTAATTTCCTCTGGGAAAACTTTGACAAATACTTCCAGAAATAATGTTTAGCCAAATTTCTGTATACCCTGGGATATGGTCAAGCAGACCAAAAAATTAACCCTTTCACTCATTCATCAGTAGATTAACATTTGCACTATTTCTACTTCTGTCAAAATAAATCTTCTGTAAACATTCATGTACAAGTCTTTGCATATACATATACTTTTATTTCTCTTGGGTAAACACACAAGACAATTCTAATATATCTTCCAAAGTGATTGTATCATTTTATTCTACAACCAGTAGTGTATAAGATATTCCTTTCCTCCACATTTCTACCAAAAATCATTCTAATACATATTTTTGTTTTTAATTTGCATCTCTTTAACTATGTTGGTGATGTAGAGCATGTTTTTGCGTGCTCATCTGTCATCCTCATATTTTTGGCAATGCATCAGGGCAAAATTTTTCCTTTTTTTTATGTTGGTTGTTTGAGTGCTCTTTATATATTATGGATACAATTTATTTGGAAATGATGTTACAAAATTATATTAAGCTTTTTAAAGTTCATCATATCAGAAATCCCATGATAATTTATTTTATGACTTGTGATATTAGTCTTGACAACTTGCTTAAGTTAGTATCTGCCAGGTTTATTCATTTAAAATACTATTTTTCCCTTTGCCATCAATATATATCTGGGGTAGACATTTTGAAGCTAAGTAAATGTCCTGTTTATTCTAAAACTTCTATCACTAATTTTTTTTGCTATGTCATAAGGTGCACATATTTTGGAGGTACATGTGATATTTTGATGCTTTTACTTGTACACATATATGATTTTCTCAACTAATTTTGACAACCATTGATGGCTTTTATCCAAAATAATTACTACTTTGGTGTTTGTCTGGGAGTGGTTTTCTCTTTCCATTTTCTTTTTTCTAAATTTTAAAATTGAAATTATTCTGCGAGAAAGAGCTATTTTTCTCCCCCATTTATTGGTTTATTCATTATTCATTTGTATCAATATGGACTACTCATTGATTATTTAATTATAGGTGTTATAATCCAAACTTTCATTATTTTATTGTTCAACTTATTTGGCCTTTAGAATCTATTCTGGTTGACTCTTGTCTCTTGTCAAGCCATCATTCTTTTTTTTTTAAGGAAATATGTTTCATTTATTATAGAGATGTATAGTCCTCATACAACATAGGTTAAAAACATGAAAGTGCATGACATTTTTACTGCAATTGAAATCAAAAGACGTTCTTGATTAGCAAGAGGTTCTTGATTGGTGACGCAGAGACATAATTTTTGAAAGTCTTTAAAGGATATAAGCCATCAATCTTTTATGAGAACCTTCTTACTTTCTGGCTTGCCAAGATGTTTTAGATGCATCTTTTATTTTACTTACCTAGCCCTGAATTCAATCTGTATTTTGAAATAAAACCCAATCTCTTTTAAATTGAAAATTGGTATTTGAAGAAAAAGATTGCAGCACTAGTTGTGATCATTGATACTGGAGTAGTGTTAATACAAGGCCTTCTCAGTAGGCAGAGC
The DNA here is from genome assembly GCA_027257055.1 of Cephalopachus bancanus. Taxonomy (NCBI): domain Eukaryota; kingdom Metazoa; phylum Chordata; class Mammalia; order Primates; family Tarsiidae; genus Cephalopachus; species Cephalopachus bancanus. Next base: position 14,384,566 of record JAPVLO010000005.1, on the reverse strand, counting down.
TAGAGAATATATGCATATCTATCTATCAATCTATCTATCAATTATCTTGTTATTATTCATCTATAAAATCTCAGTTCATACTTATAACTTCAGTTCTTTCGTTTGAGCTTTTCCCTTTTTTTATTTGCAACTTATTTCTCAGACATTTAGATAGCCAGCTCTTATTATCATGATATATCTAAATATCTGTTTGATGCTAGCATATAAATAATTTAGCAAATGTTTATCTACTTTTTAGTATCTATTTTAATGACTTTATTATTCAGATTACAGCATATATTTATAGGCACGGTTTTTGCTTTGCCTTATTTTGTTTTTGTCTCTACCCTATTTTATTTCCAATTCATCTTTTTCTTTCACACTAGATTATAAATTTTTTTTATCATCTTCTTCAATATCTCCACTGCCTAAAAAGTAACTAGAACATAAAAGTGGTGTTCAATATATGTCTGAGAAGAAATAGTTGCTTAAAAATTAAGGTCTACTTACAGCATTGTAAAAGTTTTATAAAGACAGATGAAATAAATTTGTTCAGTTAGAAATTATATAAAAACATTAAAATTAACATATAATTAGATATCTGCATTGAAATATATCCTGAAAAAATAATAGTTTTTATCAAAAACTGAATGTAATGTAAAATGAATCTCAATACAAGTGTTTACAGAGTGACTTTTGTTTGTTTGCTTTTTCTCCTAATTTATAAATTATAAAAAGTGTTAGTTCTTTGGATAAAGATTTGGAAGTGAGTCATTATACTGCAGTCTCCCATTCTGCCAACATCAATAAAACAATAAAGCTTTTTGGTTTTGGAATCCTCAGGGACAGTCATGAACCTGAACTTGATGCCCTTCAAAAAATTGATTTCTGAGGAAACTCTGGAGTGAGCTACAAAAGAAAGGGAGTAAACTCCCTTAACTATCTTAACCAGACTTTCTGGATGTCAGAAGGTCAAATATACTGTATAGATATTTGAACCTTTTATACAATCAAACTGTTACCTTCCATGAATTGTTCAGGCTCTTGATCACTGCTCACACTAGGGAGCAAAGGCAAAATAAACCTCTTCATATACTTAATAGCATTTAAAAATAAGGAAATGAAATGACATTTAAGTAGATTAAATGTATTTTGCATTTAATATTTAAAAAATATTTGCATTTAATATTTTAAAAATATTTGCATGTAGCTATCAATGATGAGTTGCCTTTTTCCTCATTTCTTTTCATTTTTAAAAAATTAAATGCATCATAAAACTAACATTATAGATAATCAAGACCTTGCATGGTAGGAGAGGAAACTAACAATAGCTGCAGCTGCTAAGGGTAGCCAACATCACTTAACAAGTCCTGGCTCAGAGAAGGCCATTAGTAGATCCTCCACTGGTGGCAGAAACCCAACAGGTAATAAGTTGTGACTCTACTACTTGAAACGTGCTGTGCTGTGTTTACTGACGAGGTCTCATGGGAACCGATACAATAATTCTTTACTGAACAAATGATATGGTGTATGGTTATTTAGAAATGCACTACTAATTCTAGTAAAGGCAACTGAGCTATTATTGATTAAAGCCATGAAAGGGAATTCACTTCCATTAAATTTTTCAATTTATTTATAATCTTATTGTTTATATAAGGCAATGTAACTATGGTACCATCCTAATTCTTAAATGTCAAGGATAATTGTGACTTCATATTTTGTATGTGCAAGAAATGTGACCTAGTATTTTCTTTCTGTTACCAACAGGATTCTATTTATTCACCGAAATTATGCAAAGACTCTATCTTGGGTTCAGAAAAATGTTAGGGATGGCCTTCCAAGTCAACATGAAATACCACATGGAATCACAAGGTTGGGCCTTAAATTCAAGTAGTTTTGCAGTTTTTGTGTGTTCTTTCTTCACATATAAGACCAAGGTACTGAGCACCCTACCCCTTCAGGTGTGCTGTGAAGCCCATAAGGTCTTCTGAGTTCCTCTTCCTCCCACATCTCAGGTGCTTCTGCCATTGTGGTAGTAGTATCTCCATTCCTTACGTAGAGAAAAATACTTGCTTTCATTCTTTGCACAAAGTTTTTCTTTTTAATTGGCTTTGTGTTTTTCGCTTATTTTTTGTTTTTGTTTGGTTTCTATTGTCAGCTTTATTTTATCTTGTTTTCTCAATTTTTCAAGCTCCATGAAAAATTTTAGTTTCAGAGAGATTTGGAAAGTAACCATGCTTACATAATTTTCAACATACATAAAATATATGGAAAAATTGGTCAGTTTATGATATTCATGTATATGAGAGTATGAGCAGAATTGTGCCATAAATACATTCATTTTGAAATTAAAATAATGGGATGTATTAACTAAGATACATATTGTTCTTCACAGAGTGAAATAAAGAAGGACATTGGGAGATTGTTGCTAATGACACATTTTTTTCCTCAAAATTTTGCCTCTCCTATTTTCTGGTTTCCTTATACAACTAGAGGGAGAAGTTAATAAAATGACATTTGAATAGCAAATTTCATCAGGAAAAAATATATTATTAATAAATAAAACATAATATTCACTTAACGTAACACTTGTAAATACCAAGAATAGCTTTTGAACTACTTACTGAAATTATAGGCATAAAACATGGAATCATTTTCAACTGCCCATGGTTGAATAGTGAAAAAAATAATTGAAACTTTCTAGATAGGTAAATTTAACTTTATTTTTAATTAATGAATATAAGACTTTAGATAATTGGCTAAATTTCACACATTGTAAATGGCTTGTTAAGAGAATAATATCAATAAGAACAAAAATTTTATTCAGCAGCCTACCTTTAATGCTGGAGAATTTCAGTAATTAAAAGAATGTGGTCTTATATGCAATATTTGAATTATCAGTTTTCAAAACTTTTGATCAAAATAGTATACACTAAAATTCAAGATTAAACAGACTATAATTCCTTAATTTTTTCAATTCATATAGACACGCATTTTTTGGTGACCAGCAATCACATCTGTATGCCATTTTAATTATATACAGTCTTATATACAAAAGAATAGTGAATGTGTTTCAATCTCATGAGGAAAACTCAAACTTTTCTTATTTTATAATGTGTTATATATTTTTGGTTAATATTCTGCTATAATTTCACATTGATCCACAAATAAAACTTTTATTAAAGGTTTCTGGTTGGTCAAATAAATTTTTCTTTTTCTGAACCTTTTAGATTTGTGTATATATTAAAATATAGTATCACAGTAGCCTTTTTATTTCTGAATCTTTGACTTTTAACCTAGTGAGGAAAAATAGGTTGCATAATAATTCTCACTAAAAACATTAATAGAAGATCAAATCTTAGCAATATGATTTTAAAAGAATAAAATTTATATATTTTGTGTTAGCCTATGCAAATACAAATAATAGAGGTCTAAACTAACATTTTTGCACGTACCAAGAGCAATGAAATGCTATACGTGTGCTTAATCAAAATGCTTTGATGATTTATAATGATGCATTTTACAATGCCTAAAATACAAATAAAATTCTAGCAATTTAATAATTTATTTTTTGAAATATTTTATAAGAGTCTCACTTTTCAAGGTTTTAAAATGTTAGTTTATAACTAAAGCCAGTGATAACACAGCTGGCACTAGATTCCCAAAGTGCTTAATTCCCTGGTTAAAGTCACATTTTCATAACAACTCATTTATCAGCACACACAACACTGTTGTTTCTACTTTTTGTTTCCAGTTAGTACAAAATGCATTTTTTGCATAATATATTGTAGAAAACATAATAGTTCATTTGTTAAAAAAATATATTTTTAGATATTTTTAATTTCTAGAACTTGTCATAGACCTCAGTAATTATTCCGACATTTCTCCCAAACTGTCAGAGCAAGTTTTAAAAATTCATTTCATCTATAGTAACAGTCTTCAGATTTCATTTTATTTAATAGATCTAGTGACAGATTATATTGTTGTATTTTAAGTATTTTATCTCTCCATTTTTGATCTTCTCTGCTTGTCTCCTGTTTCTGATCTTTGTTAATAACACTGCCATCCTTTCTGTCACTAGAATAAAAACCTTAAAGTCATGTTTGCCCTCTCACTCACCCTCTAACCCTTATATAATCGAATGCCAATTTCTGACAATTCTACTTCTTCACCTTCATTGAATCTCAGCCTCTGATTTCTATAGCTACTACTACGGCCACACTTCAAGGCTTCAAAAACTTTAACTTAGATTTTTGATGGCTTCTGAATATTTTCTGTGATTCAAAACAATACCTTTTTAGGTTGTTGACACACTTGTTTTCTTAAATAAAAATATATGTTTAAGTAATCTCTAGAATATATCATTGTTCCTTGTATTATATATAAACAAATGAAGACGTTTCAACCTTTCATTTAAGACACTTAAGAACCTAATTCAAGCAACTTGTTCATTGTTTTTTTTTTATTTTTTTAATTGCATTAACTGAATGCTTCTATTGTAAGCAAAATGTTTGTTAAAGTAATTTAAAATTAAAAATATAAAAAGAAAATAAGCTTAATAATTTTGCTATCAAGAGATACTATAATTATATTTTCTTTTAATATTTGTGTATGAATTGTGTGTAAAAAACACTGTAAATATGCAGAATTTTTATGTTTTTCACATTATGTTTTTCTGAAAATATGATTTTAAATAGATATATTTATAGCTTATGAAATGATTATGAATCAATGGATACTTTCAGTTTTCTGTATCTCTCTGTTTTTATTTCTTTCCAATTTTCCCTCCACCTATCAATAGATGATCTAACATTTTTCTTTAGAAAATTACTGGTAGATAAGTTTAATGTGTGACTAATATCCTAAGTCTTAGATGTCTTTTGATGTAACATGGAAAGCAATATGCGTATTCATTTCCTATTGTCTGTTTTTATGATGAATAATTAGATGCACCTAACACAGCATTTTATACAGGAAAACCATCCATATATTTGTGTAATTTTGCCCCCGTTTTCATTTGAGTAGAATACATTTGAGAATCTCTTTATTTAAAACATCAAAGATTTATAAAACATGCTCTTTGTGTAAATATTTACAGATTATTTGTTAAGAAAATGACTCAGCATGCCTTGAAAATTTCTACTTCAAGAAAAGGAGGTACACTTTCCATAACTCATTGGTCTTTTAAAATATTACTTATAACAAATTCCCTTATACACAGCATGATAAGTAGATAAAGTGCACAGTCTTGGGAACTGGCTCCTAAATTTAAAGCTTCATCTGTTAACACTATTTACATACTGCTATTTAGCCTCTGAAACTATGGAATTTAAAGTTTCTTATCTTTTGAATGAAGATTGGAGATGTAAGAGTTTTCAAATGTTACCACTCAACCTAGCACTGTCTTTGAACTGTTTTTAATTTTTAGTTAATTTTGATTTCCTATTATTTTCGCTCTTTTTGGCTTCTGCTTTCTACCATTAAGACATGCCATAATTTTTCCTAAGATAATTAGTTCATTTAATTATTTTGCTACATTCATGTCACATATGTAATTTCAGCATCTGGACATCTCTAATTTTTTTTTTAATTTAAGCTTTAAAATTAGGTCCATTCACTTTATAACTTTAAGCTTCCTTGCAATATTATGAAATATATATAGACTGGACTTTGGCAAAGACATTATAGAATATTGAATAAGGAGAAAAAAAAAGAATTAGCATACATAACCCTTAAAGCTCTTAGAAAGGAGAAACTACATACTTACAAAATTTGAATTTGTTATTTAATTCTTCACTTCTACAGACAATTTTACTACAGGTATGCTTTATTGTACCCTATTTTGATATCTGAATGCTCCATGCAGTCAGAAAAATATGAAGCAAACATTAAGAACTTTTCAGCAATTTAACTTTTGTTTAATCACACAAAAAATAAGTACCTCTTGCCTTAGTTAAACTTGGTTATATTTTTTTCATCTAAATACTGCTGGATCTGATCTAGTTAAGACAATATCCTGACATACTAGAATTACCCATGCAAGGTTCATGACTATTCTAAAAATATAATTTTATAGACTATACAAATGTAAATTACTTAATTTTACTGCCAAACTAGAATCTTATTGAAAATTGAGAACTGACATGCTCCACAAGTATGAGTCAAGAAGTTTAACTGACAGAAAATAATGAATATATATATAAATCAAAATGTGAACAATAAATAAGCATCAAATTGTCTTGACTGGCTTATAATACAACATTTAGTCACTAAAATGTTGAACAATCTGGTAAACAGGGTCTCCTTGAGGAACACAAAACTTAATCAAATTTGCTTATTTTTATTTTCTAATTAAAATTGGTATAAAAATAATTTTGCAAGTGCTAGTCATTTTCTATGTGCTTGCATTAAAATCTGTTCTGCATTATACTCATAATAAATCTGAATTTCTACTGTACAGGATAGAATGTTCCTGGGCTCCGGAGACAGAGACGAATTGTTGTGAGATATCTGAAGTCTAGTGATTGACGAACTTGACATTCTTCTCCAACTCAATTTGAGATCTGAGTTGATGGCTCTACTACTGGAGAAAACACCTCAGGGCACGGATGGTACTTTCTCTTCGAAGTTTCCACCTATAAAGAGCAAAGTGCAGATCTGTCATTTACAGAAGAGGGAGATTTCTTTATCCTCCCAAGTCAGGCTATAGTGGCCTCTTTGCAAATCATCAACAGATTATATTCTCATATCTACACTCTTATTTTTTAAAAGTTCTTTTCAAGAGAGAATTGTATCAGTGAGTTTGTATGACTTTTGAAGACTGACTCTCAAGTGCTTATTAAAAATGGTTTTTAATGTGATTTCATTATATAATGCAATATTCATGGATTATTTATAAAAATTTATCATGTACTTGATATTAAAAAATCACTTATTAAATGAAAAAGTGCAGAGCATACTTAAAAATACTTCAGTGTATAACTGAAAATTGTTAGTAGCTATAATTTTAAAATCCATCCAATGAAAAATAAATAAAACTGTATCATTTTCTATCAGCTATTGAATCAAAAATAAAGAGCAAAATTAAAGTTATTCAGAAAAAAATGAAAAAAAAATTACATTAGACAGTATGATATATAAATAAAAATCCACTCAAAGGAAAATACAAATTTTTTTTTCTTAGAAACAATTTAAATATAAAATAAATGAGCATATTTTAATGAAAATTTTAAATAATCTTATGCATTGAATCTAAGAGAACAGCAAAAAAATAGCAAAGTAACACAAATGTGTGGAAGGGGAATCACAGTACAATAAATTTGAAATAATTAATTAAAGAAGAAAAAATAGAAATACTAAATAAAATCTAAAGCAGGTTCATCTAAAAAAATAAATAAAACATACAACTTTCTGGTAATTTGTTTTTTAAGAGCTTGATTCATAAAGAATTCACATACAATTTCTTGATTTAAAGTATAAAATCAATTTAAATACATTTATAAGTTGTGCAAACATTTGCACAATCTCATTTTAGAACATTTTCATATCTTCTAAAAGAAACTCCATACACATTAACAATCTCTTTCCATTCTGCCCTCTCTCTAGGTCTTAGGAACCACTGATCTACTCTCTGTCTCTGTAGATTTACCTATTCCGGACATGTAATAGAAATGGAATTGATTTTTTTCCGGGAAGATGGTAGCATAGCCAGTCAGACTGCATGAGTCCCTGTGCAAGTGAATGATTGTATGGACAATTCTGCATGTATGTCTGTGTGTAAGAGAGAGTGTAGCCGGGCTCGGTGGCTCAGCGTGTAATCCCGTGCCTTTGGGAGGCTGAGGTGAGTGGATTGCCTGAGTCTGCAGGTTCGAGACCCGCCTGGACAGCAAGACCTCATCTCTACAATAAATCAAAAAATCAGTGGGCGTGGTAGCGCGTGCCTGTAATTCTACTCGGAAGGCTGAGGCGGAAGGATCGCCTGAGCCCAGCAGGTCGAGGCTGCGGTGGCCGGCAGCGGCCACTGCACTCCAGTCTGGGCGACAGAGTGAGACTCCAACTCAACAACAACAACAACAAAAAAGAGAGAGTGTGAGAGACTGACTGAATGGAGCGAGGAAGTGGCCAGGCCCCTCCTGGTGAAGTTGCTGGTGCTGCAGCTGCTCTGCTGAGACTCTTGTGCTTCTGGAGCACAGACGCTAAGTGCCATTTTCTGAAATAAGCAGAGATTTTCCTGAGAAGAACTGCTGGAATGATTGTTGACTCCAATGCCATAACACTAGGCTGGACACTGGCAGCAGGGGCCATGGGGGGAGTGCAGCGAGGGAGCCTGAGAAGACAGTAGGGAGAAGCTACCCTGAACCTGAACTGAGTTCCAGAGCCCAACCACAAGGTCCCGAGATCCAGAGACTGTGTAAACTGCTGGAGAAGGAGCTATAGACTCCATTGGTAACAGGAACAGCAGCTGAGAGAGAAATTGAGCAGACTCTCTAACATCTAAGCAGAGAACTGCTCCAGGACAAATTTTGTGGTACAGAAGAACTGCGTCTTGAGACCAGTGCAATTTCTGTGTGGTGTTGGGGCTGTTCGTTGTGACCGCAGGGAACATTGCCCCCAGTGCACAAGCCCTGGTGGGTAATGGCAGATGCAGATGCCTAGATGATCCACCCTGCACCCTGAGCCTGCTGTTGGGCGATAGACACATACCGTGGAACTGAGAAGATGGCGTATGATCAGTTCCTAACTGACTCCTCCACTCCACCTCTAGCAAAAAGTGAAAGAGGTCAGGAGGGCAGGGCAGACACAGAGGTTCCATTCCCCTATTGTGAACTGGATGTCCTGGGAGCTGTGATAAAGCTGGGAGAGGAAGGAGGGGGTGAGATCCTGAGAGACACTGTGTCAAGTTATTTCAGCCCCCTTCCATCATACAGACACGTGATGACTACCAATTACAGGTAGCAGGGAGTGAAGACTCTTTCTCTTTCTTTTTTTCTTTCTTTCTTTCTTTCTTTCTTTCTTTCTTTCTTTCTTTCTTTCTTTCTTTCTTTCTTTCTTTCTTTCTTTCTTTCTTTTTAATTTTTTTTTCTTTTAAAAATATGGGGTACAATTCAGGGTTAGGTATACAAATGTTGGTTATGCAGGTACCCTTGTTGATGAGGTGTGTCCCTCCCTTCCCTGGCAGTTTCCCTCAACTGCCAATCCTATCCCCCCACAATCCCTGGCAGTGTCCCACTACTGCCAATCCCTTTCTTATAGTATTATAATTGTTCAAAGTCCACTTATGATGAGAACATATGGTACTCTGTTCTTTGTTTCTGTGGTAGATCATTGAGTATGATAGTCTCTAAATCCATCCAAGTTGCTGTGAAGTTCATATGTTTGTTCTTCTTTATGGCTGCATGATATTCCATTGCGTATATGTGACACATTTTTGTTTTTATCCAGTTCCACTTCGATGAGCAGCATGGTGAGTTCCATGTGTTTGCTATTGTGAATAGAGTTGCAACAAAATGCATGTGCAGGTATCTTTTTTTTAGAGTGATTTGAGATCCTCTGGGTATATTCCCAATAGAAGGATTGCTGGGTAATACAGGAAATCAAGCCTAACATCTAGGATCTACAAGGAACTTAAATGCACCAGAAGGAAAAAACAAACAGCCCCAGTAAAAAGTGGGCAAAAGATATGGATAGACACTTCTCAAAAGAAGATATATGGGCAGCCAACAGACACATTAAAAATTGTTCAACCTCACTAATTATCAGAGAAACCCAAATTAAAGCCACATAGAGATACCACCTAATCCCAGTAAGAATGGTCATCATTAATAAAACCAACAACAACAGATGCTGGCAAGGATGTGGAGAAAAAGGAATGCTTCTACACTGCTGGAGGGAATGCAAAATACTGCAACCTCTTTAGAAGACAGTGTGATGATTTCGGGAGTGAAGATTCTAATACCTGAAGTTCCAACAAAGAATAGGGAACTTGCAGTACCAGCACTGTAGTCACACAACAAGTCACAAGAGTGAGCCCTGCTCTCAAAAAGACATACTAAAGCTGAGACCTCTTTATCCACTTTGTGTGTGTGTGTGTGGGAGGGGTTTTTTTTAATTTGATTTTCTCATTTGGTTGCTTTGTTTATTGATTGGTTTTCTCCTTTCTTTTCTTCTATTTATCTTTCTTCTTTCTCTGTTTTTTCATGTTTCTTTCTTTTTCTATTTTTCTTTCCTTTTTTTCTCTCTTTCTTCTCCTTCTCTTTTTTCTCTCTTTTCCCTCTTATACCCTGGCTTGGACTCAGGAACTATGCAACTATACCCACTGTAAAAGCATATTGTGCAGAGACAAAGAACAAATCCCAGTTGACTCATTCACCAGATAGCAAACATGAAGACATGCCTAGAGGTTCTGAATCCTTGCAGGCCCCACACTTCCCAGTGTGTGCTCAAAATTATAAAGAAACAGAACAACACTGCAACCCCAGCCCCATTTTGTATCTGAACAAACCTGGAGCCCTGGCTCAAGGAAGGACAAAAGGTAAAGTAAATATCAGAAGTGACTGCTTCTCCATTTTCCACTGAGCAACAGAATTAAAGAGAAAGATAAGAGAATTGCTACAGCCAGGCTCGGTGGCTCAGCCTGTAATCCTGCACTTTTGGGAGGCTGAGGTGAGTGGATTGCTTGAGCCCGCGGGTTCGAGACCCACTTGGGCAGTGAGACCTCATCTCTATAATAAATCAAAAAATCAGCCGGGCGTGGTAGCGCATGCCTGTAATTCCGGCTACTCGGAAGGCTGAGGCAGAAGGATCGCCGGAGCACAGCAGGTCGAGGCTGCAGTGGCCGGGAGCGGCCACTGCACTCCAGTCTGGGCGACAGAGTGAGACTCCAACTCAAAAAAAAAAAGAACTGCTACAAATGAAGAAAAACTAACAAAAAGCTGCAAGTAACAATCAGAATTCCAAAAAAGAGTCAGTGCTAGAAACTGGAGTAAGGGCAATGACTATCTCCCAGAACAACAGTACCTGCAAGGTACTTATGGAGATCAGAAAATTGTTGGCTAGAATGAGTAAAATCAAGAAATACAAGGACTAAAACTTAATGAATTTGAAATGGAGGTAGACAGACTCAGGAAAGCATACATAGAAATAATAGAAATAAAGAACTGCATCTAAAAGATAAATAACAAACTGACAATCATGGGAAGCAGAACTGATCAAGCAGAAGAAACAATCTCAGAGCTGAAAGACTGAAATATAGAAGTACCCAATCTATTAAAAATATAGAAAAATATCTTAAGAAGAAAGAAGAAATTCTCCAAGAAACGTGTGATTTTTTATCAATAAGCCAAACCTATGTCCGATTGGAATACTTGAAATAGAAGGAGAAATGGATAATATCCTGGAACAAACATTCCATGAGGTCATTCAAGAAAACTTCCCTCAGCTGGCCAGAGAGATAACTATATAAGCACAAGCGATCCAGAAAACCCCTGCAGGATATGTTATGAGAAGATCAACCGCTAGATACATAAAAATTCACCTATACAATGTAAGTGTAAAGGAAAAAAATCTTAGAGGCAGCAAGGGAAAAAGGTAAAACTACCTACCAGGGGAAAACAATCAGAATTTCTACAGACATCTGCAGAAACACTATAAGCCAGAAGGGATTGGACCCCAATCGTTAAGGTTCTCAAAGATAAACAATTTCAACCAAGAATTTCCTACCCAACCAAGCTAAGCTTCATCTGTGATGGAGAATTAAAGTCCTTCCGAACATCTAATCCCTAAGAGAATATGCTGCTTCGAGAACATCTCTACAGAAGATGGTTAAAAAGGTGCTGTGCATAGAAGAAAAAAGAAACTAAAGAAAGAGTGTACACTTCACAAGATCACAGACAAACACAGAAGTAGCAGAACACATGGCATACCCGAAAAAATTAAAACACACATACCTATGAACACAAAACCTAAATGAAAACAAAAGAGCCTTATAAGAGCATTCTGTCAGGGACAAATGCTCCCAATTCAATAATCAGCCTGCATGGAATGGATTAAATGCACCATTGAAAAGACATAGTGTGGCAAACTGGATAAAAAACACTTGATCCAGTAATTTTCTGTCTCTAGGAAACTCATCTCCCCACAAAAGACCCTCACAGACTCTAAGTTAGAGAATGGAAAACATATTTTTAAGCAAATAGATCACAGAAGAAGGCAGGAGTCACAATCTTAAAATCAGATAAAACAACCATTAAGCTATCAAAATTTAAAAAGATGCAAAAGTACTCTATATGATGATAGAAGGTTCTATTCATCAACAGGATATATTCATTTTAAAAACATATGCACCCAACACAGGAGCACTAGCTTTTAAAAAGCAGCTACTAAGGCAACTAAAAAAAGAAATTGACTCTGACATTATCATAGCTGAAGTCTTAAATACCCCAATTACAACCCTAGACAGGCAAAAAATTAACAAAGACATCTGGAACTTCAACCTGACTCTTGATCAAATGGACTTAGTAGATATGTACAGAACACCCCACCCCAAATTCACAGAATATATATTCTACTCATTACCACATGGAATGTACTCCAAGATCAACCACATAAATGGTCAGAAGTCAACCATAAACAAAATTCCCAAGATTGAAATACTGCTATGCACCTTCTCAAGAGATAAAACCCAAATAAACATAGTCAGAAATGCAAAATATCTAGTCACAACAGACCCCAAAGAAATACAAAAGGTTGTCAGAGATTACTGTGCACGCCTGTATGGAACCAAACTCAATATCTAAATGAAATGGAGGACTTTCTGACATCACACAACTTCTCAAGATTGAAATAAGGAGAAATTGAGATCCTAAACAGACCAATAACAACCCAGGAAATTGACTCTGTCATAAGAAAACTACCTATCAAAAAAAACACAAAAAACCCTGACCAGATAGTTAGCAGAATTAACAAAACATACAAGGAGGAGCTGATACCAATCTTACTGAAAGTATTCCAGGCAATCAAGAAGATAGAACTCTTCCCCAAATGAATATATGAAGCTAACATCACACTGATACTCAAACTGGATAAAGATCCAACAAAGAAAGAAAAAATACAGGGAATATCCTGGATTAACATATATGCAAAATTTATTAACAAGTTTCTAGCAAATTGGATCCAACAACACATCTCAAAAATCATCTACCAGACCAAGTAGGGTTCACCCCCAGGATGCATGGCTGGTTCAGCAGCTGCAAAACCTTAAATGTAATTAAAAACATCAATAGATGTAAAAACAAGAACTGCATGATTATATCATTAGATGTGGAAAAGCTTTCAATAAAATCCGTCATCCCTTCTTGATAAAAATTCTAGAACACCTAGGCATAAAGGGAACATAACTCAAAATAGAAAGAGCCATCTCTGACAAACCCACAACCAACATGTTGCTCAAGACAGAAATGGGAACCATTTCCCCTGAAAACTGGAACAAGACAAGGTTGCCAATTCTCATCCCTCCTGTTCAATATTGTGTTGGAAGTCCTAGTTAGAGTAATCAGACAAGAGAAGGAAATCAAGGGTATCAAAATAGAAAAATAATTAATCAAGTTATCTCTCTTTGCAGACATTCCTATATCTCAAAAATCCAAGAGAATCTGGCAAAAATCTCCTTGCACTGATAATGGACTTTGGCAGAGTCTTAGGGTACAAAATAAACATGCAAAAGGCAGTCACATTCTTACACACCAACAACAAACAGGCAGAGCACCAAATAAAAAGCACAATTCCATTCACAATAGCCACAAAATACGAAGAAAAAGAAAAATGAAATACCTTGACATCTTCCTAACCAGAGAAGTGAAAGATCTTTACAACAAAAACTGCAAAACACTGCTCAAAAAAGTCAAAGATGACACAAACAAATGGAAAAATATTCCATGCTTGTGGTTTAGAAGAACCAACATTGTTAAAGTGTCCTTCCCACCAAAGGCAATCTACCGATTCAAAGTTATACCCAATAAATTGCCAATATCACTCTCATATCTGGAAACAACAATCCAGAAATCCATATGAAAACATAAATCACCACTAATAGTCAAAACAATCCTTAGCAAAAGAAGGAAAGAGAGACATATCACACTTCTAGACTTTAAATTTTATTATAAGCCTACAATAATCAAAACAGCATGATATTGGTACAAGAACAGGCATATAAACTAATGGTACAGGATAGAGATTCTGGAAACAAACTTCAATTTCTCAACCAACTCATCTTCAACAAAGCCACCAACAACAACCACTGGGAAGAGGAGATCATATTCAGTAAATGGTGCTGAGAAAACTGGCTGACCACCTGCAGAAGAATGAAACAAGATCCCTACCTGTCACCATACACAAAAATCAACTCCAAATTGATCGAAGACCTCAATGTAAAAACCCAAACTTTAAGAATATTAGCAAATGCAGGAGACACCCTTACGGTATCTTATAATACTATAAGAAAGGGATTAGCAGTAGTCAGAAACTACCAGGGAAGAGAAGGGGACATATAATATTAATAAGTATATCTGATCTCAAACCAGGCAAAGTGGGAACCAGAGATCCAAACTTTACCTGTACAATGACCACATGTATTCCTAATCCTGAATTGTACCTCCCATCTTTAAAATAAAATAAATAAATAAATAAAAAGAAATTGGATCATACAAAATGCAGTCTTTTGTGATTATATTTTTACACATTCATAATTGTCTCCATTCTATTTTCATGGTCATCTATTGTTCATGTATTATTCATTGACATCTTTTTTGGCTGTAGTGTATTTTTTAATAAGTTATTGAAATTTATTATCAATTTGCCAAAATTTTGTGGAGGATTTTTACATCTATGTTCAAGGGAAATATCAGTGTGTGGTTTTACTTTCTTACATTGTTTCTGTCTGTTTTTTTTAAAGGGCAGTGCTAACCTGAGAGAAGTCAGGAAGTACTGTTCAGACTTCCATTTTCTGGAAGTGATTGTACAGAATTGAAATAATTTCTTCCTTAATTGTTTAATAGAAGTCACCAATTAGCTTAGTGTTTTCTGTTTTGAAATGTAATTTATTTTTGTTTCTATTTTTAAAATAGATATCGGCCTGTTCGGATAATCTACTTTCCATTTGTGAATATGGTTGATTATATCTTTCAAACAGTCCATTTAATCTATCAAATGGATGGACACAGAGGTCTTCATAATATTCCTTTATTATCATTTTAAAAAACTGTTTTTATTGATACATAGTTGTACATATTAATGGGGTACACTGTGATGTTTTTCATACATGTAGATACTGTGTAGGAATCAAATCAAAGTATTTAGCATATCCATTACCTCAAATGTTTATCATTTTGTGATGAGAACATTCAAAATTTTTGTTCCAATTATTTTTAAATATGAAATAAAATATTTTTAAGCACAGTTACCCCATTGTTTAATAGAACACTAAAATTTATTCATCTTATCTGAATGTAACATTGTAGCTATTGACCAATCTCTCCATATTCTGTATCTCTCCTTATACTAGCTTCTGGTAATCACTATTTTACTTTCTTCTTTTATGAGATCAATTTCTTTATATTCTGTATGAGTGAGATCATACAGTATGAGTCTTTCTGTGCCTGGCTTATTCTGCTTAACCTAATGTTTTACATATTGTTGCAAATGGCAGAATTCTCATTTTTTAAAAATTCTGAATTGTATTCCAGTGTGGATGTATACCACCATTTCTCTTTTCTTTTCTTTTTTACGTTGGAAACAGCATTTTCCAAAACCTTAGAACTTCGGTAGCCATGCTGCTGTCCTATGGTGTTATTTTCCCTCAGCACAGCATAATAAGATATTAAAGGTATCAGACACAGGAAAAACAGAATTATGTGAACTCAATCTAAATATTGTCAGCACAGATTGCATTTAGATAAATGTCATTTCTTTGTTTTGAAAGAAAACTTTCAAATATGGTGAATATGTGTTAACAAGCTGTAATCCGCTAAAAGTTGAGGAAAAGAACTCATATCCTTTGAATGCTGTGGAAGCAAGGTGGTTTCTAGTCATGAAACAAGATGGCGTAATGAGAGTTCATTTAGACCTCTATGATCCTGAGTCTCTGTCCTTGAATGGATATCAGAATTTCTCATGGGTTTGGGTAAGCTTAGCAACAGAATGACCCCTTAAAGAGGTTGGTTTCCAAAGAGCCAAATCTTGGCTTTGGAAAACTGATGTTAAATAATAATGAAGACTCGCAAGAATTTAAATTGATTCACTATTTTTGGAGAGTTATGAAGTGATCTCTACTAACACTGATGATACACATATCCTATGACCCAGAAAATTCCATTCATCAGGATGGGCCCCACTGAATTCTGCACACATGTGCACAGAGTCATGGATAAAAACTTTATGGCAGCATTGAAAGTGACAGTAAAATAGTAAAGTAACCTGCATTTTCTACAATGTGAGACTACAAATAAATCATGGTTCCAAGTAATGAAATACTTTTAATTAACTAAAAGGACATATATTATTATCAATATATTTGTCAAATATATTAATGAGTGGAAAAAGCAAATCATAGAAAAATACTATACGATACTTGTATTTCATGGTCCTGAGCACTAGATCAAGGGTCGATAACATTTTTCTATTAAAAGCTAGATAGTAAACATGTGGGGCAAGAGAAAAAAAATTGAGTATGTTATGATGGTATTAAAAGAAATAGAGATACAACAAATTTTACATGAAATTAAAATATAATAATAACAACAGTTTAGTACATTTTGAATAATAAAGATTATCACCAGAATAATAACTTTTTGTAGGGTGTAGAGAGTAATATTTTGCTTAATTTAGGTTCCAAATTATTATTCTTTATTATCAAAATCTGCAATGGCATCTTATATGCTTAATCTTTGAAAATGTCTTACTACAAATTTAGGTGCAGCAGAATACTGATATAAATTTATGAGCAGATGATTTTAACTGAACACATTGTTTTATACCTTTATACTACATTTTCTTTATTCATTCATCCACTGATGGCAACTTAGGATCTTTCCATATCTTAACTATTGCAAATAGTGCAGCAATAAACATAGAGGGCCAGGTATCTCTTCCACATGCTAATTTTTTTGTTTGTTTTTGGATATAAACTCAGCAGTGAGATCTCTAGATCATATGGTATTTTTTTTTTTAGTTTTTTGAGAAAACACAATTATTTTTAATAAAGGATATGCTAATTTGCTTTCCCACCAGCAGTGTTTAAGCATTATTTTTTTTCGACATCTATAACAATATTTGTTATATTTGACTTTTCAATAATAGCCAGTTTAACAGATGTGAAGTGATTTCTTATTGTGGTTTTAATTTGAATTTCCTGATGATTAGTGAGGTCGAAAATTTTTTTATATCCCTGTTGGCCATCTATATGCCTTGTATTGAAAAACATCTATTAAGGACTTCTGCCAATTTTTAACTTAAATTATTCATTTTTCCCTATTTAGTTCCTTGAGTTACTTATATAATATGAATATTAACCACTTGTCAGATACAAGTGCAAATATTTACATTCACACTGCAGGTTTTCTTGTAACTTTATTTTGTTTTAGCTTCATTTAGTTTAGCTTTGTTTATTGTCAGGAAAAAGACTTTTATCTTGATATACTCCCATTTGTCTATTTTTTTCTTTTGTTCCCAGTACTTCGAGATCTTACACAAATAAATCCTTGCCCAGACCAATATCATGTAGCATGTTCCTCATGCTTTCTTCTAGTAGTTTTATTGTTTTAAGTCTTACATTTAACTCTTTAATACATTTTGAGGTGATTTTTTTAATATGGCAAGAAATAAGAGTTTTATTCTTCTGCATGTAGATATCCAGGTTTCCTATCATTATTTATTGAAAAGATAATCCTTTCTTCACTGTGTGTTCTTGGCATTATTATAAAAAAATCAGTTATTGTAAGTGTGTGGATTTATTTATGGGTTATCTATTCTGTCCATTATCTGTGTGCCAATATTTTATCCAGTATCATGATGTTGGTTACTATAGTTTTGTAGTATATTTTAAAGTCACCTAATGTGATGCCTGCAGTTGCTTTTTTTTTTTTCTCAAGATTGCTGTAGCTTTTCAAAGTTTTCTGTGACTCCGTACACATTTTAGGATTTTTTTTTAACTGGGGAAAAGACAGTCTTTTCAATAAGTTGTGCTGGGAAAACTGAGTAACCATGTGTAGAAGAATGAAACTAAATCACAATCTTTCACAATTTTATACAAATCAGATCAAAATGGATTAAAGACAAGTTAAAATCTGACCTTAAATCACTAGAAGAAAAAATTGGGAAACTCTCTAGGACATTTTTTGGGCAAATATTTTTTAAGTGGATCCTCAAAAGCACAGGCAACCAAACAAAACATAGACAAATAGAATCATATCAAACTTAAAAGCTTCTGCACAGCAAAGGAAACACAACAAAATGAAGAGACAACCCACAAATTAGGATATAGGATTCACAAACTATCTAACCAGCAATAAATTTATAACTAGAAAGTATAAGGAACCCAATTCAGTAGTAAAAAAAAAATCCCAAATAGTTCAATTTAAAAATGAGCAAAAGATCTGAAGAGATATTTTTCAGAAGAAGACATACAAATGGTCAATGAGCATATGAAAAATGCTCAACATCATCAGCCATCAGAGAAAATTAAAACCATCAACTGATATCATCTCATCTTAGTTAACCATCAACCATGCAAATTAAACCATCAACTGATATCATCTAATCTTAGTTAAAATGTTTTTTTATCAAAAAGATAAAAAATAATAGATGCTGGTGAGGATACATAGAAAGAGGAAAACTCATCAACCACTGGTAGGAATTAAAATTAGTTCAGCTTTATGAAAAACAGTATGGAGGTTTCTCAAAAAACTAAATAGTTCAGAACTACCATATTATTCAAGAATCCCACTGCTTGGCATATATATCCAAAAGCAAAGAAATTAGTCCGGATATCTGCTCTCCAATATTTATTACAGTTATTACAGTACTAGTCACAAGAGTCAAGATATGGAATCAACATAACTGAATATCAGTGGATGAATGAATACGGAAAGTGTGACACATATATACAATGTAATACTATTACAGTTCCATCATTAAAAAAGAATGGACTCTCACTTGCAATAGGATGACTGGAACTGGGAGACATTATGTTAGATAAAATAAGCCAAGCACAGAAAGACAAATATCGCATTTTCTCACTCATATGTGGGAACTAAAAAAAGATTTGTCTCATGAAATAAAGTGTAAAATAATGGTTACCAGAAGAAGGGAAGGGTAGTGCGAAGCAGGTGATAGAGACAGGTTAATTAATGGGCACAAAAATACAGATAGATAGAAGGAATAATATCTAGTGCTTGGTAACACAACTGGGCTATTAAAATGAATAATAATTTATTGTATATTTCAAAATAACTAAAGGAGTGGAATTGGAATGTTTCTGATACAAATAAATTATAAGTATTTGATGAGATAGTGCAATTGCCATGACTTGATCTTTCCACATTGTAAGTTTTAATAAAATATCACCTGTACAACATAGATATGTACAGCTATTATATATACATAAAATGTAAAAATTTAAGAAATCCTAAGTACTTTACTTTTTGCAGCTATTGTAATTGGAGGTGTTTTCTTGGTTTCTTTTTCAGATAGCACACTACTAATGTATAGAAATGCTATTGATTTTTGTATGCTGATTTTGTATCTTGAACTTTACAGAACATGCTTATTTGTTCTAGTGTGACATTTAGGGTTTTCTATATATAAGATCATGTTATCTGAAAAGAAGGACAATTTAACTTCCTTTCTAATTTGGATTGCTTGTTTTCTTTTTCTCACCTAATTCCTGTGGTTAAGACTGCCAACACTATGTTGAAAAATTTGCTTTGTTCCAGATCTAAAAAGATCTAAAATTTTGACTTTTCTTTGTTCTCTATGATATTAACTGTGGGTTTGTGATATTTGACCTTTATTGTGTTGAAGTACACTCCCTCTATATCTAAGTGGCTGATAGTTTTTACCATAAAAGTATTTTGAATTATGTCAAATTCTTTCCCAGTATCTATGGAGATAATCAAATGGTTTTTGTTCTTCTTTCTGCTAATGTGGTGTATCACATTTGTGAATTTGCATATGTTGAACCATGCTTGCATCCTGGGGGATGAATTCCACTTGATTGCAATGAATGATCTTTTTTTGAATACGTTGGTGAAGTCAGTTTGCTAGTATTTTGTCATTTTAATGTCCATGGGGTCTGCATTGATGGCCCCTCTTTCCTTTCCTGAGTACTGTCTTCTCTCTGTTTCTCTGTGCTAACTTGACTGCAGGCTAATCAGTTTATTGATCTTTTCTAAGAACCAGCTATTGGTTTTTTAAAATTTTCTCTAGTCATTTTCTGTTTCTGTTATTGATCTCTAATTTTTGTCATTTTTTTCTTTTCACTTTGCTTTTAATTTACTTTTGCTTTTTCTAGTTTCCTAAATTGAAGAAATATTTTAGTAGTTACTATTTTATAATAATATACATTTAGTTATATGTTTCTCTCTAAACAATACTTTTGCTGCAGCCCACAAACTGATAAGTAACATTTTCATTTGGTTCAAACTATTTTTAATGTCTATCGATACTTCTTTAACTAATATATTATCTAGAAATGTGCTGTTCAATCTGTTATTTAGAGTTTTTAGTATTTCTGTTATTGACTTATAGTTTTATTCCATTGCTGTCTGAGATCATACTTTGTGTAATTTTTATTCATTCAGATTTATTAAGGTGTATTTTATAGCCCAGACTGCTTTACCTTAGTGAGTGTTTTATATGAGTTTGAAAACGTGTTCTACTGTCATTAGTCTATTGATGTCCATTTATATTCAATTGATTGATGGTGCTGTTCAGTTCAACTATATCTTTACTGATTTTTTCCCTCCTAGAATTGTCCTAAGAGGGAGAAAATCCTAGAAGGGTGTTGAAGTCTTCAGCTATAATATTGGATTAACCTATTTCTCTGTGCAGCTATTTCAGTTCTGCATTTTTAAAATCAGCTTTGAGACTCTATTGTTATGTTCACATATATTAAGGATTTTTATGTTCTTGGATAATTGATTTATTATTATGCATGATTTTTAATTAGATCTTTGCTTTTTTTCCTTACTTATTGGTGGATGACTTCCAATATACAATGTAACTAACCAGGAACTACTTCAAATTTATACAAACTAAGTCCAGTGAAATATAGAAAACTCATTCTCAAATTACTCCATCTCGCTAATATTTTTATGCTATTGCTATTATATATTTTAAGTCTATTTGAGTTACAAACCCATTATTACATTTTTAGAATTGCTGCCTTATATAGACATACTTTTGAAGAATATAAAATAAGACAATTTTGAATGATGGTTTGGCTAGATAGGAGATGGTTGGGGTTTTTTTGCCAGTACTTGGAATATGTTTATTCCACTCTCCTTGAACCATCATTGTTTCTGAAGTGAATAACTCTTATTTAATGGGCTTCCCTTGTATGTGAGAAGTCATTTTTCTCTGCTACTTTCAAGATTTTCTCTTTGTTTGGTTTTTAAAATTTTGACTATCATGTGTCTGAGTGTGAATTTTTTTCATTCACTCTATTTTAATTTTCTTGAGATTGATGGATATGTGAATTAATGTTTTTTATGAAGTTAGGTGCGTTTCCAGCCATTCATTCTTTGAAAATTTTTTGACCCTTTCTCTCTTTTCTTTTCTTTTGATACTTCCACTATAGTTATGTTGTTGTGCTTAAAGATGCTCCACACTTTCTTAAGGTTTCTTTTATTTTTTCTTACTACTTTTCTTTCTCCCTAGACTTCAGGTTGCATAATCTCTCTGCATGTGTCTTCAAGTTCACTGAATTTTCTGCCATTTGAAATCGAATATTGAGTTCTTCTAGTGAGTTTTTATTTATTCCTTGTTATTTTCAACTCTGGAGTTTCCATCTATTTCCTTCTTATGATTTCTACTGATATTTTCAACTTGATAAGGACATTGTCATCATACTTTTTTTTTAACCAATATAAGACTATTTTCCTTTCATTCTTTGAGCATAATTATATAATTATTTTGAATTTTCTGTCAGATAAGGCTTTCATTTTGGTGCCTTCTATAATAGCTCAGAAAGACAGACTTTTAGTACTAAAAAAGAAAATTTTTCTCTTTCTTTGTATGTCTTGTAATTTTTCTGTTGGAAACTGGACATTTAAAAAGTGTATTGTAGTAACTATAAATGTCGAGCAATTCCCCAAAATGGTTGATTATGTTGTTGTTTGCTTGCTTATTTATTTAATGACTTGGCTAACAATTTTTATGATATATATTTCCTTTTCAATATGCAGCTTCTGATGTTCTTGCCTCAGTTTTTCTCACCATAAAGTGTTTTATCTTTTAATCAGACTATCTATAAGCCATTTTTGTCATCATAAGAACATGGTCCTTGACCTCAAGGAGTAAAGTTCTGCTAATTATGTGTTGCAAAGTTTTATACTGTGTTATGCCCACAACCCTCACACACAGACACACATATGAATGTATATGCTATGGTCACATATGCATATGTATTACTCCATCTTATAAACTTTTATGACTATATGAGGGAAGCACCCCCAAAAACCTGGAATTATCTTTTGGAGGGCAGACTCTTTGTGGTACAAGCTTCCCCCAACCGCTAGGTAAATGTTCTTGGAAACCCTCAGCATCGTTGTACCAGCTAGCATTTTTGGAAGAGGCTGCTTTCGACTTCAGTGAATTTTTTTGGAGATTCTTTCCATCACTTACCCATTTCATGATGGATGATTTAGAGTTCACCTGCCCACACCATGCTGAGTGTTCAGTGGTTTTTGACCAAAAAATGGCATCACCTCTGGGCCCCACCCTCCCTATTCGTCTGATCTTGTCCTAATTGACTTTTGTTGTTGTTGTTTCCTAGGATGAAAGAAGGATCTGAAAGGGAAATATTATGCTGATGTGGAAGAGGTGAAACAAACATACAAGCAAACAAAACTGCAGAAGCACTAAAAGGCACCAAAACTGATGAGTTCGAAAACTGTTTTGAGCACTGGAAAAAGCATCTCAATAGGGGTATTGCATCAAACGGAGAGCACGTTGAAGGTGACTGAAATTTAAACATGTGAGAATACATATGCAGGTTATATAAATAAATTCCAGTTTTTTGAGGGTCTCTCATGTTAGTTGGTTTACCAT
The DNA here is from genome assembly GCA_027257055.1 of Cephalopachus bancanus. Classification (NCBI taxonomy): domain Eukaryota; kingdom Metazoa; phylum Chordata; class Mammalia; order Primates; family Tarsiidae; genus Cephalopachus; species Cephalopachus bancanus. The sequence continues at coordinate 14,361,268 of JAPVLO010000005.1, read as the reverse complement.
TGCTTTTATTTAACTACTTTTCTATATCAGTGAGCATTTAAGGGGATGAATATGTCTAGAATTGCAAATCTTACATTTCCCTTTGTTAGCTTTGAAAAGGCCATAAATCTTAGAGAAGTTGTTCTTTCTACAGCAAAACATACAACTTTTGAACATAGACTTAATCAGCCTCATCTATTGTCTTTCTGCCCTCCCACTAAAATGTATTATTTGCAGTATGTAGGCATTGTGTTTACTCTAGCCTCATAAATCTATAATCTGAATATTATTGAATAGGCAATTTTAGTATAAAATTGAAAATTCTGCCACCTGGCAGCCAATGTTTAAATTTATAGCTATTTATATTGAGTATTACTTTTATTTTAATAAACATATTACAAACCTATATCTTGATGTTGCATATGTATGTTCCTAATAACTTAAGTATATTCTATGACAAGTTATTATAGCAATTATTTGCCCTTTTTCCTCCTCCTGCTAATTTAAATTATCTGTTAAATAAATTCAAATTACTTCAATTGGTATTACTAATTCTTCCCAAAGTCTTTAATGGTATCCTTTACTTTAGGGCCTCAATCTATTTTTCATTTAATAAGGTAATTGCCTTATATATTAAATATTTTAGTTGGTTATATGTATCAGGATTGATCCCCCCTGCATTTAGGGCCAGGTAGGACAAGAAACCAATGGTAAACAGAATATATCAGAGATACCTTATGATATTATGTAACTTTCTATATGCCTCAAAAAATCACAAACTATGTCAGCCTATAGCTGATACAGAAGGAGACACTTTCACAAGGAGTTTACTATAATTCTCTTCCACCAAACCTATTGTCTTTTTCTTGCAATATTGTAGCCAATCATACTCAGATAGTAAAAAATTGATTAGCTCTAAGAACTCCATTAATCTGCAGAGATCTGAAACACTAAATGGGTTTTTTTTTTTTTTTATTGCTTGGCATACAACAACTGAAATGTTGATACTGTAAACAGACATTGATGTGAATTTTTGCCTCCCCAAGCCACGTAACAAATATCTTAAGCAACCTGAACCATTGCTAATCTATTAACCTATTTACAGGGTTTGTAGTAAATGAGTAGGAACTGGATATTCAAATCTTAATATAGACATTTATTTTAAGTTAGTGGGGATTTGAAATAACAAAGGTATTATGTGGATATTTGGATACGTGAAATAGTTCTTAAATAAAAATAATCTGTTGATGGATAAAGTAAAACATTTGGAAAGGGATTATATCTCTTGAGAGTTTTATGTTAAAGTTATTTTGCTAGATAATAATATAGAATTATAACTATTGGACCTTGAATTTTACCTTATAAAATGAATCAGAACTATTCTAGTAAATATCTCTCTCACTGTTTTCCAATAAGTATCAAGTTGTGATAAAGCATTTTCACAATTGGGTTAAGGATATTGATTATATATCATCATTATTTTATCTAGTACACTGAAGGTATGGTGTTTCAAGTCTTCCCTGTGTAATAAAAGGTATTTTGAAACTATTAAGTAATAGTCAAGAGCATTGCATTAATATTATGTACATCTTGGAGTGAGACACATCGCAACTATAATCACCTGAGGTTGTGAATGTGAGAACATAATGGGCATTTTAGCTCAGAATGGTTAGTATTAAACATCAGTAAGATAAAACAGATAAAATCTAGTACTTGATAGCACAATAGAGTATAGCTAACAGTAATTTTTTTGTCTGTTTAACAATAACTCAAATAATGAAATTGGAATGTTTCTGACACAAAGAAATGATAAATACGTGTAATGATTGATATCCCAATAGCTCTCAGTATACATCATATGTCTGTATGAACATATGTAGCCCATAAATATATACAACTCTTATGTATCCATAATAATTTAAAATAAAAATTATTGTTAAAAAAGTGTTTCAGGAAAAAAGCCAGGAAATCTCCTTGGGTCACCTTCTGCTGTGGGAGCTTTTCTGTTCTCTCAATAAATGCTGCATTCAAGAAAAAGAAAAAAAAAATTAAGTAAGTTATAATCTATGTTCATATCCAAGTGTTGTGGCAGATTTTTTTTTTTTTTTTTTTTTTAGCCTCAGCCTTCCAAGTAGCCGGAATTACAGGCATGCGCTACCACGCCCGGCTGATTTTTTTTTTTTATTGTAGACACGAGGTCTCGCTGCCCTGGCGGGTCTCGAACCCGTGGGCTCAGGCAATCCACTCACCTCAGTCTCCCAAAGGCGCGGGATTACAGGCTGAGCCACTGAGCCCGGCTAAGATTTTCAAAGATGTTAATTAAAAAATTATGAGTCTGTCATAGTACAATAACTGCAGTTGACAATCATGGAAAAACTAGGTGATAAAAAAGATATGTGTGAAATAAAAACATTTAATATAGTCAAAAACTTTTTGTACATGAATGAAAAAAGTATTGGAACTTTGCAAATATATATTGCTCATGGTTTATGGTGATAAACCATGCTATTCTCTGAGTAGAAGCCTTCTGAATTCACTAGTTATTGATAATAATTTCCTACAATCATTTTAGAAACCATAAGCATAAATCTAATTATTGCACCTAAATATGCATAAATGTTTTTTATTATAAAATATTCATTTAAGCATATTATTGAAAAACTTTTCCCTTATGAAATAAATCTTTTGTTTACCTGTAAATATTTCCTTAATTTCTGATTATGGAGAAAACACATTAAGGCAACATAGCTTTAAAATGAAATAATTTTCTTTTCAGTAATAGCTGTATTTTATAGTGATCACTTTTAAATTATTCATGGAGCTCTAGAATTTAGGAGTTGAAAAAGGCATCAAAGATTATCTATTCAAGTAAAGTATTTAATACCAGCTATGCTATCTCTATGAGGAAAAGAAAAACAACAAAGTCTCAATGCTGGAGTAAAACTCAACAGAGATATTTGCTGAGGTAAAGAACTATTCTTACAAAATAACATAAATATTATGTAGTGTGGGTTTTGTATACATTATATACTTATGATTTATAATATATGCTGTACAATATATACTATCTATAACATAAAAAATATATACGTAATATATTTAGTATGTCTTCCATGTTTTATAACATATATTACCATAGTGCCTATTACTATGATAACTAAAATAGCAATAATTAAGGTACAATTCCATTTACTTAATTTTTCAAAGCTTAAGTATAAAACCTAACTCTAGACTCTTGCTATAAGACCCAAATCAAGAATCCTTTTTGTTTTCTTTCTTTTTTAAAATTTAATATTCAATTGCATAGGTTTCTATGGACCAATACTTATTATTTCTCCACTTCAACAGAGCTTTATATACATCTCAATTATTTCAAATATGTTTGTAGTCCAGTAATGTGTTTATTTTCTTTTTCCAACCTTCATAAAGATATCTGCCTTCATGTACTCATGCTTCAGGTGAGACTGAGAGACTAATGGAACACCTTGTCTGCTGTTCAGCTTATATCATGGAATTTTTTGATAGCATCAATTTGGATATTCCCCTTAGAAATTCTCCTCACTGCTCTGTTCTGTTTCACATGGTTCCTTCTTTTTTGTCTATTTACGTGTGTGTGTATGCTTTTGGAGATCATCCATACTCTGGTAGCTTTCGGTGGGTATCTAGAAAGTAACATTTTGAGACTTTGCAAACTTCCTAAAAGTCTTTGTTTTTTAATTTCCACATTTTCTAAATAATTTTGCTGAACATAGTATTTTCAGTTGGAATTCTATTTTTCTCAGAAATTGGGAGGCTTTGTTCTGTTTTGTCTTTTGGATTTCACTGTTACTGTTGCCATGTCCAAATGATTGTCTCACTCTTGATTCTATTTACAGAACTTGTTCATCGCTTTGGAAAGGATTAGAATCATCTCTTTATTCATGGTTTACTAAATGTTTCGGACAATTCATTTTGATGTGTTTTTCTTTTTTTTTCATTCATGTCATTGGGTTACATGTGGATTGTTAAACCTAAAAAATTCTGCACTAATATTTTTACAGATTTTCTTGTGCAATTTTTCTTAATTATTTTATTTTCTCATTTTCCTTTTTTTTTTTTTCTTTCCGGGACTCCAACTAGTCATATGTTCTACTCTAATTTGATCATGTGACATTGCCGACTTTTCTTCCTTATTTTTTGATATAGGCTTTTTGTTCAATATTTTATAAAATTCCATTAACTTTAATTTTATAACTTTTGTTAATTTTCTCTTGAGTCATAATTTTAATTGACAAGAACATTTTCTTGTTTTTTAAAGAGTTCTTTGTGTAGAACTCTTTAATCTTATTCGATAGATGGAATATGTTTTACTTATCTAAGAATATTAACTAGACTTCATTTAAATTTTTTTATTAATTATTCCTGTTTCCTCTGAAATTTCTGAATTTTATGATTTTTTTTCCATTCTGATTATCCTCATCTTTTCCTTCAGAGACTTTTAGTCAAATTAATCAGAAAAATTAAAATACTTTAAGTGCTTAAAACAGAGATAATATTTCAGGGGGCTAGTTACACAGATCATGGCATATCTGATAAAGCAGTCATGGGACAGTGGCTCACTTTGAGTCTAGAAAAGTCAACCAGCACAGGTACAGTCTTTGGGGATCATATTATGGTACCAAACAGCAGGAAATGACAAGAAATTAATTTGAAGTAAATAATCTTAGGATTAGCACATATATTTAAAAGAAAGTTAGGAAAATGATTAGGAAGTTCTCTTGTACGTGGATGAGACTTTTTTCTTGGTTGCTTTTATTGTTGATTTATTTGGTGTGTAAACCAAGCATTTCAGTCAATATCCTCAAATTGGAATGCCTGACAAATGTTTTTTGTTATTGTTGTTATTTTGTTTGTTTGTTTTCTTTCAGTAGCACACATCTCTAAAAGGGAATTGTTTAACTTCCTTTCCATAGAGTATAAGCTTACCTGGAAGCTCAACAAGGGAAAATGGCTAGCAATCTCACCATTCATCAGCAGATATTCACTCCGTATTCACCTTCATGCCTTTTGCCCAAACCTTCCACAGCCTTGTGTCTGATTTTCTCTCTGGACCACATTTGTAAAAGCAAACACCCTGCCTCCAGCTAGTGTGGTGAAGACATAAGATCTGACATAGAGTTTAGTGAGAAAGAGGTGGAATTTAACCCTCCTTATGCAAGTTTTTAAACACTCTTCTTGTTTTTACACTCAACTCTGCTTTTATATTTAGAGATGACTCCACTTAGTATTTCTGGGATTCCGGAGCAGAACCAGGATACTTGTTTAAATCTGTCTCTATAAACAGGCTTTGGCTTTTGTCATTAACGTGACTATCACCTTGCTCTTTCACTTTCCACCTCACAACATTGTTTTGACATCTCTCTTTTGTTCCTGGTTTCTCTAGATGCGTGTGGATTTATTACTGGTTGTTACTTTGCTTTTAGTTTGTGAGAATTCAAGAAGGAAAAGAAATAAATGTGAGTATTAAGTATCAATAATTTCTATCCTAATGACAGATAATATTGAATAGGTAACAAATTTAATAAATGAAAGCTTAGTGACAGAGATGCTTTTAAAAGCAAAAGAAAAAAGTAGATTCGCTTCTAAATATTGCAAAACTGTGTTACACATGTTTATTTTATGCAGAATTTCTACACAATTTCCATTTTTAATATTATCTTCTAATCATATTTGCATGTCAGGATTGCAGAAAACTTGCTAGAAACTGATACATTGCTTACATAGAAAATTGTCTTGTTTATTTTAGAATTCATCATCATTTCACACACCATAGAATTAAAAATAGTATGAATATTGTATTTTGTATCATCACCTTTAATCTAATATATCTCACAGAAAGAATGCTATGTTCTATTGGGGGCTGAAAAATACATTTTGTCAGTCTGTATTTAGTGATCGTCCACTGATGAGACACCCCATGTGTAGTCTGTTGTCAAAGCACAATATTTTATTTTTTTTGAGTTGGAGTCTCACTCTGTCATCCAGACTGGAGTGCAGTTGGCCGCTCCCGGCCACCGCAGCCTCGACCTGCTGTGCTCCGGTGATCCTTCCGCCTCAGTCTTCCAAGTAGCTGGAACTATAGGTGTGCGGTACCATACCAGGCTAATTTTTGATTTATTGTAGAGATGAGGTCTCGCAAAGTTGCCCAGGCGGGTCTCGAACCCACAGGGTCAGGCAATCCACTCACCTCGGCCTCCCAAAGCGCTGGAATTACAGACTGAGCCACTGAGCCCGGCAAAGCACAATTTAATCTTTAAAAGAGTGTGTTTTTCTAAGTTTTACTGGAGGCAATCCATACTTTAGTAATTAAGCAAAATCCAGTCAAGCAATTCACATATTCCACATTTGCTTTTTTGATTACTAAGAATTGCGTGTTATAAGGCCTACATGTTTAAGCAATAGTATAACTTTTCTCTCGCTTAACTTTGGGGGCAGGAAAACATTTTTTTGTATTTTGAAAACGTATTCGATTAATGCATGACACTAAGTGCAAAAATTAGGAAACCAAATATGAGGCAGCTTGAAAATATCACTTAAATATTTGCAAAAATAATTGAAACATCGACTTGCACAGCTTGCATATGCATAAGTTGTTCACTTAAGCATTGTTCATCATCTCACTAACCTTTTTTTTGTGGTACTTTACAGAAGTGGAAACAGTATTAATTTGTAGAGCCTTTTAAAAATTGTCACTCTAACATTTGACATAGTTACCAAAGAGTATATTTGGTGATATTTTGAGTGACAAGATAATACTCAAGTGCCTGTCTAGATTTGGAGAACAAGAATAAGTTCTTCTCTATCAATCTTTTCATCTGTAATACAAAGAACATGGACTATACTGTCAATGTGGGGACAAAGGTTTTAATCTAGTCTGCTTAAGCCAACACTTTATACAAATAACAATTACAGCCATTCTTCCATAAGCTGACTAGAAGCTTTACTTGGGATCGTGACAGAACTCACCGGGACTGGGTATTTGAGGGAAATTCATTCATTCAAAGATTTGGAATCAACTTTCAAGAGCCACAGAATACTGTAAGGCCTTTGAAAGTGAGGTTGGGGAAAACTGGGAACTTCTTCAGTAGTTTAAAAATTCTAAGAGAAGTACAGTTAGACAGCAATTTGAACATTTCGGAGACTTTCTGCTTTGATGTTTATCCAATTTTGTAATAGTGGATATAGCATTTTTCTCTTTTTACATTAAATATTGAATTCCTAATTCTTAAATAATTTTCAGGCAGTCCAAAGATTCCTCATGTATTGGCATGCAAACAAAGTAAGGCTTGTTCAGCATAGACAGCATGTATCTGGAGAGCAGGCTCATATATTTCAGCAGAATCTCAAAATGACATCTGCACTAAAAAACAAACAATAGAATTATGGGTCCCCCTGAAAGCAAGATAAGACTTTATTGTAGCTTCCTAAATGCTATAACAAATTTTGGATTATGTTAGTTTTGAATATTGCATCAGTCTTTTAAGACCTAAATTTATTGACTAATAGACTGGTAAAGTCTTCTATATTGGTAAGAATGCCATTATTCAATAGTAGAAGAAAATGCATATTATTGAATACAAAGAAAATAAGCCCAATTACCAATTAAAGGTAGAATTTTGCTTTCCCAATACTCCCTTTTGGGATCTAATTTTATTCTGTAACCTCTGTGTTTCTACTCATTAGCTTACACCATGTGATTTTAATCAAAATATATACATACTAAGAAAATGCATGTCTGGTTTAAAATCAGCTTCAGACTGAAGAAGATGTCTTAACTTTTATTTAGTGATGTTTCTTTGTGAAATCAACAGAATAGTATGTAATGATCAAAACATTAAATACATATTCTTTTTCTTACCAAGGAATTACAAACATAAGTGTTCGTATAGTTGTTTTATATTTCCTTTGACTTAACAAAATGTGTGCCATTAGGGAAAATATATTAGAAATAACAGAATCTTTTCAAAACAAAGTTTATACAAATATTCCTAATGATCCTATACAAATAGATAATTTTTTTCTTTATTTTAAAAGAAATTCAGGATTAGGTATACAAATGTTCATTGTACAGGTACCCTTGTGGATGAGATGTGCCCCTCCCTTCCCTGGCAGTTTCCCTCACTGCCAATCCACCCGGCTCCCCAGCCAGTCTCCCATTACCACCAATTCCTGTCTTATAGTATTATGATGATCAAGGTTCGCTTATGAGTGAGAACATATGGTACTCTGTTCTTTGTTTCTGTGATAGATCACTGAGTATGATCGACTCTAAATCCATCCAGGTTGCTGCGAAGTCCATATGTTTGTCCTTCGTTATGACTGCATAATATTCTATTGTGTATATGTACCACATTTTTTATTCAGTTCAGCTTCAGTGGGCAGCATGGTTGGTTCCATGTTTTTGCTATTGTGAATAGAGCTTCAACAAACATGCGTGGGCAGGTATCTTTTTAGTAGAATGACTTGAGTTCCTCTGGGTATATTCCCAATAGGATGATTCTTGGGTTACATGGAAGGTCAATTTCTAGTTCTTTCAGAAATCACCACATTATCTTCCTAAGTGGTTTCACTAGTTTGTATTCCCACTAGCAGTGTAGATGCATTCCCTTTTCTCTGCATCCTTGCCAGCATCTGTTGTTGTTTGTTTTATTAATGATGGCCATTCTTACTTGGGTTATGTGGTATCTCAATATGGTTTTGATTTGCATTTCTCTGATGATGAGTGAGGCTGAGCACTTTTTCATGTGTCTGTTGACTGCCTGTATATCTTCTTCTGAGAAGGGACCATTCATGTCTTTTGCCCACTTTTTAATGGGGCTGTTTGATTTTTTTTCCTTTTGTCGTGCTTGAGTTCCTTGTAGATTCTAGATATTAGGCTTTTGTCAAATATACATTTGGCAAATATTTTTTTCTCATTGTCTGGACTGCCTTCCCACTCTCTTGATGGTTACTTTTGCTTTGCAGAAACTCATCAGTTTGATGAGGTCCCACTTGTTTATCTTATTTCTTATGGTATGGACACTTAGGGTTCTGATCAGGAATTGGTTGTCAGTTCCAATTTCCAATATATTTTCATTTGTTTGTGTGTTCTTGAATTTCTTTGAGCAGTGTTTTGTAATTCTCATTGTAATGGCCTTTCACTTCTCTGGCTAGGAAGAAGACGAAGTATTTCATTTTTTTTTTTAATGGTTATTGTGAATATGATTTTGCTTTTTATTTTGTTCTCCATTTGCTTGTTGTTAGATATAATAACACAACTGTCTTTTGCCCATTGTTTTGTACCCCAAGACTTAATGGGTGTCTCCTGCATTTTCTTTTGATCAGGAATTGGCTGCCAGTTCCAATTTCTGTAAGGCTGGCTTCTGCACTTTCTAAGATTCTTTTTTTTGTGTGTGTGTGAGTTGGAGTCTCACTCTGTCGCCCAGACTGGAGTGCAGTGGCCGCTCTCAGCCATCACAACCTCGACTGCTGGGATCCAGCGATCCTTCTGCCTCAGCCTTCCAAGTAGCCGGAATTACAGGCACATGCTACCACGCCTGGCTAATTTTTTTGATTTACTGTAGAGATGAGGTCTTGCCTAGTTGCCCAGGTGGGTCTCGAACCCACGGGTCAGGCAATCCACTCACCTCGGCCTCCCAAAGCGCGGGATTACAGGCTGAGCTACCAAGCCTGGCCTCTAAGATTCTTATGGCTTGAGGTTTTACGTTTAGGTCTTTGGTCCACTACGAGTTGATTTTTGTGTTTGGTGATAGGTAGGGGTCCTGTTTCAATCTTCTGCATGTGATCAGCCAGTTTTCCCAACGCCATTTACTGAAGAGGTTCTCCTCTCCCCAGTGGTTGTTGTTGGAGACTTTGTCAAAGATGAGTTGGTTGAGAAATTGAGGCTTTGCTTCTGAAATCTCTATCCTGTTCCATTGGTCCATATGCCTGTTCATGTACCAATACCAGGTTGTTTTGATTATTGTAGTCTTATGGTAAAGTTTGAAGTCTGGAAGTGTGATACGTCCTGATTTGTTTCTTTTGGTAAGGATTATTTTGCCTATTCATGGTCTTTTATGTTTCCATATGAATTTCTGTATTGTCATTTACAGGTCTGAGAAGAATGATGTTGGTAACTTAATGGGTATTGCATTGAATTTGTAGATTGTCTTTGGTAGGATGGACATCTGAACAATGCTGATTCTTCCTATCCATGGGCATGGAATATATTTTCATTTGTTTGTGTGTTCTTGGATTTCTTTGAGCAGTGTTTTGTAATTTTCATTGTAAAGGTCTTCACTTCTCTGGTTAGGAAGAAGCCAAAGTATTTCATTTTTTTAAATGGTTATTGTGAACACGATTGTGCTTTTTATTTTGTTCTCCATTTGCTTGTTGTTAGATATAATAATACAACTGTCTCTTGCCCATTGTTTTGTACCGCAAGACTTTGCTAAAGTCCTTTATTTGTGCAAGCAGGTTTGAAAGATTCTTTTGGATTTTCAAGGTATAGGAACATATAGCAAGCAAAGAGGACTTGAATTTCTCTTTTCCTATTTGGATACCCCCCAGTCTCCTTCTCTTGTCTAATTGCTGTAGCCAGGACTTCCAACATAATGTTGAACAAGAGGGTGAGAGTGGGCAGATTTGTCTTATTCCAGCTTTCAGGAGAAATGCTTCCAGGCTCTGTCCATTTAGCAATATGATAGCTGTGGGTTTATCATAGATGGTGCTTACTATTTTGAGGTATGTGCCTTCTATATCTAGGTGTTTGAGTGTTTTTATCAAGAAGTGATGCTGTATTTTATCAAAATATTTTTCTGCATCTAATGATATAATCATATGGTTCTTGCTTTTATATCTGTTGATATATTTAATTACATTTTTGGTCTTGTGGATGTTGTTAAACCAGCACTGCATCCTGAGGCTGAAGCCTACTTTGTCATGGTGGATGATTTTTGAGATGCTTCTTTGGATCTGATTTGCTAGAATCTTGTTGAGGATTTTTGTATCTATGTTCATAAGAGATTTTGGTCTGTAGTTCTCTTTTTTTGTTGCTTCTTTACCCAGTTTAGGTATCAGTGTGATGTTAGCTTCATCGAATTCTGGGGGAAGATTTTCGTCTTTCTCAATTGCCTGGAATAATTTAGAAGTGTTGTTATTAGATCTTCCGTGTATGTTTTGTAGAATTCTGCTGGAAAGCCATCGGACTCAGGGCTTTTTGTGGTAGGTAGCTTTCTTTGTTTTTTTTTTTTTTTTGAGTTGGAGTCTCACTCTGTCACCCAGACTGGAGTGCAGTGGCTGCTCCCGGCCACCGCAGCCTCGACCTGCTGGGCTCCAGTGATCCTTCCGCCTCAGCCTTCTGAGTAGCTGGACCTACAGGCGTGTGCTACCACGCCCGCCTAATTTTTTTATTTATTGTAGAGATGAGGTCTCGCCAAGTTGCCCAGGTGGGTCTCGAACCCACGGGCTCAGGCAATCCACTCACCTCAGCCTCCCAAAGGCACGGGATTACAGGCTGAGCTACTGGGCCTGGCTGATAGGTAGTTTTCTTATGACAGAATCAATTTCCTGGGTTATTATTGGTTTATTTAGTGTCTCAATGTCTTCTTGTTTCAACTTGGGGAGGTTGTTTGATGTCAGAAAGTCCTCCATTTCTGTTAGGTTATCAAGTTTGTTTCTATACATATGTGCATAGTAACCTCTGATAATGAGAACAGATACAATTTAAAAGTTGTTGGAATCCAAAAATACAAAAGATTTATATAGAAATATGTTGAAATTCTCTAAATTTCTCAGAACTTTGTCTGTATAGATGATCCCAAACTTCTGCACTTTGGACCACCAAATTACATTCATTGGTCTCTGTCCTCTCCTGGGTGGCTCTTCTTTCATTTTTGCACTTGAATAAACTCTCTTTAAACTAGATTTTGACCTTTTTAGATTATGTTAGGTTGACAATCCCTAAGTCAATAAATTTAATTTTTTACCCAGTATCTCATAGCAATAGGGATAAGCCTGGTAAAGTAACCACTTTTTGGCCCTTACACTTCCTTTAGCATATCTCTATACTGTACACAGTGAAACCCAAGTAATTTGTCTCTAAATGATGATACAGGAGTGAGATAGCAGGAAATCTATTTTATACACATCCTTGGTTTCTCCTAAATCTGCAGTGGATATTTTGTAATGGAGGAAGTCAAATGATAAGTTAAAGAAAAGTAAAGCATGCTTATTGCATCATGTCATGAGCAAATTGCCCTTGAGAGATCTTTATTATTCCTTGGAATCTGAACATTTACTCTGGTAGCAGATAACAAAGGGTGTAAAACAGAACAAACAGTTCAATAAGATCTGTGGTAACTCTTAACATCAGGGGCTGCTTTTCAACAAAGACAAGTAGTTTTATCAGAATCCTAAAAAAAGAAGAGCACAAATTGGAGTTCAAATCACACCATGTCAGTGACTGAGAGACTTTGCAATTGTTATTATACCCTTTGAAATTTCAGTTTCTCACCATTAAATGGGAAATTAAAGCAAAGCCTTTGCCCTAAAATAGTTTTTATGGTGATCCAAGGAAAATATTTATGAATGTGCTAGCACATTATAGGTTTCAAAGATAGTTAATCATATTAAAATCAATTCCATATAAAGCATTCTACAATGTATACTTGTTAAATAATTTCAGTTTATGCCTTTTTCATTTACAATCACATTTGTGTCTCTAGCAATATTCAATAGGTTTTATTATTTCAAAACAAACTCAAAGATAGGCAACTGATTCTGAATAACATATGATGGGGATAGAGCTAGCATTAAAACTAATTTTTGTATTTAGTGCGACATCTCTTTCAATAGCATCATCTCATTCTATAAAAAGTTGTATTATGGTCTTGTTTAGAAAAGTTATGGGAATAAAGTTATACATGTACATGTGAAAAGAAAAATAATATCTCCTGAATGAAAATGCACAAGGCATTTACATGAATTATAAAACTTCAGCATCTCTAATAATTCTATGAGTCTTTGTTTTTTAAAAATATGCATTTTAAAGATGTAATTAGCAATGCGACAATTTGAATGATTGTCCAAAGTCATACTGAACTAGTCCGTGGAACACATGGCTGCTCTCTCATGCCATCAACAAGAGTAGAGAGGCAGGGAACTGTGAAGAAAATTTATTTCTGAATTCAGAATTCAGGGAGACAAGCCAGTATAGATACCAATGCCAGCTCAGCACCTCGGATTTTACAGTCTGTATTTATTAGCTTAAGCACTGAGATTTGCCATTGGTTAACATCAAACTACATGACTTAGAAAGCATTCTATAAGATTTCATTTACAATTGCGTTTCATCAGTTATAATATTCATTGCCTGCATGTTTTGGTGCCAGTTACCAGGAACCTGTAATTTTTGTTATCAATAACTCTAAGCAAAGGAGTTAGCTGTGCTTACTACAAAGTAAAACATTATTCATTGTGAAACATCACTAACAAATGGATACACCAAAACAGAAGAGTCTACCGGTTAGTTACAAGATCAATATAATTATATTTCTTACTTTAACTATTGATTACATAAATGAACGACAATCTATTTTACTAACTATGTGAGTACAACTATGAGGTCAGTGACACGTTCTGTTCCGGGGAAAGTCAGCACAGTCTTATAATTCTAAGGAATGTGGGTGTGTAACCCTAAACAACCAAGCATTTTAACAATCTTGAATTAGTAATTGAGGGTCTCTTCATCAGTACAACTGGTTACATTGTAGAACAAGAATATAAAATCAAGCCGGGCTCGGTGGCTCAGCATGTAATCCTGCACCTTTGGGAGGCTGAGGTGAGTGGATTGCCTGAGCCCACGGGTTCGAGACCTGCCTGGGCAGCGACACCTCTTCTCTATAATAAATGAAAAATCAGCTGGGCGTGGTAGCGCGCACCTGTAATTCCGGCTACTCGAAAGACTGAGGTGGAAGGATCGCCAGAGCCCAGTGGGTCGAGGCTGCGGTGGCCGGGAGCGGTCACTGCACTCCAGTCTGGGCGACGGAGTGAAACTCCAACTAAAAAAAATTTAAAAATCAAGTGTTGCAATAGAAAAGAATTATAACTGTTGCCAGCATAAAATGTACTCAATACAGGTTTCCCTCTCTATTAGGGTAGATGGTGGTGTTTTTGCAAGTTCCTATGCTTTGTTTTTTTAACCTCTGGCAATTCACTCAACAACCAGGAACTCCATGTTCTTGCTACTCTTTTTGTTTCCCAGGGTTTTGTTTTGTTTTGTTTTGATATAATATTATATCATTTAAAATTTATAAACTATAAATTATGTATGCATATTTTATAACATATAAATGTTGGCATCACAAATATTGCTTATGGAAAGATATCAGAAAAAGTTAATCTCCTTTTACTTTCAACTTTATATATGTCATGCCGTTATTATATACATTACACATTTCATATGGTTTGGTGAGGAATTATTAAAGCCCCAAATGAATACTCATTTTCTTCGGCATTTAAGATTAGGTGGTTCCTCAAAAAATAATGTCCCTGCATAGTTGTTCTTAAAAAAGGAAAATTACATATAACTAATGAACTTTTTCTCAAATATTTTAACTTAACTTTTATGACAGAATCAATTCAGATGTAATATCAGCATGTTGTGAATTATTTTCTAATTACTAACAAATCAAATGCAATTCAATTAGTCAAATCAAATGTACCTTTTATAGTTTTGAATTTAAAACAAGATTAAGCAAATGTGTTTATTTCCTAAAAGAAGGCAAATAATACTTTGTAATCTACTTTGACAAGTTCTGCACAAAAGAGTTAATACTGCATTGCTTTTTACAGTGAAATACCAATGTAATCTTACACAGATCTATACATTTATTTGAAGATTTCAATGACAGCTACTAAATAGCAAGTTAGTTAATAAATCCTTGTCTACAAACATCTAGCATTTTAAATTAAAAAATAAAATGGCATATTTTGGTTAGTTTAAAAAATTAGTTGACGTTGCTAAATAAATTATGCCCATGTTTAGCTGTTTCTTAATAAAAGAAAACCTAAAAATAACTAAGACCAATAGATTTTATATTGTAGACATAGATTTAGAGGCATCAACTTTCTTTCAGCTTTAAAATATCAAAAATCCTATAAGTTAGACAGCATTTGGATTTGATGATGTTAGATATTTTAGAATATTTTTAAATGAATTGGTTATCAATTTTATTTATTTAGCAAACTAAATAGGAATTTAGAGAGTGTGCTTTGCTTTCCACCCTTAACAATTTCAGCATTTAATTCATATCACCTCTTCCAAGTAAAACCACGTGCAAAAAAATCACATACACACACTCACATACTAATTTAAAATTAGCAAGTGATCTTCTTTCCCAATAGATGTTGGTAAATTTCCTTCAAGATTGGATAGACATCATAAAATTGTTCTTCCATGCCCTATTTATTCCATGTGCTATTAAAAATGTCTTAAAATTACCAAAAGTCATTCTGATGCAATATGTATAAATAGGTTCAATATGATAGCTATTTAATATTATCCTTTCAAAATACCCACTTAATAATAATAAGAAACACATATTGTGTATTTACCTATTTCAAGAACTCCTCAGAGAGCTTCCCATATAATCCTTTAAACAACCTTTTGCAGAAGGTGACTACTATTCCTGTTTTACAGGGAAACCAGACATACAGCAGTTAGTCAGCTTGCCCAAGACTTCAACATTCCTAAGTGTGTGAGCCAGATTCAGACCCAGTGCTTTCATCCTCCTAGTCATGATACTGCTTTTTCTGCAGAAGCTTCTCAGCTCCTGAAATAGGCACAAAATTAGTTAGACAATAGTTCAAAGAGAAAGTAAGAAAGTCAGTACTGTTTCTTTCAACATCATAACCATTTGAGATCATGTGTATATTTTTACCATTTTATGAACTCAAAAACTATAAGGGCAATCTACTTTTAAATAATATATTGAATATAATTGAACTTTCCAGAGTGATTTACTCTCTTTAAGGAAGAAATTTACAAAAGTTTGTCTTGCGAATGTATTCTGATGGAAGATAACATGAATTTAGACACTGTCTACAGTGACATGGTCCACCTGTACATATGCTGTAGACAAAGAATCATTTTAAGACAGTAAATTGTGATATTTAGGGTAGGCTTTTAGGACATTTAAATGCAACAAGCACATACCATGCACTATACAAATATAAACCTCATTTGCATTTTTCACACCAAAAGAGTTTTTTGAGATAAATATACGAAAGTATGAAATTGTGCAAAAGGACATTTTCTGTAAAATGCCATTCAAACAGGAGAATCTCAGTTTTAAGATAAAATCTTTCCATCAAGAGTATATTAAACCCCCCCCACAGTTATTATGTTGACATAGAGGCAAGTTTTACTCCAAGTCTCTATTTGATTTTACAAACTGATTCCAAAGCCTCAAAGCCATGACAATAACAGAAGGAAAAGACTAATCCTTTTATTGCTTTTCTTTCCTTTCTCTTTTTCTCTCTCTCTCTTTTTTTTTTTAACTTGGCTAAAGAATTAGAGAAAATGAAGCAAGTCTTAATTCCCAGAATCTGACAATTGCCTTTGCTCTGAAGATGTATTGGCACAGTCAGCAAAGACAGTGGTAAGTCACAGAATATGATGCAAGCTCACTGCTTGTAGAGAGCTCTGATGTGGAACAGCACTCCACCCCCGTCACAAGAGTTAGAAAATAAGAGTTTTAAAAAAGAGAAAAACTATGGTGCTGCAGGTACGCTTCTAAATTTTGAAGCCATACTTCAAAGTAAATAAAATGCTTGTATTTTATTAATCAGTACTCTATGATATAACTATATTTTGTCATATTTAGCTCAGTCTCCAAAAAAGAGAGGCTAGTCTCTCAAAATAAGAAGAAAAAAAAAAGAGCCCATAACATATCTCAAATAATCAACAATCAACTCTTTACATCAACTTTAGTAATACTACTCTGTTTGGTTATCACTTTTTTTTTTTAACTCAAAGTCTTCAGGAAAGCCAAAATAGACTGAATTCTTTTTTAAAAAAGACATTGTGAGTCAAGCAGAGACATTAGAAATAGTGTCATAGTTCATAGTTCATTGCTTGCAGTAATTTATTAGCAAATTTTTAAGTTGTTTTCGTTACAGTTTTGTTTCTTTTATTTAAGAAATTTAACAACTATATAGACATAGTTTCTTTTGTTTTAAAATTAGATATATTGTACAAATAATTAAACAAGCACTATTTGTCTGTAAAACAAATATCACAAGCAATTGGTTAGGTTACTTTTTTTCTTTTTCCCACAGTACAGGGCGTAAGTATTTTAAAGTATATATATATTGACTACTTCAAGTCAGCAAATCCTTTTTCATTTTAATGGTCTGATTTCTATTTAGTACCTTAAATTTATTCTACACTTCTTGAAGAAGACAGTAATGTAATGAATACTATAATAAAGTAATGTAAAGACAACTAATATATAGAATGAGAAATACTATAACAAAAGGAAAACAGACTTCAGAGTCAGAACTGGGCTTGAATCTGAACTGTATATCGTAATGTGTGACTATGAGTTAGATTCTAAAAATATTTTCAGTCACACATTCATAATTGTGTAAAATAGGAATAATTATGAATATATTAAAAAATGTTAACAGGAATTTGAAATTCTGTTTATAATGCATAAAAATATAGTAGTTGTTCTAAACCTGTACATTCTAATCTGGTAGTCCCTAACCATAAGATATGTTGATGCAGTCAGCAAAGACAGTGGTAAGTCAGCCGTCAGCAAAGACAGTGGTAACTTAGATACTAAATTTCTAATTTTGCTTAGTCAATTAATATAAATTAACATTTAAATTAAAAACTAATCATTTTATTTCAAAAAATAATCAACATAAAACCTTTTTATTTTATTTATTTTTATTAATATAAAGATGCGGGGTACATTTCGGGGTTAGGTATATAAACATTGATTATACAGGTACCCTTGCTGATGAGGTTTGCCCCTCCCTCCCCCAGCAGTTTCCCTCAACTGCCCATCCCACTCCCCATCCCCTGACAGTTTCCCACTACTGCCAATCGCTTTCTTATAACATTATAAAAACTTTTTGATGACATGTCTGATGAAGTATCTGTATAACAGTTAAATATGCCTGGAATAAATTGGATGTATCAATCTAAGTTTTAATCATACATTTTATGAAATCAAATCCAGTACCATGAAAAAATTATTACCTAATTTGAGATTTACTGTAATGTATAATACACACGATTTTTAAAACATGGTACAAAAATAAATGCAAGCATATTATTATATTTTAGTTGATAATATTTAGGCTATATTAGATTAAATTAAATATCTTACTAAAATTAATTTCCCCTGATTCTCTTTACATTTTTGAATGTGACTATTAAAAAACTTTAAATTACATTTGTATCTTGTAATGTATTTATATTGTTCAGCGTTGTTCTCTCTATATATGCTATTTCTTATTAAACCTACTGAGAAATAGCAACAGTTTAATCCTAGGAGGATAAAGGATGCTTGTTTTGTATTTACACAACCATTTTATTTACTTTGGAATCATATTTGACTCACCTGGATTGCCCCAAATACCTGTGCTTGGACTCTACCCTATAATATTTATAGCCATGGTTGAGAACCATTGTTCCAGAGTTTTAAAAAATAAATTTTATTATTATTACTATTTTAAATTTAGAGACAGGGTCTTGCTCTTTTGCCCAGGCTGGAATACAGTGACCTGATCATAGACCATTGCAGCTTCAAACTCTTGGGCTCAAGTGATCCTTCTTCCTTAGTCTCCTGAGTAGCTGAGATTACAGGCTCACACCACCAAGTCTGGCTAATTTTTATTTTTATTTTGTTAGAGATGAAGATCTCATTATGTATCCAGGCTAGTCTCAAACTCCTGGCCTTAAGCGAGGAAGCCTCCCAAAGTGCTGAGATTACAGACATGAGCCACTACACTCTGCCTGTTCCAGATTTTTTAAAAGTCTTTTCTTCCTGCTAGAAGGAGACAGATCAAAGAGACTCGTGAGACACTGTTAAGTCCTTATTTTAGAATACAGGTAAATTGAGCATCCAAGATGAGCTGACTATTGATCTCCATTCTCTTTTCTTGGTTTCATTTTTTATTTATTTATTTTGAGTTGAAGTCTCACTCTGTCGCCCAGACTGGAGTGCAGTGGCCACTCCTGGCCACCGCAGCCTCGACCTGCCGGGCTCCGGCGATCCTTCCGCCTCAGCCTTCCAAGTAGTCTTTTTTTTTTTTTTACACAGTTAAAACATCCATGTTTTAGAATCCTGAACAATTCCAAAGGAGTAAGAAATTTGGAGGTCAATCATGGCAGTCTATTAGCCACTGAAGTCCCCATCAGCTGTCTTATTTACCCAGCCTTTATGTAAACATAGAGTAATGGGAAGAATATGAATCACATTACTTTCAGAAGACAGGAGAGGTAGTGGCTCATGTTAACCTAGAATTAAATCACGTAGTTTTCTTCCACAATATTGTCTACTTGCAGTTTCTAGTGCCACTGAGTAATACCACACACTATCCAGTCGAAAAAGCTAAAAAGTGAGACTTGTGTTCATTCTCCCATCTTCTTCACCTCACCATCACAGCATCTCTCAATCCCTGCCACTTCTGTTGCCACTCCTCTATCAACCTAGCCAAGGTTACCATGATTTCTGACCTGAGGATACTATATAAACCTCTTATTGCTCACTCCATATCCACGGGAACATGCGGGTAACCAATCCTTCGTACCCACACCTTTTAAAAATACACGAAATCATGTGACCTCCATGCTTAAAACCTTGTAATTGCTTCTCATTTCTCATAGAATAAAATAACTTCCTGCAGATAGTCCCAAACCTTGAACTATCTGGAATCGTTCAAGTTTATCTAGTATCACAGACACATTCTTCTCCCTTCACTTTAGCTTTTTACAGTCTCTTATTTCCCATGCTCCTTTGAGGCATAAAAATTGTCAGTGGACATTTATCCATGAAGCACATGTTTGATGAGCATACAAACATTTTTTCAGATTTCACATCAAGGTCACTAGTCAAATTTTAACATGATTTTTGTATAGGCATTTAATGCAATCATCCCCTGGCCATCCTCAGAACTACTGGGCCCAGGTAATTTGCACTGACATTGTCCAGACACCTCTCCTCAGCCTGCCATGGGGTGCTCTGCCTCCTGGCTTTTCTCATCCTTTAGATCTCAGAGTTTCCTCATCATGGAAGCCATCTTGTACATTTAAGCCTCCAGTGTGCTCCTCCCACCATGTTCTATGCCTCTTTCAACCCATTTGTCCCAATTGTGTTTGTGGTTTTTCTTGATTGTTCTTTTTCTTCACTGCCCACTAATGTTTTTGTAAAACATGACCTCTAGTAGATTTTAAGTACTTAGTAAATTAGTGAGTGAATATATAAATTTATAAATAATATAAATTGGAATATGGTATAAATTTACAATACTCGCTTTTTAGGATATATGGGAAATTCTTAATCACATCTGACTGGACCATTTTCCCTTTTTCTTATCATGTCTGGATTTTCAGTGCTTTTGTTTTTTTGTTTGTT
Organism: Cephalopachus bancanus; assembly: GCA_027257055.1. Classification (NCBI taxonomy): domain Eukaryota; kingdom Metazoa; phylum Chordata; class Mammalia; order Primates; family Tarsiidae; genus Cephalopachus; species Cephalopachus bancanus. Next base: position 14,340,620 of record JAPVLO010000005.1, on the reverse strand, counting down.
TGTTTTGAGTCTGGGTCTCACTCTGTATCCCAGACTGGAGTGCTACCTGTGACCATGGTTCACTGCAGCCTCAAACTCCTTGAGCTCAAGTGATTTTCCCTCCTATTCCTCCTGAGTAGTTGGGATTAATGGCACATACCACCACACTTGGCTAATTAAAAAATAAATAAATTGTAGAGACACGTTTTTGCTGTGTTGCCTAGGCTGGTCTCAAACTCCTGGGCTCCAATCCTCTGGCCTCAGCCTCCCAAAGTGCTGGGTGTGTGAGCCTCTATACCCTGCTGAATTTTTCATTTTTGAGTATTCTCATTTTTGGGTCCCATTTTTGTTTTGACAATGATATTAGTGCTTTCTTAATTAAGATTTATTATATATTTTAGAGAAACTTTAACTTACTATCAAAAATAAACCTGACCCATAAGAAAACTTTATTTTCCACCAAAATGAACTGAAAAAATGTCACCACTTTTAATGTATCACATGAAAATGGCACTTCTTATGTGGAAGGTACCCCTACAGCATGCCATCTGCTCTGTGAATTCTGAGCTCCGGGTCAGTTGTCTCTATTTTACTTATAAATAGCTTCTTTTATGTTGAGACAACTATATAAAAAGAATTTCCTCATTGATGTAGAATGTTATAATATTACTTGTAATATTATATACGTGATATATATACATATATATACCTAGTATTATATACATAGTAAATATTCCCTCTGCTTGAGCATAGATCAATATTTTAAAAATTAGAATGCAGTGATATGTCCAATTATCAATAGTTTATTATTTTCTGATAGCACAGCTGAGTCTTCTTCTAAAAATTAATAAAACATTAAGTCTTAGATCAGGAAATGATAAGTCTAGTCTTTGGTTTCCAGTTTCTTATGTGTCATTATCATTCCCGTCTGCAGTTCTGGGATCAGGGCCATCAAGGCAGCCTATCTGTCTTTTTGAAGCAAGTTCCATCCTCTCTCTATTTCAGCTTCTTCTCTTCAAATGGAAAATTATATTTATGAATTAAAACAATAAATATATATAAAACACCTGTCAATTCCTGATAAAAATATTAAGTTAAACCCAAGAATTTGGGAATTCACTAATTTCTTGCCCACAAACTGTCTGTATGCATATGTTTTTCTAACCCTTTGACACTCATTAAATCAGCTTAATCTGGAACAGCAAAAAATGAACTAAGAACATGAAGAGTGTTATATAATAACTTGTCCTGAGAATTTGCTGTATACTTAGGAAAATGAGATTTAAACATAAAGGAATAAATAGTAATAGTATCATTAGCCAAAACCAAACAATCAAGTAAACAAGTGTTAAAAAGAATTTAAAGGTCGTGCTCGGTGGCTCAGCCTGTTATCCCGCGCCGTTGGGAGGCTGAGGTTAGTGGATTGCCTGAGCCTGCGGGTTCCTGCCTGGGCAGGTGAGAACTCATCTCTACAATAAATCAAAAAAATTAGCCGGACGTGGTAGCGTGCGCCTGTAGTTCCAGCTACTTGGAAGGCTGAGGCAGAAGGATCGCAGGAGCCCAGCAGGTCGAGGCTGCGGTGGCTGGGAGCAGCCACTGCACTCCAGTCTGGGCGACAGTGAGACTCTAACTCAAAAAAAAAAAAAAAAAAAGAGTTTAAAAAGTGTTAAAAAGAAGGATGAGAAAAGACGGTGGTATGATCATACAAAAACTATTGAGAAATTGAAGAGGGTATTCCAGGCAGAAGATACAATGTGATTAACTATGTGAAATAGAGACAGTAAAGGCCAATAAGAAAAATGGAATATATGCTATTTTAATTGAAAGATATGTTTTAAGTAAAGGATTATTCATGCATTTATTTACACAGATAATTCAATTCAATTCTAAATATATTGACTCATTCCTCCACAGTATGACCGGGACTGAAGTGATGCTGTTCTTAACTCTCAAGGAGTAAGAGAAATGTGCCCTTGAAATCTTTCAATTTGCATATTAATGACAAGGGCACACAAGGAATGAAATATGTAAGTATAAAAGTAAAGATGGTACTTCTGTTGCCTCTTGAAACAGAACAACAAGGACCTGATTTATCCTCAACCCTTAAAGAAACTAAGAAGAAAATAACAATAGGCAAATATATGAAACCATTCATCTCAAGGCATTAGTGAAGAAAGAACAGTTTCACTGAGGAGATGAAAATTTTCCAACTTATTGCTGAATGAAAACACAATTGCTTTTTGCATATTTGTCTTATTCATAAAAGTTTTAGATATTTCCAGAATTTTAAAAATATTTCTATCTTGGAAATAAGTATTGTTTTGTTTGGTTTTACTCTTTGAAGAAAAGAAAGGTTGTCTGGTTCTATATGGGCTTTTCCAATCTTGCCTCCAACATAGCTTTGATTCCTAGATTTTTCTGCTTTCCCCAAAGACTGAAGTCTGTTAAAACTCAGCTTTTAAGAAGACAACTATTTATTGTTGATTCTGATTCCAACTATTTCTATTACTTTTCTTCTAGAATAGTTTTCTATAAAAGTGTTTTAGTTCATTTTACCAGTAACTGAAGGGAACCTGTATACTAAAAAATGCTAAGAATTTATATATACATTTCTATGAGTTCCTAGTTCCAGATCTCTTTATTTTTCTTTTCATTAAACTCTCCTTTTCATAGACTCCTTTATTTGTGCCTCAGTTTTGAGCAATTAAATTAATACTCAGTGTATGTGTGTGTGTGTATGTGTGTGTGTGTGTGTTATATATATATATATATATATATATATATATTCAGAAATTCAATCAAGAATTTAATTTAAACATTTGGCCTCTAGACAACTACACATCTTGTTGATTTTCCATTTGACTAACTCTTTTTAATCATTACGTTTCTAAGTGTCTTCATTTTCTTTCTTAGGCATGCCTAAGAAAGTCTTGCTGCTTGGCTGACCAGGTGAAAATTTATGGTTCTTTTTTTTTTTAATCAGTGTATAAGAAACTCTCAGTGTAATTCTCAGAATATTTATGTATCTTTCCACAACTTTTACTGACATTCTTATATTTGATTTTATAAATTGACTGAAAGTATATACTATTTGTGTGAAATGACTTGTGAAGTCAATATTTGCATATTTTAATTTTGCTCTCTTCCTTTGTGGATTTGTTTTAATTTCTGTAAAAGAAGCATAGCAAACATTGTTTAAAGTTAAAATTTTACAATAATAATTTAAGATATCTATAAATTATGGATAAAATTAACCATTCTGCAATTAATCCAGCACAACAGCTTTTCCTTCAGGATTAGAAAAGAAATTCATCATTCTTTTCCAAATAATCAAGATTAAACAATTGGGATGGAGTCTGAATAATGGAGTTTACTCATCTTTATGTCTTTGATTCTCATACAAATTGGCAGGAACCTTGCACACAATGACTGTACAGAGCTTATAGATTCAAAATTCCCTGTAACAAATTCACTCTTGAGATTATGATAATCTAGAATTAGAATGCTTCTTGATTTTTATTTTTCATTCTGCTCTGTTTTGTTTTTAATGAATCTCTCTGAGTCATACTTTAATTCTTGAAAACTAATTTCCATAGAATGTTTATCTGCTTTTTGCACTATTATATTTTTCTATCACTCTTTCTTCTCCAAGAATATATTTATTAAAGGTTATATATAATGTATAAATCATTTTTTCTTGGTGTCAAGCACAGTAACAATTATCCTGCCCCAAATCTAATTGAGTTATACTAATCTGATGGTTTTTACATATTTGTATTCAGTAAACTCTCATAGTGTTATCTACAGACATGCTTCTGGGTAATATCTACCAATATATAAACATAAAATAAATTGATTATGCTCTGAGATCCACAATCTTATTAAACTTATCAATTATTCAAATTTAACTGTCATTGCCTCATAATAACAAACTTATCATATTATATACAATTTATTATACATTTAATTGTATAGACACTCATTTTGTAACATACGAACACATGCTAAAACTACCTTATTTTTTAAATATTGCATTATTCCGTATACAATATAACTATCTCTTTCCTATAATAGATTTTGTAGGAATAATTTTCCCCTACCTGTCTTCCCAAAACTTTTATATATCTTTCTGTTCTCGCACTCATTATCTTTCATTATGGCCAGTTAGGTGTGTATGGTGTCTGCATTGCACAAGACTGTGTTGCTTCATGGGCAGAAACTATGTCTTATTCATCTTTACTCCCCTAGAAACTAATGCAGTGGACAGCATATAGTACATGTTTGGAAACTGCTTGTGACTTTCATTGAAATTGGTTTACAAGTATTTCTCAAAACAAAAAGCTGGTAACACACGTCTCTCAAATGATTCTAGTAATTTTTTTTTCTTTTGAGTTGGAGTCTCACTGTCGCCCAGACAGTGAGTACAGTGGCCGCTCCCGGCCACCGCAGCCTCGACCTGCTGGGCTCCGGCGATCCTTCCGCCTCAGCCTTCCACATAGCCAGAATTACAGGCATGCGCTACCACACCCGGCTAATTTTTTGATTTATTGTAGAGATGAGGTCTCGCCTGCCCAGGCGGGTCTTGAACCCGTGAGCTCAGGCAATCCACTCACCTCAGCCTCCCAAAGGTGCAGGATTACAGGCTGAGCCACCGAGCCCGGCTGATTCTAATAATTGTTACAGAATGCATTATATATTATTTCTTAAGTTATCTCCTGTTGCAACATAAAAAAATTGACTTTTTATATACTACATACAAAGGGTGCCAAAAATATATATATACACATTTTAAGAAAGATAAAAACAGTATTAAAATAGTAATATTCAATATATACTGGTAACAAAAGATGAATATAAGTCACATTTGACTTCTGCAATTACACATTGCTACTCTAATTCAAATCAACTTCAAAAAGTATTACATAGAGAACATCTCTTAAAATGTGCGTGACTTTTTTTGGCACCCTGATACACACACACACACACACACACACACACACACACACACGCACGCTTGGGGGCGGGGAGCGAGAGAGGCAGGGTAACTTTGCTCTGTTGCCTAGGTTGGAGTGCAGTGGCACAATTATAGCTGACTGCAATTTGGAACTCTTGGGTTCAAGTCTCCCAAGTAGCTGGGACTACAGGTGCTCGTTACGGAAGCCCAACTAATTTATTTATTTTTGACATGAATTGACTCACTGAGTTGTCCAGGCTGTTCTCCAATTCCTGGGCTTGAGCAATTCGCCTGCCTCTTCTTCCAGAGTCACTGGAATTACAAGCACTAAACACTGCTCCTAGCCTGAACTTCAACAATATTATGACAGGTATTTAGATAGTATATATATTTTAACTTATAACAATCAGACATTTTGCATAACAAAATGAGGGTGCCATTAAATTACTATTTATACTATGCTATTTTAAGAATTGGGCACAATGTTACATTAGATTTCTAATTATTTTTAATAAAAGGGATATGAGTGCTCTTCACTCTGCGACATTCCTAAGATATATTATCCCTACTGTATAAATATATATGTATACATTTACTTTACAAACTTCTAAAATTTAAGGATAGAGTTCATGAGAGGATACACACTCAACTCAAGTAATTAAGGCTGATTATTAAGAACATGTTTACTCCTGATAATTTAACAGATTTTAACAAATTTGTATAATTAATAAAGTAATTTAAAATTGGTTCTAGAGACTGATAGAAGACTATTATAGATGATAGGCATTTTGTAATTCAAATTTTTAAAAAGTACAAACTTACTTAAAGAGGTAAAATACAAGTATTTAGTCAAATAAGAAGGTATCTGATAATTTCCAGCTCTACTTTTCTTTCTCTCTCTAGTGTAATGGAAATTTTGTAGAATAGTTTGTTTTCCTAAATTTCCCTATGACAGTAAGGAAGAAACATTTCTTTCCAATTGTTTCTAAAAGACGATGAGAAGAAATTTGTTAAACGATAGTTACATTGATTACAGATTGCACTCTAGCGGTCTCGGTGGCTCAGTCTGTAATCCCGCGCCGTTAGGAGGCTGAGGTGAGTGGATTGCCTGAGCCCGCGGGTTCGAGACCTGCCTGGGCAGTGAGACCTCATCTCTACAATAAATAAAAAAAAAATCAACTGGGCGTGGTAGTGCATGCCTGTAATTCTGGCTACTTGGAAGGCTGAGGAGGAAAGATCGCCGGAGCCAGCAGGTCGAGGCTGCGGTGGCTGGGAGTGGCCACTGTACTCCAGTCTGGGCGACAGAGTGAGACTCCAACTCAAAAAAAAAAAAGACAGATTGCATTCTACTGGCAGTCACTACTTCTGGCATCTTTCTGTCTTTTGGCTGCCATTTCTGCATGCCTTTGGATCTGCTATTCACTGTCCCCTTCTCCAATTTCATGTTTTATAATATGCATCTCTGAACAAATATAGATATAGAACAATTGTCTGGGACCAAGATATACTAGGCTTAGGCATGTGAAATTGCCCAATTTGGATAACAGGTGGATACAATTTGCATTAGTCCAAGGAATGATCCCCTGGAGTTTACATTATGTAATCAGCATACTCAGCACATGCTATGGGGTTCAGTGGGCTATACTTTGGCTCCTTCTACCTTAGTTCAGATGAGTGAAGATTTTGCATTATTATTTGGTGAGGGAACTCTGTGCATAGAATTAGGCTGATATAGTAGAATAAAGTCAAGGATGTTTTCTGTGTTTATTGGTTTTATTTGTCTTTTCTATTTAAAATATGAAAACCTTGTTTTAAGATAAGCATGGTGATTATAGTTAAGAACAATGTATTATATATTTCAAAATGGCCAAGGGATTAATTTTCAAGTGTTCTCATCACAAAAAAGATAAATGAGTTGAAGGACATGTTAATTAGCTTGACTTCATTCTACAATGTACACACACATCAGAAATATGATTGTACCTCATAAATACATACAATTATTAATTGCCAATTAAAAAATATTTTCTATCTGTAGTCTATTTAATGAACATGTTGCCTAAGTTTTATTTCCAATGTATGTATGTCTGTATACATCTGTATATATTTACTTGTCTATTCCATGCTATTTCCAGACAATTTGCCTTACATTTGATCTCAAATTTTTTTTTTACATCAATATTTTTTATTTTGATATTGTGGGGTACAGTTTAGGGTTAGGTACACAAATATGCTTCGTTCAGGCACCATTGTTGATAAGGGGTGTCTCCCCATCCCCAGACAGTTACTGACTACTGTTAATCCCACCTCCCTTCCCCCCCATAGTTTCCCACCACTGCCAGTCTTTTTTTTTTATAGGATTACGGTAGATTTTCAAGGTCCGCTATATGAGTGTGAGAACATGTGATACTCAGATCTTTGTTTCTGTGAGAGGTAACTCAGTATTATTGACTCTAATTCCATCCAGGTTGCTGCAAAGTTCATGATTTTGTTCTTTTTTATGACTGTGTAGTATTCCATCGTGTATATGTACCACATTTTTTAGTCCAGTCCGCTTTTGATGGACAGTATGGTTGATTCCAGGTTCTTGCTATTGTGAACAATACTGCTATAAACATACGTGTGCAGGTATCTTTTTGATAGAGTGATTTGAGTTCTGCAGGGTATATTCCCAGTAGGGGGATTGCAGGGTTATATGGGAGGTTGATATTTAGAGCTTTTAGGAATCACCACACTGTTTTCCACAGAGATTGCACCAGTTTGCACTCCCACCAATAGTATAGGAGTGTTCCCTTTTCACCACACCTCTCTAGCAACTGTTATTTTTTGAGTTATTGATAATTGCCATTCTGACTGGAGTTAGGTGGTATCTCAGTGTGGTTTTGACTTGCATCTCCTTGATGATTAGTGAGGTTGAACATTTCTTCATGTGTCTATTGACTGCTCAGATGTCTTCCTTTGAGAAGTGTCTGTTCATATCTTTTGCACACTTTATAATGGGGTTGTTTGTTTTTTCTTTTCAGCACTTTTGAGTTCCTTGTAGATCCAAGATGTTAAGCCTTTGTTAGACCTGGAGTTGGCAAATACTTTTCCCAGTCTGTGGGCTATCTCCCTGCTCTCTTGATGGTTTCTTTGGCTTTGCAGAAGCTTGTCCGTTTAATGAGGTCCCACTTGTGTATCTTATCTCTTATAGCCTGTGGGTTTTGGGTTTTGTTCAGGAATTGGATGCTGGTTCCAATTTCCATAAGGGTGTGTCCTGCATTTTCTAAGGTTCTTATGGTTTGAAGTTTTACATTTAGGTCTCTGATCCATTTAGAGTTAATTTTTGTGTATGGGGACAGATAGGGGTCTTGTCTGAGTCTTCTGCATGTGGTCAGCCAGTATTCCCAGCACCATTTACTGAATAGGTTCTCTTTTCCCCAGTGATAGATGGTGGAAGCTTTGTCAAAAATGAGCTGGTTGAGAAATTGAGGTTTAGCTTCTGGAATCTCAATTCTATTCCATTTGGTCTATATGCCTGTTTTTGTACCAGTACCAAGCTGTTTTGATTATCGTAGCTTTATAGTAAAGTTTGAAGTCTGATAATGTGATACCACCTGCTTTTTTTGTTGTTGTTGAGGATTGTTCTCGCTATTCTCAGTCGTTTGTGTTTCCATGTGAATTCCTGTATTGTTTTTTCTAGGTCTGAGAAGAATGTTGCTGGTAATTTGATGGGTATTGCATTAAATCTGTAGATTGCCTTAGGTAAGATGGACATCTTCACAATGTTGATTCTTCCAGTCCATGAGCATTGGCTATTTTTCCACTTGTTTGTGTCATATTTGTTTTCTTTGAGCAGTGTTTTGCAGTTTTCATTGTAAAGGTCTTTCACATCTCTGGTTAGGAAGATGCCAAGGTATTTCATTGTTTATTTGGCTATTGTGAATGGAATTTTTTTTTATTTGGGTTTCTGTTTGTTTATTATTGGTGTGAAGAAATGTGATTGTCTTTGCACATTTGTTTTATATCCTGAGACTTTGTCAAAGTCCTTTATCAGTGTAAGGTGGTTTTTGACAAATTCTCTTGGGTTTTCAAGGTACACGATCACGTCATCTGCAAAGAGAGATAACTTGACATCCTCTTTTCCTATTTGGATACCTCTGATTGCCTTGTCTTCTCTGATTGCTTTAGCCAGAACTTCCAATACTATATTGAACAGTAGGGGTGAGAGTGGGCATCCTTGTCTGATTCCAGTTTTCAGGGGAAATGGTTCCAATTTTTGTCCGTTTAGGAGTATGCTGGCTTTGGCTTCTTGTAGATGGCTTTTACTATTTTGAGGTAGGTTTCCCGTATGCCTAGATGTTCGAGGGTTTTTATTAAGAAGGGGTGTTGGATTTTATCAAAAGCTTATTCTGCATCTAATGATATAATCATGTGGTTTTTGTCTTGACATCTGCTGATGTATTTAATTACATTTATGGTTTTACGAATGTTGAACTAGCCTTGCATCCCAGGAATGAAGCTTACTTGGTCATGATGGATGATTTTTGAGATGTGTTGTTGAATCCGGTTTGCTAGGAGCTTGTTGAGAATTTTAGTATCTATGTTCATCAAAGATATTGGCCTGTAGTTCTCTTTCTTTGTTGGGTCTTTACCTGACTTGGGTATCAATGTGATGTTAGCTTCGTAAAATGATTTGGGGAGAATTCCATCTTTCTCAATCGCCTGGAATACCTTCAGTAGGATTGGTATCAGCTCCTCCTTAAAAATCTTGTAAAATTCTGCTGGAAAGCCAACTGGACCAGGGATTTTTTTTTTTTTGTAGGTAGTTTTCTTATTATGTAGTCAATTTCCTTGATTGTTATTGATCTATTTAGGGTCTCAATTTCTTCTTGTTTCAACGTAGGCAGGTTGTGTGATATCAGAAAGTCCTCCATTTCCTTAAGGTTTTCAAGTTTGTTTTCATACAAGTGTACATAGTAGTCTCTAATGATCTTTTGTATTTCTTCAGGGTCAAATGTGACTTCATCTTTTGTGTTTCTGATTGTGTTTATTTGGGCTTTTTCTCTCTTTTTCTTGGTCAGTCTAGCTAGCGGACCATCAATCTTGTTTATCCTTTTGAAGAACCAGCTTTTGTTTCATTGATTTTTTTGTATTATCTTTTTCTCTTCTATGTCCTGGATTTGGGCTTTTATTTTGGTGATCTGGATTCTTCTGCTGAAATTAGGGTTTTGGTGGTCTTGCTGTTCCAGCTTTCTTAGGTGGCTTGTAAGGCTATTAATTTGTGATCCTTCCATTTTCTTCATGTGTGTTTGTAGAGATATAAATTCCCCTCTTACTACAACTTTCATGGCATCCCAGAGATTTGGGTAAGATGTTTCTTCATTTTCATTTGTTTCCAGGTACTTTTTAATCTCTGTTTTGATTTCATTGTTGACCCAGGAGTTGTTTAGCATCATGCTGTTTAGTATCCATGTCTTTGTGGGTTTTGGGGGGGGGCGTTGTTGGTGTTAATGTTTATTTTTATTCCACTGTGGTCTGAGAAGGTACATGGTAAAATTGCGGTCCTTTTGAATTTGCTTATACTTGATTTATGGTCAAGTATGTGGTCGATCTTAGAGTACGTTCCATGTGGTGATGAATAGAATATGTATTCTGTGGTCTTTGGATGGAGTGTTCTATAGGTATCAATTAAGTTCATTTTGTCCAAAAGTCACTTTGAGGTTTTGGATCTCGTTGTTGATTTTTTGTCTTGATGATCTGTCTAGGGTTATGAGTGGGGTTTTGAAGTCCCCAGCTATGATGGTGTTGGAGTCAATATCTTTTTTTAGTTTACCCAGAAGCTGCATTATGAAAGTTGGTGCTCATATATTGGGTGCATATATGTTTAGGATGGATATTTCTTGTTGATGGATTGAACCTTTTATCATTATGTAGTGGTCTTCTGTATCTTTTTTAATTTTTGATAGCTTAAAGGGTATTTTGTCTGAGATTAAGATTGCAACTCCTCCTTTCTTTTGTGTTCCATTCTCCCGAAAATTTGTTTCCCATCCTCTTACTTAGAGCCCGTGAGTGTCCTTTCTAGTGAGGTGAATCTCTTGAAGATAATAAATTGTTGCCTGGTGATATTTTATCCATTTTGCCATCCTATGTCTTTTCGGTGGTGCATTTAGGCCGTTCACATTCAAGCTAATTATTGAAATGTGAGAGTTGATCCTTGTCATAATGTTCTTACAATGTCTATCCCAAAGAGTTGGTTTTTATTTGCCTTTTAAGCATTTTAAGATAAGATAATAATAGCCGTTCTTAGAATTTTATTTTTGGTATCGGCAAACTTTGACTGCTATAACTCATGAAAAGGCAGAGAAGACCCCAAAGAAGTACTCAGGGTCCAAGAGGAGGCCTCAAAGCCCAAGATATTTTCCATGATTAGGGGAAGATTCCAAATGAGACTATATCTGGGACATTAGAATCACTTTAGATATCTATCCCAGGTGATAATTGTGTGCTTTTATGCAGAAGATGAGAAGAACAGTGCAATTCTTTAGACTTTCTAAATACCATGAGTGACTAAAAAACAAAGGGAAGAAATCTGTTTCTTTTTCTATTAGTTAGGTCAAAGCAGGACTGGCCATTGCACAGGAATAAGTACCTTGATATAAGAGAGATAAGCCATTCTGATAACCAGGGTGGTGGAGTTTAAGTACTCCACCAACACATTGTACAGATTGTACAGATAGTTATCACCATACTATGAAGCAAGACAATATTAATACCTTAAATATATGTATATATACATATATATATTTATACGATGTTGATCCTTGTGATTATTTACTTACTTACCCTACTACTGCTAACCCTTAAGAGATGGAAACTTCTTTTTCTTTTAACATGAATAAGTGAACACCGGAAAAGTGAAGTTACTTCAGAAGCATAAATTACATATTTAGTGTATTTCAGAATCAGATTTTGAATCTTAGATTCTTGGCTGTTAGTCTTATATTTAGTGTGTAAATGTAGAAAGACCTCCCAGAGTGACATGGAGTGATTGAAAAGTGAGTACAAACTTGTTAGAAAAAAAATCAGTACTCTTGGAGACTAAATCTTCCACAATCCACAGAGTGATGATTGGATAAGACTCTGTACTACTACAGTATCATTTTTTATGAATGTTTCATATGAATAAATCTGTGGAATGTTGAATATGCTATCATATTCACACATACATATGTGTATGTACAGATAGATACGTGCATATATATATATATATATATATATATATATACATATAGGCATATACACACACATAAACACAATCACATACAGTATATAGAATAGGAAAGTTAAAGCAAGCAAAATCATCTATTTTTTTTTTTTGAGTTGGAGTCTCACTCTGTCACCCAGACTGAAGTGCAGTGGCCGCTACCAGTCACTGCAGCCACGACCTGCTTGGCTCTGGCGATCCTTCCTCCTCAGCCTTCCAAGTAGCCGGAATTACAGGCATGCGCTACCACACCCGGCTAATTTTTGATTTATTGTGGAGATGAGGTATCACCAAGTTGCCCAGGCGGGTCTTGAACCCGCAGTCTCAGGCAATCCACTCACCTCAGCCTCCCAAAGCACGGGATTACAGGCTGAGCCACTGAATCCAGCAAGCAAAATCTTATCATTGTTATTTTGGGTTTTTATGAAAACTTCAGGACATCAGCATTTCATACCCCAGAGTATGGGTTGGGACCCTGCCTGGGGAAAGTTTTAAGATCCACAATTAGAAGTCAGGGGAGAATGAGAATCCTGCCTTGAGGCAGATAAAAAGGGGAGCAGGAAAAAGACAGAGAAATGCTGTTTTTAAGGCCTGCCTCTGAGACCCAACTGTAACAAAGCCTATGGGAGTCACAAGCTAGGAACTGAGGAAGAAAACCAATATGTATATCATAACACCATACCAACCATAGTTATCATGTGTATGTGTGTGTGTGTACATGTGTGTACTTTCTTCTCAAACTTCTAGTTGCCAATACAGTATTATTAATTTAGTCATAACGTTGTACATTAGATCTCTAGAATGTATTCATCTTATTACTGTCCAAACGTCCTCATTTTTCCCAATCCCTGACCACTAGTCACTCACAGCCATCTTTCTATACTCTGGTTCTATAAGTTCAACTTTTTTGGATTCCACATATAAGTGAGACCATGTGATATTTGTCTTACAGCTGTGATCCCCAACCTTTGTGGCATCAAGGACTGATTTTGTGAATGAAAATTTTGCCATAGACTGGGGGTTAGCGGATGGTTTGGTGATGATTTAAGCACATTACATCTATTGTGCACTTTATTTCTATTATTATTACATTGCAATATATCACGTAATAATTATACAACTCAACATAATACAGAATCAGTGGGAGGCCTGAGCTTGTTTTCCTACAACTAGACAGTCCAATCTGGGGGTGATGGGAGACAGTAACATCTGGAGTGTGTTGGTTATGTCCAGTCTACTCCGTATTCGCATTTTGGTTGCTATCACTGTAGAAAACCCTGCTTTACGAATATAGAATGCTGGAAATGGAAGCTGGCTTTTCAGTGCTTTTGTGGCAATCTCAGAATATTCTGTCTTGACTTTAATCCAAAGTGTACGGAGATTTGAAGTCCCAAACAAACTTTTAAGGCCAACATTATTTGCGATCTCAAAGCAGTTGATCCTCTTCTAGCATGGACACAGTCAATTCAACTGGCTTATTCAGAAATGGGTCATGGAACCATTTCTTCCCAGTTTGGGGGTCTTTGGTGGTTACGAAGTATTGCTCAAACTTTTTTGAAAGCTGAGACAGATGATCATGCACCAGCTGGGAGAAAGAAGGCCCTGGCTCAGCCTTTTTCAAAATCTCTGCTGTGATTGAAACACATCAAAAATCCCAGTGTCCACTTGCTGCCCCCATGATTCTACTTTGGCTTTGAATGTGGTCACTTTATCTGCTGATTTGAACACAGTTGTCATTCTCCCTGAAGGGGAAGATTGAGTTCATTGAGCAGGTTGAATATGTCACACAAGTAAGCTAGTTTTGTGACTCATTCTGTGGCACTGAAATGTGCTGCCAGTGGTGACTATTTTGCTAAAAGAAATCTCTGGCGTGGCTCTCATAACTCAAAAACTCTGGTCAGTGATCTATCTTTAGAAAGCCTTCTCCCATATGTATGTAAGAGAAGATGTGTGGGCTCTGCATCCATCTCCTCACAGAGATGTGTGAACAGACATGAGTTAAGGGCAGGCACTTTAATGTGGTTGATAATTGCAGTCACATCTTGCAAAACGTTGTTAGGTTCAGGTGCCATTTTTCAGCTAGCCAGCATTTCTCTATGGAAGACACAGTACGTAGATACACATCCAGAAATGACCTCATTTACCTGACGGGTGAAACCAGAAAGCCATCCAGTCATGGCAGCCACTCCTTCCATGTATAATACTGACACAAAATGACCAATTCAGTTTTTCTAATATGTGATCATTCAAAATTTTGAATAGTTCTGCAGCTGTGGTATAGGAAAGCAACAAAAGTGCACATAGCTTATCCTTGTGCACATCCTCCTGAAAAATATATCACACAACAAGCATTATTTCCTTGTCAACGTTGATAGACTCATCGACCTGAATTTTGCACCATGACTCATTAATCCTCTCTAACAATCATGTGTCCATATCTTCTGCTATTTCTTTAATTCATCTAGCTATGTGGTGCTAGCCAAAAGAGGAACACGTGCCACATTTTGAGTTGAAGTTTTTCCTAAAAGTTCATGACAAATGTCTTTAGCGGCAGGCAGGATCAGCTTCTCACCAATAGTAAAGGGCTTCTTAGCTTTAGCAATACGGTTAGCCACTAAGAACAATGCACTCAGTGCAGACACATTTGATAAAGTGATTACCTTCAATAATTGATTCTGTTTTTCATGTTGATATTTTTTTTTCTTTTGGAAAACACTAAAGGCTTGTCTTTTAAAGCAAGGTTTTAGTGTCCATGTTTTGGAGGTTTCATGGCTTCATTGGACAGTCAGTCACCAAATATTATACAAAGTGGGCTTGGAGAACGTGAATCAACTTTTGCAATGAATCTGCAATTTAAGTAGGACTGTTGGTATTTTCTTTTAAATGCAGCTTTCTTTTTGTTGGCCGTCTTTGAGTTTTCTGCTCTCTTATCTTTGGGTTTTTCTCTCCTTTCAAAGAAGCTCTCCAGTGACATTTCATTTTTACTTATTTTGGTTAGGGTTAGCTTGTGATCTTACCAAAACTGTGATTGAGACAAGGACAGAGTAGTGAAAGAGTGTTGAATGGAAGTGGTAAATAAAATAATGGGCAGGCCACACACTGACTAAATAGTGTTGCATTCTGACTTGAAATCTGCCACCAGATGCAGCTGTAAAATTGGAGTACATCAACTTGTCACTCACTGATAGGGTTTTGATATGAGTTTGCAAGTAATTGATTTATTATGATCTCTGTGCAGTCCAAACTCACTGCTAATGTTAATCTGTATTTGCAGTCATTCCCCAGCACTAACATCACAGCCTCAGCTCCATCTCAGGTCATCAGGAATTAGATTCTCATAAGGAACATGCAACCTAGATCCCTTGTATGCGCAGTTCACAATAGCGTTCACTCCTATGAGAATCTAATGCTGCTTCTGATCTGACAGGACACAGAGCTGAGGTAGTAATGTGAGTGATGCGGGGCGGCTGTAAATACAGATGAAGCTTCACTGGCTTGCCCGTCGTTCACCTCCTACAGTGTGGCCAGACTCTTAACAGCCCACAGGCTGGAGACCCCTGTCTGACAGGGCCTGTTTTATTGCACACATCATAATGCCCTTCAGGTTAATCCATATTGTCACAAACAGAAAAGTTTCCCTGAGTTGGTGGCTGGATAATATTCTGTTGTGCATCTGCTACCAATCTGTCTGTCTGCCTGTCTATCTTTTTATCTATCTGCCATTTTCTTTATCTATTTATTTGCAACACGTGATTTACTTTCTCTAATCCTACTTTGTATACTATTTGGTTACTGGCTATCCAGTGAAGCCATGAAATTTTCAAAACATGGATACCAAGTTCCTTCCATATCTAGGCTTTTGGAAATAATGCTGCAATGAACACGTGGGTGCAGATATCTCTTTGAGATACTGATTTCATTTCCTTTGAATATGTACCCAGAAATGAAATCGCTGTATCATGTAGTATTTAATTTTTTGAGGAAATTTAATATTGTTTTTCATCATGGTTGTCCAATTTACATGCCCACCGATATTGCACACAAGGCCCTCACCACTTGTTTTCTCTTGTTTTTATTTTTATAACTGCCATCCTGACAGGTGCAAGGTGATATCTCACTTCAGTTTTGGTTGGCATTTCCCTGATAATTAGTGATGTTGACCACCTTTTCACATACCTTTTGGGCATTTGTTTGCATTTTTCACAAAAATATCTATTCATGTATTTTGCTTATTTTAAAAATATGTTGTTTATGGTTTTGCTACCAATTTGTGTGAGTTCCTTATATCTTTTGGATATTAAGCTTTTATCAGATATATGGTTTGCAAATATTTTCTCCTATTCCCTAGGTTGTCTTCTGATTTTTTTTGTTGTATCTCTTGCTGTGCAGAAACTTTTTAGTTTGGAGTACTCCCAATTGTTTTGTTTTGCTTATTTTCCCTGTAGTTTTGGTGTTATACCCAGAAATCATTGCCAAGATCAATTTCAAGGGGGATTTTCCTTCTTTCAGGCGTCCTATGTTTCAGATCTAACAACTAAGTTTTTAATCTATTTTGAGTTAAATTTCTTATATAATATAAAACACTGGTCTAATTTTATTCTTTTGCATGTGAATATTCTGTTTTCCCAGTAGCAATTATTGAAGAGGTTTTCAAACATTTTCTCAGACATACTTAATGTCTTATTACATTTTCAAATATTTGTATAAAATTAATCTTTGTTAACGTGATATAGGTTTATACAATTCAAATACTCATTAATTATAACTTATGCTTTTTCTTTTAAATTTGTTAAAAATGTTTAAAAATGCTATTTTAAAAATTGAAATATTTTGAATTTATGCTCTGCCATTTTATTAATTTACATTTGATTAGATACATTTATATTTTGTATCCTTTTAATGTAATTGTATTTTTAAAGATGTACAATAATAATGTAACCACTAACTACATTTTTAAAGTTAAAAGTAAAGCAATAGTAATTCAACATGGATTTTTTGGTGAAATTTACGTTTTATTTCACTTATTGTTTGTATAATGTATTATTTTGTATTGTAATAACACTGTCAAAAGTGTGCAGTTTCTAGAATTACACATAAACACTATAAACTCAGAATCAGCAGATTTTCTTCAGTTCAAATGATTTATTTTACACACCAATATAACAACATGATGTGTTTTTTGAATATTTTAAGCAATATTTGTGCAACAAATACTTACATAATCATAACTGCTAATTAAACTAAAAATACTAATAATAATGTTATTTTTTTAGTTTAAAAATATGTAAAGTTTTACATGGAAAATGAAGACATATTAGTGTATAATATTTGTGTAAATAATAATGAAAACTCTGTCATTATGTGCCCCACCAAATCATAAAAAGTCACTAAAATTGATGAGATAACCATCGTGAGGAAGGCCAGGATGGGTAGATGATCAGTAGGATGAATTAGTAATGTTATATAATTGTACTGTTATAATAAATGACTTACAATAAACATTCCATATACATTGAATTCATGAGATATAAATCTCAGCATATCTATCTCTCTATTGCTCATTCAGATAATTTCTAAAGTGGTTTGCAGATTAAAATATATTTTAAGCTGTAATGTATATATATATATTTTTTTGACTTGGAGTCTCACTCTATCACCCAGACTGGAGTGCAGTGGCCACTCCCAGCCACCACAGCCTCACCTGCTGGGCTCCAGCAATTTGTCCACCTCAGTCTTCTAAGTAGCTGGAACTATAGGCGCGCACTACCACGCCCGGTTAATTTTTGACTTATTGTAGAGATGAGGTCTTGCCAAGTTGCCTAGGCAGGTTTCGAACCTGCAGGCACAGGCAATACACTCGCCTCAGTCTCCCAAATGCGTGGGATTACAGCCTGAGCCACCGAGCCCAGCTTGTATTTTTCACCATTGTGTTTTGGCAACCAGTTTTATAATTGCAGGACATTTGTTCAGTCATAGTCAATGTGTATTGAAAACAATTTTAAAGAGTTAAATAGTTGAAGGATTTAACATTTTATTTTTCATTTAATTTAGGATTTTTTGAAAACATTAATTTATTTTCAAACACAGGGAATACTATAATTATGAATGGCATTTCATTGTAGAAATTATTGTTTTGGGTTTCATGTTTTCTGTGAATAATTGTAATTACTATTGAGTAAAATAGTGCTGCAAATTAATTATATATGGAGTGTAAGAAATATTTATCATGTATATTGTACAATAACTTTTCTAATTGCAAAGATTTATAACAAAAATAGATTATATACATACACTGACACACACATGCACACACACAATAGGGAAAACCAATGCAATGTAAATCCTTAATCAAAATGAATTTGAGAATAATAATTATATCCAACTTTATGTAATAAATAAATTATAATTCCTCAGGAAATTCATGATCATGATTTTAAATTGTGTTTTGTACTTTGGAAGAAGTGCCTACTCACATTTTTGTATTTTACCATAAGGGAAAACTGCTCCTTTTGTACATTCTGAAAATGCAAGCTAAATTATGTTATAGGAGATATAAAATTGTGTCATGCATGTAAATTTGTTTTGAAACCTGAGGAAAGGATGAATTTTGTATATATTATGTTAAGATTCTATCATAGCATCAAATGAATTTGATTTTAAGTACAATATAAATGATATTTTTTGAACAACTGGAATAGAACAAAATTAATTACTGAAACTCTTTAATTCCTTCACAATGCAGTTATAAAATAGCAAAAGTGTAATGTTTTATAAGCATTAAAGTATATGCTATCGCCTAATGAAGATTTTAACCCTCTAGCTACTACATAAATGAAGGTTTAAAAATTCAATTATCCTTTAAACCCCTTTTAAACTTGAAACAGCTAATGAAACAAGATTGTTTTTACTGCCCTTTTTGTTTCATCAGAAAGGGCATTGCCATTGATAATTATTTGGAAAGATCTCAGTTTTAGAAGTCATTAGAATACTAACTATAATAACTTATTCTGATATAGAAGCAACCTACTAATTTCCTAATGTTTGTAAATATATTTCAGCTAAGGCACTTCCAATACACTATCCAATTTAACCTACTCTTGGATAATGAATATAGCATATTCTACAAATATTTGCCATTTGGCTGAGATTGAGGAGGCCTATCGTTTAGATGTTTGTCCCCTGAAACCTCACTGTGAAACGTTATCTCAGTGTTGGAGGTGGGATCCCAATGGGAGGTATTTGGGTCATGAGGCAAACCTCTCATAAATAGATTGATGTACTTTCTGAGTTGGTGCAGTGAGTGAGAATTTTCATTCTATTAGTTGCAGTGAGATCCAGTCATTAAAAAGTCTGGTACCTTCCTTCTTTCTCTAGCGTTTGTTCTCAACATGTGATCTCTACACCTGCCAGCTTTCTTTCGCCTCCCACAAGAGGGTAAGCAATCTGAGACCTTCACCAGATGCAGATGTCAAATCTGGAACTTTTTCATACATCAGAATGGTGAGTCAAATATACTCTTTTTGTTTATAAATTACCCAGCCTCTGGTAGTCCTTTAAGCAACACAAAATGGACTAAGATAGGGATAGGATTTATAGTTTATATTACAAAACTTCATATCATAAAATCGACAGCACGTACATACAAGTTACAAAATTAATTTATTTCATTTTTAACCTTTTATTATTAGTGATGAAAACAGAGTATAGTAGTTCAAAATATGCATATTCTCAATTTGAATGCTTGCTTTAATTGCTTATTTGTGACTGGAGATGTAATGGTTAATAAAAAATTCAAACTCATGACCATATAACCAGGAAATTATTTATTTTTACATTTTCTTATTCATAAATTAAGAAACCAAGGCTAAGATCTACTAAAATCATAAACAGAGTTTATTTAGCAATTTAATGACAGAGTTGGTGTTACAATTTTAAATTCATAACAACATAGTAAACTGTATGCTGTACCTAAAATAGTCAACCGTCCACCTAAATTTCTGCAACTCTTTCATAGTATCAAGATGCTATCAAGAAGCAGCTCAAATCATTCAGATGTGCTCATCTGACCAGTGCTCAATTCAATAAAAGTGAAAGTATTAATATAATAATGTGTCACTTCCTGATTAAAACTGTCAAAGACTGGATATTTAGTTAACAGCCCCTAGACACCCACACTAGTTGGACACAGACAACAATGATGCCCTGATGGGTGAAAAAAAAATCACAACACTAGAGATTCAGTCTCTGAATCACCACTTATAGGAAAACTGCCCTCTAACTTACAGCTGCAAACTTGTTATTTTGAATGGAAAATAAACTTTTATTGTTATGTCATTGAAATTTGGGGGTTCATGCAATACTGTAGTTTTGAAAACTAAAACAATACCTCATCATATGTAAAATAAGTTGTCTAAATAGAATTGAGTGTACAAGTTTTAATTATTTTAAATTTTAATTTATTCAAGATTTTCTTTTAAAGAGGAATGCAATTTGTACAAATATTGAAAAAATTTTTTTAGTTTATTTTGTATTTTACATCAAATCTTACAAAATACAAATAAGAAATATATATAAGGTATTTTATATTCTGTATTATGCACTAAGATATTTATTTAATAATATTTTCTATTGTGGTTATTTTGTCAATAAGTTTTTATTTTAAAATTGTGGTTCTTACTGATATCGATAAATATTTGCATACAGTTTTTGACTTACAGTTATTTCTGATTTCAGACTTTCAATTATTGTTGATGTATGATAAAATATTTGTCATATTTAAATAAATAATAAATAATAAGAATCCATTTACAAATATTATTATAAACAGGTGTATTATTTTTATTAAATATATTACATTTGTAGAAATTTTAATATTGAAATAAAGAAGTAAATATTAGTATTTCTACATATTTACCTAACAATAATCTCTAGTTATTTTAGTGAGATAAGTAAAGACTCAGTTGTCAAATTAAATTAACATGATCAACATTCTTATCCACTATCAAGTTTTCATAATAATTTTAACAGTACTAGCCATCAAGAATCAGAGCTGAAGCAAGAAGAAACCTGGAACAATGAGAAGAATTAACAGGCTTTTCCATTTCATGTCAGACTAGTGTTCTTTGTCCCAAATTAATATATGTGGCCTCCAATGAAGATTTTTAAAAATATCAACTTACATAGCCAATATCTTTTAGTTTAATTAAAAACATACCTATTTTATATTCAAGATCCTCACCCAGTTTCTATAATATTTGTGGGGAGTTTTTCGTATAAATCCATAAATCTTAAATTGGTTCACCCACAAACAATTCTAAAAATCATTCTGCATAGAGTATTCTGTAAACAAGAATTGTCTTCCCACAAAATATAATCAACCTACTTACCAGGTGGTGTAGTTGCTATGTTTATAGGAACACTATTCCTGCTTTATTGTCTTTTTTCTCTACCCCACTTCCAGAAACTCCTTAAAAAAAGTATAAAAGATGAATCACAGGCTAGCTATCTTAACTTATTCTACCCTCTTCTGTGACCTCAGTTAATTATCCTCATGGCTATGTGTTACTCAGGTATATTTTACATAATTTTACCCACCATATTTTCTCCAATATCTCATCCAAAAGAATAAGCAATCAATGAGCACAATGATTTCAAATTTCCAAAGGAGAGTATAAATTCCCTCTACAAATCATGTTAACTGGGATCATGTTCCTTCAGATACTTCTTGATTTTTCTTTCACCAGATGATAACTAATTTTATCATCCAAAATTGTTTGAAAGTTTTAATATGTTTATGATGAAATTTGTACATGAATAATGTTAAGAATAAATTCACTTATTGATGGTTATTTATATCACCTGGAATCTTAACTCAGTCTTTCAAAACATTTTCTCATCTCACAAGTCATTATTTACCTAAGTCCTCTTTTTATTTAATGTTATTAAAACATTTGTACAGCCTTTGTTACTCCTTATAGCTATATCAGAGCTGTCGAGTAGTAATTGTCAAGTAATAATTGGCACACTATAAATCAGCTAAAGTCACAGTATCATTCTCTCTTTCAGCAGAGCAGATTAAAAAAACAAAACAAAACTATTTTCCTATATGCTACACATTCCTAGTATCCTGTGTGTTTGTTAGAAATTATCATTCAGTAAATTCTATCTGGTTCATGAATTCCACAACACCCAGATACTATGGTACATATTTTTACATTTTTAGACCCATATACTCAGAATGGGGAACTCTTTTATCTCTTCAAACCCAATCACTTATCACACAGTAAGAATAAATTCATTTTTACACTTGGTCCCCAAGCCATAAGGAAACAGCAAGAAAGATCACATTGTTCAGTTACTACCACGGTGTGGGCTTCTCATAGTTTTCCCACAACTTGTTCTTTGGCTTGATTCTCCAGCATCCCTCAGTCACAGACCTTTAATAGCATAGATTCCATAGTGATTGGATATCCACAGTCTCATAGGCAAGGATAAAAGACTGCTAAAAGTGCCATCAATGGGGATGGTGTTACATTATAGTCACTATTCAGTGGTGTATTCAATTAGATGTTTGATGTATTTTCATACATACTTCCAGCTACATGCTTTTAGAATTGAGTTCCAGCAAGTATGACTATTTTGGTTAGCAATGGTGATTTTGTTACTGAGCAATCAATGAGTTCATTTCCTGATACACCTAGAAGCCAGTGCCATAGCACCAGCTTTTGAGGGATAAAAAAGAAAAAGTCTTTATTGCAAGGTGACTGGTAAGAATACAGGTGGAAATGCTCAAATTTGCCTCTCAGAGCTGGGGGCTGGACAATCTTTTATAAGCAAAGGTTAATGAGGTGTGATCTGATTGGATTTTGCAATAAGGTAATGCTGGGAGGCATGACCTGACAGTATTTTACCGTAAGGTAACACCAAAGCTTGATCCTATTGGATCCTGAACTCTGTCATGTGTTGTTTGCTTCTTAATTCAGTCCCTACTCCTCAGTCCAAGCACATAAGTTCCACCCATGGTTGCATGCTTGGTTCATCTGGGCAGACTCAGGATACATGACCTTTAAACTGAAGGTCCACGGCAATGAAAAAACAACTCATAATTTTGTTACATAAATGTTGAACCAGATTTGTCTGGGATGGTCACAATTATTTGGGTCATAATGATGAACCTCCAGATATATTATTTTCACCTGATTCAATGCTGTAAATCCAGATCCTAATATTTTCCAAGAACATTTGTCATGGGAGGGCCAGTGCTGATCAATCCACCACATATCTGCCATGTAACATTGATGCAATTCATACTATTTGGAAAATGCTTTGTTTTAAAAAATACCATGTGCCCAATGATGGTCAATTGGTCATATGCTACCCAAAATACAGCTTTTTTGGAGGCAAAGTAGGCATTCCCATTAAATATTATTTGCTTACACCTGTAGTAAATTTATCTGTAATTACACACTTAAATTCCTCTCACTTGATGCCATATGGCTTTAATTTATTATTTTTTAAAATGAATTCCATCCACATCCATATTTGATACATTAAAAGGGATATATTAAAGAATAACAGGCCAGGCATGGTGGCTCAAGCCTGTAATCTCAACACTTTGGGAGGCTGAGGTGAGAAGATTGACTGAGCCCATGGGTTCAAGAACAGCCTGGGCAACTTGGCGAGACCTCATTTCTACAATAAATCAAAAAATTAGCCAGGTGTGGTACTGTGCACCTGTAGTTCTGGCTACTTGGAAGGCTGAGGCGGAAGGATCGCCAGAGCCCATCAGGTCAGCCCTGGGGTGGCCGTGAGTGTGCCACTGCCCTCCAGCCTGGGCGACAAGTGAGACTCCAACTCAAAAAAAAAAAAAAAAAAAGGAATTACAAGTGTGAGAAACCTGGCTTCCACATCTTTATCATCTTCTAGTCAGTTTCTACTGGTTCAATTCCAGGATACGTATGTGGAAGTGTCAGAAGTATTAACATGTACCCTCTGTACATGTTGCTGCACTGTATTTGAAAACAGCTTTATCAAATACAGTGCAGTTTTTTGTTTGTTTGTTTTGTTTTTGCCTACAGACGTTACTACTTTAAAAGGTTACTTAGGTCAGCAAGTTTTACCTGCACTTTCTTTAGGAGGTTGTTTCACATATGTGTAATACAATTGGACTTTTTAGTTGTATTTTGCAGTTTTTAAATTGAATTCTGATCTCCTAAATATATTTTTAAATGTATAGATATTCAAGTTCACTCTTAGCCACATAAAATTCTAAGAGTTTTGACAAATGCAAAATAACATGTATGCACTGCAAATCTATCTCACAGAATAGTTTTGCCACCAAAGATCAGTTAACTGTATCTATTTAGGTCTCTGTTCTGTTTCACTAACCCATGTAGTCTCACCAATACCAAGCTTCCTGATTACTATGGCTTTGTTGGAAGTCTTGAAATCAAACAGCATCAGTCCTCCAACTTTGTTCTTTTTCACTATTTTATCAGTTATTCTAATAATTTGTTTTTTTTTCAGAAAAACTTTAGAATCCATTTTTGAAATCTATAAAATAGTTGATGATTTTCTTGACTACTATGGCATTGTCTATAGATATAACTGGTATAACTTAATATTTTAAAATATTGATGCTCCCAATCCATAAACATGAAATATTTCTTCAATTTTAAGTCTCTGAGTTTTTTGGTCAATGTTTTATGATTTTTCCATATAAATATTTTACCTATTTTGTTAGATTTATAAGTAAACATTTCAATTTGGGGTTGAACTATTTTTAATTTTTTACATTTCAAATTACAGTGTTTATTGTTGTTATGCAAGAAAGTCATTGATTTTTTTGTATATTGATCTTTTTCTTATAACCTTGCTATACTAGCTTATTTGCTCTAGGAATTTTTTGTTAATAATTGACATTTTCTGTATAAACCACTTTGTCATCTACAAGCAAAGATAGTTTATTTTTTTCCTTCCAAATATGTCCACACTTTGCTATCTTTTTTCATCTTATTCTACTCAACAGTATTTCCAGAATCATGATAAGTAAGAGTAGAAAGAGAAATCATACTTGTAGTGTACCTGATCTAAAGCAGAAAGTATTATGTTTCTTATAATTAAAGGTTCAAAGGTTACTATTTTAGTTTGCTGGGAATTTTGTTACAAGTAGGTGTTGAATTTTGTTGGATAATTTTTTGAATCAACAGATATGATCATATGATTTTTTAATTTTAGTTTGTTGGTATGCATTTGACTTAGAGTTCAGTTTAAGTCCAGAAATTCTTTGTTGATATTTTGCATTGATGATCTGTCTAGTGCCGTCAATGAGATATTGAAAATCCTCACTTTTATAGTATTATCTGACTTCAAATTATACTTCAAGGCTATGATAACCAAAACAGTATGGTACTGGTATAAAAACAGACATATAGATAAATAGAACAGAATAGAGAACCCAGAAATACAGCCACATACCTTCAACCAACTGATAGTTAACAAAGTCAACAAAAATATACACTGGGGAAAGGACATTTTATTCAGTAAGTGTTACTTGGAAAATTGGATTGTCATATGCAGAAGAATAGAATAGGATTCCTATATCTCACCATATACAAAAATTAACCCAAGATGGATTAAAGACCTTTGTTCTCATAACCTTGATTATAATATATTTCATCTAGTCTTGGTATTAAGGTAA
Organism: Cephalopachus bancanus; assembly: GCA_027257055.1. Taxonomy (NCBI): domain Eukaryota; kingdom Metazoa; phylum Chordata; class Mammalia; order Primates; family Tarsiidae; genus Cephalopachus; species Cephalopachus bancanus. Next base: position 14,314,742 of record JAPVLO010000005.1, on the reverse strand, counting down.
TGCCAGTCCCATAGAATGAGAATGTTTCTTCTCCTATTTTCTGGAAAAGAATATGTGGACTTGTAACATTTTAAAAATTGTTTGGTAAAATTCATCAGTGAAATGGATATTAGAGTCTTCTCTCTTTTCTTCCTGGTTAGTATGACTAGTGACATTTCAATTTTATTTATCTTTCAAAGAACCATTTGGTTTGATTGAATTTCTCCATTTATTTGTTTATAATTATATTGATTCCTGCTCTAATTATTTTCTTCTTTCGTTAGACTTTAATTGTTCTTTCTCTAATTTCCTAAAGCAAAGCTGAGATAATTGATTTGAGATATATTTTATTTGATAATATATGTATTTAATGCCATAAATTGTCCTTTATACAATGATTTTCTTGCATCCCAGAAATTTGAATAAGTTGTATTTTAATTCACAGCTGGTTCAAAATATTATTAATTTTCTTTAAGACTTCTTCGACCAATGTGTTATGCAGAATTTGTTGCTTAATTTTTAAATATTTTGAGTATTTTCTAGCTATCTTTCTATTATTGATTTCTAGTTTAATTCCACTGTAATCTGAACACACAGATTACATAATTTATATTTTATCATTAGTATATATTTGTTTTATGTTCCAGAATGTGGCCTATCTGAATGAATGCCTCATGCAAGTCTGAAAAAAATAAATGCGCATTCTACTCTTGCTAGAAGCATTGGTCTACAACTGTTAATAAATCAAATTCATTGGCAATAGTTTTATGTCATGTTAGTAAACTAACCCTTTATGTAAAGTGTCTCTCTATTTGTAATAATTTTCTTCATCTGAAGTCAGCTATTTTTGTCTGAATATTTTTGTCCTCCCCCAAAATTTACATATTGACATCCTAATCCCCAATTAGAAAGTATTAGTTTCTGCTTTCAGAAGGCAACTAGATCTAAAAGCAGAACTATCATGATTGGAATTAGTGTGCTTATAAAAAGGAGCCAAAAAAACTAGTGAGTCCCTTTCATCATAGAAGAACAAAATGAGAAGGTATCAGTTGTGAACCAGGAAACAGGTCCTTACCTGACATTCACTATCTAATATGCTGGTGACTTGATCTTGGAAATTTCCGCCTCCAACACCATGATAAAGAGATTTCTGTCATTTATAAGCTATCCAGCTTATGATATTTTGTTAAAGTGCCTCAAACAAAGACATCTGTTTTTTGTTAAATTAATATATTGCTCCAGATTTGTTTCAATTAATGTTACTATGATATATATTTTGCATCTCTTTATTTTTAACCAAATTCTGGCTTTTGTAGACAACATATTAGTAATTTTTTTTCATACATTAAGAATATCTCTATTTTACATGGTATAATTAACCACATTTAAAGTTTCTATTAATGTAGTTGGTTTAGTATCTACCATGTTTGTAACTGCTTTCTATCTGCTACATTTGTGGTTTGTTTTTGATTTTATTTTTTCTAGCTTTATTGTTGTTAATTGATCATTTTGTATAATTCAATTTTATCTCCTCTCTTACCATATTAATTACACTTCAAAAATTCAGCAATTGACCTAGAGTTACAATATACATTTTTAATTAATCTAATTCTACTTTCAAACAACACTGTAATTTATAACAGACAATTTCTAAATTCTTCTTGCAGTGCCTTAGGATAATATTGTCATTTATTTCATTACATAATTATCCAATATATTTTTGGAATTTCTTTACACAAATAGTTTTTAGGTTAATTAGGATAACAAAGATAAAATATTTATTGTATGTTCTTTCATTCCTTATTTGATGCTCTTTCTTTGTTTATGCTCATACAACTTCTGACATAATTCTTCTATTACCTAGTCACATCATAACATTAATTGTATAATTGTATGAAATCTCTGAGGACTATAATTCCTTCAGCTTTTGTCTGAGAGAGTTTCTATTTCTTTCTTTCTTTCTTTCTTTTTTTTTTTTTTTTTGAGTTGATGTCTCACTCTGTCGCTCAGACTGGAGTGCAGCGGCCAATTTTTTTGATTTATTGTAGCGATGAGGTCTCTCCAAGTTGCCCAGGTGGGTCTTGAACCCCGCAGGCTCAGGGAATCCACTCGCCTCAGCCTCCCAAAGGCGCGGGATTACAGGCTGAGCCACCAAGCCCGGCTAAGAGTTTGAATTTCTCTTTCTCTTTTGAAGGATATTTTCACATATAGAATTCTAGGTGGGGTTTTTTTTTCCCTCAGTACTTTAAGTATTTCACTCTACTCTCTTCTTACTTATGTGGTTTCTGATGAAAAGTCTAATGTAATTCGTTTACTTGTCTGTTCATTGGTAATCCTCCCTTTTTGACATCTTTCAATATTTTATGGTTGAGTTATACTGCCTGTAGTTTGATAATGTTGTGATTAAATTACTAAATTTTTCTTGTATTTATCTTACTTTGTATCCATAAATTCTTGGATGTATGACTTGGTGCCTGTCATTAATTTTGAAATGCTGTATGATTTCTTCAAATTATTACTTCAAATATCCCTTGTCCTTTTTTAATTTCTTTCTAATATAACAAATATATATTTGTTATACCTTTCAAAATGGTTCCCCAGTTCTTAATGTTTGTTTGTTTGTTTGTTTTTTTTGTAATTTTTTATCTTTATCTTGCTACTTGGGGGAAGAGTCTATTGATTTATTTAAGCTTCTATATACCTTAAATGTCATAGTTTCATTTCTTTACTGTGTTCTGTCTACTGATACGTCTAAGACTTTTTTTTTCTATTACAGTTTTATTTTTGTATATTTTTTTTTATTCTTTATTGGAGTTTCTGTCTCTGTGCTTAAATTTCTAACTTCTCCTTTTCCCTTCCACAGTCCTTAACATTGTAATAAATTATTTTAAATTCCATGTCTGATAACTCCAAAATATAGATCTTATCTGAGTCTGGTTCTTAGACTTTCTTTGTCTCTTAAGACTATGCTTTTCTTTTTAGCATGGATTGTAATTTTTTTCCTTTTTTGTGTGTGAAAGCCAGATATGATGTGTTGGGTGATAGAAACTGAGGTAAACAAGCCTTTAAGTGTGAGATTTTATGTTAATCTGGCTTGAATATAGACAGGTTTAAATCTTTGTTACAGCTATAGATACCAGAGTGTTCAAATCCCTTTATTATCTTTTTTTTTCTTCACCATTTTTGTCTTTCGTCTTCAGGACTTCTTCTTAGATAGAGTTTGTGCCTTGCTGTTCTTTTAGCTATAATCCAATTTTAATTAACTAGAGTCATATTGCTTTGGAGGTAAATTGCTGGGGAGGGAAAACTTCTATAATTATGCTATTAATTCTCCATATATGTGTTCCTACACCTTCACAAGTGTTTGTTACCTCATTTTTTTCTAACTTTTGGATGGGACAAATAGCCTGTAGGGGCTGGAATGGGATCAATGTATCTTCAGCAGGTGAGATAAGGATCTGGTAAGGTCTTTTCTCTTTTAGTGTAGGCCTTTGTTTTGAAGAAGAATCTGAGCATATTTCACAATGGATATTCTTCCCTTTTCTTTACCAACACCACGAAGAGCTCTTTTTAAAATCTGTCATCATGAGAACCTAGAGGATTTCTAGAAGAAAAATCCACTGAAGCTCCTGGGATTCCTTAAAACTTCAGTTCCTGCGAGTTTCTCACTCTCAAACTAGTCCATACACAGACACCATTAATTAATAAAAATTATCATTTAAGTGTTCCCACCAATTCTTAGCTCCAGCAGTTTCTGCATCAAGTAAGCAGATCTTGGCTGTGACTTCTGGATTTGACTGTAACTGCAGATTTCAGGTGAAGTTTTGCACTGTGACCTTAGTTCTCTGATGGACATAAGAAAAGTCACTGATTTCAATTCATCCAGCTTTTTCTTGATATAGGATAAGAATCATGATATCCAAGATATATGTGAGAGCTGAAACTAGAAGTCCTCATGTCTAGTCCTTTGTGTACACTCACTTAACAAAGTAATCTACGTTTTATCTGTTGTTTTAAGTAACCAGGGTTTGAGCAACCCATTCCCATATTCAATGAGACAACTTATCTTATGTATATAATTAATATGATTTGTCTATTCGATATATGTTGTATATTGGTATCCATGAAATGACTACTTTGGAAAAAATATAAGCAGATGAACCTAACTGATAGAAAATTTTCTGTATGAAACCTTTAAATGTGTTCCCTGAAGTTGCTATTTTATAGGGTAAGCAAATTCTATAGTAGATTAAGTGACAATCCAATTGGATACCTACTTGTGTCCTCTTAGGATAACTGGTAGATAGCCCATGTAATCCATTTGCCAGTTATGTTACACCCTTCATACTTAAGAATTTCAGCCATAGCCATTTTCAAGCAAGTTTTCACTTTTTGTCATGGGGTGCAGTTTCTTGTTATATTATCAATTTAATCAATCACAAGATGAATATATAATTAGTCAGTTTACTGTGCATGGTATAATGACCTGTATACTGGTTTATTTTATGAATCTTAGTAATTCTAGAGACTTTATTTAGGCCTTTGTCTTAGCATTTCTATTTCCTCACAAGACTGTAACTATGGTTTTTTGTTTGTTGTTCATTTGTTATTTAGTAAACTCATTTATTTTTATTCTGAATTCCCATAAAGATTGCCCATGTAGAAAATATAAAGATTTTTCATATGAGCTTTTAGAAATAGTAAAGTATTTAGCTAAGAAAAATAAAACAAAAGAAAAAACAAATCCTGTATTCTAGTTGGTAAATTTATTTCTCTTAAATTTGATTGCTTCAGAAGTACAGACTATTACTATTGAAACTACTTTATATATAAGCTAAGTTGCATAAATAATTGGATAAATTTTAGAGAAAGTATCAAGGCTTTTGCTTAAGAGAAAGAAGTTACAAATAAGCAAAGAAGCTGTCTCATATTAACCCTGTTGTCCATGATTAAAATAAAAAGTACAAAAATAATGTATATTGCATAAAATAAAAAAGTTTATTTTAATTAATATCCAGATCAATTGATACAAAGTATATATACAAATACATGGCTTGGTGTATGCATATATTTCCTTGTGGAAACTGCTGACAGCACAAACAAAACCCAGGTAGTGGTTTCCAAATACCATTTTCTATTAAGAAGAGCCAGAAGTCTTTAGAAAAATGTCTGATTTTAGTGCTGGGGGAAGGTATTACACAAGACAATTCTGGAACATCTTGTAGTTCCAGAAAGTGAGGGAGTTCAACAAAGCAAAAATAAAAAAGACACTAGAGCAAACTTGTACATGAAAGAGCATTCAATGATAACTGCTAACATAATTTTAACAACAAAATAAGTAACAGTAGTATTGTATTTAATACAAAAATAAAATAATTATATAAATTATTTTAGATTATCCATGAGTCTATACTGATACAAACAAATGGAAAAAAACGAGGAAGAAGAGACGAAACTAATTTCATAAAGCATTCCAAATAACATACATAGGTGTTTCCTCCTCCAGGATGCTTAAATATTTAAACATTGCATGCTAGAGACTTTGTAGCAACTAACCAACTCTGCCACTGTAAAAATGTTCAAAAGTAGCCATAGAAGATGCATAAATGAGTGGATGTGGCAATGTTTCAGTAAAAACTGTATGTACAAAAATGAATAGTGGGCCTGATTTGGCTTAAGGGCCATAGTTTTTCCCCTTTGGAATAGAGAATGGAAAAAGGAAAAATAAATAGTAACTTTACAGTGGAGAAGCCTGTCAGTCACTACTTTAGCCAGGTGAGTATGGTTAGCATAAACAGTGACACAGCATCTAGACTTTACGTGCCTCCTAATCAGATGCAGTGAGATGAGCACGTCACCTTTATGACAGTCTTCCCTAAGTACAACCCCTGTCTAATCATGAGAAAACATCAGACAAAGCCAAATTGTGGCACCTTTTGCAGAATACCTAACTTTAATCGTTCAAAACTCTCAAAGACATGAATAGCAAAGAAGGGCTCAAATCATACACCTCTTAACTCTCCCTGCCAAAATAGCTCTTTATATTCTATCTTGAATAAATGTCATATCTAATTATGAGTATTAGAATTTATAATATAAAGTACCTGAACAGAGAGTTGAATTTGTTCCCCTAGTTAAAACCATGGGAACCTAAAAAGATTGAAATAGAAAAAGATAAAACCAGAACCTACTTTTTCAGTATTTGGGCTAGGAAGGATTCCCCAAATGACTTTGTTAGTAGGCAAAACAATTTGTGATTACTTGAAGATGTCATGGTGATGGATAAAAGTCATAGGTAATGTGTGATGCGAAAACTGACCATAAATAATCATCTTGACTGAATCCCCATCATCTGGATGCAGAATTGGAAATAACATTACGTACAAATGGAAGGCTCTGTCTCTTCCAGTTTCATATGAAATGTCAACTAAATCTCCTTTGTGCCCAATTTTAAATGAGCATGCTAAAGGGAGCTTCTGAACTATCCCAAGTCTTAATAATGAACATTAAGCTACGTAGGATGGCAAGAAAAGATCACTGCTCATTTAGAAGCAGTTGAAGCAAGAGCAATAATTTCCATTAAATCCCTTTGGCAAATTTTTGTCAGGTTGACTTACTAGTCATATTATTCACAGAGACTAACAATATGAGTAATTTTTAATGGAGACTAACAATAATGTATCAAACATTAAGCAAGGTGGTTCTCCAGATCACCTCAGCCTTATCTGATATGATAAAGACCATACAGGAATTGGGGCTAGTTAAAGGTTATTGGTAGGACATAACAAACTGGGCTAATGCTTTATTTTAAAATTATTTCTTACAGTTAAGTCGGGCAAAAATTTTATTTTTTAGCAATGGTATTCTATATTTAGAGGTTTTCACAGATGTATTTAATTTGCCTGCATACTATCTTCATCTTGTGCAATGGGGTTTGAACTTGATATCCCTTGAAAGTAAGTTAATGTACTTAAAATGCTAATACGATAATTCCTTAGAGCAGCAGTCTTCAACTTTTTTTGCATCAGGGACTGATTTCATGGAAGACAATTTTTCCGTGGATGGGGTGGGAGGGTGGTTTTGGGATGATTCCAGTATGCATTTATTTTGCATCTTATTTCTATTATTATTAAATTGTAATACACAATGAAATAATTATACAACTCACCATAAAAAAGAGGCGTGGATGAAAGAGGTAAACGAAATAACGTGTGGGCCACTCGTGGACTAAAATAATAATGAATTCCGACTTAAAGCCTGATATGAGTTTGCAAGCTATTGATTTACTATAGTCTCTGTGCAGCCAAACCTCACTGCTAATGTTAATCTGTATTTGCAGCCACTCCCCAGTGCTAGCATTACCACCTCAGCTCCACTTCAGATCGTCAAGCATTAGATTCTCATAAACAGTGCAACCTAGATCCCTCACATGGGCAGCTTACAATAGGGTTGACACTCCTATGAGAATCTAATGCCCCTGCTGACCTGACAGGAGAAGGAGTTCAGGCATTAATTCAAGCAATGGGGAGTGGCTATAAATACAGATGAAGCTTCACTTGCTAACCTGCTGCTCACCTCTTGACTTGCAACTCATTTCCTAAAAGGATTGAGGATCCTTGCTTTAGAGGAAGAATAAAAAGATTTAATAACTTCGTAGTTACCCATGTGACCATTAAAGAGTGGCTTCTCATCTAGTTAAATTCAAAGTCCAACCCACTTTGTGAAATGTTTGCTAAGTACATGGGCAGAAGTAACTAGAAACATCCCTTGAACTGAGAGAAAAATAATTATCTCTTAGTGACAGTGCCACTAAACAGGAATCCCAGGGACTTGTAGAACTGTTTGTGTTTATACACTATTACATTGCTAATTTAGAAATACTGCTGGCCTCTATTCACAAACTCACCAGAAAGAAATATGAATTTGAAAGAGACTTTGAACAGTAACAGGTATTAAATGCTTCACACAGGTTTATGGCCCAGGCATTCCCCCTGGAATCTTATGACATGACTGCTCAGATGATTTTAAAAGTGACTGCAATAAAAAACACAAAAGGACCATGTGGTAGAAACTAAATAATGCAACTCAGCAGAAACCAGTGGGATTTTAGGTTCAAAAATTGTCTGATACAGCCATTCATTAAAGTCCTTTGAAAGGTAATTGCTAGATTCCTATTGGACATTTATAGAGAATGCACCCACCATGGAAGTACACAAAATAATTTTCAGATAGGTAATACCTGAAGTGTTTTGGGCTGTGTACTAGAAACATGCAAATACAGGCACAGCTGCTCAGCGGAGCTTACTGATAAAATGGATATGTTATATTCAAGATAATGAGACAGAGAAGATCAGGGTGAATTCACCATATATACGAACAGATTGCCTTAAGGTCCACAACTTTGCTCCTCTGAGGATCTTTCTGCTCATTGTTCTATTTCTAAATTCTGTAATCATCTCTTAACCAAGGCAAAACAAGCAGCTTTAATCTCAGATGGGAGTACCCATATGGAGGTTTACCTGGCTGATTTTTTTTTTAACTGGCTTTGATTTATACTGAAGATGAAACTCTGAGAGAAGAAAGCAAAGTCAAATTTGCACAATGAGCAGAGCTGTAGATTATTTACTTAGAGATGAAAGAGATCTTACATTTGTATTCTCAGAGCAATGTTTGGATATTTATATACTCTTTCTCTGAGCCAACAATGTTGTGGAAAGGTGGAATAGTCAGGCAAATGGGTTCAAAATAATCAAACAATGTTTTAAAAAAATCACATGTGGCACTGTTTCTATGGGATTCAGAGGAAGGTGAATTGCACTGAAACCATATAGGCAGACCTTGGAGACAGATGTCTGAGAATGCCTGTGGGCTGGAATTTCTGGTAAATTTCATTTAGGCTTTGCTTATTAGGTGATAGAAGCAACCATAAAATAATGCAATTAATGTTTTGAAACTATATTTTCTATCATCTTGGCCTACTTGAATATATTTTAACCGATTAAGCATTTCGGTGCATAATTTTGGTTTCTTTACCACTTTACTATTGTACTGCCACTAACATACAACAAATCAGCATGGAAGTGTGATATGACATGGGCATACATTCTTCATCACGCCAAGAATAGGAATCATATTTAAAATTAGAATAGATAATTGAAATATTTGTTGCTTTAAAAGGTTGTGAAAAAAGTTTGGAGGGGCTGAGTAAGTTTATTTAAAACTATATCCCATACTAAATGAGAAAGAAGATAGACTGTATTGAGAGCTCCAGTAAAAAAATTGTCTCGGGTAGGAAAGTTGAAATGAGGTATGGAAGATATTGCAGTACATAATTTTGTGTATTACCCATCTAATTTTTTTTCTTAGCCTTCCTAATCTAGTTTCACTGAAACTGTGGTTGCAATTACCTGTATTAGTGGAGAGCTACAAACATACAAAGGATGATATAATAAAATATTTGACAGTATGTATTCATTCTTAAAGGAACTTCATTATAGGTCATAAAGTCATCCCAAGTAACCATACTAGGGTTAAATGAATGGAACCCCTTTACCAAGTGGAAGAGATAGTTCAGTAACTCTTCAACCTGTTAAATCCCTTTATTTCTTCCTAGACATTGATGTTCCTGCATATATAACTTATGTAAGCCAAACCACCAACAACAAAATAAAAAAACACCAGGAATTTGAAGGGGATATATGTGTTAAACAGTTAATAAATGAAAAACTGAACAAAATCATGGCAAAAGTGAAAGGGCTCACAGATGGGCTATCACCCCAAGGAAAAATGGAATAATGCTATTCCCAAGAGTACATATCACAGCAAGAAAAGAATACTCTTAGTTATCTTTCTCAGATCTGGAGCTAATAGATGGCTCATATTGGGAATAATTTTGCCTCTTTTATATACAGAGAGTAAGCTGTTGTAGCTCTGCATAAGAACTACAACTAGATAATCAGGAGGAAAGACGGAATTCCGCACATCTTGGTTATTGATCTAACCAACAGTTGACTCAAGGTACCATTTGGCATATGGCTTGTACAAATTTTCATCATTTCGATTTCTTTTCAGGTATTCTAAGGAAGCTACTATCACTTAATTGCACAAGGTAAAAGGTTCCTTTACAGCTGAACCTTTATTCACTGCAGCTGCGAATTATGATGACACCTGCTAAGACAGATATCCGGCTACTAGGGGAAGCAGAATGCTGCTTTACTTGCCCAGTATGTCAAAGCCTTACATATACTTAGTATGGGATTGCGGAGAATATTTATAAAGAACGTTGTTATGGAATTTACATGGTCACAGCAGATGGTATGGTGACCACATAACATTAATGAATGATACTCTTTGTATGCTTTCCAAGGACACCTAGTAGGAAGTCTCATGATACCGTCAGACCCAGCTGTACTTAAGACTAGAGCATACCTGATTGACACATGAAGTACACAATAATTCTGCACACACGTGGTATACTAAAGTTTTTCCCAGCCTAAGAATATACAATGTCAATAGTGCATGACAGATCCTATTATCTAAAATCTTTAGGGCTAGTCTCAGATGACTATGTCAAGAAAAAAATCACATTCCTGGAAACTAATTAACATGATTAAAGAAACTTACTTAATGAAGTAGAGATACTTCTTAGTGGTGAGGTAATGTTTTTAATAAGCAAACAAATATATATCAAATATCTACTATGTGCCTGGCATTGCACAAGTTTTGGGGGGTGACAAAGTCATTGCAGCAGAAGTTGTGATGCCCCTCTCAAGTCCCTGATATTCATTAGTTCTTTCCAAGATAAAAAACCACTATTGAAAGTCAACTTGGAAGAGTAATAAAGAAATTTATAAGGATTAGTTGTGTCTCTCTGCTTATAGAACACTATAGTTGTCAACAACACTGGAAGAGGGCTGTACCCTCACCCAGAAGGGACTATTGGTGTTTTGAACACTTTAGAACCTAATGTAGTAGCAGAGTTGATTTATAGATATAATCAGAATGTACTATTTTTATCTCCAGAAATGCCTAGATATCACATTTTTTAGTCTTGACCAAGATAACTGCAGTGGAATTTATGATGTACTATTAAAGCCTGAAACTTCCTTATCAACTCCCAGTTTTAGCTTCTTTGCTAATGCCTTTTAACAGGACTAGAGAGTTTGCTAGCCCTGTCTTGACTATGTTAAAAGTCACTGAGGTCTTTTTCACGTTGTTTTGATAGTCCAAATCAGAGACTCAGTGAAGTCCAGGTGCACAAAGTTGGGATTATGGAGGGCTTGTGCTCAGGTGTCTCTCAGACCTCACCTCAGATATTTCACCTGCACTCTCTCTCTCTCAACTGTATCTGTTGCCTTTTATTTTTTACTTTATTTTATTTTATTTTTAAATTGTGGGGTACAATTCAGGTTTAGGATACAAATATTCATTGTGCAGGTACCCTTGTAGATGAGGTGCCCACTTCCAGATCTTGACTACTGTCAATCCCAACTCCCCATGCTCTCTCCCCCTTCAGTTTCCCGCTACTGTCAATCCTTTTGTTATAGTATTACGGTAGTTGTTCAAGGTCCACTTATGAGTGAGAACATATGATACCCAGTTCTTTGTTTCTGTGAAAGATCACTCAGTATTATAAACTCTAATTCCATCCTGGTTGCTGCGAAGTTCATGATTTTGTTCTTCTTTATGGCTGTGTAATATTCCATTATGTATATGTACCACATTTTTTTATCCAGTCCTCTTTTGATGGGCAGCATGGTTGGTTCTATGTTCTTGCTATTGTGAACAATGCTGCAAAAAACATACGTGTGCAGGTATCTTTTTAATAGAGTGATCTGGGTTCTTCTGGGTATATTCCCAGTAGGGTGATTGCAGGTTCATATGGAAGGTCGATTTTTAGGACGTCTAGGAATCGCGACACTGTTTTCCACAGAGGCTGTACACTCTGTTTACACTCCCACCAACAGTGTAGAAGTGTTTCCTTTCCATGACATCCTCCCCAGTATCTGCTATTTTTTTAGTTATTGATGATGGCCATTCTGACTAGAGTTATGTGGTATCTCAGTGTAGTTTTAATTTGCTTCTCCTTGATGACTAGTGAAGCTGAACATTTTTTCATGTATCTGTTGGCTGCTCGTATGTCTTTTCATGGGAACTGTGTAATCATATATTTTGCCCACTTTGTAATGGGGCTGTTTGTTTTTTTCTTTTCAGCATGTTTGAGTTCCTTATAGATCCTTGATGTTAGACCTTTGTCAGACATGGAGTTGGCAAATATTTTTTCCCAGTCGGTGGGCTGTCTCCCTGCCCTCTTGATGGTTTCTTTGGCTTTGCAGAAGCTAGTCGGTTTAATGAGGTCTCACTTGTTAATCTTATCTCTTATGGCATAGACATTTCAGGTTTTGATCAGGAATTGGTTGCCAGTTCCAAATTCTGTAAGAGTGTCTCCTGCATTTTGTAAGGTTCTTATAGCTTGAGGTCTTACATTTAGGTTTTTGATCCATTTAGAGTTATTTTTTGTGTATTGGGAAAGGTAGAGGTCCTGTTTCAATCTTCTACATGTTGTCAGCTAGTTTTCCCACCACCATTTACTGAATAGATTCTCTTCTCCCCAGAAGTGGGTGGTGGAGACTTTGTAGAAGATGAGTTGGTTGAGAAATTGAGGTTTTGCTTCTGGAATCTCAATTATATTCCATTGGTCTATATGCCTGTTCTTGTACCAATAACAGGCTGTTTTGATTATTGTAGCGTTATAATAATTTTTTTTTTTTTGAGTTGGAGTCTCATTCGGTCACCAGACTGGAGTGCAGTGGCTGCTTCCGGCCACCGCAGCCTCAACCTGCTGGGCTCCGGCGATCCTTCCGCCTCAGACTTCCAAGTAGCCGGAATTACAGGCATACACTACCATGCCCAGCTGATTTTTTGATTTATTGTAGAGCTGAGGTCTCGCTGCCCAGGTGAGTCTCGAACCCGCGGGCTCAGGCAATCCACTCACCTCAGCCTCCCAAAGGCGCGGGATTACAGGCTGAGCCACAGAGCCGGGCTTATAATAAAATTTAAAGTCTGGGAGTGTGATATTTTCTGCATTGTGTGTTTTGCTGAGGATTGTTTTGGCTATTATTGGTTATTTATATTTCCATATGAATTCCTGTGTTGTTTTTTCTAGGTCTGAGAGAATGTTGCTGGTAATTTCATGGGTATTGCATTAAATCTGTAGATTGCCTTAGGTAGAATAGACATCTTAACAATGTTGATTCTTCCAATCCATGAGCATGTAATATTTTCCACTTGTTAGTGTCATCTTTGATTTCTTTGAGGAGTGTTTTGTAATTTTCATTGTAAAGGTCTTTCACTTCTCTGGTTAGGAAGATGCCAAGGCATTTCATTTTTTTGTGGCTATGGTGAATGGAATTGTGGTTTTTATTTGTGCTTCTTTGTGTTTATTTTTGGTCTATAGAAATGCAATTGTCTTTTGCATATTTATTTTACACCCTGAGACTTTGTCAAAGTCCTTTATCGGTGCAAGGGTTTTTTGACAAATTCTTTTGGAATTTCAAGGTATGCAATCATGTCATCTGCAAAGAGAGATAGTTTGACTTCCTCTTTTCTTATTTGGATACCCCTGATTGCCTTCTCTTCTCTGATTGCTCTTGCTAGGACTTCTAAAACTGTGTTGAACGGGAGGAGTGAGAGTGGGCATCCTTGTCTTGTTCCAGTTTTCAAAGGGAATGGTTCCAATTTCTATCTGTTTAGCAGTATGCTGACCGTGGGTTTCTCACAGAAGTCTCTTATTATTTTGAGGTATGATCCATCTATGCAAGATTTTTAAGGGTTTTTATCAAGAAGTGGTGGATAATCCAAAGGGCTGGATTTTATCAAAAGCTTTTTCTGCATCTAATGATATAATCATGTGTTTTTTATTTTTATATCTATTGATGTGGTTAATTACACTTATGGTCTTATGAATGTTGAACCAGCCTTGAATCCCAGAGATGAAGCCTACTTGGTCATGGTGGATGATTTTTGAGATGTGTTGTTGAATTTGGTTTGATAGGATCTTGTTGAGAATTTTAGTATCTATGTTCATCAAAAATATTGGCCCATAGTTCTCTTTCTTTGTTGGGTCTTTATCTGGCTTGGGTATCAATGTGATGTTAGCTTCATAAAAAGATTTAGGAAGAGTTTCATCTTTCTCAATCACCAGGAATACTTTCAACAGGACTGGTATCAGTTCATCCTTTTATGTTTTGCAAAATTCTGCTGGAAAGCTATCTGGTCCAGGGCCTTTTATTGTAGGTAGTTTTCTTATGACATAGTAAATTTCCTTGATTGTTATTAGTCTATTTAGGGTCTCATTTCTTCTTGTTTCAACATAGGGAGGTATTATAGGTAGTTTTCTTATGACATAGTCAATTTCCTTGATTGTTATTAGTCTATTTAGGGTTTCATTTCTTCTTGTTTCAACATAGGGAGGTAGTGTGATTTCAGAAAGTCCTCCATCTCCTTTAGGTTTTCAAGTTTGTTTCCAAACAAGTGTACATAGTAGTCCCTGATAATCTTTTGTATTTCTTCAGGGTCAGTTGTGACTTCATCTTTTGTGTTTCTGATTGAGTTTGTTTGAGCTTTTTATCTCTTCTTCTTGGTCATTCTAGCAAGGGACCATCGATCTTGTTTATCCTTTCAAAGAACCAGCTTTTTGTTTCATTGCTTTTTTAAATTATCTTTTTGTCTTCTATATCCTGGATTTGGGTTTTTATTTTGGTGATCTGGATTCTTTGCTGAAGTTAGTGTCTTAATGATCTTGTCTTTCCAGCAACCTTAGGTGACTTGTTAGACTGTTAACTCGTGATCTTTCCATTTTCGTCATGTGTGTTTATAGAGATACAAATGCCCCTCTTACTACTGCTTTCATGGCATCCCAGAGATTTTGGTAAGATGTTTCTTCATTTTGATTTTTTTGCAGGTATCTTTTAATCTCTGTTTTGATTTCTGTGTTGACCCAGGAGTTGCTTAGCATTAGCTGTTTAGTGTCCATGTCTTTGTGGATTTTCCAGGAACCTTGTTGGTGTTGATATTTATTTTTATTCCACTGTGGTCTGAGAAGATGCATGGGAAAATTTCAATCTTATGAAATTTGTTTATGCTTGATTTATGGACAAGGAAGTGGTCGATCTTAGAGTACCTTCCATGTGGTGATGAATAGAATATATGTTCTGTGGTCGTTGGGTGGAGTGTTCTCCAGGTATCAATTAAATTGAGTCAAGATTCACATTGAGGTTCCAAATCTTATTGCTGATTTTTTGTCCTGATGATCTGTATATGGTTGTGAGTGGTGTATTAAATTCCCCAACTATGATACTGTTAGAGTCAATATTTTTTAAAAGTTTGCCAAGAAGCTGCTTTATGAAAGTTGGTGCTCCTATATTGGGTGCATATATGTTTAGGACAGTTATTTCTTGTTGATGGATTGAACCTTTTATCACTATGTTGTGACTTCCTGTATCTTTTTAAATTTTTGATAGCTTAAAGGGTGTTTTGTCTCAGATTAAGATTACAACTCCAGCTTTCTTTTTTGTTTCATTCACCTGATATTTTATTTCCCATCCTCTTACTTTGAGTCTGTGAGTGTTCTTTCTGTTGAGATGAGTCTCTTGGAGATGATATGTTGTTGCCTCATGATATTTTATTCATTTTGCCATTCTGCTTCTCTTCAGTAGTGCATTTATTCCATTCACATTCTAATGAGAGTTTATCCCTGTCATAAGGTTCTTATAGAGTTGTTGTTCCTGTTTGTTGTGTTTCTTTTGATTTGGGGGTTGACTCAGTGTGTTTTCAATCTTACTCCTGCACTCTTGTGAAGAATGTTGTCATTCTTTTTTCATTTTCCTCTGTGTTTAATACTTTCTTAAGTGTTTCTTGTAGAGATGGTCTGGAGGCAGCATAAGTTTTTAGGGATTGGATGTCTGGGAAAGATTTTAATTCTCCCTCACTGATGAACCTTAGCTTAGCTGGGTAGGTCTTTGAGAACTTTGAAGATGGGCCTCCAAATCTTCCTAGCCTGAAGTGTTTCTATAGATAAATCTGCTGCTGTTCTAACTGGTCTTCCCCGGTAGGTAGTCTGACCTTTTTCTCTTGCTGCTTTTAGGATTTTTTCTTTTACATCTACTTTGTTTCAGTGAATTATTATGTATCTGGGAGTTGATCTTCTCATTTGTTGTCTTGCAGGGGTTCTCTGAATCTCTTGTGTTTGAATGTTCACATTGCTAATGAGACGAGGGCAGTTTTCTTGAATAACTTCATGGAATGTTTGTTTCAGGGTGGTCTCTGTCTCTTTTTCTGCCTCAAGAAGTTCCATTACTCTTAGGTTCAGTCTCTTGAAGTAATCACTCATCTCTTGAAGGTTTTGTTCTGTCTTTTTACGCTCTTTTCTATGGTTTGGACAGTTTGAGTTAGTTCTATATTTTGGTCCTCAAGCTCTGAGATTCTTTCTTCTGCTTGGCTAATTCTGCTTTCCATGCTTACTAATTTGTTGTTTATTTCAATCACAGTATTCATTATTGCTGTTATATCAGTTATCAGCTCCTTCCTATATTCTTCTTGTCTCTCCTCAATTCTTTCTATTCTCTCTATTAATGTCTTGATGTGTGGGTTTGTAGTATGTGATCAGTTATTCTGGGGGGTTCTTCATTATTTGCATTCCAAAGTCTGTTTTCTCAGTGTCTTATCTCCCAGAGGTCTGTGTGAGACCTATATTTTTCTTCTAGTTTTTCTTCACAAATGTAGATTTTTCCTCCCCACTTTTGCCTTTTTTCCCCCTCTTCTTTAATTCTATTGTTCAGGGGTGGTGGGGTTTAACTTTAACTTCTATTTGCCAGATCTCCTATTCTTCCTTATGTGAATCCTCTAGCTTTGTTCATTTCTGAAGTTGGACTGTGGGTTGGGGGCTGTACTTTTTTGCAGTTTTGAGATTTAATCGAGGGGGAAGCTGTGATTCAAAATCTATCTGCAGATCCCAGTATCCACTGACAGGAATATTAATACCTTGGCATGCATTTCCCACTGCCTTGCAATCTGTCCATGCAGTGGGGGAATAGGTTTGCTCCCTGAAAGCAAAATGGAGTAAGAAAAAGGAAAAGAATGGAACAAGGGGAGGGAGGAAGAGGAAGGTGGAGATTGAGAAAAGTAAGAGGGAAAACAGATAAACGTACTGACTAACAAACGAAAAGAGACACAAAGACAGATAAGATTTAAAAAAAAACAAAACTAAAACATACAATCATATAGACACACTAGTCAATCAACCTCCTTGTTAATAATATACCCCAACACAAACATGAAGAAATTATCAATAACAGTAAGAAGAGAGAGAAAAGAGAAAACAAAAGGTTGAATAAAGCTAACAAAGAATAAAAATAAAATAAAAATAAAAATAAGGAAACCAAGCAAGCTGTTAGATCATTCCTCTAAGTCCAATGTCCTTTCAGCTCTGATCTCTAACTTTCATCATAGGCTGGTAGGGTTGTTCACAGCTAGGGTCTAATGCCCCAGGACTGCTGTGGGAGGGAGGGAGGTCAGATCTGGGCTCAACCAGCTTGTTACCTGGTAAGTTTGCCACTCAGGTCTGACCTGTGTCCCATCTAGCATTGGGGAAGGGCTTCTGTCTCTCCCAGTTTGATGCTATTACCTTAGGTTCCAATTGGAGGTTGGAGCTGGGCAGAGCAATGTGGGTCTCTGCCTGGTCTCAGGGTCCCAGCTGCTCTCTGGAGCCGCTGGCCGGGGACCAAGCTGGGGGAGGTGAAGTGTGAGACAGCTGGAGCTGCAAATTAGCATGGCACTGAGCTGCTCCATTGGGGCGGAGCAGTGCAGCAGACATGGGAGCCCTGAGCTCCACAGGGCTGGGAGCCGAGGGCCGCCCAGGTGAGTGGAGGGAGCTGCTGTGGAAGGGAGTGGCAGTGGCGGCATCAGAGGTGTGGTGCATGGGAGGAGCTCAACGGGATTGGAATTAAGGGCTGCCCTCAGTGGGGCAGGAAGCGACTGTAGGGGGGGGGGAGATGTGGCAGCGGCCACATCAACAGTGTGGTGTATGGAGCCGAGGGCCTCCAGACCACAGCCAGTGCAGCTGGCGGCGGCTACGCAGTGGCAGCTGTGGCCATGGCAGAGTAGCTGGCTGAAGAGCAGGCTGGCAGTGGCAGAAGCTGGAGCCACCGGGGGAGAGCAAGAGACCTCACGGACACTCGCTTTCACGGAGAATCTTTTTTTTTTTTTTTTTGAGTTGGTGTCTCACTCTGTCACCCAGGCTGGAGTGCAGTGGCCGCTCCCGGCCACCGCAGCCTCGACCTGCTGGGCTCCGGCGATCCTTCCACCTCAGCCTTCCAAGTAGCCGGAATTACAGGCATGCTCTACTATGCCCGGCTGATTTTTTTGATTTATTGTGGAGATGAGGTCTCGCTGCCCAGGCGGGTCTCGAACCCGCAGGCTCAGGCAATCCACTCACCTCAGCCTCCCAAAGGCGCGGGATTACAGGCTGAGCCACCGAACCCGGCTTCATGGAGAATCTTACAGACCAGTCTGCCCCATCGCCCCCTTGCCGGAAATCCCTATCTGTTGCCTTTAAGTGAAAACTTTATGTGTGTACTCTGTGAAGTCTGATAAGACCTTTCAAGTATCCAAAGTTGGAAACACAATACAAATGTCCCTGTAAATCAGTACTAAAAGCCCAGACTACCAGGGTACATTTATAATAAGAAAATAACTGGACAGAGTGGCCACATTCTTTTTCTCTAACGACATGGACACCACGAATTTTGTGGGAACATGTTATCTTGTGGTTGGGATAAAATAAATACGTTATCAACAGAGTCTGTCCCTATGAAGAGAAAAGGAGTGGTTGATATAATAATTGGGAACTGGTGTCATTGAAAAAAACCTGTGCTATAATGTCTGTCATACAATTATGTCCACAAAGCAAATGAGATATAAAATTTACTGAATAATATTCTTTAGCTACATCCCAATCACTGATGATGTGTTGTAGGTAGAATAAGGCAATTTCAGTTGGGAAGAAATGGGAAACAATAGTGTAACTTATCTGATATATAGTGTGTTAAAAATTACTTTAATCAATGTGGCTGCATGGAGTAACAAGAGGCTGTAGATTTATTAATGGAATTAAGTGAAAATAAAATGTGCATAGCTAGTGATCGTCAGGATTAGAAAATATTTCAGATAGCTGAGTTGAAGCCTCAGTTGATTTGATAGCTATGGAGAAAAAAGTAGGTCAGGAAAAAATGATAAAATTGGTCTTAGAAAAACTAAGTATTTAGTTACGTTTATCTCATCAATATATATATATAAAGTTTCAAATAGCTATTGATGATAGAAGAAAACAATAATCCAGCAGTTAAGAGAACATCAAAAGATGTAGGAAGAAGTGTTGTTGTAGACATGTTATATAAAGGAAATTATCATTGTCTTTTGGATGACTCAAATCCAAGTCA
This sequence comes from Cephalopachus bancanus, assembly GCA_027257055.1. NCBI lineage: Eukaryota > Metazoa > Chordata > Mammalia > Primates > Tarsiidae > Cephalopachus > Cephalopachus bancanus. Next base: position 14,295,267 of record JAPVLO010000005.1, on the reverse strand, counting down.
TCATTAGGGACTTAGAAGTTTATTACTTAGTATAAAATATCATAGACTATGCATTAAGACAAATTATCAAAATATATCTAAGTAATAAATGGCAAGGAAATATTGATCAAAGTCAGGTGGGTGGTAAGGTCCCATAACACATTCATTGAAAAAAACCTACCTGAGAGAATAAATAACCTGGACCAAGTATTCTTGCTTACAAGTCAAAATCCCAAAAAGATCACCTTCTAAACATACTAGTGGCATTTAATAAAAGAGAATTTTGAGTCCCTAGCTATAAAATATATGTGTTGTGTGGTAGCTGGTCTGTCTCAAATGCTTGTTAAAACCAGATCCAAACCTAGATTCTGTAGGTTTATGTGGCAGGGCTAACTGGTTGATGAAGGGTAGTCACTTAAACTGTGAAATTAGTGGAATCTCAAATGGGGTCAAATTGAATGGCATTATTTGTTTTGGTGTTTTTCATACATTTCTCTCCTGTTTACCTAAAAGAAACCCTGGTATAGAGGAAAAAGGTTGTTTGTTTGTTTGTTTGTTTGTTTCTGAAAATGCATCTGGCAGGTTTTTATTGTTTGTGATACTTCAGGAAAAGAAGACTCATCTATTTCTGAGGTTTGCCCTATTATTTGAATCATTCATGAAGATTGGTGTTTAGATAAGATCAGTGATTTCTACTGAATTTTCTTTGACAAACCAATTGTTTTAACAAAAAATTGATCTCATAAAATGAGTACCTTAAAAATTCAACTCATTTAAAAAATTCTGTTCAGTATCGTTGGGCAGCAGGGTTGGATCCATGTTTTTGCTATTGTGAACAATGTTGCAATAAGCATGCATGCACAGGTATCTTTTTTGTAGAATGATTTAAGATCCTCTGGATATATTCCCAAAAGAGGGATTGCTGGGTCATACGGAAGATCACTTTTGGTTCTTTTAGGAATTACCACATTTTCCATAGAGGCTGAACTAACTTGCATTCCCACCAACAGTGTAGGAGCATTCCTTTTTCTCTGCATCCTCGCCAGCATTTGAATGTAGCTATAAAGGACAAACTTATGGACTTCATAGCACTTGGATTGATTTAGAGTCTATAAAACTCATTGATCTATCACAGAAACAAAGAACTGAGTACCATGTGTTCTCACTCATAAGTGGATACTGAACATTTATCATAATACTATAAGTAAGGGATTCACAGCAGTGGGAAACTGCCAGCAGAGGGGACAAATAACATCAATAAGGATACCTGATCTGAAACCAGGCAAAGTGGGGACCAAGGGGAGGCCCAAACTTTACCTATATGATGAACATTTGTATACCTAATCCTGAATTGTACCTCATATCTTAAATAAAAGAAATCAACTCAAGAAAAATGATGAATATATTTAACTTAATGAGAAGCATAGAATTATTAGAAGATTTAAGTGAATAAATAAATTAGTAATTGAAAAAATGATTTAGTAGCTTCAAATATACCCACCAACATACACATAAAACCTTAAAAAAAGACCAGGGCCTGTCTCTATAACGGAAGATTAAACTTATTTTCCAATACACAAACAATGATAAAAAGAGGAATATTAAACATTTTTCAAGTAAAATTATGAATTTTTAACATATTAGTGAACCCATTTAAACAACATTGAAATACACATGGACTCATGCTTCATGCATCATCATGTATCATGGGACAAATACATTCTAACAGTGAAGTGAAAAATTGGTTTTTCATTAGAAATGCAAGATGTTAATATGTTAATGCAAGATAGAATATTAATTAGTTAAAGGAGAAATTATATGATCTAACCAAATATGCATTAAAGATCTTAAAGGTCTTTACTAAATTCAATATCCATTTTACAAAAATTACAAAGAAAATTAGGGATGGAACTGCAGCTATAGAAATAAAACAAACCAAAAAGAAAAAAAAGAAAAGGGGCAGAAAAACACACACTCAATAAATCATTATGTCAATATTAATAAGAATGGAAATGAATCCAAGATAGTCAGAATTACTACCTCTTTTTGTATGATATGGTCAACTCTAGTCTAGTCCAATGCGATTAGGTAAGACAGGCTTAAAAGTTGTATGGATAGGAAATAAATAAGCAAGACTGCTGTGATTTGTGGATGTTGAAATTGCACATGTGTGAAATTAAGGAAATTGCACAACTACTCCCATTTCTAAAATGAGAATGATGTGTGTTGTATATAAAATCTATATATGGCTGTACACACAATCTGTATATAGTTATCATATCTGTGAGCAACTTAGAAAAATATATATTTTCACTTTTGTTTTAAATTAAGGGGATAAACATGCATGTTTGTTACATGGACATATTGTGTAGTGGTGATTACTGGGTCTCAGGTGGCCCATTCTCCAGATAGCAAGTATTTTGCCCAATAGGTAATTTCTGAACTCTAATCCCCCTCCCTGCTTTACCCCTTATTGGTGTCTCCAGTGTCTATTTTTTCCATCTTTGTGGCCATTTAGTACCTTCATATAAGTGAAAACATGTTTGGCATTCTGTTTCTGAATCAGTTCATGTAGTTCAGTAGGTTTTTTTACTAAAATAGGAAATACTGATGTGTGTTAAAGTACAATTAGAAATTTTATCTTGTTGGGTTTTTATTCATCTTTTGAAAATTAGATATTATTTTAGCACAAAATAACTTAAAAATCCTCAACATTTAGGAGACCAAAAAATAATCATATATCTCTACATTTATAATGAGTAAAGCCAAAGAAAATGATTCCTTCATTATTCCCTTAGACACTTATGAATGAATAATGAGGAAACTGACTATTTAACATACAAATTTTTAAAATGTTGTCAATATACACCCAAAATGTAATTATATTTTTTTCTTCTTAAAATGTGTTGTTATAAATATTTTCTGTTATTGAGCCATGTAAATGGGCTAGAATTTTCGTAAAAAGTTTTAAAGACTAACCAGAAATTCGTAATATTATCCTATATGCACATTTCTGACAAAATCACCATTTCTATGTATTAAGTAAGCATTTCTTTTCCTGAGATTAAGCATATACCAAAAAAGCAGATATCGTGCAAAAAAAGTTTAATGGGTCTTATAAAATGACATGGTGTGATTATAATCTACTTAGACAGTGAATCATCAAATAGCAGCCCCATGAGTATTTTGTGTCTTTTTGTTGCTGAGATTTCTTTCAGTTCTGTGTTTTTGCCTTTGTAGGACTCTGTCATGTACTTTATTCTTGGATATCCTTTGCTACTCCAATAGCGTTTTCTTTATCTACTTATTTAATTAGGGTTTCTGTCCTTTTCTGTTCCTTTTACCAAAAGAGTCTGTGTGTATACTGATAAATTCTATGTACTTATAGTAGTATCTAGCACCTATTTGGGCCCTCCAAAACATTTGTCGAATGAAAGAGTTGAGTAAATATAAATAGAATGTCACCAGCACAATTAATACATTAATTAAACAGGATGTATAGTAATAAACTATGGACATTCATGTGCCCACCAATTATAACACTTTCTGGAAATAAATAGTTGCTATCACAAATTTACAGGAAGTTAAAAACACAAGTACTAAAGATTAGGATGGCTGTTTCCAATAATATTGATAATTTAAAGTGTATGAACAAAGTTATAATTTCAAAATACATAGAAATATGAAATGATATGTAAATACTTTCTTGGTATCAACAAGATAATTTTTAATAATTGTAGCTGGGTACTGAAAAACAAACTCAGAAATTCCATCTGTGTGATGCTGAATTATAACAGTAATTTAACTCATGACTTTGTTGTGTCTTTCACATAACAGTAAATGTTTTGCTAAGGAAAGAATGAGCATTAAACAATTAAAATAACACATTTGGAAACATTTAAGGGAACTGAAAAAACATTTGATTAAAACATCCAATATTTTTCAACCATTTTTTGATGTCCCTCAGTTTCCTAAAAACAATTCCCTTTTAACAGGAGAAGTTTAAAAAATTGTTCCGTTGCTCTTTCCCTTACTATGGGAGACTTGATCAGAATAAAAACTCAACCTAACCAAGTGGTAACTGTGAAGTGAATGTAAAAAAGACAGGGATTATATGCAAATATACTTACACAGATTTACTAATTTTTATCAATAGACACTTGAGAAATACTTGTGGAAATAGATTTTTAAGTGCTTGGACAAAGGAAAAAAACGTAATTTTAGCTTGAATGGAAAATACATAAATAGAATCCAAGGTCTGGCCTTGATAATGACAATAAAAAGCAGAAAGCTCATTGTACAATAAAGAGGAAGAAGAATGGACTGTAATGCCTTCAATTTACCTACTCTCTCATATATTTTTCCACCCGGTCCTAATGGGCACCACTTGGGGACTTATATTCTCTCATGCAATGAAATACTATGATCTTATAGCAACCACCTCCAAGTGATTGCTCTGAATTTGGAGTGCTAGATAGAAGAGCTGCACATGGATAATGCTTCTGATATCAGCAAGAATAAGGGAGCTTCAAGGTCCCCCAGACCAAATCACAAAGTGGTATCATCAGATACAAAGTAGAAATGTGTATAAAAATAAGCATCAATGTGGTGCATAAATCAGCTCTCATTGTGCTTCTTGTTTGCTTAATGGGTAAAATAATCACCTGATTGTAATGTTAAATTTCAGGTTCAGATTGAGTAAGTCTGGGCTGAAATTTCAGATCCTGAATTTCTAGAAGTCCCCAAGTGGTGCCCATATGGTTGTCTATGGGATTACAGATTTGACAATCAAGGTCTCATTCAAAGTGATTGTTCTCTGAAGTCAATGGATTATAGGTTTCTGAGAAATGACACACCAATGACTTTAGGAGAATTGCACACCAAAGACATTTTATTTATATAAAAAATATTTAAAGAACTACCTTTTGGTTCCAATGGACGAAAATATCTGGCATCATTCCCTGTGCCATTGTTGATGTATACATACTCAGTGGCCCTGAACTCATCCATTTCCAGAAAAATACCTGCTTATAAAGGGATAGCATTTTGAATGGAAGGAAGAAAAATTCTTGTTACAGTGCCCCAAGTCCACAGCATTCATTCTCCTGGTCTCCCTTGGTGATACCCATGGTCACTGCTATGCAAGGGAAAATCTCTAATTTTTTAGAGACAGTTAGGTTCCAATTTATGTAACATTTAATCTCTAAGCACCCAGAAGCGTCATAGTCTACTATGCAGAGTGACAATTAGGAATGTACATGGTTAATGTATTTTTATTTGAATTGACTTCATAGTAGGTTCACTGGGTCCCAGCACTCATCATGCAGTTATTTCCCTTGTTTCTGAGTCTAAGATTAGAGATGCTATCCTTAGCAGCTGGAATAATTCCCATAATGCCTTTCTAACCTATAAAGTAGGAACTGTCATTGTAGAAAGACCCAACTGAAACCATTTCACATTCCTTTTCCTTGCCAAATAGTGCATCAAAAGCAAAACTGCATCCCCGGAGAAATGGCAGAAAGCAGTCACAATCATGATTTGAAATCAAGTTCTCAGTTGACATTGTACAAAAGAAAGCTAAATGGGTGTTATAAAATGACATAGTGTTATTATAAACCTACTTAGATGGTGAATGCATTGAATCTACTATTCTAGATGGGATATACTTACTAGAACAAATTAATGCAAACTTGGCACTTAAATGTATAGCTATTGATATAATGATGCCAATTTCTGCTGATTTTAAGAAAATAATTAGGTAACTTTCACTAAGAACAGTAGTGTGCATTATTTTACTATCCTTTCTAGATAGTCTTTTTGTTTCAAAAAGTAAAACTTCTGACTTTTTGCTTTACAGTAAATAAACATTTTGATTATGTCAGCACAAAAAACCTGGACAGGATGAAGCAGCGAGGACTCTAAATATCTTGTTAGGATTCATGTATGGTGGGAGACATACTTTACCAAAAAATACAAGTTTGTAGCACAAAAGAGAGATCTAGGAGTTCAAATATCTTGGGACAAAATATGGCTAACAAACCCCAGAAAAAGTTGCTGCACCTTTTAGTACTTTGTGATGAGGCATGAGAAAGAGCCCTAGGTAGACCACACAGCTATGCTTCTTTTCCCCAGTATATTTTCTTCATTGTATTCCCTGTATCTATTGCACACACATTAAAAGTCTGAAATATGATATGTAAAACCTGTTAAAAAAAAAAAAAAGTACATGCTAGAGAGAAGTGGATCATTGTGATGTGGTGATGTGAGCACTCAGTATTGGCACTGGAGGAACACAGAGAAACACACACATGCACACATGCACATATATGTGTGTATGTATATATACATAATACACACACACATACACACACACACACACACACACACACACATATATATATATATCACCATAAGTCAATACTTTAGGCAGTGAATCTAATTGTCAAATGCATCTTAGAAGAGAAATAGACTGGAGTCAGCATCTCCACTGATTCTTGGTCAGCTCCAATACTCTGGGTAGTTGGTGAAGAATTATCAAGAAATAAAATTGGAGGATTTCTGAATAAGAAACTCTTATGAGGAAGAACCCTCCTCTTTAGCTAAACTTCAGAGGATATTGCTTCTTATACTAATGTCCTAGAAGTTCTCTGTGACAGAAAGGCTTCTTAATAACATGAATGCCATGATTACCAGTTCTGTAGCTGTCAAGCATCCATCATCCAAGAGTGTCCAATGATTATTTTGCACTCATGATCAAAACTGGCAGTGTGTCAAGGATGGAGATTATGCATGAATTTGACAATAGGAAGTTTCTTTAATGAATTCAATCTGGTGCCATTGCTGCTGAATCCTCAATTTACCTATAAATGCATCTTTGTCTATACTTCCAATATGATATTTTACAGGAAGAAAATTGCCTGTTATCTGTTGGTATATTATTTATAACAAACTATTTTAAAGAAGACACTCTCATTTGCAGCTAACAATTATATATGCACAAAATATAATTTTTCAGCTCATGATATCGAAAATTCCATGGATAGACCTAATTTAACTACTGATTTCTGGTGATTATGCAATGTTGGCCATTATCTATGTATTTTTATTTCAGACTTATTTGTTGATTTCATTCTCCATCATCTTCTCTTCAAGAGGAGCTAAAAGTGGTCAGTGGAAGCATACACAGTACTTAAAGTTGAAGATTGCAGAGAAGGTGTGAGATTCTTTTGACTGTGGAATTGATGTCGATAGCTGGATTTTTAGTTTATTTCACTCACCCTTAAGTAAAATTCTATCTAGAGAAATGCAATTCCTGACCGGGCAAGTCTAAGAGAGCCACCATTGTGATAATGAATGTGATTTAACTGATTGGTAGGCTTGGAAAATTCACTGCAGTTGGAGAGAACAGTTTTTAAAGTAAGCAAATAAATAAATACATAAATAAAATTGCAAAAAACATGAAATATAAAAGAAGCAACAATTTGGACATAAGTACAGAATCTCATTCTAAATTTAGATTTTCATTTTCACCTGCTCATCTTCAAAAATAACTTCAAGCTTGAATGTCCTAAGCAATGACCTCATATATTATACAACATTGCTTTTGAGCTAGAAACCCAGTCAAATAAAAATAATTGAGACAAGAGGTCAATGTAGAATACAAGACATCACCAAATGACTCTGTTATTCAAAATATTGGTCTTATAGAACAAGAATTACATGTTTAGATATGATCACTTGTGCAGTTATAGTGCAGTACTGCATGATATAGCTTAGAGCATGAATTAATGATCTATACGTGATTGTGTTTCTCTGACAATATATGAGAACCTGGAAAACTAGAGGTGTAGTTGTGGCTGGTGCCAATAATGATTGTACCTAATGCCCACTAACTATTTTGTTTCCTTTTTATTAGTTTTATTTCTGATGATTCGAATCATGAGTCAGCAGACTGTACTTCCACAGCCAAATCTAACCTCCCGTCTGCTTTGTAAATAAAGTTTTATTCAAGCACAATCACAATTTTTCTTTCTTAGTTAATTTCTTTTTTAATGTTTTAAAGATGTGGGGTAAAATTCAGGGTTAAGTATACAAATGTTCATTATGCAAGTACCCTTGTTGATGAGGTGTGCCCTCCCCTCTACCTGGCAATTTTCCACTGCTGACAATCCCACACTTCCCTCCCCTGGCTGTTTCCCACTACTGACAATCCCTTTCTTATATTATGATAATTGTTCAAGGTCTGCTTATGAGTGAGAACATGTGGTACCCAATTCTTTTTTTCTATGATAGATCACTCATTATTATATTATATTACTATAATATTATATATTATATATATCATTATTATATTTATTATATTATTATGGCTAACTGAGGAATAGACAATGAACGATTTTATATCTGTTTGGCGTAGGCAAATGGAACTAGTTATAATTATTACCCATAGAGAGTGCATTAGAAAAGGGTAGGCTATATATTCTGTTAAATAGTCTAGGATAATTGTTATTCGTATTATTCCATACCCTCCGAGTTTTAGTAAGACTGCTGCAAGGACTATGGAGCCTACAATTGGGGCTTCGACATGGGCTTTGGGCAGTCATAATTGAGTCCATATAGAGGCATTTTTACTGTGAAGGCTATTATACAAGCTAATCAGAGAATATTATTTGACCAAGAGTTGGGAAGATTTTGTATAGTGAGAGAATTAATTATTATGTTTAATGTTCCTAGGGAATTTTGGGTATAAATGAGGGCAATGAGTAGGGGAAGTGAGCCGATTAGAATGTAAAATAAAAAGTAGAGGCTGGCGTTTAGTCATTCTGTTTGATTACCTCATTGTGTAATAATAATAAGGGTAGGAATTAAGGTTGCTTCGAACAAGATATAAAAGAGAATTAGCTCTGTAGCAGTAAAGGTTATAATTAGGAAAATTTGGAGTATAATCAGTATGGAAATATATAACTTTTTCCGTACAACTGGTTCTTTTGATAGATGATTTTGACCGGCTAGAATTATTAGAGGGAGTAATCAGGTGGTCAAGATGAGTAGTGGTGTTGATAGTGAATCGGTGAAGAAAGTAAGTGAGATGTTTGTGTTATTATCACAAGGGTAACTTCAAAGGGAGAGGGCGATGGAGCTAATTATTAGGCTATGATAGTAGTATTAATTCAAATAGCATGTGTTTTAGAATATCATGTTAGTGGTAGAATTATTAATGTTGGTAGAATAATTTTTAACATTGTAAGAGGTTTAGGTTTTGTACACTATCTAGGCCATATGTGTTTGATACCATTACTAGCAAAGCTAGTCCTACAGCGGCTTCACAGGCTGCGAATACTAGAAGAATGATTGGGGCCGTGTTGGCTAAGGTAAAGTGAAGGTTTAGAATTGTGAGTGAAGTTATAATAAATATTGAGAGTATTATACCTTCTAGACATAATAGAGAAGATATGAGATGTGATTGATATATTAGTAAACCTAGGAGGGATGCTAGGAAAGCAAAGAGTAGGTTAATATAAATAGATGGCATTTTGGTGATTATGTACTATTCATAATCTAATGAGTCGAAATCAATTCTTTTTAGTTAAACTAATCACCATATTTGGTTCATGCAAGTCCTTTTTGGACCCATTCATATGTGAGCCCTAGGGCTAGGATAGAAATTAAAGCCAGAGCCACTATTAATATAAGATTGAGGTTTACTGTTTGGGTGACTCAGGGGAGGGGAAGTAGAAGGGCAATTTTTAGGTCAAATAGGAGGAAAGTAATAGCAATATAGAAAAAGGCAGACGAGCTGATTCTGTTGGGTCAAAGACACACTCATAGGGACTGGATTTTTCTGTATATGTATTGAGTTGTGGGAGTCAAAATACAATGGTGACCAAGAGTAATGCAAGTACTATATATGTGGTTAGTGATATAATTAAATTTATTGTTCCTTTCTGGGGTGTACCAGAGCTAATTGATTGGAAGTCAATTGTACTAATTAATGCTAAAAGGACAGGATCCTCATCAATAAATAGAGACATATAAAAATAGTCAGACTACTACAAAGTGTCAATATCAGGCAGCGGCTTCGAATCCGAAGTGATGATTAGATGTAAAGTGAAACTTTAATTGTTGGAGGAAGCAGATGGTTAGGAAAGTTGAACCAATGATAACATGGAGTCGGTGAAAGCCTGTAGCCATAAAGAATGTTGAGCCACAGACTCCATCGGAGATAGTGAAAGATGTCTCAAAATATTCTGATGCTTGAAGCAAAGTAAAATAAACACCTAATATAATAGTGATAAATAGGGCTTGGAGTATTTGTTTACGGCAACCTTCTATTAGGCTATGATGGGCTCAAGTAATTGATACACCTGAGGCTAATAGAACAGATGTATTAAGTAGGGGGACTTCTAAGGGGTCTAAGGGGTGGATGCCTGTTGGGGGTCAGCAGCCTCCTAGTTCGGGTGTTGGAGCCAGACTGGAGTGGTAAAAGGCTCAAAAAAAGCCTGCGAAGAAGACTTCCGAGATAATAAAGAGGATTATGCCATATCAGAGACCTTTCTGGACAATTGATGTATGGTGACCTTGAAATGTGCCTTCTCGAATAATATCGCGTCATCATTGATATATAGTAAGTGTATTAGTAATAAGACCTAGGGCTAGAAGTATAAAGGAGCTGAAGAGAAATCATGTAACAAGACCTGATGTTATAAGAAGAGCTGAGAAGGCTCCAGTTAGTGGTCAGGGGCTAGGGTTTACTATATGATAGGCATGTGTCTGGTGGGTCATTATGTATTGTCATGTAAATAAAGGCTTACTAAGAGTGTAAACACATAGGCTTGAATAAGAGCTACTACGGCTAGTTCGAGATTCGTAAGAAGTGTAAGAATAATGAATGTAGTTGATACTGCAATGGAGCTAATTGATGATAGGACCAGAGTGGCCCCTCCGATTAAATGTATAAGTGACCTGCTGTGATATTAGCAGTTAGTCGTATGGCTAGGACTATTGGTTGAATAAAAAGACCAATGGTAAGCTGGGCTCGGTGGCTCAGCCTGTAATCCCGCGCCTTGGGGAGGCTGAGGTGAGTGAATTGCCTGAGCCCGCAGGTTCGAGACCCGCCTGGGCAGTGAGACCTCATCTCTACAATAAATCAAAAAAATCAACTGGGCGTGGTGGCGCATGCCTGTAATTCCGGCTACTTGGAAGGCTGAGGTGGAAGGGTACCCGGAGCCCAGCAGGCCACTGCTGGGAGTGTCCACTGCACTTCAGTCTGGGCAACAGAGTGAGACTCCAACTCAAAAAAAAAAGACTAATGGTTTTGATAATAATTAGTATGGGTTGGAAGACTGAGGTGGAAGGATCACCGGAGCCCAGCAGGTCGAGGCTGCAGTGGCCGGGAGCGGCTGCTGCACTCCAGTCTGGGTGACAGAATGAGACTCCAACTCAAAAAAAAAAAAATAATAATAATAATTAGTATGGGAATTAGGGGAATAGGGGTTCCTTGTGGGAGGAACTGAGCTAGGGATGCTTTAGTTTTGTAGCGGAAACCAGTAATTACTGCCCCTGCTCATAAAGGAATTGCTACCCTAAGTTTATTGATAGAGGAGTGTGGTAATAGGCCTAGTAGGTTTGTGGATCCAATAAATAGGATTAGGGAAATGAGAATCAGGGATCAGGTTCGACCTTTATTGTTATGTATGGCCATTATTTCTTTAAGTACTAGTTGGACTAATCATTGTTGTAAAGAGATAAGTTGATTGTTAATTAGATGGGTTGAGGTGGGGAATAGAATGGTTGGGAGCATAATAATCAATACTACTACTGGCAAGCCCATTATTGTTGAGGTAATGAAAGAGACGAATACATTTTCGTTCATTTTAGTTCTCAAGGGAACTTGAATGTTTGTATTTTAATACTTTTTAAGCTTGGATTCAGAGGGTACGTTAGTTTTGAAATTTTTAATTGAAATAAAATGAAAAGTGCTAATGCTATGGATAACTGAGGATCTAAGTCCATCCAAGTTGCAGCAAAGATCATAATTTTGCCCTTTTTTGTGGCTGTGTAATATTTCATCGTGTATATGTACTAAGTTTTAAATCCAGTCCTCTTTCAATGGGCAGCATGATTGGTTTCATGTTTTTGCTATTGTGAATAATGCTGCAATAAACATGTATGTGCAGATATCTTTTTCACAAAGTGATTTGAGTGATTTCCAGAAGAATGATTGCGTAGTAGTATGGGAGGTTAATTTTTAGATCTTTTAGGAATAACCACACTGTCTTCCACATAGGCTGAACTAGTTTACACTTCCACTAACAGTGTAGAAGTGTTCTTTTTTCCCTGCATCACCTCCAGTATCTGTTGTTTTTTGAGTTATTAATGATAGACATCCTGACTAGTGTCAGTTGGTTATCTCAGTGTGGTTTTAATTTGCATTTCTTTGATGATAGTGAGGCTGAACATTTCTTTCATGTATCTGATGGCTACACATAGGTATTCTTTTGAGAAGTGTCTATAAATATCTGTTGCCCATTTTGTAGTGGTGCTATTTTTTTTTTCTTTTTGGCATGTTTGAGTTCCTTGTAGATCCTAGATAAATAATCCTTCGTAACCTACAAAGTCTAACATGCTCACTGTCTGGATCTTTACAGAAAAAGTTTGCAACTCTTTCATTTAAATAGTCAAGAGATGAGTACACTCCATGAGTAGAATTTAGAAATGATATTCTTGACCTCTCCCTAAAAGCATAAGTGAAAAAGGGTTATTTAGTCTTTTGCAATAACTAACTGAATATCAAGAGGAATTGAGGCTGGAACAATACACTAGGGACCAAAAATGTACTACTGATGAAAATCCAGGGAAACTGAGATGAATATTAACAAAAACCAGTAGCAAAATTTAATTGATGAAAACTGCAATTCTACAGAAGGAGACTTCCAAAGTCTTTGATAGCACAAATCATAGAAAGGAAAATCTCACCAGGCATACAAGTAATCTGAGTGGTTGACCAAAACAAATATGGAATAATGATTAAAAAATCTCATAAATCCCAGCTACATGCCACTTTCACAGCAGAATGGAAAAGTACATGTACACCTCCATGTTCTAACATCAGTGTTCCAGTTAACAAAAATACAAACAAAAGAATTTTTTTATTGCCTTACCCTACAATAGTATGTATTACTAATAGTGGTAATTACATTTATTATTCAATTTAGAACCTCAGAATATGGATATACAGCCATAACATGAGTAAGAAAAACACAGATGACTTCTGTACTGAAGACTGATCCCATTGGGACACAAAAAACTGTTAGGTTTTTTAGCTGTGTCTAGAATATTGTATTACGATCAAGTTCAGCATTCTTAGAATTCTATCAGCCTAAAAAGTTATGTGTCAGTGAATCAAGAAGCCAAGGTGTGGATTTTGATAGTAATGATATTATTTTGCAAATGTCTATCTTCTACCTTTCTGATAATAAACATCTTAATTTGGTGGAACTCCCTGTTGTCTGTATTCACTGCACTGTCTACCTATTCACCTTCAGTGATTACGCTCCTCAATGGTTTATTATCCATAAAAGAAATTTGAGTTTTTCCAGGTGACAGAAAGTAAAGAAAGACAAAGTTTAGAATAATCTTGTATATGCCTAGAATATAACCCACACATTCTATTGCTAAGAACCATGAAGCTAAGCTGCTCCTTGCTTAAGTCAGAGTTTGTTAGTCATCTTTTCCTTCAAATTTATGAACTTTATACTTTTTCAATAGAAAATTAGACAATCAAATTTAATTTCTGTTACTTGCAACACTAACTGAACCATAAAAGGAATGCACAAATGAGAGAGTGTCCTTGTTTTCAAGGAGCTCACATTCCAATTGTGGAGCTGGTACTTAATAAATAGTTTCATACCAGTAATACATGAATCTTATCAAGTAATCTAAAACCTAATAACTTGAGAACATTTCTTTATTCAGACATTACAAATTGAGCATCACTAATCTGAAAATCCAAAATCGGAAATGCTCCAAAATCTGACTTTTTTTTTTTTTTTTTTTGAGTAGTGACATAGTACCACAAGCAGAAAATTCCAGTCGGTCTCAGTGGCTCAGCCTGTAATCCCAGCACTTTGGGAGACTGAGGTGAGTGGATTGCCTGAGCCCGTGGGTTCGAGACCTGCTGGGTAACTTGGCAAGACCTCATCTCTACAATAAATCAAAAATTAGCCAGGCATGGTAGCACACACCTGTAGTTCCAGCTATTTGCACTCCAGTCTGGGTGACAGAGTGAGACTCCAACTCAAAAAAAAAAAAAAACAAACAAAAAAGAGAAAGAAAATTCTATGCCTGACCTCATGTAAAGGTGCACAAAATTATTAAAAATATCACATAAAATTATATTTAGGCTATGTGCATAAGGAATATATGAAGCATAAATAAAGTTTGTGTTTAGATTTGTGTCTCAGTCCCAGGATATCTCAATATTTATATGCAAATATTCCAAAATCCAAAAATATAAAAAAATCTGAAACTCTTCTGCTCCCAAACATTTCAGATAAGGGATACTCAACTTGTTTTAAGAATCTTGATTGCCAACTTTATGCTACGTTGGCAGATATTGTGATAAGCACTAGAAATTAAATTAAAAATTAAAAATTGGCTTTTCCCAGAAATAAGCTGGTGGAGCAACTGCTGTTTTAAACTCTACAACACCAGGCCAGTCACTGGCAGTGAGGGAGGGCCATGGAGAGAGTGCAGTGATGGAGTCAGAAGCAGAGTCCCAAAGAAACAGCAGGGTGTGACCACCCCAAACTAGGACTCATTACCATCCCCAGCAGCACCAGGCTAGGCTGCAAGGTCCTGCCACTGGCACTGGGACCTGAGATAAAGAGACTGTAGTACTTGCTGTGGGGGGGAACTATCTCTCCTGACCCCAATTTGTAGCAGTAACAGCAGCCTGTTGAGAAACTGAGCTGCCACTCTAAAACATGGGCAGAGAAGAACTCCAGGGTGGCCTCTGGGGAACAGATGTACATCTTAAGACTAGGGGGTGATCTCTGCCATGCTCTGGGGCTGCTCTTTATGAACTCAAAGAGCATACCCCAAGTGCATAAACCCTAGTGGATAACAATGGATGTGGAGGCCCAGATGATCCGCCTTCTACTCTGAGCCAACTGCTGGATGATAGAGGCATACAGTGGATCTGACCAAGAAAAAGGCTGCTGAGTGCCTCCTTGACTCCTCCCGGCCCCTAGCAATGAGCAGAAAGTCAGGGCAGAAGTCAGAAGATCCATCCCCCAACTACAAAATGGGGGCCCTGGGAGCTGAGACCACTATGGGAAAGGAATGAAGAGGGAAAGAGCCCAGGAGATACTGAGTCAAGTTATCCCATCCCCAACCCACCATGGGCGTGTGCTGTCTGCTAATTGTAGGCAGTAGGGGGTGAAGATTCTAACATCTTAAGTTTCAACAGTGAGGAGAGAACACACAGTAAAAGACCTGCTGTCACAGAACACACTAGAAGTGGGAGCTCCCAACCTGTCAAAGAGACATACTAAAGCTCAGAACTACCTATCAGTGGGTTTTTTGGGGTTTTGGTTGGCTTGTTTTTGTTGTTTGTTTGCTTTGGCTGTCTGTTGGTTAGTTTTCTCTTTTCTTTCCTCCTTCTATTTCTCTCTCTTTGTTATTTCTGTGGTATTTTCTTTGGTTTTAAATCTCTTTCTTCTTCTTTTCCTTTTTTCTCTCCTTCTTCCCTCTCTTTTCTCTCTTATACCTTATCTTGGTCTCAGGGACTTCACAGGCATACACACTGATGGTTCATATTTTGTGGAGATAGAGAGTAAGTCCCAGCCGGTTTATTCACCAGGTAGTAAGTATTGTGTCTCATCAGTAGGTTCTGAATCGTTGCAGCCCCTTTACCACCTTTGTAAGTGCTCAAAATTGTAAAAAGAGCACAACATCCCTTGCCCAGCCCTATTTCATAATTGAACAAACCCAGAGACCTGGATCAGGAAAGGACAGAAGACAGAGCAAATATGCGAAGTGATTGCTTTTTAATTTCCCACTGAGCAACAGAATTAAAGAGAAATATAAGACAATTTCTAAAAATGAAGAAAAACCAACAAAAATCACTGGTAACCTTCAGAGTCAAAACAAAGAATCTGTGCCTGAAAGAACAGCAGTTGAAGCACAAAAAATAACTAGCTCCAAGAATAACAGTACCTAGAAGGCACTTACAGAGATGAGAGAATCATTGGGAAGAATTAATAAAAATCAAGAAATGCAAGAGTTAAAACTAAATGAAAATTCAGGGGAGTTGGACAGACTCGAGAAAGCATATTTAGAAATCACAGAAATAAAAAATTGCATTCAAGAAACAAATAACAAACTGAAGATAATGGGCAGCAGAATTGACCAAGTAGAAAAAAGAATCTCAGAGCTGGAAGACCAAAACATAGAATTAGCCAATCTATTAAAAATATAGAAAAAAGACTAGGCTCATTGGCCCAGTCTGTACCCAGCATTTTAGGAGGCTGAGGTGAAATGGATTGCCTGAGCCCACATGTACAAGATGAGCCTGGGCAACTCTGTGAGACCTCTTCTCTACAATAAATTAAAAATTAGCTGGGCATGGTAGTAAATTCCTGTAGTTCTGGCTACTTGGAAGGTTGAGGTGGTGGGATCACTAGAGAATAGCAGGTTGATGCTGGGGTGACTGTGAGTGTGCCACTGCACTACAGCTTAGGTGGCAGAGTGAGACTCCAACTCTCTATATATTATATATATTTAAAACTTAAGAAGAAATGTTATAAGAGATGTGCAATTTTATCAAGAAGCCAAACTTACATCTGATCAGTATACCTGAAGTAGAAAGAAAAATAGAAAACACCTTGGAACAAACATTCTATGAGGTCATCCAAGAAAACACACCTCATCCGGCAAGAGAGATGACTATACAAGCACAAGACATTCAGAGAACCCCTGCAATGCTTGCTGTGAGAATACCAAGCCATAGACACATAGCAATTCACCTACACAAAGTAGGTATAAATGGAAAAATCCTAAAGAGAGCAAGGGAAAGAAGTCAAACTACCTATGGAGAAAGACTAATCAGAATAACTATAGACTTATCTGCAGAAACACTAAAAGCCAGAAGGAATTGGACCCCAATTTTTTTTTATTATAAAGATGTGGGGTACAACTCAGGGTTAGGTATATAAATATTTATCATGCAGGTACCCTTGTTGATGAGGTATGTCCCTCCCTCCCCTAGCAGTTTCCCTCAACTGCGAATCCCACCCCACCTCCCCAGACAGTTTTCCACTACTGCCAGTCGTTTTCTTATAATATTATAATTGTTCAAGGTCAGCTTATGAGTGAGAACATATGGAACTCAGTTCTTTGTTTCTGTGATAAATCATTGAGTATGATAGACTGCAAATCCATCCAAGTCGCTGCAAAGTCCATATATTTGTCCTTCTTTATGGCTGCATAATATTCCACTGTGTATATGTACCACATTTTTAAAATCCAGTCCAGATACAATGGGCAACATGGTTGGTTCCATGTTCTTACTATTGTGAATAATGCTGCAACAAGCATAAGTGTTCAGGTATCTTTTTTGTAGAATAATTTGAGTTCCTCAGGGTACATTCCAAATAGGGGGATTGCTGCATCACATGGAAGGTCAATTTCTAGTTCTTTCAGACATCACCACACTGTCTTCCAAAGAGGTTGTAGTAGTCTGCATTCCCACCAACAGTGTAGAAGTGGTCCTATTTCTCCACATCCTCACCAACATCTATTGTTTGCTTTATTAATGATGACCATTCTTACTTGGGTTAGGTGATATCTCAATGTGGTTTTGATTTACATTTCTCTGATGATGAATGAGGCTGAGCACTTTTTCATGTGTCTTTTGGCTGCCCATATATCTTCTTTTGCGAAGTGTCTTATCAAGTCTTTAGCCCACTTTTTAATGGGGATGTTTGTTTTTTCCTTTTGGCACATGTGAGTTCCTTGTAGATGGTAGATGTTAGGAACTTGTCAGATATACAGTTGGCAAATATTTTTTTTCCATTCTGTAGACTTTCTCTCTGCTCTCTTGATGGTCTTTTGCTTTGCAGAAACCTGTTAGTTTCATGAGGTTGCACTGCTCTACTTATTTATTACAATATGGTAATTTAGGATTCTGATCAGGAATTGGTTACAAGTTCCAGTTTCCATAAGGGTGTCTTCTGTGTTTCCTGAGTCTTATAGTTTGAGGTTTTACATTTAGGTCTTTGATCCATTTAGAGTTAATTTTTGTGTATAGTGATAGGTAAGGATTGTGTTTCAATCTTCTGCATGTGGTCAGCCAGTTTTCCCAGCACCATTTACTGAATGGGTTCTCCTCCCCCCAGTGGTTGTTGTTGGAGGCTTTGTCAAAGATGAGTTGGTTGAGGAATTAAGGCTTTGCTTCCGGAATCTCTATCCTGTTTCATTGGTCTATGTGCCTGTTCTTGTACCAGTACCAGGCTCTTTGGATTACTGTAGGCTTATAGTAAAGTTTGAAGTCTGGAAGTGTGATTCCTCCTGTTTTGTTTCTTTTGCTAAGTATTGTTTTGGCTATTCATGGTCATTTATATTTCCTTATGAACTTCTGTATTGTCATTTCCATGTCTGAGAAGAATGATGTTGATAACTCAATGGGTATTGCTTTGAATCTGTAGATTTCCTTTGGTAGGATGGACATCTTAACAATGTTGATTATTCCTATCCATGAGCATGGAATATTTTACCATTTGTTAGTCTTCTTGGATTTCTTTGAGCAGTGTTTTTAAAGTCTCACTGTAAAGGCCTTTCACTTCTCTGGTTAGGAAGATGCCGAAATATTTCTCTTTTTTTTTGGTGGTTATTGTAAATGGGATTGTGCTTTTTATTTGGGTCTCTGCCTGCTTGTTGTTGGTGTATAGGAATGCAATTGTCTTTTGCCCATTAATTTTGTACCCTGAGGCTTTTCTAAAGTCCTTTATCAGTGCAAGCAGGTTTTTGACAGATTCTCTTGGATTTTCAAGGCATAGGATCACATCATCAGCAAAGAGGGATAACTTGACTTTCTCTTTTCCTGTTTGGATACCCCTGATTTCCCAGCACCATTTACTGAAAAGGTTCTCCTCCCCCCAGTGGTTGTTGTTGGAGGCTTTGTCAAAGATGAGTTGGTTGAGGACTTGAGGCTTTGCTTCTGGAATCTCTATCCTGTTTCTCTTGTCTAAATGCCCGAGCTAGGACTTCCAACACAATATTGAACAAGAGAAGTGAGAGTGGGCAGCCTTGTCTTTTTCCAGTTTTCAGGGGAAAATGTTGCTAGTTTCTGTCCATTTATCAATATGTTAGTTGTAGGTTTGTTGTAGATGATGCTTACTATTTTGAGGTATGTTTTTTCTATACCTAGATGTTCAAGGGTTTTTATCAAGAAAGGATGCTGAATTTTATCAAAAGTTTTTTCTGCATCTGAGATAATCATGTGGTTCTAGTTTTTACATCTGTTGTAGTACTTAATTACATTTATGGTCTTGTGAATATTGAACCAGTCCTTCATCCTGGGGATGAAGCCTACTTGGTCATAGTGGATGATTTTTGAGATGTATTTTTGGATCCAATCTGCTTGAATCTTTTTGAGGATTTTTGCATCTATGTTCATAAGGAATATTGTCCTGTAGTTCTCATTTTTTTGTTGGATCTTTACCCTGCTTGGGTATCATTTGTGACAGATCTCTTGTTTTTTTTTCTTTAGTTCTGTTATTCAGTGTCAGTTGGAGAGGCTTTCCCTTCTGATGTTTGCTCAGTCCTCTATTCTTCCCTGATCCAAGCTCTGGATTTATTCTATTTTGAAATAGGATGGTGGATGGGAAGCTTTGCCTTCTCTTGTAGTTTTTGAAATCTGAGTAAAGTGGGGGATGGGGTGCTAGGAGTCAGATGCTACTTGCAAATTAAAATATTCACTTATTGTGGTTTGTTTTCCCTGAGATCCACTCCCACCACCACTCTATATGATGATGCAATGCAGAAACCAACCCACACTACAAAACAATCTGCAATAACAACAAAGCGAGACAAAACAAACCTCAACAACAGAAAAACCCCAAGAAAATTAAACACACACAAATGCCTAGTACAATGTGAACAGAGAAGAAAGACAAAAAGTCCAAAGGAGGGCGAATAAGAAAAAATAAAATAGAGAGAGAAAAGGGGGGGGGGTTTCTTGTGGAACTCACACATATATTGACACACCCCCTAAATTATAAAAAATGAATATAAAAAAACCCAGAAGAACAAAAGAGCAAAAACCAACAACAAAATCAAAAGATGAACACCCAATCATTCACATTTACACATAAATAGAGAATGACAAAAAAAAAAAAAAAAAAAAAACCCAGAAAGAAACAGAGCAAGTAAAGAGAAAAAAATAAATTTTAGGTGGGGATGCAGGGCAAAGCCTCACATACACACTCATACACAAAGGAAAAATATTTAAAAATAGATGAACTCACAGTCAGAAAATTTTTAAAATTAAAAAATAATTGAAAATGAAAAAAACAAAAAACAAAAACAAGGACCAAAAAACCTGCCCTCTTGTGGAAGGTTATGTAATTTTTCTTCTAATCATCTCTCCCGCAGGGCCACCTCTCTCACTCTCAGGGAGTGGAACAGGGAAGGAGGAGGGGCAGTAGAGGTGGGTAGGGCTGCATTTCTCCCCTTCCCTCTCCTAAGGTCAGGAAGATCTTTGTTGGAGATGTCCAGGATAGTCTCTTCTCCAAGTATGTACTCTCATGAAGTTGCCCCAGCCAGGCCTCTCCTGGAATGGGGTTCTCCTACTGCAACTGATGTCCAGGCTCCGTCTGGGTTTGTGCCTCTCAGTCGTGGCCCAGCGGTGTGGGTCTGATGTTCAGAGGATTGCTGGGGAGGAGGGGGTTTGGGTCAGCCCTGGACTCACTACTGATCTCCTTGGAGTTCTTCCTTGTCCTTTTCTGGCCACATCCTTTGTCCCAGGGCTAGATCACTGTAGGGGGTGGGGTGCCTGGAACTCAACACTCATCAGGTCCCTCTAAATTTGTGCTGTCAGGATATTTCCTCTGGACCGTGATCCAGCCCTGAGTAGTTTATCTGCCAATTCACAGAGATTGGATCTCTGGGCTTGGTCCTCAGCCCCTTCCAGGGCTTTGTTAGGTGCTGAAGTGGTGAGACAAAGCCTGGAGCAGTCTCTGCCCTACTTTAATGCTACGGAAGCACTGGGCAATAGTTTGTCCATGTGGTTTAGGCAAAAAGTTGGAGGCTGGGGGGGTGCTGGGTGGAGCAATGCAGATCTCTGCCTGGAAAATGGCTGTGGTGGGCAGCTCCTCACCAGGCATGTATTCCCCTCTGTGGATTCGCCCCAGTACTCTCTCTCTCTAATTATCAAATCCTGCGCTCCAGTGGGTCAGGTATGCCAGGTGATGGTGTGCTCCAGGTACCAAGTGCTGGGAGTCAGCTGGATTCAGCAGGCTTTCTCAGGTGCACTCCCACAGGCAGCAGATATTTCTGCTGCAATTTTGGTAGCTGCACTCTAATTTCAGGACAGTGGGGGCTTGCAGTCACCCTCAGAGGGAGGACCTGGGTGCATGTAGCAGAGTATCCCCTTAGATGAACTTTCATGCTCCCACCAGTGCCTGCCTACTCACGCAGAGTCTCTATTGCCACTTGCCTCCACAGAGATTTTTACAATCCGACCTGTCAGCTGCCATCTTAAGCTCCCTGGACCCCAACTTTAATGTTCTCAAAGATAAACAATTTCAACCAAGAATTTCCTATCCAGCCAAACTAAACTTCATCAGTGATGAAGCATAATATCCTTTGCAGATATCCAATCACTAGAAGAATATACTGCTTCCAGACCAGCTCTACAGAAAATACTTTAAAAGGTACTGTGCAAGGAGAAAAAATAAACAAAAGAAAGACCATACACTTAACAAAATCACAAACAAACACAGAATCAACAGAGCACACAACAGACTTGCAGAAATGAAAATGCACTCATATGTTAACACAAAGCTAGAAGAAAACAAAAGTCTTACAAGAGCCTTATGACAAGGAAATTCTAATATTTCAATAATCATTCTGAGTGAGAATGAACTAAATGTACAACTAAAAAACATAGAATGGCAAACTGGATAAAACAGCATCACTCAGCAATATGCTGCCTCCAGAAAACACATTTCATGATAAAGGACACCCACAGACTTAAAGATAGAGGATGGAGAATAAACTTTCAGGTGATTGGAAAATAAAAAGAAGGCAAGAGTCACAATTTCAATATAAGACAAAATAATCTTCAAACTATCAAAAATTTAAAAAGATATGGAAGGATGCTACAAAATGATAAAAGGCTCAATTCATAAATGAGACATATCCATCCCAAACATATATGCACTGAAAACAGGAATATCAGGATTTATAAAGTAACCATTAGGTAAATTTTAAAAGGGCATTGAATTTAACACTATCATAACTGGAGACTTAAATACCCCACTAACAACTCTAGATAGATCATGGGGCAAAAAAGTAAATAAGGAGATCTATAGCCTCAACTTGATACTTGACCAAATTGACTTAATAGATACATACACCCCATCTAACAACAATGGAATATACATTCTACTAATCACCATATAGAACATACTCCAGGATCAACCACATCCTTGGTCATAGAAATACTGCTGTGTACCTTCTCAGGCCAAAGTGGAATATCAATAAATATCACCACCAAAAAGTTGCTCACAAAATGCACCAAGACATGGACAATAAACAGCATGATGCTGAACAACTCCTGGGTCAACACAGAAACCAAAACAGAAATTAGGAGATTCATGGAAACAAATTAAAAAAGAAGACACATCCTATGAAAACCTCTGGGATACCATGAAATCAGTAATGAGAGTAGAATTTACAACTTTACACATACACATCAAGATAATAGTAAGACCACAAGTTAACAGCGTAACAAATCACTTAAGAGAGCTGGAAAGGGAAGACTACCAAAATGCTAACTTCAACAGAAGAATCCAGATCACTGAAGAAAAAACTCAAATATGGGATATAGAAGACAAAAACAGCATAGAAAAAAATAGTAAAACAAAAAGCTGGTCTTTGAAAGGATAAATAACATTGATGGATGCCTAGTCAGACTGACGAAGAAAAAATGGGAAAAAAATCCAAGTAAACACAATCTGAAAAGCAAAATATCACATTACAATGGACCCTGAAGAAATAAAATTATCAGAGATTACTATGCACAACTTTATGGAAACAAACTTGATAATCCAAATGAAATGGAGGAGTTTCTTACATCATACAACTTCTCAAGATTGAAACAAGAAGAAATTCAGACCCTAAATAGACTAATAATATCCCAGTAAATTGACTCCATCATAAGAAAACTACCAATAATAAAAAAAAAAGCCTTGGGCTAGGTAGCTTTCCAGTGGAATTCTACAAAGCATATAAGGAGGACTGATACAAATTCTACTTAAAGTATTCCAGACAATTGAGTAAGATGGAACACTGCTCAAATCATTTTTATGAAGTTTACATTATACTGATATACAAACTGGGTAAAGATTCAACAAAGAAAGTGAACTATAGGCCAATATCTCTAATTAACATAGATGCTAAAATTCTCAGCAAGATTCTTGCAAACCTGATCCAATAACACATCTCAAAAATCATCCACCCTGAACAAGTAAGCTTAATCCCTGGGATGCAGGACTGCTTCAACATTCACAAAACCCTAAATGTAATTAAATACATCAACGGATGTAGAAACAGGATGCACATGATTCTGTCATTAGATGCAGAAAAAGGTTTTGATAAAATCCAGCATCCCTTCTTGATAAAAACCCTTGAACACCTAGTCAGAGAGGAACATATCTCAAAATTGTAAGAGCCATCTATGAAAAACCCACAGACAACATATTGCTAAACAGACAAAAATTAGAAGCATCTCCCCTGAAAACTGGAATAAGACAAGGCTGCCCAATCTCACTCCTCCTGTTCAACATAGTGTTGGAAGTGCTGGCCAGAGCAATCAGACAATAGAAGGAAATCAGCGGTATCCAAATAGGAAAAGAGGAAGTTAAGTAATCCCTCTTTGCTGATGATATGATCCTATACCTTGAAAATCCAAGAGAATCTGTTAAAAACCTCCTTGCTTATAAATGACTTTGGCAAAGTCTCAGGGTACAAAATAAATATGCAAAAGACAGCTGCATTCTTATACACCAAAAATAAACAGTCAGGAAGCCAAATAAAAGTCACAGTACCATTCACACTAGTCACAAATAAAAATAAAACATCTTGGCATCTTCCTAACCAGATAAGTGAAAGACCTTTACAATGAAAACTACAAAATATTGCTCAAACAAATCAAAGATGACACAAACAAATGGAAACAATATTCCATGCTTATGGAATGGAGTAATCAACATTGCTAACATGTCCATCCTACCAAAGACAATCTACAGATTCAGCACAATACCCATTAAATTGCCAACATCATTCTTCTCAGACCTGGAAATAACAATACATAAATTCATATGGAAACATAAATGACAAAAACCAGCCAAAAGAATCCTCAGCAAAATAAACAAAATGGAAGGTATCACACTTCTAGACTTTGAACTTCATTATAAGGCTGCAATTGTCAAAACAGTCTGGTATTGGTACAAGAACAAGCATATAGACCAGTGGAACAGGAAAGAGATTCTGGAAGCAAAACCTCAATTTCTCAGCAAAGAGAAATCTTTGACAAAGCCTCCACAAACAGCCTCCATCTTGACAAAGCCTCCACAAACAGCCACTGGGAAGAGAAGAATCTATTCAGCAAATGATGCTGGGAAAACTGGTTGACAACATGCAGAAGATTGAACCAGGAACCCTATTTATCATCATACACAAAAGTTAACTCTAAATGGATCAAAGGCTTAAATGTAAAACCTCAAACTATAAGAACCTTAGAAAACTCGGAGTACATTCATACGGAAATTGGAAGAGACAACCAATTCCTGACCAAAAGCCCAAAATGCCAAGGCATAAGAGATAAGATTCACAAGTGGGACCACATTAAATTGAAAAGCTTCTGCAAAGCAAAAGAAACCGTCAACAGAGTGGGGAGACAGTACACAGAATGGGAACAAAAAATATTTGCCAACAGTATGTCTGACAAAGACATAACATTCAGGATCTATAAGGAACTCAAACATGCTGAAAGGAAAAAAACCAAACAGCCCTGTTAAAAGTGAGCAAAAGATATGAATAGACACGTCTCAAAAGATGACATATGGACAGCCAACAGATACATGAAAAAGTGCTCGGCCTCGTTAATCATCAAAGAAATGCACATTAAAACACTGAGATGCCACTTAACTCCAATCAGGATGGCCATTATCAATAACTCAAAAAACAACAAATGCTAGAGAGGATGTGTGGAAAGGGGAACACTTCCTCACTTTTGGTGCTAGTGCAAACTAGTACAACCTCTGTGTAAAACAATGTGATTATTCTTAAAAGATCTAAAAATCAACTTTCCACACAACCTAGCAATTCTCCTCCTGGGACTATAACCGGAGGAACTCAAATAATTCTATTAAAAAAATACCTGCACAAGCATGTTTACTGCAGCATTATTCACAATAGCAAAAATACGGAGCCAACCATGTTGCCCATTGAAAGGGGGTTGAATAAAAAAATGTGGTACATGTACACAATGGAGTATTACACAGACATAGAGAAGGACAAAAGTATGGACTTCACAGCAACTTGGGTGGATTTAGCATCTATAATACTCAGGGATCTATCACAGAAACAAACAACTGAGTACCACATGTTCTCACAGATAAGCAGACAGTGAACATTTATCATAATACTATAAGAAAGGGATGGGCAGTAGTGGGAAACTGCCAGGGGAGAATGGGCACACAGCATCGATAAGGGTACCTGATTTCAAACTGGGCAAAGTGGGGACCAAAGGGAGGCCCAAACTTTTCTCTTATGTTATCCACTTGTATACCTAATCCTGAATTGTACCCCACGTCTTTAAAAGAAAAAAATTATAAGTTAACTTTAAGAATAAAATTAGTAAATAGAAATTACTTGTTTATATATGTATGTTTATAGTATATATTTGTATTTATATACATACATACATATATAGTATATCAACATACTATTTATATTTATAGTATAAAATTGAGATGAAATTCCTCCTCCCCATCGAAGTGTTGTAAATACTAAGAGCATGCAATATTGATATTGGAGTAGAGGGAATGGCACGTAAATTAGCAAGAGGAAGAACAAAGGTTTCCCAAAGAAGATGATTCTCAAAGGATGCATAAAATTTAGCTTTGTGAAAAAATATTAAGCATCAGAGTGCCAGATAAATACATTTTATTATAAAAAGAATTTGATAAAGTTAGAGAATTAAAAGCGGGGTGGAGCAAATTGAACCTATTCCTGTTACTCTTAACACACACATTCATATTTCAAAACCTTTAAAAAGTGATGTCCAAAAGATTCATGCAACTATATTTCATGAATTCTACATTTCTTTCTCTATTTCAATCTAAGTTGCTGTGTAATATATTCTGTGAATTTTTCATGTAAGGGCATGATTAAATGAAGTAAATATATATGTACATGTATAAAACTTTATTTAATTATGGCATAAATAATGATGAATTATAACCAGTCGTGTCAACCATGTAGGAGAAGTCTAACTTGAAAGTTCTAGGTTAATTGGTAGCATAAATTATTCATAATGTTTTTTTCATTATTCTTTATTTGACAAGCAAATGTTTATAGCTTTGTTGCATATTTATATCTTTGAGTATTTTTGTTGCAAAATTATATTTATATGTTTCTACTTAATATCTGATAGAATTGTGGAAGAAATTTTTATACTTGTTTCTCAAAACTGTATGCTTGAGATCTTATTTTTCTTTATGCATTGTGTGGTTTTGAACATTAATTAATAAAATGAAGCCTTAATTTATAAGAACTATTTCTACAAAGTAAACTCCGTAATGCCATTGTATTTAGTCCTTTATGAAAACTGATTGTGTTTCAGGCAGACGTAGTTCTTCATTTTTCTGATAGAATTAGAAACTTCAATATTCCCAATCAATATACTATTTCCTTATAGGCTATGTTAGATGTTAATGAATTGCCTGTTCATCTAGTGATTTCAAATATCTATGAAAGTTGCAAACATCAAAGGTAATGTGAATTTTTTTATACTAAGAAACATATGTGATAAAATCTGTTACTGTTATTGTTTGTCCTTCACCTATTTAATCTATTTTCCTGAACTATTTCTTAGCTTTACAATTTAAAATCTACTATAAGTCATTTTGAATTAAATTGGATTAAAACACTTAATGAAAATGGGAATCTCCTTGATTTTTCTACACTATTTCTGAGCAGAATAAGGTCACCCTTCCCTCATCTGTGATTGTACTTTCCATGATTTGTTACTTGCAGTCCAAAATAATTATAAATAGATAGAAAATTCCAGAAATAACTAATTCATAAGCTTTAAAATGCACACCATTCTGAGTAGTTTGATAAAAATCTTTAGTTGTTTCACTTCATCTCTCCTGGGACATGGATGATCCCATTATCCAGTGTATCTACCCAATATGCTGCCTGCCCTTTATTGACTAAGTAATCTGTCTTGATTACCAGACTACTGTTGTGGTATCACAATGCTTATGTTCAAGTAACCCTTATTTTACCTGATTATAGTCCCCAAACACAAGAGTAGTGATGTTGACAATACCAATATGCCAGAGAGAGGATATAAAATATTTCCTTACATGAAAAGGTGAAAGTTTATCAAGGTATAAAAACAAACAAAACAACAACAACAACAAACTGGATACAGAGTTCAGTGCTATCCCCAGGCATCCACTGAAGACATTAGAATGTATCCCCTGTGAATAAGGGGGCATTGTTACTTTAATCAAAAAAGGTACTCAGTAAACATCCATGGAAGGACTAGTTAGAAAATGATGATAATTATCTCTTTGTCTATGCTATTTAAATCTTCAGTGAATCCCATCTTCCATGTGCCACTCTCAGTATATCATAAATAAATTCCAGGGGAAGTGATTGATTATTTAGAACTATGTGATGAGCTCTTTTGTCTTGATTAACATTGAGAAAATAAAAATTACCTACCGACTGTCAGCATATTGACAAATGACTCCATGTTAATAATTAATTGCTCTTATCTTGACGGACTATGGCTTTTCCTACCTGTATTGATCTATCTGCCAATGTACGGTATCCTTTCATCAGTGAGCTTATAGATTAAAAAACATTGACATTCTATTCTAGTTTCCACAGTGTTAAATTTATTTAAGTCTCTTTTTAGTACAATTTAGTGCCCTGATGAACCAGTAGATTGTACTATTTACTAAATTAGCAATTGTGACCTAAATTGGATTGAAACACTTAATGAAAATGAGAATCTCCTTGATGTTTTCTATACCATTCTTTAGTAGAATAAGGTAGACCTCACCTTATCTGTGATTTTATTTTAATTTACTGTAATTCCTTCTTTCATCTGATGATCAGGGCTGTGTCATTTCTCTTAATTCCTCGATCATTACAAGTTAGATCAAGTTGGATGGAAAGAAAACAATCCTCTTGTAACCCCAGTGGTCTTGGAGAACAACTGCCTTAAAAAAAGACATGACGGTAGAGAAGCAAATGTAGAATATTTTGTTAAACTTGTTTCCTGGTATAGAAGTTCACAAAACATGGTTTGGAGACTTCTGGGGTTCTCTAAGATTTTGCAAAGGGTTTGCAAGGTCAAAACTCTTTACATGATAATAATACTCAGATGTTATTTACCTTTTTTGTTTTGTCCTCTCATGAGTATACAGTTGAGTGTTCTGGAGGCTACATGATATATAAATTCACAACAAATTTGATGTAGAAAAAAATAAAAGATTCCAGATGTCTCTATTCAGCCAGACATTAAAGAAATTTGAAAAAAATATAAAACAATGTAAATTTTCTCAATTTTATTTTTGAAAAATATTGCCACTTTTCATCAAATATTTAGATCAATATTATTTTTGATCAGTAAATCATAATTATATATATAGTATGAGATATAATGTGATTTTTGATATATTTATACAATATGGAATAATTAAATCAAACTCACACGGATATATACACTCCTTCAAATACCATTTTTTAGAAGTGAGATATTTCAAATCTGTTCCTGTGTTATTTTGAAATATACAACCTACTGATATTGGCTAAAATCACTATACTGTGCAACAGATCTCAAAACCTATTCCTCCTGTCTCTCTGAAACTTGGTATTTTTGGACAACATTTCCCCATTCCCTCCTTTTCCTTCTCCACTAGGATTTGGTAACCATTACTCTAACTTCTATGAGTTCAACTTTTTTAGATTCCAAATATAAGTAAGATCATTCTATATTTGTCTTTCTATGACTGGCTATTTTACTTAGATAATGTCCTCCAAGTTCATTTGCATTGTTGCAAATTATAGAATTTTTCTCTTTTTAAGGGTTGAATAGTATTATATTGTATATAGGTATCACATTTTCTTTGTTTATTCATTTGTTGATGGCCATCTAGGTTGATTTCATATCTTGGCTCTTGTGAATAGTTGCAGTATTGAACATGAGAATGCAGATATCCCTTTAACATACTGATTTCGGTTTCTTTGAAAATATACTCAGAAGTAGGATTGTTTTTTATTAATATTAATTGGTTTATTGTTTTTTTGAGTAAATTAGGTGCATATTTTTAATGGTTTCAGTTTCATTTCTGTCAATAATTATCAATAGATTTAAAACACATAAGCAAAAGTTATTTGGCTCCTTAATAATTTTTTTTTTTTTTTTTCAGTTGGAGTCTCACTCTGTTGCCCAGACTGGAGTGCAGTGGCCACTCCCGGCCACCGCAACCTCAGGCAATCCACTCACCTCAGCCTCCCAAAGGCACCGGAATACAGGCTGAGCCACCGAGCCCAGCTTCCTTAATAATTTTTACATGTGAAAAGGGGTCAAAAAAAAAAAAAAGGAAAAACAAAGAAAGAGAATTGCTTCTGAGGGGAGCTCAGCAAATCAGCAGACACAATCTTGAGTGTAGGAATCAAAAACATACAATAACATATGTTATGGAATCTGACCCAAAGCAATCTAGTTCAATTGCTGAAACAACCAACCAACCTCAAATTGCTAATTCTTCAAGATTTTCGTGTATTTTATTCACAAAAACCTTCTTCTTGCCATTACCACTTTCACATGCCTGTTTTGTCATTATGCTTTTCCTATTGTTGGTTCATCCTATTCTTCTGTTGTTGTTTTCCTTTAGGCAGATCTCCTTTATCTTTCACTTGCAGTTCATACTCATTTGGATAATTTAAATAGAAATATAAATTTCACAACTTCATATTATATTTATGAAGTACTTGAAAATTTCAGCACTTCTGTCAGAGTCGGTATGTGCTTAAAATATTCTAATTTGTATTACTTATCTTTACATTTTGTCTTAGCTTAACTAAAAACATGATTATGTGCTGCGAAAGGCCATGCATATGATGACATCTTAAATGCAAACTATTTCTCTAGCTAATAGTTAGAGCGTGGGATGATCATCTTAATGAAATAAGCAATTTTGGATATATTCATGAAGAATAAAGTATGCCTAACTCCCACATGTAATTTATCATTCATTGGTTGAACTTTGCTTATTTAGAGAAGACAATATGCTAATGTGATAATAATGATTTCTACATGTGTTTGCTTGGCATTAATATAAAGATACTGTTTTGTGTTTTTTTTTTATTTGGAGTGTCATTCTCTTGCCCAGGCTGGAGTGCCACGGCACACTCTTGGCCACCCCAGTGTCGACCTGCTGGGCTCCAATGATCTTTCTGTGTTAGCCTTCCAAGTAGCCAGAACTACAAGCGCACACTACCACACCCAGCTAATTTTTCATTTATTGTAGAGATGAGGTCTCGCCAAGTTGCCCAGGCTAGTCTTGAACATGTGGGCTCAGGCAATCCACTTGCCTCAGCCTCCCAATGTTGGGATTACAGACTGAGTCACCGAGCCCGGCCTAAAAATTAAATTATATCTAGAAAATTTCTAATTAAAAAAAAAAACACTTTATCATGATTATCATGGTTATTTAATCCTCATTCAAGTTTGTCTTCTGAACTTTCCTTGGATCTATGGAGTATAAATATGCAAGTGCCATACCTGTCAACACTTAGCAAGAATTCACACAGGCTTTCATATGAAGAACACTCACTGTAGCATTGTGGCACAATCACCATGATCATTCGGTACAGTGAGAGGTAGCACTTCACTATGTGCATATATATGTATGCTGTACTTATGTACTTTTGTATATATATATATATATTTATTTTATAAAATATATACACTATATATACACAAATATATATATACAATAAATATATATATTTATTTTATAAAATATATATTATATGCATACACATATATTACTTTGTACTGGTTTTGACAGAGAGTTTAACTGCACCATTCTCAATGATTCAAGAGTGAGAATTTGTCCATTATTATTTGTCCAGTATTTCAAATGGTATTTCTCCCAAAGAAGAAAATAGTCCTGCTTGCTATTCTTTGAAAAGATACCAAATGTACCATTATTTTTCACAATTGGAGACACTTGTCATAGCCATCTTGAAGAATTCATCCAAAGTCTCCTGCAGAGCCATGCACACAATGTTAATTTACCTAACACAGAAGCTTGAAGCATGTAGTTGACCTCCTTGGGATTCAAACCTATGACTGAATTTTACTATGACTGCTATGGTGAAATTCAAATCCCCTGAAATAATATTTTTCAGCCTTAAATTGTTCTATCACTCAAAAATATACTCAGAAAGGAAAAAGCAAATAGATAAACATAACTCAAAACACCCTATTTTGTACTGGTTTGAAACACTACATTCTTGAGGAGTGAAAATCACAATAGCTATTGTTAAATAGAAATATTAGTTTTCTAAATAGAATGTTACTAAAAATTTTAGCAAAATAATTTGTAAACACAGTGAACTGTGAAAACTTTGTTTGAGGATGGTTGTGTTGGCTATTATACTTCCCTTAAAGAATTGTGTTTGAGCCGGGCTCTGTGGCTCAGCCTGTAATCCCGCGCCTTTGGGAGGCTGAGGTGAGTGGATTGCCTGAGCCCAAGGGTTCGAGACCCGCCTGGGTAGCGAGACCTCATCTCTACAATAAATCAAAAAATCAGCCGGGCATGGTAGTGCATGCCTGTAATTCCAGCTACTTGGAAGGCTGAGGCGGAAGGATTGCCGGAGCCCAGCAGGTCGAGGCTGCGGTGGCCGGAAGCGGCCACTGCACTCCAGTCTGGGCGACAGAGTGAGACTCCAACTCAAAAAAAAAAAAAAAAAAAAAAAAAAAGAATTGTGTTTGTTTTTGTGTTTGCTTGTTTAAAACCCCACCACAACATGAGATCACTGATGGAACACTAAAGACACTGACTTTATCTTAGATGTTTCTCAAAATTTCAGGCTGTGGTATTAGAAACAAAAATTTATTTGAATTGATTCCTAAGAATCAGTCATAAATGTGGAATGTCTCACAAATAAGCAACTTTTCCTAAAAAGCCATGGTAAGGATAAGCCTGTTAAACATGGCAATTATTAAAAATTAGCTTTTCAGTGTCCTAGGTGGAATGAGCCACTTACTAAGCTTTTTAAAGCTCTGATACTTAAGACAGAGAGATCTAGATTATTCTTTTTCATGTGAATAGAGGATGTATAGATAATAACTTTTTACTTAGTTAATATGTTATAATTACTTTAGAAAGCCACATATCAGAACCAAAATTAATTATACGTTTTAAAATTTCATTATTATTTTTCTTAGAGACAGGGTCTCTCTATGTTGCTCAGGTTGAACTCAAACTCCTGGCCTTAAGCAATCCTCTTGCCTCAGCCTCTCAAGCAACTGGGATTCCAGACATGTGCCACTGAATCCAGGCACAATTAATTGTATTTTAATGATTAACATGCATTGTGTCAGAATATGAGTGTAATATTTAAATTGACCTTAATAACATCTGGGTACAATTTTTTGCTTTATTGCTTACTATAGTGATGTGATAAAAGTCAATTTTCTCATTTTTGAAGGTGATAATTAATGATATTTACATTTTATGATTTCTAAGAGTATTACACATACGCATAGTATACACACACACACACACACACACACACACACACACACACACAGAGAGAGAGAGAGAGAGAGAGAGAGAATGAAAGAGAAAGAGAGAAATTGGTCTAATGGTAGCATAGTAGCAGTAGTGGTACTAGTGGTATTATAAATATTCTTGTTACTTTATTACACTAAAATTTAGGGTTGTAATTGACATATTAAAATTGGTTAAAATGAATGGGTATAACTATATGAAATTGTCTAGCACTGCTTCTACATGTTTTGTGCTTAATACATATTTGTTTAATTAATATAATATTTTAATTTCCTTTTTCTTGGTTTTATGCTTTACTGTTATTAAATATATAATTTATATAAGATAAATGGTATAACCTAGGTATGGTAACAAAGCATAATAATAAATTTGACATCAGTGCATCACATCCAGCTTAGGAACTAGAATATCTCACATCTGAGAAGTCTCCCTGAATGTCTTTTGTATCACATCTCTCTCTACTATTCAGAGGTACCCATCTGTAATGGTTAATATGAGATGTTGACTTGACTAGATTGAGGGATGCCTAGATGACTGGTGAAGCATTGCTTCTGGGTGTGACTGTGAGAGTGTTTCCAGAGGAAATTTTTGTCTGTGACTCAGTGGACTAGGAGAGGAAGACTAGGGCAGGAACCATCCAATGGGCTTCCATCATGGCCACTACAAAAACAGACAATAGAAGGTTTCTCCTACTCTCTCTCTCTTCTTTTTCTGGCAGGATGCTTTGCTTTCTGTCATTCTGGTCTAGGACATCATCCTTCAGATTCTTCAGCCTTTGGACTTTGGAACTTGCACCAGTGGTCTCCTGGGGGCTCTCAGGGCTTTGGTCCCAGGGCTGGCTTCAGTGTTGGCTTCCTTGTTTTTATGCTCTTGAACTTGAACTGTGCTTTTCTCATTGCCAACTTGCAGTTAGCCTAATGTGGGACTTCATCTTGCAATTTTGTGAGCCAATCCTCCCTAATAAATTTCCTTTTGTATATGTTTATATCTGAATCCTCTGTCCCTTTGAACACCCCGATACACCATCATTCTGAATATTATAATTTTCTTGCGTTTCTTTATAGCATTACATGTATTTAAACATTACATAAATGGTACTATACCACATACATTTTTTCTTAGTCTTCTTTAAACAACCAACATTCTTTATAGCATTACATGTATTTAAACATTACATAAATGGTATTATACCACATACATTTTTTCTTAATCTTCTTTAAACAATCAACATTTTGTTTTGATGGTTCATCCTTCTTGATGAATGATATTGTTATAGTTCATTAGTTTTTACTATAGTATACTATTCCATTATAAATAAAAACTTATCAATCATTTTGTAATACATTATTTTCAGTTTTTGTTTATTTTCTTATGATATATTCTTCTGGTAGACATGATGATTTGTCTCATATACCTAGAAGTGTAATGATATTTGAGGTTATTCAACTTCAATGAATAATGCCAAATTATTATTCAAATAAGTGATACTAATTTACAGACCCACCAGTGAAGCATATCTTATTGTTGTTTTATATTCTCACTAAAATTTTAGATTAAAATACTTTCTTTTCAAATTTCATGAGTATATAATAACATACCACTGATATTTAATTGGCATTTCCTTACAAAAATTAAATTAAGTATGTTTTTATGTATCCTTAATTCACACTTTTCTGATCTCTTGGGTTATCTCAAAATCATTCGTATTTTATATTTTCTAAATTAATCTTATGAACATCTCTAAACATATGTCTTTTCAGTGTTTCCTACTGGGTGTGTACACAATTATCACATTATTTATCAGGTGAGAAACCTTAAAGATATCCATAAATTTTTTTTCACAGCATCATTAAATCTTCACCAAATCCTATGATATTTGCAACCTAAGAAGCTCTCAAATTCATCTGTTTTCCTTTTATTTTTACCTCAGTACTTTGTTCTATGTGTTCATAATTAATATATCCTTTAGAATCTCACACTGCTCTTTTTTTATTGAAATCTCACTCTGTCACTCAGGCTGGAGTGCAGTGGAATGGTCATGACAATCATGGCTCATAGCTGAGACTACAAGTGCACACCACCATCTCCAGCTAATACTTTATTTTTTATTTTTTTTAGGAGATGAGGTTTTACTATGTTGTCCAGGCTGGTCTGGAACTCCTGTGCTCAAGCAATCTGCCTGAGTCTGTCTCCTAAAGTGCTTGGGATTACAGACATGAACCACTGTGACTGGTCATCACACTGTTCTCTAAATGGTCTCCTCATCTTGCCTTGCATTTTTTTCACTTCTCTACATTGCTATCAGAATGACTTTTTTGTTATCTAAACCTGATTGTGTCACCCCCTCACAAAAAGACTAGAGTAAATGAAAGCTGATCATTTAACTTTGGCTACTAATGATACTGTACTATGTCCTCCAGTCCCATACATTGATTGGCTTCTTTAACTCTATCTCAGTCTCCCATTACATCACTTTTCCTGAGTGCTGCAAGACTTATTTTCAGCTTCATGAATTATCCATAGCTGATAATTCTAGATTATCATGGAAACCATGAAGTAAAAAGTAAGCATTATACATTTATATCTATTGTGTGTCAACTCTCTACAGTAGAGTAAGGTGAATCTTTTCCAGAGTATCAAGTAAAGGAGAGAGTACATATGATGATCAGTGTAAATACACATTTTTAGAACATAGCTTATGTAGTGTGCAGATGTTTAGACACTTGCCTGCCCATTTAACTGATGCTTGACCTATGCTTCTGTAAGTCTGTTGACAGAGTGACTATGAATTCTACTTGAGCTCAGTCAATAATATATTGTTTCCGTCTGTAAGTATCAGGTCCCTTGAACTGGCAAGCACAAAGTGGTACTATATCGCAGTACATTTTAAAAGTTTTATGATGAATGTTTTTATTTTACCAACTCTTAATAGTAGAACAGGAGCAAGATAAACTATGCAGCCATTAATATTTCTTTATGTATTTTCAGCAACATAACCCACATGGACTGTATCCAATATTTAAATGAAATATTTAATTTAGGAAATGACCTACATGCTGATACCTTTCATTATACAATGAATTCATTTTCTCACTTTTAGATTTCAACTTACTACTTAACAGTCCTGATAGCGTATTTAAATATAAAATTAAATGACCTTAAAGTAATTAGACACCCTTTCTCCTATTTCTAATTATCCTTTAGAAATACATAGTATATTATAATTCACATAGTATATTATAATTTACAATTTCCATAGTATTACTACTAGCTAAAATGTGTCATACTATTTGGAAGACTGGTAGAGTGTCGCAACAACCCCATAGTAAGTTGCACAGCACACAGGAAGTCTAAAGAGATCTTCTTATTTGACAGCAGGGACAGGTTGTATGTGTTGGGTCATTGAAGATTTGTTTTGGAAACCTTTGGTGACTTCTTAACACTTAGTGTCCTTTTTTAGATTAGGCAGTTAGGACAAATCAGTTATGTAATCTGTTTTGTTTTGGCAAGTAAGAAATAAAACAATAATTGACACTCCATAGGCATATTTGGTTCTCAAAGCTGTCTCATCAGCTTGAAACATCAAGTGGACTCATTTTAGCTTGAAATGACACAATACGATCATCCAAACTGCAAGCCTGAAAAACAGCCTGTGATAAGTGATTTCTGTCACAACACAACTTTACTCGATGTAGAAGAGTAGATGACAGCAAGATGCCGAACAGCTGCCAGGAGCTGAATTGACATGAGATGACACAGGGGTGGCAGGCAGAATAAATTCTGTTAAGGATATACTGAAATGAAGCATGACTTTAGATAGGTGGAAAACCTAGGAAATAATAAAAGACCAACTTACAATTGAGGTCGTTCTTAAAAATCATAGAAGTCAGATAGAAAGGGTGACTTGGCTAAATGCCAGTAGTATCTGCAAAACCGTGGCAGCATTTGTTTGTTTGCAGAAGAAAAGTTGTTGGTCATTCATCTGTCTTTTCAAGCATGTTCACATAGATATACATTTTTTGTTTTGAATACATAAGTACTGCTTTTCAGTTTTGAGATTTGAGGGGTGGGGTTCACTTTAAAGGAATGTTTCCTCTATGTTGAAGTAGAGTAAATAACATCTAGTTAAATTTGTTTTAGACAAAAATATCTAGTGTTCCTGCAAACCATCCTGGAACACTAGTCTTTTAATGCCTTTTTGTGATTAATATTGATAATGATAAGACTGTCTTTTTTACCTGACAGTTACAGTTTATCTGTTCCGTAAATGCATTTTCTCTTTGGGAAAATTGACAGGGAGCACAGCCACATCCCTTGTGGTTAATGGTTGTTATCACTCTAGGTTTACAGATGATAGATTTTCCTCTAAATACCCTCAAGGGTGATCTTTATTGTCAGTGTTTACTTTGCTGTCATCTCCTGAATTTGGATACAGTTGATAGAATTATATCAGTGCAGCAATGAAATTTCCCAGGCTCATTTTTAGCATGTCCAAGATTTTATCACATTTTATATTAATAATATTATCAGAGAAATATATAATGTGATATTCTACCAAACTGTCCATGAAAGTTACCAAAGCATAAAAAAACTTATAAAAATAGCAAAACTAAATCTTTTTAAGTTGTTTTTCATGATACTGAGGAAAATCGGTGCTTTCAGTATTCACCCCCCAAAAAGATATACCCAATCATGTAAAAGTTACATTTTCAGTGATATTTCTTCATTAAATTATTTTTTCACTGAGTGGAAAATGAAAGTTGAGAAGTGTTCAGTCTAGTTCAATGTTTCAATTTCAATACAAACTACTTGAGAAACCACGGGGATATGTTTATTTTTGCTTACTTTGTCAATATCTTTCCTTAACCAAACTTCTTGAATATATTCATTATGCATGCCAAAACATCACCTCTTTTAATATTAATCTCTAAGGGCTCATACTGACAAATATTTATTCATGAAAATCTCATGGTATAGTGTCTGTGAATTTCCAGATAAGAACATAAATCTGTAGTGTAACAAATAGAGTGCTTCTCTATAAGACATAAGAAGGAAAATACTACTGAATGTAACTGATAACATTCAATTCTCCATACTAACATGGTTAAGAAATAACTTCAATGTTTTGAGAGAGGTTTATTCTGAAATATTCTACATTCAATATATTTTTAAATGAATCTGGAATATTATGTTGGAAATATTTTCACATCCTTTCCTGCGATTGCCTAGCAGAATGGTAATATTGTCTAATTCACTGAACATCTTGAAAATATAATTTTTGAAGTCTTTTCTGTGATGAAATATAGCGATCATGGCATATAAGCAGAGGTAAATCATTATGATAGTGGTATTGCTGACACCAATTTATTTTTGGTTTTGTTTTTTTGAGTTGGAGTCTCACACTGTCATCCAGACTGGAATGCAGTGGCTGCTCCCAGCCACTGCAGCCTCGATCTGCTGGGCTCCGGCGATCCTTCTGCCTCAGCCTTCCAAGTAGGTGGGACTACAGGCGCTCGCTACCACACCTGGCTAATTTTTTTTTTATTTATTGTAGAGATGAGGTCTGGCCAAGTTGCCCAGGTGGGTCTTGAACCCGCGGGCTCAGGCAATCCACTCACCTCAGCCTCCCAAAGCGCAGGATTACAGGCTGAGCCACCAAGCCTGGCTACCAATTTGTTTTAACACTAATGTTTTATATTGTGATGGGCAGCTAGATTTTACTAAAGTTTAATTTATGGAAGGAAGAAAGTAGAAAGTGATATGCAGTTTCACCAAACATTCTAGGTTATAATTTTTTAATGAAAATATAAATTTTAAGAAAATATGACTTCATATTGCATTTTAATAATGCTGAATACTGAATTTCATGTGTATATTTCATAAATCCTCATTAATTGAGAAGTATTATTATTTTAATTTATGAATCAGGATGTGAAACCATAGGTTTAGAAATTACTCTTAAACCAAAATGGAAGTCATTGATCCTGACATAATTAGTCTTACAATATTTGAAGGTTATTCTCATAACACAAAAGATATTCACAGCATGGTTTGTGAATTAACAAGGAACATATTTATTCAATACCGTAGATAATCATAGATATTTGAACATTTTGTATGACTGTGATATAAGATTTTAATGCGTGTTCATAAATACAAAATTCATTTAACCATTTATTAGTGAAAAATTTCTATTCTGTAGGTATTAATAAATGTATGTCATTCAAACATTTTACAGTGGAAGAATATGCATGTATGGAAAAAATCAATTTATATGACAAAAATATTCAAAATGTAAACTATTGTTTAACACATATTCAAAAAATATGATTATTAAGCATGTCATTACTTAGTCTAATATAATGCTACCTACACTTCCTGTACAAATAATTGCATTGGTTATTTTTGGCTAAGTTGATTAATAATGCAATTTGCCCTTTTTAAACGGATAATTGTGGGCTTAATTCCTGAGCATTTAACTTTCATATAATCTAGTGGGTTTTTTTTTAATGATCTATCTCAAGGAAACACAAACTATCATATATACAGTACTGAAGAAAGACTAGTAAGTTACTAAACAAGTTTCTTCACTATTAAAACATCATTCAAGTCTCTATAAAACTTGTCTCTCAATGTGTAATGGCCATATGGCTGCAAGCCTGACTGAACTCACGTGGTAAAAAGGTCTTTCTAGTGTTTGTTTGAAGCTAACCATCTCCAATTGGGAGTCCATAAACTCTGACTTGCTTCCAGCTCCTGTGCACCTTTCTTCCTCCTCTAAACCCAGTTAGGAATTTTCAGAACCATTTGGTTCATTCTCCCAGGACCCACCTTTCACAACAGTTAATGGAAGCCAGAAAGATGCCACGCTGATCTTATCTCCACTAGTGACTTCCTATAGTTTCTGTTATTTGATGGAAAAGGGAGGAGGGAAGGAAGAGGGCAGTCATTGTATTTATTTTTTAATCTCCTGCATTTTTTATTTTTTGTATTAACATAAAATTGTATGTATTTGTTATGACAAGATGATATTTTGAAGAGTATATATACATGTGGAACACTAAATCTAACTAATGAATATATGCATACTTCACTTAGTTATTTTTTGTGATGAGAACACTTTATATCACTCACTTAGCATTTTTCAAGAATATAAATATTGTTAACCATAGCCACCATGAATAGGTCTCTTGAAGTTATTCCTCCTATCTAACTGAATTGTTGTATTCTTTGACCAACATCTCCCCAACACCCACCATCACTAACATCCACCACCCTAACCCTTGTTAATTACATACTGCTTTCTACTTCCAGAAGATCAACTTTTTTAGATTACACATGTAAATGAAATCACATGATATTTGTCTTTCTGCTCCTGACTTATTTCACTTAACATAATGTCCTCCAGACTTATCCATGATGTTGCAAATGGCAGGATTTTTCTCTTTCTATGACAGAATAGTATTCCTTTCTGCATATGTACAACAGTTTCTTAAAAGTATGTTAGTATTAGAAAACCAAGTTACATTTTTCAAGTTGAAATATTCTAATTAGTGTTATTTTGAAGAAGGTATAACATTATTCTTCCTTGCTTCATAAATGAGAAGTTCTACTCCACAAACCTTTTCCTATTTTGAGACTGCTTGTGTATTTAAAAATATATATTAGATTTCCAATACATAAAAATTAACATATACCCATATGTGAATAGAAGAGAAAAGAATATCTTAACAAAGGATATAAAGGGAGCCATAGTGTTTAGACCTGCGCTTGTATAATCCTTGGCTGGTTCAGAATGCAACTTCAAAAGTCATGGCACTTCAAAAGTCATGGCTGCATAATGTTTATCTGTGTGTATTTTTGCATGTGTGTTACTTTTGTCTTTTAAGCTGTGAAATAATTGGGTTGTATGCTAGAAGTTCTAAAGTATGTATTCTAAAACTTTATAGATCTGTTAAGCTATTTTGAAGACTATTATTAAATGTATATGAATTTTTTTTTTCTTCTAGGGACTGCTTTGTTTAACTGCTTAAAGGAATTCTGTAATAGACTCTCATGTGTGTATGGATGTTAATTTCATAATTTTTACAGTTATTACAAATAAAAGCTTAGTTTCACAAAATGTATTCAGCTTTTTAGAGAAGTTTTGGCATCCCTTACAATATTTACCTTTAATTGGAAACTAGGAAATACACAGAGTGATGGTATTTTATTCTAAGAAGGAATTTAACTTCTTCCTCTATAAACAGATAAAGCTATAATATAACCAATATAAAAGCACAAACACTCATAATATAGACTTAGGAAAGACATTGTTTCTTTTTTAATTTGAAAGAGATTCTTGGCTATCAGGTAGTCACCATTACATGGATGGATGTGAATAGAGGTAAAACCAAATAATATAACCAGCCCTAGCACAAGTGGTTTTTGTATTTCTGATTTACCTTATAAAGTCACACTGCAACTCTTCTCCATCAGTCTAAGATTCTTATGGACTGATTTGATGATCTGGCTCTAGGGTTAATTGCTTACCTGTTATCATCAGAAAGTTACTGCTTTGGTCATCTAGCATTGTGATTGTTGCCTTTTTGAATAATGAATTGCTGACATTTATTTCCTTCTGGAAAGTAATTACATTTATATTTGATTTTTTTAAATATGTGAACAAAAATGGAGCATAACAGCAGGATAATGAGCATCCAATTCTAAGTTAATTGTGCCACTGTACATAATTTGTATACATGAATTCTGTTTTAGCATGTAATTTGATCTGAACTGAGCTTCACTAAACCTACAGTAGGTGTCTCAAAGAAAAAGTCACCCTATTTTTATCCATTTATTTATTGCAAGCATGCCAATTTTTGAAGGCTATCGGGCAAATGTACAGAAGTGACATCACTCAACTGAAATAGCTTCAGTAGGTGAAATTTTAAGTCATCTTATAAAATAAAATCTGCAGAAGCATTTCTTAGCAAGGTTTTCAGGTATGAACAAAGGTTGTTTATCATTAAAATTAGTATCTTTACTTTTCACCAAAGCAAATGGGCTTTGTATAAACATATTTGATCTAGAAATGCACATTTGATTTCATCAGATCACTGCCCCTCAGGAAATTATCTACATCTCTTAAAAGATATGAACCACAGTATATCAATTTTGTATCATTCAGTTTAGTCCTGATTACCCACAACACTTACCTGTTGCATTATGTCAATTACATAGTTTTATAAATTCAAATAAATAAATAACTGTGGTCTAATTATATCAAAATAGCTACACCAAAGACTGTTATTTTGGGTCAGTTTATCTCATTACCTGCTTGATTATAAAAAGTCTCACACACAATATTAGTGATAAGCACCTGCCTTACCAACAATTTGTGAGTCAGTTTGATACAGAGGAAGCTCACACATCGGGAACAAAAAGATGTGGGCTTAAAACCTTGATGTTGTTCAGACTAGGTATTTTATCTTTATTATATTTCATAATCCTTCAGAACCACCTCTTTGTTAGTAATTGTGATCAAAGCTGTCAGGTTAATTATAAATGTGTAAAATGACTGGATTAGGTAAAATACTTAGTGCGCTTTAAACTGCTCAAAATGCTTCTTAGTATCATTACTGCACATAAAGATCAGAAAATATAATTAGGCAGTAAATGAACATTTAAAATCATATTTCATACACTTTTGCAAAAGTATTGAAATAGACTGCATTAACCCATATTTTTAAATTTTTTATTTTAAAGATGTGTGGTACACTTACAGATTAGGTATACAAGTACTCATCATACAGGTAAAGTTTGGGAACCCCTTTGGTCCCTACTTCACCTGATTTGAGACCAGGTACCCTTACTGATGTCATGTGCCTCTCCCCCCTCATCCCCCAGCAGTTGCCAGCTACTACCAATCTCTTTCTTATAGTATTATTCTTTCATTATAGTTTTATATAAAATATTCAGGGTCCACTTATAAGTGAGAATATGTAATACTCAGTTCTTTGTTTCTGTGATATATCACTGAGTATTATAGACTTTAAATCTGTCCAAGTTGATGTGCGGTTCATAATGTTTTCATTTTTCATGGCTACATAATATTCCATTGTGTATATGTACACCTCCTCCCCCTTTTTAATCAAGTGTGGTTTAGATAGGCAACATGGTCGGTTCCATGTTTTTGCTATTGTGAATAGTGCTGCAATAAACATGTATGTGCAGGTATATTTTTCATGGAATTATTTGAGTTCCCCCAGGTGTATTCCCAGTAGGGGGATTACTGAATCATATGGAGGTTAAATTTCTAATTTTTAAAGGAATCTCCACACTGTTTTCCATAAGGGTTGAACTAGGTTGCATTCCCACCAGCAGTGTAGAAGCACTCCATTTTCTCCACACACTCACTGGCATCTATTGTTAAATATTGCATGCCCATGGATAGCAAGAATAAACATTGTTAAGATTTCCATCTTACCAAAGACAGTCTACAGATTCAAACAATACTCATTAAGTTACCAACATCATTCTTCTCAAACCTGGACATGCCAATACAGAAATTTATATGGAAATATAAACTACCACAAATAGCCAAAACAACCCTCAGCAAAAGAAACAAAGCAAGAAGTATTACACTTCCAGACTTTAAACTTTACTATAAGGCTACAGTAATCAAAACAGCCTGGTTTTGGTACAGGGACAGGCATATAGACCAATGGAACTGGATAGAAATTCTGAAAGCAAAACCTCAATTTCTCAACCAACTCATCTTCGATAAAGCCTCTACCAACAATCCTTGGAAAGAGCAGAACCTTTCCAGTAAATGATGCTGGGAAAACAAGCAGAAGATTGAAACAGTACCCCTACCTATTACCATACACAAAAATCAACTCTAAATGGATCAAAGGCCTAAATGCAAAACCTCAAAATATAAGAATCTTAGAAAATGCAGAAAAAACCCTAATGGTAATCGGAATAGGTAATTCCTGATCAAAACCCCAGACGCCCATGCCCTAAGAGATAGACAAGTGGAGCCTTATCACACTCAGAAGCTTCTGCAAAGCAAAAGAAACCATCATGAGAGCAGGAAGACAGCCCACAGAATATTTACCAACTGTATAACTGACAAAGGCCTAACATCCAGGATTTATAAGTAACTCAAACATGATAAAAGGAAAAAAAACAAACAGTCCCAT
Source organism: Cephalopachus bancanus (assembly GCA_027257055.1). Taxonomy (NCBI): domain Eukaryota; kingdom Metazoa; phylum Chordata; class Mammalia; order Primates; family Tarsiidae; genus Cephalopachus; species Cephalopachus bancanus. Next base: position 14,250,764 of record JAPVLO010000005.1, on the reverse strand, counting down.
TAAAAAGTGGGCAAAAGGCCAGGCGTGGTGGCTCACACCTATAATCCCAGCATTTTGGGAGGCTGAAGTGAGAAGATTGCCTGAGTCTATGAGTTCAAGTTCAGCCTGGGCAACTTGGTGAGACCTCATCTCTACAATAAATCAAAAAATTATCCGGGTATGATGGCGAGTGCCTGTAGTTCTAGCTACTTGGAAGCCTGAGGTGGAAGGGTCTTCTGAGTACAACAGATCAAGGCTATGGTGGTTGTGAGTCTGCTGCTGCACTCCTGTCTGGGCAACAGAGTGAGCCTCCAACTTAAAAAGAAAAAAAAAAGTGGGCAAAAGACATGAATAGACACTTCTCAATAGAAGATATACGGGCAGCCAACAGACACATGAAAAAGTGCCCAGCCTCACTAATCATCAGAGAAATGCAAATCAAAACCACACTGAGATACCGCCTAAACCCAGTAAGAACGGTCATCATTAATAAAACATGCATTTAAACTGGGCTCGGTGGCTCAGCCTGTAATTCCGCGCCTTTGGGAGGCTGAGGTGAGTGGATTGCCTGAGCCAACGGGTTCAAGACCTGCCTGGGCAGACGAGACCTCATCTCTACAATAAATCAAAAAAATTAGCCGGGCGTGGTAGCGTGCGCCTGCAGTTTCAGCTACTTGGAAGGCTGAGACGGAAAGATCGCCAGAGCCCAGCAGATCAAGGCTGCAGTGGCCGGAAGGGGCCACTGCACTCCAGTCTGAGCCATAGTGAGACTCCAACTAAAAAAAAAAAACCCAGAAAACAAACAAACAAAAAAAACCATACATTTAACAAATGCAGAATTGACAAATGCGACAATTGTCAAAGCTTTCTAAAATGAACAAGTATGTATATTACCTAAAATATCTTATTTCTTTATTCTGCTGTTATTAATTTATTAAATGTATGGTTTAATTAAATAAATTACAATATTTTTCAAAATTTAAATTAAATTATGTGAAATGTGATGTTTTAACATTCCTTTACTGTCTAATTCTATTTAGTGATCTTATGATACTAAAACAACTTAATCATTTCTGTATTTGTCTGATGTATTGTTTTTTCTATGTCAATAATTTGTCTTAATCAGTTAATAATTGATTTATTTTATTTATTAAATAAATAGAAATTTGATGATCTACTGCTAATATATTAGGGAAATCTTTAAAGCCTCTTTTCTGTTTAAATATCTATCTAACTTACACTGAGTTAAACCAAGATGTCTAAAAAAAAAGAAAAAAGAATAATTTATTGCCTATTCAGATATATAACAAAGTTAGAAGATTTTGTATGCACACTTTATATTTGGATAATGTGATGATAAAAATGTTTTGCAGACAGCACATCCAGTAATCCCGCAGATCTGTCTCTTGCTTCAACAGTGTTTGGATGGAACAGATTGGGGACTCCCTTTCTTCCAATCTCCTGCTGCCCTCCAATCTCCTCTCCACTTGCAACCTCCGAGACCACCTTCTTGGCCACCTCCTGTTTCTGGGAGCAGCGACCACCGTTTTTTGTGGTTAGTTCCTTCTTGTTGACCAACCATGAGTTCCCAAGTTCGCCAGAATTATTCCACTGAGGTAGAGGCAACCATCAACCGCATGGTCAATTTGCTGACCTCTTACACCTACCTCTTTCTGGGCTTCTATTTCCACCGAGATGATGTGGCTCTGGAAGGCGAGGACCACTTCTTCTATGAATTGGTAGAGGAGAAGTGGGAGGGCGCCAAGTGCCTCTTGAAGATGCAAAACCAGCATGGCAGCACGCCCTCTTCCAGGATCTCCAGAAGCCCTCTCTAGATTAGTGGGGTAAATCTCTGGATGCCATGGAAGCCACCATGACCTTGGAGAAGAACCTAAACCAAGCCATTTTGAAATTTCAAGCCCTGAGATCCACAGACCTCCATCTCTGTGACTTCCTGGAGAACCACTTCCCAAATGAGGAAGTGAAACTTATCAAGAAGATGGGCGACCACCTGACCAACCTTCGCTGGCCAGTCCAAGCAAGTCTGGGCTGGGCGAGTGTCTCTTTGAAAGGCTCGCCCTCCCTCGAGCAGGACTAGGATCCCAGAGGCTTCTGGGGGGCTCCCTCTCAAAGTATCAGGACTTCTTCTGCCTGAGCCTTCCCCTACAACCTTTATGCAGCTTCTTAACCACCCTGGAGCCCTCTCCCAAGCCCTGGGCCAAATGAAAATAAAGCTTTTTGCAGAAAAAAATTTGCAAACATGATTTTTCTATTACTGCTTCATTGTATTGACATATACATAAAAAATAAATAATTCCATTATTATGTCACATTTAGTTTTATGTATTCAGTTACTAAAGCAGACAGTGGCACAGTGGATATGAAAGTATAAAATTAGTTGTATTTATTCATACTATTTATTTAAGATAAGTTATTAGGAATGTCTTTGATGTACTAAAGTGCATGAACAATTTAAAGCAGATATGCCGTTTGAAACCTGGAATCATTTTTACTCTAATATCAAGCATCTTGCTGATACAGCACATCTAAATATATGTGATTTTTAAATTTTGTAAATGTCTTTCTCGTATTAATCATTTGTTTTATTGATACCTCAGTTATATTATGAAGTTGTATCTACTGGTCATATGTATTTATTATTTTGTGAATTTCCCTTTCCTTTCTTTTGTTTGATTTTATATTTAAATATAATAACTCTTTATGAATCAAGATTTAACCTTTAAAGATAAAAGACTTGTAACCCTTGCATTTCTTACCACATATAACAAAACTTAATACAGAAAAATATATATGAATACAGAAAAATATATGAAAGATATATGATTCAAATTCACCATAAATTTAATGGAGTCGAAGAGTCAGTACTCCTCACTTAGGAAACCCACTAAGGTCTTGAGGTGAATCCTAGCATTGTGTTCATATGATGATACCATTATATAACCAAAGACTGTGTTCGTATTTATCCAAGCGTATTTTTCTTCCTAGAAATGCTAAAGAGAGCAGCTCTTGTTGTATGCATGCACAGTAATGAAAGCAAGGTGGAGTGAAAGTAGAGGGAAGGCTTACATGTACCTTGTATTCAGTTTCACCTTTTTTGATCATGCCACTTTCTGTGACATGTGTGGTCTTGTTCATTTGTGGGAGTAGTCTCAATCTCTAGCAAGCATAAAAACAATGGCACATCATAAAGAAATGTGAGCATTTTATAGAAATATAGAAATATGGAAAAAAGGATAAATCTCTGAGGCAGAATAAATTTGGGGGAGAGCAGGAAATAAAGAACAACAGAAGAGAAAGTTAATTTTGTTGTAATGTGTGAATGGTTGACCAAGTGATGCATTATACAATTATTAATGTTCTTTTACTTTTCTTTTCAAGAAACATACTTCTCAACTAAGAAATAAAAAATGCATGAGAATATTGGCAACATTTATCATATATTTATCTTAAACATTAAGGAAACAAAATACACATACATAATCTATATTAACAAAACTTAAGGATCGACATTTGATCTGAAAATAAATGGAGAATGCAGTAATAAGAAAATGCTTTTAAAAATGGTGTGCTATTTGTTGAACTCATAGAATACTTAGAGGTTTTTTTTTTGTTGTTTTGAGTTAGAGTCTCACTGTCGCCCAGACTGGAGTGCAGTGGCCGCTCCCGGCCACCGCAGCCTCGACCTGCTGGGCTCCGGTGATCCTTCTGCCTCAGCCTTCCAAGTAGCCGGAATTACAGGCATGAGCTACCAAGCCCGGCTGACTTTTTGATTTATTGTAGAGATGAGGTCTCGCTGCCCAGGAGGGTCTCGAACCCGCGGGCTCAGGCAATCCACTCACCTCAGCCTCCCAAAGGCGCGGGATTACAGGCTGAGCCACCGAACCCGGCTACTTAGAGGTTTTAATACAAATTCATATGTTTAAATTGTGGTAGGGATAAATCAATCAGTCAAAAATCATTCGAGTCAATTATTTTGTATCAATCAAAAATCAGTTACTGATTATTTCTCAATTACTTTAGCTATGAGTCCTGAGAAAAGCCATATAGGACAGATAACAGTTATTATTGAATCTGTAGTTTTGTCAAATAAAAAATATTTGCACTAGTAAATATTTTGTGAAGTACACAGGATTTATACAGAGAATGATTAGGCTGATGAGGGTAACATAGTGAACCTAAAAACATTTTCTCTAGGAAAAATAATTGTAGAGGGTCCGAATAAGAAAATGTCACAAATATGGATAGAAACATCTCATTGCAACTGAAGATGCTCCAAAATACTTTAAGGATCTTTGTATTCTTTGTGAGCATTTTTCCTGCATTCAATCTAATTTTGTTTTCTTTTTTTCAAAATACCACTGCCCAACATGCTTAGCCAGAAGTTAGATAGTAAATTCATTTTAATAAGTTGATGTTAAATGCATTCCAATAAAGATTAAATACTTAAATAATATTCAGATGTCAATTAATATTCTCCCAACCTGAAAACAGGATCTTAAAAAAATAAAAAAGAAAAAGTGTTAAATGAAGAAGACTTTAGGACTCCAAGTAAAAGTTCATTTTTAACCGTTTTCTCATTCATTTCATTTCAGGGGGTTAATATATTTAGTTCCTTATTCTATTTTTATTACACTATGATTTTACAATTGCCAGGAGAATAAATTAATTCTCTGTAGGTATCCTTTCTTTCTTCAGAATACTGCATTATTAAAGAACATTATACTGTTACAGCTTACTGCACTGTATTTCAATTGGAATGACAAAGATGTTAACATAAATAGAAAGAGACCCAGAACATTTTGGATAAAATAAATAGAATTTTTACAATAGTATACGTTTTATCAGTTGTTCAGACCTAAATTCTAATCTGTCAGTCATACTTGGCAAGGTAAAGGCATCCTAATACCACATATTTATTCACAAATTTGTGCAATATATTATTATTGCAAATGTTTTGTAATAATTCTATAAGAACCATGCTAAGTTTAAGAAAAAATCTTATAAATTTTTTACAAATCAATATTCCATTAATATATATTTCTAAATCTTTTTATTTGTATGTTTTTACTAGATTTTAATTCATATCTACATCATTATTCTTTAAATTATGCATACCATCTAAAACATTAAAATGCCAAAATACTTTCTAAATTTCTAAATTTAATTTTGTTATAATCATAATTAAAATTAAAAAATGAGCCAGGCTCGGTGGCTCAGCCTGTAATCCCAGTGCTTTGGGAGGCCAAGGTGAGTGAATTACCTGAGCCCGCAGGTTCGAGACATGCCTGGGCAATTTGACAAGACTTCATCTCTACAATAAATCAAAAAAATTAGCCAGGCATGGTAGCGTACATCTGTAGTTCCAGCTACTTGGAAGGCTGAGGCGGAAGGATTGCCAGAGCCCAGCAGGTCAAGGCTGCAGTGGCTGCGAGCGGCCACTGCACTCCTGTCTGGGTGACAAAGTGAGACTCCAATTCAAAAAAAAAATTAAAAGTGATTCTGAAACTAAATTTTGTAACACAAGTGAACTGATCAACATTGTTCCAAAAAAATTGAAAAAATGGGAAATTTTAAAATCACAAAGTGATGTATATATTATGTTATGCCTTATATGTAAAAAATAAACATATACCAAACGCATAAGTTTTCACAAAATACTTTAATATTAATATTTGTATGACTCAGAGCAAATAATTATAATGTATTTATAGAAGCAATAAATTAAGAGGTGCTTTTCCTTATAATCATAATAATTCATATGTATGTATATGTACACATGTGTGTATTAAGAAGACATGCAACATCTAATTTTACTACTTCAATGTGGAATTATGTGAGTTAAAACTTTGACTTTTCAGTATAGAGAATTAAGCACAAAATATTGTCATTGAAACATGAATTAGACATTCAATTCTCATTGGAAAAAAGATACATGAAAATAAAACATTTAAATTATTTTTTATAAATAACCCATGTTAGGGAACTCAATGTGTTTTTAAATAAATCCATTTTTTCAATTGTTTTATTCAATTTTACCTCAGTATTTATTCGCTGTTACAAATTTAAAATTATACAGTCATGTATGAAATTAAACAATAAATTCCATATAAAATTCAATTCCTATCACCAGAAGTAATATTACACATATTATTCTGAAAATTATTTTGTAAATTATCTTAGAGATCTTTTTGTCTTGACACTTCTTTTTAACGGCTACTTACATATTCAAAAAGTTATATCTATTTTTATATTTAAAATAATGCAATACATAAAAATTGTTATAGTAAACAATTCTAAAATGCACATAATTATTCTGATGAAACCATTTTCCTTTTTTTTGTTTATATGTGATTGGTTTTGTAACACAAAATACTACAATTGGAAATACTGGCTCGATTCTGCACATTAAAATCTTTTTTGATATTTCTAGGTTGCTCTCCCAAACACAATATTAATGCTTATTCCCAACAACAGGATATGGAAGTAGTTACCTTTTCACCACAGGCTTTGTTTTGAATTATCAGATGAATGAATTGCATCTCATTTTTGTGTTAATGTGCATGCTTCTGATGAATAGTGCTGAATGATGGTGCTGAATGTCATGAGATATTTTCATTTTTTTAAATGTTAAGTGTGTTTTATCTGGCTGCCTTTCTTAATTAATAAAGAATGAAATACATGGAAATTATACTGTCAAGCACACAAAAAAATACTTCTAGTGAGAAAGAGAAAAAGAGGGCAAAATGATTCAATTGTTTTTAGTAAAACTAGTGTGAATCAATGAAAGCTGGTCAGAGGGTCACTACTGCAACCCAGAACCAATCTGTTCAGAATGTAGATAACGTGTGTTTGTGTTTGGGCAAGTAATTCAATACAGATAGATAACTTCTATGTGTACTAAAAGTGGCTTTCAAGTAGTAAATTTATAAACAGATTTGACAGGCTACTTTTTGCTCTAGGCAAGGACATTTTAAGTCATGTCAGCCATAAGAGAAGGAAAAAATATAAAGTCCACATAAATGATTAGTATAGAATGACTACATTTCATAACATAATCACGTGGTTCGGCTCAAGCGCTAAAGGAGGCAACCACACTATAAAGGTAGTAAAGCATACACTTAAATACACTGGATTAAGGCATGGTAATATAGTGAATGGATATTAGTCTAATGTTAATACATGCTCAAATTATGGAAGCACTTGAGGGACTCCTCTCTTTACTGTGAATACTAAATTACCTTTGTGTATTACGAAAACTAGTAATTTTTCATAATTTAACTTATTTTCTAATTTGCTTAGGAGGCAGAAATCTGACATTTTCACACAATAAATAAGTTATGATCTTTGCCAGATTATTTGAAAATCAATACCTATAATAGGAATTACTATGGCTTTATTAACTTCAGATATAAGGATGTCATTTTGTATCTATTTTTCTGATTGTACAAGGTTCATGCTAAAATACTACAAAATTATTCTAGTAGGATAAGGCATAAAATAATTATTAAATTATGTTTCAAGTAATCTTATTTGTTGTTATTAAAAAAAAGAAGCAAGAAACCTTAGCTTCACCTATCCTGAGTGATAATATGAAATCCTGATCCCAAATTTTATTTGTGTGTATTTCAGCAGCATTGCATTTACCTCACATTACAAGAGACACTTATTTAAAGAGTATATTACAATGATAGCTTATACCTCTAAAATTTTAATATAATTGATTCAAATTTACAAGATAGTAACTACCTCTTGAATGCCTCCAGGATAAACACAGATTCTTTGTTTTTTTCTCAATGGAGTGACCAGTTTAGTGAAACTCTTCAAGATCTGGGTCTTTTCTGATATAGTTATTCTTGAAAACTTGTAATAACAGAATATAGTTTAAGCTATTATTCTTTTACTGAGTAAATATTCTTGACAAATTTTATTTATTCTTTAATTTATTTTTTCTTGTTTATTTTTGATAAATTATGGATAAGAACATTTGCATATTTAAGCCAATATGCAAATAAATTACCACAATGTAGGCAGCTCCAGAGACTGCAAGAACACCTACTTCAGGAGGTTGGTGGGTCATGAATGTTGGCCTTTTGTTTAAATACTTTCATGAAATAAGCAATAACGTTTTGAAAATGCTGTCACCTATGTTTTAAAATTATTTAATTGAAAATAATAAAAACAAAACAATGAAGTAAAAAAAAAAATAAACCTATTCTTTGGTTTTTTTTTGAGTTGGAGTCTCACTCTGTCACCCAGACTGGAGTGCAGTGGCTGCTCCCGGCCATCGCAGCCTCGACCTGCTGGGCTCCTGCAATCCTTCCGCCTCAGCCTTCCAAGTGGCTGGAACTATAGGCGCGCGCTACCATGCCCGGCTGATTTTTGATTTGTTGTAGAGACAAGATCTCGCCAAGTTGCCCAGGCGGGTCTCGAACCTGCGGGCTCAGGCAATCCATTCACCTCAGCCTCCCAAAATGCGGGATTACAGGCTGTGCCACCAAGCCCGGTCTTTGGCTTTTAACTTTAAGAATTCATTATGCATTTATTACTCATCAGACACTGCTCTCACAAATTTTAGAAGAAAAGCACTCCTGTCCAGGGTGTTTATTTCCACCTATAAAATGTGCTTGCCTATACATTCTGGTTTATTTTACTCAGGGTGGCATAATCTTTGCATTGCACTGTGTTCCCAGTAATATAATCTGTATTTTTACAATGTCATCTTTTTTCTGTGTGTATATATGTGTGTGTGCACATGTACTTAAGTATAGATGCCTATGTGTGTTGTTTGTTCTACTGATTTTTAGAAGACTCTGTCAACTTATAATAGTACAAAACTCCAATTTTTTTGCTTGTCTTAATATAAACATACTAATGTGAGGGTTCTCCTTCTCCCCATGTGCATATTTTCTTATGTTATTATGTTATTATTTCTACATCATCAAAATCTGCTACAATTCTGGAGCCATTTAGGCTATAAGTCTTCTCATTTTGATTCTTACTTTTGACAAGTTTCCAATGATTTCAATATTTTCCTATTTTCAATGATCCTTTTTTCTTTGTTGCTCTCCTCCCCTTTTTTTCCTTGGAAAAATATTCCTCAGTGACGTTACTAGCATATGTCTCAGAATTAACCAGTTAACATGCACTTTTTAATCTCCTGGGACATGACATGCTCTTCTATCTTTAAGTTCAAATCTTGTTTACTCAGAAAATATTAATTAAAATATGTGTTAGCTGGGCTCAGTGGCTCAGCCTGTAATCCGCGCCTTTGGGAGGCTGAGGTGAGTGAATTGCCTGAGCCCACGGGTTCAAGACCCGCCTGGGCAGCGAGACCTCATCTCTACAATAAATCAAAAAATCAGCCGGGCGTGGTAGCACATGCCTGTAATTCCGGCTACTTGGAAGACTGAGGTGGAAGAGCCCAGCGGGTCGAGGCTGCAGTGGCCGGGAGCGGCCACTGCACTCTAGTCTGGGCGACAGAGTGAGACTCCAACTCAAAAAAAAAAAATCACCTGAGCCCAGCAGGTCGAGGCTGCGGTGGCCAGGAGAGGCCACTGCCCTCCAGTCTGGGTGACAGAGTGAGACTCCAACTCAAAAAAAAACACAAACAAAACAAAACATAAAAATATATGTGTTAAATGTTATTCTCAGTCATACCATTACCATATGTGCATTTCCTTGAACAGTTCTGTCTCTATTATTTACTGATAAATATTTTTTAATTTTATTTTTTGATTTTAAAATTTTACTTTCTGAGGGAAGGGCAAGATGGTGACGGGACAAGTCATACTGTGAAAGTCTCTGCAAAAGGTGGCTGCTGCAGCTGGTCCCATGCAAGCACTGCCACTACTGCCTCTACAAAAGGTGGCTGCTGCAACAAGTCCCATGCACGGTGCCACCACTGTGGCCCTTGGTTCCCGGCCCCATGGAATTCTGACTCCCTCCCCTGCTCCAAGGCACCCCACAGCACACTGCCTTGCAGCACCTGGCTGTCTCACACTCCGCCTCCCCTGGCTCAACTCTTGGCAATAGCAGGACCAGAGACCAGCTGGAGCTCAGAGATAGATTGGTGGAAAGAGAGGATCAAGGAGGGCCAGGGAGGAAGTCCACGGTTGGTAAAGAGGTGCTCACCGCAGTCACTCTCTCTGTCCCAGGACCAGGCAGGGACCTGCATTGCCCCGCCCAGCTCCACAAAGCTCTGCTCAGCCTCCAACTTGAGACCTAAGGTAATTGCATCAAACAGGGGGAGAGAGAAGCCTCTACCCCATGCTAGATTGGACACAGACAGGTCGGTTCTGAGTGGCAGACCTGACAGGCTACAAGTGGACTAAATCCAGATCTGATTCTTCCATAGCAGGCCTGGGACTTCTGACCCTAACTGTGAGCAAATCCACTAGCCTGCAATGAAAGCTAGAGATCAGAGTTGAATGGACATTGGGCTCACAGGAACCACCTCAGAGCAAGCCTGATTCACTGATTTTACTTTTTAAAATTTTTATTCCTTGTCTGCTTGTTTTGTTCACTTTTGTTTGTTTTATGTTTTACTTTTTTTTCTCTCTTCTCTGTTTTGATAACATTTTTGTACTTGCTTTGTTTCTGTTATTTTACTGATTTCTCTTATTTTTCTTTAGACCTCCTGATTGTGTAGGGGAATTGTATATCAATAGGGGTGTTGGTTGGCTTGTGTGTTTGTATGATTGTCTCTATGCTATAATTTTCTTTTACTCTTCTCTTTGTGTCTCTTTTGATTTGTTAGTAGGTATGTTTGTCTGTTATCCCTTTATTCTTCTCTCTCTCCACTTTCCTCTTTCCTCCCTCCTTCCCTATTCCATTCTTTTCCTTTTTCTTACCTCATTTTGCTTTCAGGGAGCAAACATACACTCCCACTGCATGGACAGACTGCAAGGCAGTGGGGAAGGGGTTCCAGGGTACCCATACAACTGTCAGTGGATACTGGGATGTGCAGATAGACTTTGAATCACAACAACCCTCTCAATTAAATCTCAAAATGCAATAAAGTATAGCCCCCAACCCACAGTCCAGTCTCAGAACTGAACAAAGCTAGAGGATTCACATAAGGATGAATAAGAGATTGAGCAAACAGAAGTAAAAGCAACCCCACCATTCTTGAACAACAGAATTTTTAAAAAAGGGGGTGGGGGAGTGGGGAGGGGAGGAAAATCTACACAAATGAAGAAAATCCTAAAAAGGAATACAGGTCTCACACAGACTTGTGGGAGGTTAGACACTGAGAAAACAGACTTAGGAACACAAACAGTAAATAGCCCCCAGAATGACTGGTTACATACTATAAACCCAGACAACAAGACATTAATAAAGAGAATAAAAAGAACTGAGGAGAGACAAGAGGAAAATAGAAAGGAGTGGATAACTGAGATAACAGTAAAGAATACTGGGACTGAAATAAAAAAACAAATAAGCATGGAAAGCAGAATTAGCCAAGTAGAAGAAAGAATCTCAGAGCCTGAGGAGGACCAAAATACACAACTAACCAAAACTGTCAAAAACATAGAAAAGAAGCTTTAAAAGACAGGAAAGAAAATAAAATAAAAGACAGAACAAAACCTTCAAGAGATGAGCGATTATTTCAAGAGGCCAAACCTAAGAGTAATTGGACTTCCTGAGTCAGAAAGAGAGACAGAGACCACCCTGGAACAAACATTCCATGAAATCACTTAAGAAAACTATCCTCATCTAATCAGTGATGTGAAAATTCAAACGCAAGAGATCCAGAGAACCCCTGCAAGACAACAAATGAGAAGACCAACTCCCAGACACATAAAAATCTGCCTAAACAAGGTAGGTATTAAAAAAAATCCTAAAGGCAGCAAGAGAAAAAGGTAAGGCTACCTACTAGGGGAAACAATTGGAAGACCAATTAGAATAGCAGTAGACTTATCTACAAAAACACTTCAGGCTAGGAGAGTGTGGAGGCCAATCTTCAAAGTACTCAAAGATAAAATAATTTCAACCGCAAATAACCTACCAGGTAAGCTAAGTTTCATCAGCGAGGCAGAAGTAAAATCTTTCCTAGACATTCAGTCCCTAAGATCTTATGCTGCCTCTAGACCACCTCTGCAAGAAACACTTAAGACATATTAAACACAGAAGAAGAGGAAAAAAGAATGACAACATTCTTTATAAGAGTGCAGGAAAAAGATTGAAAACACACAGGAAACAACCCCAAAATCAAAAAGAAGGCAACAAATAGGAACAACAACAACTCTATAAGAACCTTATGAGAGGGATAAACTCTAACATTTCTATAATTAGCCTGAATGTGAATGGACTAAATGCATCACTGAAAAGACATAAAATGGCAAAATGGATAAAATATAATGAAACAACAATATATTGTCTCCAAGGGACTCATCTCACCAGAAAAAACATGCACAGACTCAAAGTAAGAGGGTGAGAAGTAAAATTTCAGGCGAACAGAACACAAAGATAGCTGGAATTATAATCTTAATATCAGACAAAATACACTTTAAGGTACCAAAAATTTAAAAAGATACAGAAAGTTACTACATAATAATAAAAGATTCAATCCATCAACAAGAAATATTCATCCTAAACACATATGTACCAAACATAGGAGCACCAACTTTCATAAAGCAGCTTCTAGGCAAACTTAAAAAAAAATATTGATTCTAACACTATCATAGCTGGGGACTTTAATACCCCACTCACAACCCTAGACAGATCATCAGGACAAAAAAAAAATCAGCAAGGAGATCTGGAACCTCAATGTGACTCTTGACCAAATGGACTTGATACCTTCAGAACACTTCACCCAATGACTACAGAATATATATTCTACTCATCACCACATGGAATGTATTTTAAGATAGAACATATCCTTGGCCACAAATTGAGCATAAACAAACTTCATAAAATTGAAATTTTGCCATGCACTTTCTCAGACAATAGTGAATAACAATAAATATCAACACCAACAAAGTTCCCCCAAACCCACAAAGATGTGGACACTAAACAGGATGATGGTAAGCAACTCCTGGGTCAACATGGAATTAAAAACAGAGATTAAAAGATACCTGGAAATGAAAATTAAGAAACATCATACCAAAATCTCTGAGATGCCATGAAAATGGTATTAAGAGGGGAATTTATATCTCTAAAAATGCACATGAAGAAAATGGAAAGAACACAAGTTAGCAGTCTAACAAGTCACCTAAGGAAGGTGGAAAAGCAAGACCATCAAAACCATAACTTCAGCAGAAGAATCCAGATCACCAAAATAAACATCCAAAGCCAGGACATAGAAGACAAAAAGCTAATACAAAAAAAAAAAAAAATCAATGAAACCCAAAAAGCTGGTTCTTTGAAATGATAAACAATATTGATGGTTCCTAGTTAGACTGACCAAGAAAAAGAGAGAAAAAGTCCAAATAAGCACAATCAGAACACAAAAGATGATATCACATCTGACCTGAAGAAATGCAAAAGATTATCAGAGTCTACTCTGTACACTTGTATGGAAAGAAACTTGTATGGAAAGAAACTTGCAAACCTTAAGGAACTTTCTGACATCACACAACCTCCCTATGTTGAAACAAAAAAATCAGACCCTAAATAGACCAATAACAATTCAGGAAATTGACTATGTCATGAGAAAACTACCAACAACAACAATAACAAAAGCCCTGGACCAGATGGCTTTCCAGCAATTCTATAAAACATAGAAGGAGAAACTGATACAAATCCTATTGAAAGTATTCCAGGCAATTAAGAAAGATGAGACTCTTCCCAAATCTTTTTATGAAACTAACATAACATTCATATCCAAGCCATGTAAAGACCCAACAAAGAAAGAGAACTACAGGCCAATATCCTTAATGAACATAGATGCTAAAATGCAAAACAAGATCCTAGCAAACCAGATTCAACAAGACATATAAAAATCATCCACCATGATGAAGTAGGCTTGATCCCCAGGTGCAATGCTGGCTCAACATTTATAAGACTGTATGTGTAATTAAACACATCAACAGATTTAAAAACAAAAATTACATGATTATATCATTAGATGCAGAAAAAACTTTTGATAAAATCCAGCATCTTTTTTTGATAAAAACCCTCAAACATCTAGGCATAGATGTAACATACCTCAAAATAGTAAGAGCCATCTATGAGAAACCCACAGCCAGCATACTGCTAAATAGACAGAAATTGGAACTATTTCCCCTTAAAATTGGAAAAAGACAAGGTTGCCTACTTGCTCACTCACCTGTTCAACATAGCTTTGGAAATCCTAGCTAAAGCAATCAGAGAAGAGAAGGTGATCAGGTGTATCTAAATAAGAAAAGAGGAAGTCAAGTTATCTCTCTTTGCAGAGGACATGATTCTATACCTTGAAAATCCAGGAGAATCTGTCAAAAACCTCCTTGCACTGATAAAAGACTTTGGAAAAGTCTCAGCATATAAAATAAATTTGCAGAAGACAATCACATTTCTATACAACAATAATAAACAAACAGAAACCCAAATAAAAAGCACAACTCCATTCACAATAGCTACACACAAAAAAATGAAAAACCTTGGCATCTTCCTAACCAGAGATGTGAAAGAACTTTACAATGAAAACTACAAAACATTGCTCAAAGAAATCAAAGATGACACAAACAAGTGGAAAAATATTCCTGTTCGTGGACTGGAAGAAACAGCATTGTTAATATGTTCATTCTACCTAAGGTAATCTACAGATTTAATGCAATACCCATGAAATTACCAGTAACAATCTTCTCAGCCCTAGAAACAACAATACAGGAGTTCATATGGAAACACAAATGACCAAGAATAGCCAGAACAATCCTCAGCAAAAATAAAATAAAATAAAACAAAGCAGGAGGTATCACACTCCTAGACATTAAACTTTACTATAAAGCTACAATAATCAAAACAGCCTGGCATTGGTACAAGAACAGGCATATAGACCAATGGCATAGAATTGAGATTCCAGAAACAAAATCTCAATTTCTCAACCAACTCATCTTCGACAAAGCCTCCACTACCAACCACTGGGGAGATGAGAACCTATTCCCTAAATGGAGTTGGGAAAACTGACTGACAACAGGCAGAAGATTGAAACAGGACCCTATCTATCCCCATACACAAAAATCAACTCTAAATGGATCAGAGACCAAAACATAAAACCTCACACTATAAGAACCTTAGAAAATTCAGGAGGCACTCTTATGGAAATTGGAACTGGCAACCAATTTCTGATCAAAACCCAAAGTGCCCATGCCATAAGAGATAAGATAGACAAGAAGAACCTCACCAAACTGACAAGCTTCTGCAAAGCTAAAGAAATCATC
Organism: Cephalopachus bancanus; assembly: GCA_027257055.1. Taxonomy (NCBI): domain Eukaryota; kingdom Metazoa; phylum Chordata; class Mammalia; order Primates; family Tarsiidae; genus Cephalopachus; species Cephalopachus bancanus. The sequence continues at coordinate 14,235,405 of JAPVLO010000005.1, read as the reverse complement.
AAGAGAGTAGGAAGACAGCCCATAGACTGGGAAAAAATATTTGCCACTCCATGTCTGACAAAGGCCTAACATCTAGGATTTACAAGGAACTCAAAGGTGCTGAAAGGAAAAAAAAAAAACAAAAACAAAAACAAAACAGCCCGATTACAAGTTGGCAAAATATATGAATAGACAGTTCTCCAAAGAAGATATACGAGTAGCCAACAGATACATGAAAAAATGTTCAGCCTCACTAGTCATCAAGGAGATGCAAATTAAAACCACCTAACTCCATTCAAAATGGCCATCATCAATAACTCAAAAAATAACAGATGCTGGAGAGGATGTGGTGAAAAGGAAACACTTCTACACTGTTGGTGGGAGTGCACTCTAGTACAGCCTCTGTGGAAAACAGTGTGGTGATTCCTAAAAGTTCTAAAAATTGATCTTCCATATGACCCCACAATCCCTCTACTGGGAATATACCCAGAAGAACTCAAATCACTCTATAAAAAAGATACCTGCATACATATGTTTATTGCAGCATTTTTCACAATAGCAGACACATGGAACCAACCGTGTTGCCCATCAAAAGAGGGCTGGATAAAAAAATGTGGTACATATGCTCAATGAAATATTATGCAGCCATAAAGAAGAACAAAATCATGAACTTTGCAGCAACCTGGATGGAATTAGAGTCTATAATACTGAGTGATCTTTCACAGAAACAAAGAATGGAGTATCACACGTACTCACTCATAAGTGGACCTTGAACAACTACCACAATACTCTAAGAAAAGGATTGCCAGTAGCAGGAAACTGTGGGGGTTGGGGAGATGGGATTGACAGTAGTGGAAATCTGCCTGGGGAAAGGGGGGGCACACCTCATCAACAACAGCACCTGCGCAGTGAATATTTGTATACCTAATCCTGAAATGTACTCCACAGTTTTTAATAAAAAAAATCTGAAATTTAAAAAAAATTGACTTTACTCAATTTTTTTCAAACCTCTCTTTTTCTTCCTGTATAAATTTCTCATCAGTGTCTCTTCTCTGTTATTTGTTCTAATAAGAGTTTTACATCTATGAGTGTCTTGATTTTTCTTTTATACATATTTTCAAGACTGAAGTTTTCATATTCAATTTTCTTTATCTAACTTTTATCTTAAATGCTTACTTTTTAAATTTTACTTCTTTGGTCTTGATTCCAGTAGACTGATTTTATTAACTTAAAATTCATGAAAATGTCATCCATTTTTCACAATTTTTATTTGCTCTGTAGCAATTTTTTAATGTGTTTTTATACACTTCTTATTTTATTCTTTACAATATTTTCTTTCCATCTTTAATTTTCTAAGTTCTTTTAAAAAATTAATATGCATGTTTGGACTTAAGATTTTTTTTTTTGGAATGTACTGAAGGTGTAAGGAGAAAATGGTGGAAGTGACAGGAACTCTCATGTTTTTCAAAATTTCACTGACTCACTTCATATGTAGCCACCTACGATATTTGCACGTTTTTTGTAAATGAGAGTCATTTATGTTGGTGATGGAGTGGAGTTCACTTTTACTTTGCTCAACTTAACATACATCTATGGCATGGTAACTGATATCTCCTAAATTACTCCTTGAAAAAACAATGCTACCACAATCTTTTTTGATTATCCCTCATTTCCTTGCCATTTTGTGATATTCATAGAGTTCTTAGAGGCTTCCATTGCTTGTGTTCTAGAAAAGGAATTTCTGACATTTTTCCTTCAGGATATGCACCATGATTTGGAAGTTTCTATGTTTTACTAATGATTCCTGTGATCTTATTTTACTCCAATTTTTTTCTGCTTTTATTAGAATTTCTTTATTTAATTAAAGATCTAACTTGTGGTTCAATTTATAGTTTTTTATTTCATTGAATACAGTTTCTGCTTTCTGAACTTCTTACTTGTGTTTGGTTTCAGAGAAGAAAAGAAGACAGAAGACTGCCTTTCTGCTAGGAGTGAGTTTCAAGCTGGAATACACAGAAATATAGAGGAACGTTTGGGGACAATGGAATTTAATCCATTTGTCTTAAACATAAAACTAAAACAATAAAGCTATTTCAAAGGAAGCCAGTCATTGTGGTATAGCAATGATGGGTTAAAAAGTGGAGTTAGATTTCTTAAAAGTTAAAATGAATGTATTGAACTGATGCAAAAGGAGATTATGGAATGAATATAAATATTGTTGGTTTAACACCTTTACTGGGGTCTCAGAATGCTTTAGTAAAGACAAAGTTTAAACTAAAACAAATAAGTTCTTAAACTACAAATGTAGTAAATATTTGAAGAGAAGGGGAACAATAAGCAAATCATTAGTTAGATGATGAAGATCTGATAGCTTACATAGGAGACAAAATATCCAATAGGTATTTGGTGATTTCCCTTCAGTGTTACTAAAATTGCTGTTAATTCAAAATTTCTTTATAGATAATAAAAGATGACAACTTGACTAGCCTAGCAAACCAAAATGTATAATTCCAATTGATCTGTTGACTTTGACCTTTTTTATCTTAAAAGAAATCCAGACTTATTCTAATTGCTGTACTTAAGCCAACTTCCCAAGATACCTGGTGTTAGATTCCAAGTGAAATAAAAAATAATGAAAAATTTTTTTTCTCATTCTTGCACTGAATTCCTTGACTTCATCTAATTGAATAATAGCCATCAGATTTTTTAAAAATTACATAGCTAGACATTTTGAAACTCCCAAGACATCTTTTCCACTCTATTGTACTTTATTAATTGCAAAACAAATAGTTTTTTGGATATATGAAATTCTATTGAATTTTATGTCTACTGTTGTATTTGTGCATTGTATGCTTGTAGATGAGTCACTGTAGGAATAAATTCAACAAAATAAGATCTTCACCTACTGGAAACCAAAAGCATAGGCATCTGCACTTGGTTAGGTTAGGCAGCCTATTCTGTGTTCATGAAAGTGTCATGCACTATGTTCATGGTAATACTGTAATCCTTAGAGTCAGAGTAATATGAGTTAAAAATCCAACTTCACCATTTGCTCTTTGAGTGCACTGAATTAGCTGGTTAAGCTTCTTGTTACATATTAATTAATAGCACTAAAATGGGATCTAATATATATACCATCAACTAATCTTTTCCAGTTTCTCTACTCTTTGATTTACCCAATTTTACAGCATTATTCAGGTATAGTTGATATACAATAAATTGTACATAATGTATACAATCAGGTAAGTTGGACATATGCATTCATCCTTGATATCATCACCATAATCAATGAAATAAAAATATCTATCAACTTCAAAAGTTTCTTTGTGTCCTTGTACTTTTGTGTGTGTGTGTGATAAGAACACTTGAGACAACACATTTTTAATTGTTCAACACTACATTGTCTTAACGATAGTTAACAGGTTACACAGCAAATATGTATAATTTTTTTTATGTTATGTAGCTGTAATTTTATATCCATTGAACAACAACCCCCAGTGGATTGTAGGGATGAAGAAATGAGTAATCGCTCAGGAGTTTTAGCACATTTTTTGAGCATTTCCTTTATTTTAGATAAATTCTAAGCTGCTACAGCTACAGCTGTGAACACAAACAATACAGCTAAAAGTCCTGCTTCCATGAATCCAGGAAGAAAAGGCAGTAAATTAATCAAGTAAGTAACATAATTATCGAAGAATGATATATACCAGAGAGGTAGTGTGAGATGGTAACTGACAGACAATTTAGACATTGTGATTAAGGAGAACCGTATGACAAATGGCACTTGAGCTGAACCCTGAAGGCTAATTAAAGTGAGAAAAAGAAAAAAGTTAGCAATATTGTTGCATAGTCAGATAGACCGTGTGAATCCCTGTGTGTCAGTGATTGTATGGATAATTCTGCTTGCGTTTCTGTGTGTACGTGGTAGTGTGAGAGACTGCATGGAGACTCAAAAGCAAGTGGCCAAGGAAATATCTGTTCTAAACACATATGTACCCAACACAGGAGGAACAGCCTTCATAAAGCAGTTACTAAGTAAACTAAATAAATATATTGACTCTAACACTATCATAGCTGGCGACTTAAATACTCCACTAACAACCCTAGATAGATCATTGTGGCAAAAAATCAACAAAGAAATCCAGAACCTCAACTTGACGCTTGACCAAATGGACTTAGTAGATACTTATAGATACTTATAGAACTCTCTGCCCAACAACCACAAAATATACATTCTACTCAACACAGGTTATCCCCCTTGGAAAGTACTCCAAGATCGACCACATCGTCAGCCATAAATCAAGCATATACAAATTTCACAACATTGAAATGCTACCCTGCATCTTCTCATACCATAGTGGAATAAAAATAAATATCACCACAAGCAAAATTCCCTCCAAAACCGACAAAGAAAGGACACTAAACAGCATGATGCTGAACAACTCCTGGGTCAACACAGAAATCAAAACAGAAATTAAAAGTTTCCTATACACAAACGAAAATGAAGAAACATCTACTACAACCTCTGGGATGCTATGACAACAGTACTGAATGGAATTTATATTTCTACAAACACACATCAAGAAAAAATATATAAAAAGAGAGTAAGTTGACAACCTAACAAATCACCTAAGGCAGCTGGAAAAGCAAGACCACCAAAACCCAAACTGCATCAGGAGAATCCAGATCACCAAAGTAAAAGCTCAAATATGGGATATGGAACATAAAAATGCCATAGAGAAAAATTAACAAAACAGAAGGCTAGTTTTTTGAAAGGATGGACAAGATTGATGGACCCCTAGTGGGAAGGGCAAAGTAAAAGAGAGAAAAAGCCCAAATAAACACAATCAGAAGTGAAAAAGATCAAGTAACGAACCTTAAGAAATACAGAAGATTATCAGAGATTACTATGCACATCTGTGTGGAAAAAAACTCGGTAACCTAAACAAAGTGGAAGATGTTCTAACATCACAAAACCTCCAACGGTTGAAACAAAAAGAAATTGAGATCCTAAATACACTAATAATAACCCAGAAAATTTACTCTGTCACAAGAAAGCTATCAACAATAAAAAAGTCCTGGAGCAGATGAATTTCTAGCAGAATTCTACAAAACATACATGGAGGAGCTCATAGCAATTCAACTGAAAGTTTTTCAGGCAATCAAGAAAGACAAAACTCTCCCTAAATCATTTTATGAAATTGATGTCACACAACCCAGCATTTCCCTTTCTGGGAATATACTGGGAGGAACCTAAATCACTCTACAAAAAAGATACCTGCACATCATGTTTATTGCAGCACTATTTACAGTTGCATTATTACATATTTACAGTTTATTGCAGCACTATTTACAGTTACATATTTACAGTTGCATTATTGCAGCACTATTTACAGATACCCATACTGTTCAAAGATCCAACAAATAAAGAGAACTATAGGCCAATATCCCTGATGAACATAGATTCAAAAAATTGTCAACAAGATTTTGGCAAACATATTTAACACATCTAAAAAATCATCCACCATAAACAAGTAGGCTTCATCTCTGGGATGCAGGGCTGATACAACACCTGCAAGACCGTAAATGTAATTAAAAACACCAATAGATATAAAAACAAGAATCATGTGATTATATTATTAGATGTGGAAAAGCATTAGTTAAAATCCAGCATCACTTCTTGATAAAAACTCTCAAATACCTAGGCATAGAGGGAACATACCTCAAAATAGTAAGAGCCATCTATGATAAATCCACAGTCAACCTAGTGCTAAACAGACAAAAATTGGAAGCATTTCCCTTGAAAACAAGAATAAGACAAGATTGCCCACTTTCACCCCTCCTACTCAACATAGTGTTAGAAGTCCTAGCTAGAGCAATCAGACAAGAGAGGGAAATCAGGGGTATCAAAATAGGAAAAAAGAAGTCAGGTTATCCCTCTTGGATGACAATATTATCCTGTACCTTGAAAATCCAAGAGAATCTATTAAAAACCTCCTTGCACTGATAAAGCACTTTGGCAAAGTCTCTGGGTACAAAATAAATGTGCAAAAGAAAGTCACATTCTTACACAACAACAGTCAGAGAACCAAATAAAAAGCACAATCCCATTCACAATAGCCACACAAAAAATGAAACACCTTGACATCTTTCCAACCAAGGAAGTGAAAGATCTTTACAACAAAAACTGCAAAACACTGCTCAAAGAAGTCGAAGATGACACAAACAAATGGAAAAATATTCCATGATCATGGATTGGAAGAATCAACATTGTTAAGATGTCCATCCTACCAAAGACAACCCACAGATTCAATGCTATACCCATTAAATTGCCAACATCATTCTTCTCAGACCTGGAACGAATACAGAAATTCATATGGAAACAAAAATGACCATGAATAGCCAAAACAATTCTTGGTAAAAGAAACAAAGTTGGAAGTATCACAATTCCAGACTATAAACATTATTGTGAGGATACAACAATCAAAACAGCCTGACACAAGTACAGGAAAAGGCATATAGACGAATGGAACAAGATAGAGACTCCAGAAGCAAAACCTCAATTTCTCAAACAACTCATCTTGACAAACACTCACCAACCACCACTGGGAAGAGGTGAACCCTTTCAGTAAATGGTGCTGGGAAAACTGACTGATCACATACAGAAGAATGATACAGGACCCCCACCTATAAAAATACACAAAAATCAACCCCAAGTGGATTAAAACCTAAATGTAAAAACTCAAATTTTAAGAATCCTGGAAAATGCAGGAGACACCATTACGGAAATCAGAATAGGTTACCAATTCCAGATCAAAACTCTAAAAGCCCATGCCATAAGAGATAAGATAGACAAGTGGGACCTCACCAGACTGAAAAGCTTCTTCAAAGCAAAATAAACCAACAAAATAGCAGGGAGATAGTCCACAGAAAGGAAATAAATATTTGCCAACTGTTTATGTGACAAAGGCCTTACCCCTAGGACCTACAAGAAACTCAAATGTGCCAAAAGGAGACTAACAAACACCAACTAAACAGTAGGCAAAAGATATGAATAGACACTTTTCAAAAGAAGACATACGAACAGCCAACAGACACGTGAAAAAATGCTCAGTCTCGCTAATCATCAGAGAAATGCAAATCAAAACCACATTGAGATACCACCTAACTCCAGTAAGAATGGCCATCATTAATAAATCAAAAACCAATAGATGCTGGTGAAGATGTGGAAGAAAGAGAATGCTACTACACTGCTGGTGGGAGTGGAAACTAGTTCAACCTCAATGGAAAAGAGTATGGCAATTCCTAAAAGAGCTAGAAATTGACTTTCCACACAACCCAGCATTTCCCTTTCTGGAATATACTGAGAGGAACTTAAATCACTCTACAAAAAAGATACCTGCACAAGCATGTTTATTGCAGCACTATTTACAGTTGCAAAAATGCAGAACCAACTGTGGCTCCCATTGAAACTGGATCTAATTTTAAAATTGTGGAACATATACAAAATTGAATATTATGCAGTCATAATAAACAACAAAATTGTAGTCTTCACAACAAATTGTATGGATTTAGAGTCCATAATATTCAATGATTTATCACAAAAACAAAGAACTGAGTACCATATGTTCTCACTCATAAGCTGTCCCTGAACATTTACCATAATACCATAAGAATGGGATTGACAATAGCCAGAAACCACCAGAAGTGGTGGGGTGGGGGGGCACATATAACTTTCAGAAGGGTACCTGATCTCAAATCAAGCAAAGCATAGACCAAAAGGAGGCTCAAACTTTACCTTTATAATGACCACTTGTATACCTAATCCTGAATTGTAGCCCACATCTTTAAAATAAAATAAATTAAAAATAAAATGAAATAAATACTAAAGTGAACCAACAGAAAATTTTGAAGAAGGCAGTAATATCTGGAAAAACAAAGTTGTTTAGAGAGGGTGAGGACAGCGCAATTAGTTGTAGCAAGGGGATAAAATGATGACACTTGAAGGATTATAATAACATCAGTGTAACTGGAAGAAAAACATATGTGAGAGAGTTTGGATTAAGATAAGGCTTGAGAGGAAGGCATTGGTCAGGCCATGAAGAGTGACTGGTTGGGCCATAGTAATTACATGAGATTTTATTTTAATTGCAAGATGAATGATTTTTGTTTTAATACATCATTCTGGTTCTTATATGGAAAAAATACAGTAAATACAGATAAAATCATTTTTTGTATATTTTTACATGAAGTAATTTTGGCTTGATATATGATCATTTATAACAACTACTTACCATTTGCAGACTGGGTAGACTTGCCTCTGCCTTCCTTGTCTCTAATTCATCCATTTTAGCTCCAACATTGGAATGTAATAAGGCTTCTTGAGGAAGAAATCAGACTAGAAAGATGTATCAGTCAACTATTGCTACATAAAAAATAAAGCTCATTTGAATACTCCCATATGTATTTCTCATATGTCTATGGGTAGGTTCTGCTGATTCAGCAGAATAAGTGTCTCTAAAGAGACATGTTAAGACTGGGACAACTGCAGGAGTTGCTGATACACTTTGGACCACTGGGCTAGCAAGGACATGTGAAACACATGGCAATGACACAGGTGTAAGAACATGTAGAAACAGGTGTAACCAATTTTAGCCTGGCTCAAAATGGATGCATTGTTATTTTCACAAATATTCAGTAGGCAAGGAAAATTCACATAGCAGAGCCTGAAGTCAAAATACAAGGGAATACACTCTGGGGAGTCCATACAAGGAGAGAAGAATTGTGGACAATTATTGAAACTACTAGGATAAGAGCTCTGTCATTATGCCTGGATATTTAGCAAGAAAAAACCTAACTGAGCAGCAATGTCCTGACTGAGAATCTAATGGACTTCCCAGTCCCAAGTTATTCTATGCGCATATCCTTGTTTCCTGATTTGGGAGAGCAACCATGTCCTTTATGTCGTGGCCCAGTAAAGGGAGGACAACAGAAGCCTGTGTCTGGACTTTTGATCCTTTGTTGTGAGACAGCTTTTGACTATGAGACATATCCTTATTCCAATGTTGTTGTTAGTTTATATCATTTTCCTGCAGTAAACTATGGCTTCCAAAGCACTTTTATTTAAGATTCCATTAGCCTTCTCAAGAATCAGATTTGTTTGGCTTAGTAAAGTCTAAGGAATCTAAGGGCTTACATTTTAAGTATTTCTTTTGTACCACATTAATTGTGCTATCTTCCACATCATGAACTAGAATTCTGAATGTACTCACAGGAACCTTGGACTGATTTCTTAGCAACTAAAAGTGTAGCAAAACTGAAAATTTTGCAGACTTGACAATACTTTATTAAGTAATGAAATAGGAATAAACAACAAAATCAATTCCTCTCTACAAATAAACCGTGCTAATCCCAGCGTATGCAATAAATAAACTCTCTTCACAAAATTGTCACATGTCAACCAGGCGTGGTGGCTCAAGTCTGTAACCTCAGCACTTTCGGAGGCCGAGGCTAGGTGATTACCTGAACCCAGGGGTTTGAGACCAGCCTGGGCAAATTGGTGAGACCTCATCTCTACAATAAATCAAGAAATTAGCTGGACGTGGTGGCATGTGCTTGTAGTTTTAGTTACTTGGAAGACTGGGGCAGAAGAATCACCTGAACCCAGCAGGTCGTGGCTGCGGTGCTTGTGACCATGCCACTGCACTCCAACCTGGGCAATAGATTCTGACTCAAATAATAATAATAATAATAATTCATATGTCATTTTTGTTTTTCATTTTCCAAACAATTTTTCCCATGTGTATGGATGTATTAATGGACAAAACTTATTATTTATCTTCTTTTATCTGACGAGCCTTTATATTTTCTGAATTAGTACTAAAGTTAAAATTATATGAATGTATATGAGATCTGCATAATTTTGTGATGTACCCAATTTAGTTATTGCTTCACTGTTCTATATTCTTGAGCTTTTTCAAAGCATCACTAAAATTATTATCTGTGTAGTCCAAATAACCTGGCTTAGACATTTGATCATTGGTGATTAGGCTATATTTACATATTTAATCCAAGGACTAAAGAATCAAAATAATCATACCTGGTTTATTGTAAGTCTATTTAAATGATATCATTTGATAACTAAGTTGCTGAGAAATTCTAAATTAAAACAATTAGCATCCATTTGTTCATGTATTCATCCTAAAATAGCCCTTTCAGGGACACAATTAATAAGGTATGCACAAAGTTTGTCTGCTTTCTTGTTTTACAAGCAGCATATCTTCCATCAAAAATGAAAAAAAAAATAAATAAAAACAACTGCTTTAAAAACAGATCATTTATTTTTATGTATATGATAGAATAAAGTAATTGTAAATGTAAGAGAATATGCACTTCTCAGAGAAAAATATATAAAGAAATCTCAGGAGATTAAATTTCTATTTCCTGCTTCAGCTGTTTGCTGGGCTGTTAATGGCAGTGAGTTTCAAATGTGGTACTATGGAAGCAATTGCATTACATTTTAAAATAAGCATATATGTACTTTCCTCAAATGCTATATTGGAAGTGTGAATTCATATATTTTTATGGAGGTTAAGGGCTAAACCTCCCTAAAGGGTTGTAAATACACATAATAGCATAGTTATTCAAAATATTTTCCTTGATCTAAAATTTATGATTCTATAAATGTGTGTTTTGTTCCAACTTGTTTTTTTCTTGAAGAAAATGAACTCTTTATATAAAGACCATTCAACATCACTCACTACCTCTTCTAGCTAGTTTATAATCCCAAGTTACCTCATTTATTTTTGCCTTTCATTCTGATTAGTTTGACATTGCTGAACTAGAAAGACCCTAGGCAAAGGCTCTGGATATATTTTAAATTTAACTTTATCTTAACACAGGGCAAAGGGTGTAAAATTGCTGATGGAATATTCTCCATTTTATTTTTCACCTCTAAGCTCATTAATCCTTAAACTCTTTTATATTTTCCATCTTCTCTACTGGAATAAAAATAGTAGAGATATTTGTCCTTCCGTTTCCTGATATTTTATTTTCTCACTCTGCACTATCATTGTTGGCATTATCATCCACAGTAACAATTTTCATTCTAATCTATTAATATATGCAGATAACTTTCAACTGCATAACTTCATCTTTGAGCTGTTTTTTGAGTTTCAGACATGTGTACTGCATTTCCTATTGATTTTCTACTATTAGAAGTCTCAAAATTTACTAAAATTCACATCTAAAACCAAAACCAAATCACGATATTTTCTCCAAACCGAGAAACTATTATGTATTATTTTATAACTTCCTTTAGAAATTTGCAGTCTCTTTATATAAAACCGCAAATTGTAATTATTTTTGAACTTTTGATATTTTATGTGTCATTCCTATGAAAGTATAAACTTCATAGGGCAAGAACCATTTTTACTTCTGGTCAACATTATATACCCTTTGTCTAGAGCATGATACACATTAGATAATATTTGTTGACTGTTGAGAGAAGTGATTTGGGGGATAGAAAGTAGGGAAAAGAAAAAAAACTGTAAAATGCTCCAAAGATTTTGTAAAACTAATAGGTCTAACAAAAAAAATTATAATTTTTATCAGGTGATAAATAAAACAGTTTGTATTTAAAAAATTGTTAACCTTATAGCAAATAAATAATTCCACAAAATAATAGATGCCTCTATATACACATCTATAAATGATAAATGGATAATAAAAGATAATAGAAAGATAGATTGATAGACAATAGATAGATAATACATACATCCACAGATAATTTTTGCAAGAAGAATTTTTGGAGACGTGGAAAACTTAGAAAAGTATAAAGACTTCTGTGGCTTAGAAAACACATTCAGAATTTTAACACTGGTTTTGTTTTTATCTTTTTTCATCTCCTTTGTCAAAAATAGGATGTGATAATTCCAAGTGCTTGGTTTAGGATGAAATGATGCAATGTGTGATTGATGCCTAGTAGTTTAGGTTTCAGCTCCAATCTGTACATTTATTAAAGCAGAGAAGCAAACAATGGTTGGTAAGGTCATATTGGTCTTTTAAAGACATGAAAAGATAATTTAAATCAATAGACCCCTAGAGCTCCTAAGAGTTTAATTCCCTCATGTGATTAAATTCTTTATCCCTAAAGACTTTATTGCATTGGTTTTAACATGAAATAAGGTTCAGCATTTGTTTTATATATGTACACACACTTTTTAATACATGACATATTTTATATACAAGTATAAGAACAGTAATATAGTTATCTACTAAGCAGTAGGCTGCATATTTTAAAGGAATGAATATTTAATTTTAAGAAGAAATAGCACTAGATATTTAAAAATTTATTTCAAGAAAGTAGAAAACATATCTAGGAATATATAGGAAATTTTGTTCCATTATGTTAACAAAATGACAACTTTGAAAAAACTAATTTGGTATTCTCTACATTATGTTTGTTTCCTAATAACACATAGTGGAAAAAAAAGTCACATTTATAAAATGATAAAAACATAACAAAACAAGATATATATATATATATATATATACCTAGCTAGCTTTCTTCTGTCACTTATCATCAGTGTATTTAATGAAACTGAACTCGCAAAAATATCTTTGAGATCTTATTTTGCCATTTGTAGATATTTTCAGTTGTTGAAAATCACGTATTACATTGACATTTAAAGGCTACTTTTAGCTGTTTTGCATCAATTAATATTGTGGTTACACTGTATTAGTTGTATTTAAAATACTGAAGTAACAATAAATAGTCATTGATACCAATTTATTTACAGATTTTAAAAATATGCTTAAAATTTAACAGATTCTTAACTAGTTAATTAATTGTTTAAAACTTCTTTATACTGTTCTTTTTTTGAGAGCTTAGGCTTCTTGAACACTTTCAATTTTCCAGATGTTCTGCTAAAAACTATGGGGTTTCCACTTAATTCTCCAAACCTTAGGACATAATGTTTTTTTTTTTGTTGTTGTTGTTTTTGAGTTGGAGTTTCACTTGGTCGCCCAGACTGGAGTGCAGTGGCCGCTCCCGGCCACCGCAGCCTCGCCTGCTGGACTCCGGTGATCCTTCCACCTCAGGCTTCTGAGTAGCCGGAATTACAGGCATGCGCTGCCGACTGATATTTTGTTTTATTGTAGAGATGAGGTCTCGCTGCCCAGGCGGGTCTCGAACCCGCGGGCTCAGGCAATCCACTCACCTCAGCCTCCCAAAGGCATGGGATTACAGGCTGAGCCACCGAGCCCGGCTGACATAATGTTTTGTATTGAATTTGTGAATGAAGATATGAAGACTTAGAAACTTGATCATAGTCGCACAACGTAGAACTACACTTCAACTCTCTAACCATCTTTATACTTTTCAGAATTTCTTCCAAATTGTGTTTGAGAATCCTTGGTAATTTCCTTTTTTAAGTCACTCATTCTTTAAGACAGCACTGGAAAACACTGCCTTAGAATGAAAATTATAGATAAAATACATCATGCTAATTTCTTTGGAATATCTCCAACTTTTTCATATTTAGATTCATTATGTCTATTCCTCTAAACAAGAAATTATTTTACTGTAAGTTCAATTGAAATATGTTAGTCTCTCAGGCATAGACATGTGTCCTCGATTATGGCTATGATTTCACATTATATCAACCTCTCGAATAGGTTTTTTTTATTTTTCTTATTTTTATTTTTTTGCTTTTAAATAACACTAGAGAAGAATTGACTTGGGTCAATTTTGATTGTGCAATGTCATTTGTATATTATATTGTTTTTCTGGTTTTAGAAGAAAATATTGATTGTGTTATATATAATCTCCTTACTTTTACTAATTCATTTTCATTCAGCAGGTGTTTTAAAATAAAGTATAAGTTAAAACAATGTGTGAATTGCAAATTCATTGTTTTTTATGAGACATGAATATTAAGATTTTAGAAATAAATTTTTAAAATGTATAAAACGTTAATAGGTTAAATGTTTATTTTTCAATTTTTAAAATATTTAAACAACTTAAAAGAGTGATTTGGGGCTGGGCATGGTGATACACGCCTGTAATCCTAGCACTTTCAGAGGCCAAAATAGGAGGAATGTTTGAGCCCACAAGTTCAAGACCACCCTAGGCAATGTAGGACGAACTCATCTCTACAAAAGGTTAGCCAGGAATGGTGACACAAGCTTGTAGTCCCAACTACTTGGGAGGCTAAGGCAAGAAGATCAAAGATCACCTGAGCCTAGGAGGTCGAGGTTGCCATGAGCTGTGAACATGCCACTGTACTCCAACCTAGGTGAGCCTAGGTGACAGAGGAGACACTACCTCTAAAAGCAAGTGAATTTTGAAAATACAATTCAGTAGTTTAGAATCATATATTCCTATAGCATCAAAATACTGATCTCGTATAATTCTTATTAATTGATTCAATTCTATCTGCCAAGGCAAATATTTTAATCAAGCTTGATGGTAAATAAAATTCTGGAAATCAACGAGATTAAATCTTAATAAAAATTCTATGTCATTCAAAAATAGCTACTGAGTTCTTATTATGTGGGAACCGATGTGCTAAATGCAAAGCCTACCCTCAAAAAATTCTACTCTTGAAAACTTCGTAATTTAATAAATTAGTAATGGCATGGATGTAGCATTTTTTCTAGGAGGAGTTTGTGAACTTATTGTCAGACCTATAGATAAGAATTTTTTGGATAAAACCTCAAAAGTCTGGACAACAAAAGCAAATATAGACAAATGGAATTACGACAATTTAAAAAGCTACTGCACAACAGAGGAAGCAATCAATGGAACAGAGAAACCATATATAGGACAGGAGAATGTATTTGCAAATTATATATCTGAAAAGGGATTGATATCTAAAATATATAAAAAAATTCAAACACCTCAACAACAACAAAAGAAATAACCAGATTAAGAAATGGGCAAATAACTTGAATGTGGAATGGCAAGTGGCAAATAAATCTAAAAGCCACATACTTCATATAAATGTGTAAAGTCAACGAGTGCCTGACAAAAACTATGTCTCGTATAGAATTAAAGTTGGTGGTTGTTATACTAAAAACAGTTTAACTATCTCAAAATGCAATAAGTAGATTGTCTCAGTTAAACAGCATATCTACTCTATATTTAACTTGCTAATGTACTTGTAAATATATTTTCTAAAATGTTTGCATTTTCTACTATTTTGATGGAGAGTAGACTCTTGGAGCTGTGCTATAATTCTCACTAGAGCAGCATTTCCCATCAATAGATATTTAGAAAATGTTTTCACTCCAAGGATACTTGAGTCTGAAGTTACTGACCTTTGTCCAGATGCAGAATCAAAAGTGTTTCCTGACTGTTGTCTCCTTGACTCATCTCAATTATAACAAAACAAAATAAATCTTTTAAGACAGAAATGCACTTACGATAGCTGATTTACTATTGTTCTGAGCGAACAAAAGTCTTTTTCTTTCTTTCTAGCACATTTCAGATGTGATAATAACAAAATAAATCTCTCAGAAACAAACAAATCTCTTTTGGAGCTAGAGAAAGCTCTTAAAAGAGTCATTTTGAGGTACCCAATTTCCTCTCTTTCACATTTGGATGTTCAGATATGTTTTGGAGAGAAAGACACTTAAAAGACTAGATGTCAGGCACCTTGACTCCTTTCTGGGACATTTTGTGAAAAACAAACCACTTAAATGTGCCGCCAAGTAGCTCATTTTATATTTATCTATCTCTCCTCTTTCTTCCAAGATGCCAAATGTGTTCTGATGGACTCACACTAAGACTAACATTTATATATTATAAATGGAAATGATTTTGAAAAAAATATAATACAGTGTTTACCCCATACAATTCCCAGAGAGAAACAGACAAATAGGTTTCTCTCCATACTGCTTTCTATTTTTATTGAATTTGTATTTTGCCCAACACCTCTACACTATATTACCACTGCTCTGCAGAAAATTTGAACTCATTGTGGTGAAATAGAAATTCCTCACCTCCTATGTTCACCCTCAACACACACTGTTTCTCATTTAAAATATTTTCTAGTCCTAGTCAACAAATGGCAGTGAGTTCACCAAGTCTCCTTGTCACCCCCCGTATATCCAGACAGGTTCTGGAGAAGCTTGCCTGTCCCAAACCACCAATAGGCACAGACAAAAAGCTCCGAGTTAAAGCTTTAGTTTCCCCTAGCCAAAGGATCAGGGAAAGTGTGGCTTCACAACAGAAAAAGTTTTTTGGCAGTACTCACTATACTTCAGCCAATAACCAACACAAAAGCGGCACCCTTTCCCCATTCTGCCACCACAGTGCCACCTTCCATCAGTGCCCTCATCAAGAACTATCAAGGAGCTTATCTTTAAACCTACTCTACCAACTATGGAAGCAGGAGACAGGGCTCCATTCAAACCAACATGGTGTTGGTGGGACCTAGTAGGGAGCTGATTTTCCAACCTACAGAGAGCAGAAGCAATAGGTGGTACTTGATTCTTTCCCCAGAGTAATATCAATAGCGCCCAAGAGGCATCTGAATCTCCACCACCACTCCGCAGGCGTGAGACTTAAAGAGGCGGGGCAAATTCCAGTTAGTCACTAATCTGTTTCACCCACAAAACCCGTTTGCATCCCCTGAGAAGGGAACTGAGTCTCCACGCCTGCCTGGCATCTGAGAGGCAGAACAACCTGTGGACGTCAGAGTCAGTTGGCACTCTCAGCTTCTTCCTTGTCCTAGCGGCAGCCAGTCCTAACTGAGAGCTGAGCCAGAATGAAGTGGTACATTTTCAGTCACTGAAAGAAAAGACAGGTCAATCATAAAGTTTATATTCAGTGAAATATACCAAGAACGAAGGGGAAACATAGACAATCTTATGTAAAGAAAAACATATATTTTTTTTTTTTGCTAGCAAACTTAAGATAAACTAATGCAAAGTAAAATATGAAAACGTTTATTTGAACAAACAGTGATTTATGAATCTGGAAGTGGTTTGGGAGATCTACTGAGGGAATGTGAATAAGCGGCATTTATATAGGATGAACATGGAAATAAAGCAAAGAAAATATTTGGTTGGTTAGTTATTCAGTTGCCTTACTTGGTCTATTCCATCGGAAATTCCCAAATTACATAATTATAAGTTTGTTGACTGCTTCCAATTGGTTACCTTTAAATAATATTTTACTTCAATATAGGCATTTACAAGAAAGTACAAATCAAGCTAAAGTCACTTATGAGACTTAATTGACTTTGGTCAGGAATTCTACATTATCTAGTCTTCATTTTAATGTACTTTAACAAAACCTATTCTTGAAGAGTTGGTGAAGAAATTATTTTAACAGAGAGCAAATAATAATAAAAGGCTTGGAACTTCAGAAAAGATCATGAATGTCAAAGAGGAGCTGAGGAACCATTCAAAAATAAAGACAACTCTAGACTCATAATGATTAATTGCAATATATAATTCTAATTTGAATCATGAACCAGATAATTTAAAAGATATAGACATCATTACTGAAACATTCAACAACATTTGAATATTAATTGAGGATTTAAAAATGTTAAAGATATATTTAGTGGAACCAAGAAAATAAACATTGCATCTAAGTATAAGGAGAAAACAAGAGTAGGAGAGTGAACAAGTGATAAAACAAAGAGGGAAAACGATAACTGGACAAATATGGAAAAATATGACAGTTTTTTTGTATATTTTTCCAAATTTATGTGTGAAATTATATTAATATTATAAATTCAAAAAAATATATTTAAGACGAGAAAAAATCCCTGGGTGATACATAAGCACATAGGAATTAAGCAATATAAAATTTTTTAGAAGCCGGGTTCGGTGGCTCAGTCTGTAATCCCGCGCCTTTGGGAGGCTGAGGTGAGTGGATTGCCTGAGCCTGCGGGATTGAGACCCGCCTGGGCAGGCGAGACCTCATCTCTACAATAAAATAAAATAAAAAATCAGCCGGGAGTGGTAGCGGGCGCCTGTAGTTCCGGCTACTCGGAAGACTGAGGCGGAGGGATCGCCGGAGCCCAGCAGGTCGAGGCTGCGGTGGCCGGGAGCGGCCACTGCACGCCAGTCTGGGACACGGAGTGAGACTCCAACTCAAAAAAAAAAAAAATTTTTTTTAAGTTAGAATATAATTCCACAGATAAAGAGATGCATTAATACTTTAAACACAAAAATAATTATAAAGAATAAATATTACATAAGAGAAGCATTTAAATTCACTTTAATATAATTTATTATAATTTAATTAATGAACCTAAAAATAGATCATAAATTAAGTTACATTATTTACACATTTACACATTATATTTACACATAACTATAAGGGATATATTTATTACACATGGCACAAGACATGCCAAATATGTAGAAAAGAGAACAATATGTTAAATATTTTTAAATATATTGAAGTTTTACAAAATAATGAATCTCAGGCATTTTGTAGTACCAAGCACTAAAAGATTAGTTTGAGAAAGAGCCTGTCCAGAATGAAAGTCATTGTTCTCAGCTCAGTGACAAGATAATACTTACAGATCAGTAATAGCAATAGCAGTTATTAGGAATTTTTTAGAAGAAAAATAATTAAATATCTACTAATGTTTCAACTCCAGGTTTTCTTAGACAACATCTCCTAGTAAGTATACTTTTATTATTATTGACTTTATTATATCAATTGCATAACTCAAGATTACATATAATGGTATTTAAGTGTAGTCATATGTAAATGTTCTTTTTAATTGTTGTGCTACAAGGTACTTTGCTAAAAGTCAAGTTGGGAAGAGAACATATAATCATAAAATGAATTTTGTTTAAAAACCAAATTTTGTTATGACATGGAAAAAAAGAAAAAAGGGAATTGGCTCACATGATTATGGAGGTGAAGTCCCACAATATGCCATCTGTAAGCTGGATAACCAGAAAAGCAGTAGTATATGTCACCTGACTCTGACGCCAAGAAACAGAGAAGCCAATGACTCTCAGCTTAGGTTCAAAGGTTGGTCCTGTGGGATGAAGAGGGGTACTGATGTAAGTCACAGTTTTGGAGTCCAAAACCCTGGGGATCAAGAATTCTGATGTCTGAGGCTAGGAAAAGATGGATGTCCTAGCACAGTAGAGAGAGAGAGAGGGGAGAGAGAAAATTTGCCCTTCCTCCACTGTTGTGTTCAATTCAGATCCTCACCAGGCTGGATGATACTCACTCACATTTGTGAGTATCATCTTCTCTTCTCCATCAATTAAATTGTTAATCTTTTTTAGAAAAAATTCCATGGACACACTCAGAAATAGTGTTTTTAGACCTATTTGGACATTCTTTAGCTCTGCCAAAATAATACATAAACACATCATTATACTAATTGAGTAGAGACACCCAATATGCATAACTTTTGATTTAGGATTATGATGTAGAAAGCCACAAATAGTACCACTCCTACTCTTACAACAGCAGCTACCCTTATAACAACAACAGCTACTAAACAAATTCTACAGACCATCTGAATATTCATAAGTTTTCTTCTTAAGTCTATCATAGGGCTGAGGTTACAGGGTAATAAAATACAAAATCTAAGGAGATATATGTGCCTCAAAAGAAAGGCAAACAAGTACTTTTTTGTCAGAAGCAAATGACATTGAAGAGTGGTTAAATAATTCTTCTAAAAATATTAACATATTGCCAAAAGCCATACCTAGTAAGGGATTACGGAATCTCTGAGAAATATAGACACTCCCAGTCTTCTTCACATAGATATACTGAGTGCTCACATAAAGTTTGGGAAGAAGATGAGAGCTCCAAGAAACCTTCCTTCTCAACAAATGACAAGGGCCTGGATACTGCCTATTATATTTTATTTAGAAAAAGAAAAACCATTAAATTATATGTGAAAGAGCAGCAAATCCTGGTATCCTTAGGACACTTGCGAAAACTTATTTTTTTCTGGGGAAGAGAAAAAATATATTTTTTTCTCGATTAGGAGAAGAAATAAGTCTGGGCATGGACCTCCAGCTGAGGACAGGGTAGAATGTCTGGGAAGAGCTCGCCCACAAGATACAGAGACACAATAACTGTCTAAGCCTAAGACTTCATTAAAATAGAAAACAAAACTGAGAACAAAATACAGCATCTAAGAACTACAAGAAAATATAAAAAGATCTAACATATTTGTTATTTGAAATGTTAAAAGAAGAAAGAATAGGGTAGAAAAATATCTGAAGAAGTAATGTCCATTTCATTCCCCCAAATTAATGACAGACCCTAACCGATTTAAGAAACTCAAAAAACATCAAACAATAAATATCAAGAACCAACACATAAATATATACACACATAGTTATATCATATTAAAACTAGTTTAAAGGACACGCAGAAATACTTCAGTGCAACCAGAGGGAAAATACTCATTACATACAAGTGGAAAAAATGGAATAATGAAAGCAGACTTCTGGTGATAAATTATGGAGACCAGAGTGACATTTTTAATATAATGAAGTAAACAAAATTAAAAAAAAACTTTAAAACCAATATTCTCTGGTTCACTAGAGCCAGGGTTCACTAGAGAAGCAGAACCAGTAGACACACACCCATGAAGACAGATACATTAAAAAAAAATTTATTATGAGGACTGGCTTATGTGAGTATGAGCGCTAAAAAGTCCCACTATCCTCCATCTGCAAGATGGAGGCATAAAAGTCAGTGGAATAGTTCCAAGTCAAGACCCAAGTCCCAAGAAATAACACTGATGACTGAGGAAAGATGGATTGTCTATCTCAGATCGATTTCCTAACTCAAGCAAATTGGCCTTTTCTCAGCCTTTTGTTCTATATAGGCCCTCAATGGATTTGATGATGCTCATCCACCTTGGTAAGAGTAATATCTCCTTTGTTCAGTATACTAATTCAAGTGCCAATCTCTATCAGAAACATTTTCACAGACATACTCAGAAATAATGTTTTACCAGCTCTCCAGACATCCCTTAATCTAGTCAAGCCAATACATTACATTAACCATCTCAAATTTATCCCTTGTCAATTTGGCACCCATATGCATTTCATTAAACCGTATTTAATTTCCAAATAAAAATAATAAGGCCAGAATTTTACCTAACTTGATACAACTTCCTGTGTATGACTGAAAATACACTTATCCTTTCCCCAGAAAAAAGAGGTAAAGTCCTTGAGTGGAGTTATTCTTTTCTTGATATCTTGCATACCTAAAATACCATGGAGGAAAAATACACAATACCTAAATACTGACACTGAATCAATACATTTTACTTTAATGTCACTTCATTTTTATTTTCTTTTTAATCACACTGAAAGATCTGATTGTGTAAGACAAAAGTAGTAGCAATATGTTGTGATTTTACAACATGTGTAAGTATTAAATATATGACAAAGGATGGGAGAGGGAAAATGGGAGAAGACAGTTGTAAGCTCCTTAGATAACAGAAAAGCACTAGAATTAATAATTGAGCTTGGTAAAATTTCACAATGCAAAATCAATATGTGAAAATCAATTATCTATGCACTAGTGATGAAAAGTTAGATGTTGAATTTTAAAAAACTACTATAGCACCAAAGGACGAATTATTAGCTTAAGGATTTGGTATTGATTTTGTTACCTATCAATTTCTAAAATGCCTCATTTTTCCCCTGGGATTATGTATATTTGGCTTTTAACATGTGGTATGGAATGGCTTTTTCTGACTTCTTGCTTAAATACATAAAAAATTAAACATTTATTGCTAAAACAGAATAATCACACATTAGGGAACTGGGGATTTCAGTGTTTCAGGTATTTTAGAAAAGCCTTAGTAATCTAAAGTTTCACATATTCATTTACATAAAACATGGTTTCTAAGACTTTTGAGGTTCACTTATTTCACATACTGAACTCTAAAAGCAGCATGTGCATATTCTGAGATATCAGATGTATAATCCTGGAATGGTATTTGAAATACAAAATGCATTTAAATGAACTAAAATGATTCAAGAAGAGCATATTGCACTTACAACACATACTCTATGCTATGGGCTTCTATAGAGTGGTGGGTGCGATGCTGCGAAGAAAAGCAATTCCATTCTCAGTAGGTTATCACAGTGTATTTTCAGAAGTTTCTAATTGAAGGCATGCTTCATTTGCCTTGGCTATAAAAAAAGCCTACATTTGCTCATGATTATGCCTGTAAATGCCCTCATAAAATGTACTCTAGCAAACACACCCACACACTTGCATATGCACACACATGCACACACACACATTTTACAATTCACTTAGAAAAGTTTTTATGTAAATTTATGTGGTTTTTCTGAGATCTCTAAGAAGATAAAAAATCTAAATGTTAATATAAATTAATTTAAATATATTGAGCAATATCAAATAACTCTTCATTCTGATTTATAACATTTAATTTTAATAGAGAAAAATGTCAAAAAGGTTTTCTTAAATTATGTAATCCATGCATTGATTTTTTACCAGTGATTCTAAGTTTTATTAAGTTATTAATTGGTTTGTTTAGATTTTCTTGAAACTATTTGTATACACACACACACACGAAAACAGATAATGCATATTCACTATTTTCAACATTTCATTTTATTTCATCACTTTCTAATTTCTTCTTCCTTCCGTATATAGGATTAAATGATTGATCATAAGGTACTGATGATTTCAAATTAGTCTTACAGTCTTATAATTATTATTATAGAAGAATAAAGAACTGAATTAAGATTTTTATTAGAAGAACCTTTAAGACAAAGATCATCCTTTATTCTCTTCTAGCTTAAAGAAGCTAGGAAACACTGGGCATTAAAATAGTTGCCACCTTCATTCTTATAATATAATCTGCAATTTCTGAGAATCTTTGCCTACTTACTCTACCTTTAGGAATCCCACCTATTTAAAGGTGCAACAGCTTGTTTCAAAAATTAGAAGTTATATGAAGCTATTAGCAAAGAGACATATGCCAAAACTTTGGGCCTGACATTTAACTATTTGCCCTTGGATAAATGACCTAGCTCTGTGAGTCTTATAAACCATCAGGTGTAAAACTATAAGTCATTGAATAGAGTCATAAAACAGTCTGAGTAGAATTATTGGTCCGTAGTAAGATCTAGTGATTAACAAATATTATAATTATCATTATCATGGAAATAGTATTTTTTTTTTTGGAAAGAGGGAGAGTGAGCAACAGAGAGAAAGAAAGAGAACTTTATTCAAACATGGGTTTTATTTGTATACTGCAAAATGTTATAGTTTATTAGTCTTGTCTTTCTCAATATGGAGGGGTCCAATATCAATCCCCCAAAAGATCCTAAGTCCCTAATATCTACAGGCAATAATATACCTCAAGATCTTTCAAATTCACCAATGTTAGAGGAAGAGGGGGGTGCCCATAGCTCAGAAAGTAAAACAAAGTGATTATTTCAAATTGAAACCTAAAATGACGATTGTCTACATCAACCATTACATCTTTGATATATTCATTCATTTATTCAGTAACTATTCATTATCTACTGCAGTCCTAGTCCCATTCATGACAGACTTTGAAGACACAGTACTGAGTAAGAGAGAAAAACTTTGCTCTCATGAAATGCATGAATATGAGTCTGCAGAAATATTTTCTTAAAATTATTTCCTTTTATTAGGGAATACTTCTAAGCAGCAAATAAATGAATATGGCAACTTTAGATAGCCATAAAGATCATTAAGAAAATGATGCAGGATGATATTTTAGGTGATCATGATCCACTTTGGTTGGAAACGCCAGGGAAGTCCTCTTTAAGAAGGAGACATTTGATCTGAAAACTGTGTAAGATAGATGTGCCCTGACAACAACTTGAAGAGATAGGCTTTCAAATAGAAAGTGCTCCTATTGTCAAATTCTTGAGAATGAAACATTTTCAATTAGTTTGAAACCCACACTACTTCTGCTAGACATCTTAAAGATCATTTGGGTTGAAGGGAAGCCCTCCCAGATAGGTAATATCTAAGATCAAGTCCAAGAATATATATATTGTCACCAAGAATATATGAACACTACATAGAAAGCTAAAATCAATGATTAAAATTTTTTAAAAAAGAGAGATGGAAAGATGGAGCGATGAACAAAAGAAAAAGAAGATAATAAATACATGAAACTGAATTATATTCTAAAACTAACCATCCAGGGGAAAGTATAGTAGAGCCCTTAAGAACTGAGGTTTGTGGTGCATGTATTAATACATGTGTTAATTAATGCATGGATATTTTCATTCATTCATGCAATAAACATTTATGGCATTAATGGCAATAGTAATCCAAGAGAAATAAGATAGATGATTATGAGTATTGTTATTGCATCTAGCTAGTAAAATTAAATGTAATTAAAAATTCGTTTTCTCAGTCTTAATAGCCACATTTCAAGTGCTCAATATCCAAATACTGCAAGTGTGTACCATACAGAGCAACATACAAATATACTATTTCCACTTTCCCAGCAAGTTCTATCAAATAATGCTGTTGTATAGTTTTGTGTCAATAAGACCTGCCAGTGATAACATTTTAGACTGTTCTGAAATGTCGAAGAAATGTTGTAGTTATTGATAAATAATGTAAAAAGATAAATATGATAAGGCATCTAAAAAGTGAACATTGAATTTAGGCAGGAGAAATAGTACAAAATTATACAGATTGAAAAAAACAGTAGGAAGAGATACAAATCATGAGAGGGATGAGAAAATATGAAGTATTTTGTCATATAAATGAAAAATAGTGTTCTAAGAGATTAGACAGCCTGAAAAATAAACAACTAAATAATGAAAAAGCTAATAGTTATTAGAGAATGAAGTTTAAGAAAAGACGACTGTACTGGTGAGTTCATAGCTCAACTGTATTTATGTGTACCGTTGCAGTACATTTCTTAAGTTAGATAAGTTGTAGATAAGAAAAACTTGAAGGGGATTCTAAAATGTGCATTCCAACAATAATACATTTTAAATTATGTTGCTCCATATTTCTTAATGGAAAATGAAACGGCCTTGAGAGACATAATGGAGCATGGTTCAGACAGCATATTCAATAAAAGATTAAACTATCATGCCAAAGCAGAAGTTAATTGTGTCACCTGAATATATATATCTGTATCTACTTTATATATAACACACACACACACATACACACACACTTACAGAGGTATAGAAAGTAAGGCTTTTGCAAGCCCCTAATATGCCTCTAGGATATGAGTAAGAAATAATAAAGCATTCCTCATTATCTCAAAGCATCTTTCTGCAAGACATAACACTGAAAAGCAAGTTTACTACCAACGCCAGGACAATACCACATAAAACAGCATTAAAAATTGTACTTTAGAGATTGCTAAGAAATTCTTGGGCAACAGTAGCCTATTAAGCTACAATTTAGTGACAGCACTGATTCAACATCAACTAACAAGAATAAGCAGAATCTCTTTAGAATTATCCATATTTATCTTGCAAAGGAGTGACAGTGTCCGCTTCTTTCCTAGAGGGTCTGACTTTACAGGAGTCGATAATTGTTAGTAGTCAAGACTGACCTATAAATGGTAACATTCGTTGTATTCAATCCAGTTTGCTAGGGCTGCTTTTCCCTTCCTTTTAGTATTCTTCTCACTGAACTGCAATTGCACTGAAGAAGTTTACCTGAAACTCTCTTCTTGTCATTGATAATGTTGGTGGTGGTTTTCTACTGAGGGCTCCAGAGAACAACTAAAGGACAGGATACTTTCAGCCACACCTAGAGTCTGCATTATTCTAACATTTATAACAGTCTTTTATTCAGACTACCTTGTCTTGTGAGCCTCTGCCAGACCAAACCAACATAATTATGATGATAATGTTTATTTTTTTTGTAATTGGAGGTTTAGTTAGATTTTAATCATGTAGTAATGTAAGAGAAATAAAAAAAGGTTGTAACTCTCTCTAGTTTGAAGTCTGCCTGATATTACAAAGCAAACTTCATCAGATTACAATCATCTGGTTAAAGAGGGAAAGTTCTCTGTAAACAACAACCTATTGTGATCTCAATCACTATGATTTATCCAGATCTTTCAACTCCTCTTTCCTTCTGCTCATATTTCTCTCAATATTTTCCTCCGATGAAGTCCATATTTCTCTCCAATGAAAAGGTTTTGTTTTGTTTGTTTGTTTTGTCTCTTGATTCTCTGAGCACCATTACCTAGAACAGAACTTCACCCTTAAATAAATGAGGTTCATCTCTGCTCCAACTGACAGACTTCATTAGGGGAAAATGGGCTCCAGTCCTATGAAGGGATAAATGATGGTTCAACTCTAGTTCAATCTTTCCTCCAGAGAGCCATGTCTGCTTTGTTTTCAGATTATGTAAGAAGCAAACACAAACACAGCTCTCCAAGACAAGCTTTTTCTCCTTTGTCACAATAGTAGGCGTTCTCAGTAAATGTTAAGAATTGTAATACATTTTTGCTTTTCTTCCTTGTAACTTGGTACAAAAGAAACTATTTTAGCTAAAAGTGGCTTTCTCTTTGGTATACAGAATGACACTAGTGACGTAAGATTATTTAAACCATCCTCATTCTCTGACACAAATGATGTACAACCTTGATGTTCTGGCTCAAGTAAAAATATAGATTTATTTAAATTAATATTTAATTTATTTTAATTAATGAATGAATTTTAAAAGGCCATATGTTATTACCTTTAATCTTTATATTAGAAGCTTTAGAAAGTTACTTTTCATGGTAAAGAAACTAATTTTAATAACTCACTTTTCTATAATAATTTCATTGACTACTACGGTTAATTGAAATATGAATATATTAAATGAAACTTGAAATCACATCACATTTTACTGAAAATTATTCCATTAGATAAAGTATGCCTTAGAAAAAGCCTACTCATTGTTGAATTTAGTAACCACTGTCTACTTTTTCTTTAATGATAGAGCACAGATTTTATTACAGTTATTCAAAATAGGCAGCACAATTTTCTGTGCCTCATGAAACTATGTGTAGTCATGTGCATGAGCTATGGAAACCATATGCAGATGTCTCATGCATCATTTGTGAGAAATCTTCTTATATAGAGGGTTTATACTTTTCTTTGGTCTAACCACATTCCTATTAGATGGAATATGCATGCAGTGGGTAGAACTAGAATTGCTATCTTGGATGATGAGGAGCACTCTGAGGACTGCAAAACAGCTGCAAGTAAGGTATATCCTTCTGTACAGTTCAACTGCTCTATGAATGCTGCATTGTCTAGCCCAATAGTGCTTTACTTGACAGATAACTAGGTTTTATCTTGCTTAGGTCAATATTATTTGTGATTTTCTGTTAAGTATTACTGAACCTAATAGTAAAAGTGTTAAAACAGTACAAGTAGTTAAACAGATTCATTTTTGAAAATTGTGTTCTTTTTAACAGTTATTCAATAAATGGATGGTTTTATATTGTTTATTGTATATAGAATTTTACTAAGCAATATAAGAGAAAGAGGAATAAAATGTTTTGTCTTCTTAGTAAGGTTTTTTTGAACAGTAGCCTGACCTTCACTAACTGGGCACTCTGAAGCTGATTACTTTACCTCTCTGAGCCTATTTTCTCAGTAGTTGAAGGAAAATAATATTACTTACTTCAGCACCTGTTGTGAGAGTTAAGTATATTATAAAACAAAAAGCTATTATGATTGTGTTTGGCATAAAGATTATATATGAAACTTTAATTCTTATTATATTTACAAAACTGATGATGGGAATTATTAATGCATAAGAGTATATTAAAAATGTACAACACATGTTTAAGTCATTGCTGACATTAATTTGTTTAGATATTTACTTTATGTAAACTTGAAAGCAGAATAAAAAGGATGGATACATTGTCCATCCATTTACTTTAAAGGTAAATCCTACTGTTAAATTCGAGGAACTCTGAGGGGTTATGATAACATATAATCTAGTCTCAGATTAGTACTTCTGAAAAATTATTTTCATGCTAATTTTTTTCAGAATTCCATCTTAAAATATAATGGGTTAGGACTAATTTAATAATTCTAATATTTTTAGGGAAATAAGACTTTTTATTCTTCCCCCAGAATTAGATTGTATACACACTAAATTATTTACTAGTGATAACCTATTCACTAGACTTAATATAGCAATTAGCATCTCTACATGATATATTTCTAAATTTGATAAGATATAATTAACTGACTGATTTTAAAAACTTAATTTACTGCATTAGAAATATCTGGAAATTTATTTGTGACTTCACTCTAGGAATAATTGTGTGTGAAGTCATGGAGTTTGTCAGCACATTGATGAACCTAGGCGATCATAGCTACCAACAGTACAACATATGCAACTTAATGACACCATTTGCCAAAAATTGACAAAAACAGAATCCCTGCTGAACACTTTTAAGTGGGGTACCTATCTTCAGATGTTCTTAGTTTGCATAATGACTTTCAACATGAAATAAGATAGTAAGAAGCAGAAAAGACAAAGTAGTAATGCTTGACTTATTCCAACTGCTCATGAATTAAAAGCAGCTGTGGACAGTAGGAGGTTGGTCTCTACTTAAATACAATGTTGGCAACATAGACAATTATATTATCTTTTGCTTTGAAACAGAATGTTAAGAATCATCAGAAGAGCAAAAGTGTATATAAATGTTATCAAACATTTTCAGTGAAGTAGTTATATTTTAGTGATATTTTATATATTTCAATCCCTTAATTTCATCTTATTTATTAGTAATTTTTATTCACCAGTTTTAAATAATTGCAAATATCACACAAATAAGAGCTTCTTTCTCTTGCAATTAAAAATTTGAGCCAAGATTAGTGTAGATAGTGTTATATTATTATATAATAATAGAGAATATTTGTGGACTACCTTTTCGTATGACATCAATAATTTCAGAAATCTGACTTTTGGAAAGTCTTTGTAATTTCAAAAAGTAATACATGACACAATTATTTCTGTTATAGTTGTATTCATTGTTTATATTTTGAAGATCTGCTTCTATTGTTAGCAGGTGTGTGATTACTGATATTAATAATATCCACAGCTCGGTGAAATTTGAATGTTGTTTATGAATCAGACATTGTTCTAGTCTGGAGTGTAACACAGAAATAGAGGATAGCATCTTGTAAACTAAAACAGGAGAACATTTTTCAAGGGATTAATAGTAGTAGCTAGTTTCATGATTCAATCATTTGTCTTCATAGACAAAAGGTGCAATTTCCCATCTGTTATTTCTTTCTCAATTGTTAAAAATGTACACATGAAAAATGTAACTTATTTTTTAGAGCTTTTCAAAAAATTTTGAATATGTGCACTATGAAAACGTAGGATTCCTGGAAAGAAAAAAAGATGCTGCAATCATTAAAGAGAATGTTGTCTGTTCACTGGCTTTCTGTCCAAATTTAGAAGAGACAAAATTGTAAAGACAGTATTGTATAAGAGTTGGATATCTTGGATATAGTTAGTTATATGTCACTAATCATCTCTTAGACCTTGGAAAATCTCTTTATGATTTTGTCTGCTCAATAAAAATTTGACCAAAAACCTGTAATTAAGACTTTTAAGCGTCCATAAGCTAACTTAAATTTTTCAAAACACCAATTTGGAAAAAAGTACTCATCAGGAACCTATACCAGCAAAAACAAAGACCTTTGTGTTTATGTCAATTCATTTTAGCAGTACTTACAGCATTCTGAAGTTAGTTCAAAGTTTATTATAAAATATGTACTTAGACATATTACATATGTATATGCATATATACATGTGCATATAGCTGTGTGGGTATACATATCTTTATAACTGTGTTTTTGTGCTATGCATTTTTACTTTCAGGAATGGATGAGGTAGAAAATGGAAAGTGGGATATTTTTTAATTAAAAGGTTTAGAATAATTTGAAAGAATGATCATTATGTTCCTAATATATTTCACTTCTAACAATTCTTTCCTGCTTCCATCTCCTGATTTCAATTATCACCTCAATGTTAACATGTCCAAAATATAAATCTTTCTTCTTTATTTCTAGCTTATATTTCGAACTATGTAATGTACACTTTAAACCAATAACCTCATTATAATCTCGTAGATATTGAATCAATTTCCCTTCCTAATTTTCTTCCTTTCCTATTTCAGAAAGACCACTATTCTACTGGTTGCTGTGGCTGAAAATTTGGCAGTTTTGATGTTTTTAATAAAAGTATATCATATACACACATAATTGTACAGCTTCAATAATTTACACAAAGTGAAAAGAACATAAAATCATCACCTAATTCTACAAGCAGAAAGCAGAGAGATTTATGAAGCCCCGAGAGCCAGAGAACTTGGAAATTGAACCACTAACACATAATCGACCCCATATTGAGAGGACTTCACTCTGCATGGAAAGCTTGGCTTGTCAAACCGAGAACAGCAGATAAAACTAGGAAAGTGCTTTGCAATTGAAGGTGAGATTTCCAGTTTGAAGGTTAGTGAAAAACAACTTCAGTGACAGGCTTTGTTCTCCAGGATAAAATCTCACATCAATGAAGAACTGCTTAGAACAGAATTTAAATTGGGCAGGGCAGAGACAAAAAAGGCAAGGAGGCTGGGCACAGAAGCTCATACCTATTATTCCAGCAGTTTAGGAGGCCAAGGTGAGAAGAGTGCTTGAGCCCAGCAGTTCAAGATCAGCCTAGGCAACATCAACCTTATCTCTACAAAAAAAAAAAAAAGTGACGGGCACAAGATCTCCTGAGGCCAGGAGGTTGAGGCTGCAGTGAGCTGTGATCATGCCACTGCACTCCAACCTTGGTGACAGAATGAGACACTGACTCAAAAATAAAAGAAAGAAAGACAAGGAAATAGAATATCCAGATGTAAGACGGGAAAAGGAGCAGAGACGGTAAACCTTAGGAAATACAAGGTTAGATATTTTTAACATTTCCTGATAAAGGAAGAGGGAGTCCTTATAGTCTGAGTTGACTAAATGACTTTAGAAAAATTTAAAATGCCAGAAAAGCATGCCCATAAACAGCTAAATATTCAAGCTTAATGGCTTAGTATAAAATGAAATAAATCTAGGAAAATGACAGAAAGATCTATGAAAAAACAGTGAGAGTTAACAAGTTTTGGTCTCTCATCTTCACACCCATCCTCATACTCTTCACGAGACTAAAGCAGGAAGTGTGCAAATCACATTTCTTCACTCCCAGTGTCTCTCTGTTATGCTTGGCCAACGGAGAGCACTGTCAGGGTGTTGGGAGGCTGAAGGAGAGAGACATGAGGCTTCCCATCTCTAGTTTAACCTTCTAGTCCCTGTCATCTTTACCCTAGTGGTATATCTTAACTATGTCAGCCAAAGTTTATTCCAGTATCAGCTGTTGATTCTTGTTTGCAGATTTTTCAATACTAGCAAACCTAGCTTTATTTCACGTTCTCAAAGATACCGGCACCGACCCATTGGCACCGCTTCCCCATAGGTCTATGTTCCAGTCCAATACAATTCTTCTGGACTCAGAGAAACTGACACCAGCCACATAGTGCCTACTGTTCGGAGATCTGAGTTTCAGTTCTACAGGGCCTTCTTTCAGTGTTCAAATCTTTGTTAATTTCAATCTCTCCCATTTGTTCCCTGAATTCTAGGGTAGTTGCTACTTTCTGTAATAACTCTGTCTGTTAAACCTCAACACTCTCTTAAAAAACAATTTTTTAATGCCTCATTATCATGTCTTATAAGAAACCATTTTGTTAAAATAACCAGTGTGTTCCTATTTCCTGGAGCAAGATATATACAAATTGAATACATCAGAATGAGAGAAATTCAAAAATCAAGATGATCAAATAATGACAAAATATGAAAAAAATGCTGAGAAAGTTTAGACAAAGATTAGAAATAGAAAAAAATTGAAACTAAAACAAAACTAGAAAAGCCATGATAATTAATTAAAGTCATAGATAGTGACTTAATAAAACACAATAAGAACAGGATAAATTTTGTTAAAATAGACAAAAATGAAACACAAACTGGACTGGAAATGTAGAAAATATTAAAAATAAGTTCATAAGCTCTCTGAAAGTAAAATCCAAACAATAGAACTGCTGAACATGTAAAATTATTTTTTAACCTTTCTAAAAAATAAAATATCTTGGAACTGCATGTTGAACAGCATGAAACCTACCTGGAAAATCTGAAAAAAAAAAAAAAAAGGTCAATGTTAAGGCATAATCTAGCAAATTGACTGGAATTTATGAAAGATAAAAATTATATGAGCATCCAGGAAAATTCAGAGTCACATATAAAGAAAAGATGATTAAATTAACCTCAGACTTTTTTTTCCCTCATCGCTTCATGTAGAAAGCAATATAAAAACATATTTAAAATACTAAACAAAAGTTAAGTGAGTCAATTATTTTGTATCAAACTAAACTGACCCTCAAATTTTATTCTACAGGCAAATTATTTTGTCTGTAAAAATTCAGAGAATGTTGTTGAGCTCCTTCTTGAAAAAGCAATGAAAGCATGGGCTTCAGACAGACAAAATTGCTAGAGTTGTCTAAATCAGTTACTAGTAGTATGTAATGGATATATACACACACACATACATATGTAAAACATACATTTATATTTACATATATATTTACTTGTGGAACTAATAGTAAATGGTAGATGATAGAGATTATAGATTATACAATGCATATAGACTCATAGTTAAATTATGATAAAATAATTAAAATTATAAGAAGAAAGGGAAAAGCAAATGAAAAGTAGAGTAAGATCCCATATTTTCGCTTAAATATTATCTGGAAGTAAAAAGGTATTGCTTCAAGTAAATGTTGCTGAGAGGGAAGAGAAAAGTAAGAAGAGGTTAGCAAATAATTTTGATATTGTTCACATTAAAGATCTACTAACAGATACTGAAGCTAGACACATGCCTCCCCCCACACAAAGATAAATAAAATGGGGAACACAATAAATAGCAAATAAATATAATATCCTGTATATTTGGATAAAACATAAATCAATAACAGAACTAAGACCAGGCATACCATGCATATAAATAAATGTAAATTTGCTTAATTGAAAAATAAAATTCTTAAAAAACAAAATGGCTAACAAAACAAAAGCCAAATCTGGGGTTGCCTGTTAACAAACCTGCTGTGGTGACTCCAATTATAGTGAATCCCCCTTTTTGCCTCTCAGTTCCCCCTCTCACCCCTCCTCCATGTGACTGCCCCAACCTTCCAGTAGGCAGTAAACACCCATCCTGCTTGGTGGGAAGCCCAGATAAACTGTTCTGTAACTGCGTGAGATAAACTCTTCTGTAATTTTTACTGTTCTGCTAACTGTTTTGTAACCAAAATTTCCTGTTTGTACCCTACCTGACTCTGATGAAATTGCAGTTTTGGCCTTTATAAATCCCTTGTCTGCTCCATTCAGGGTCGATAGTTTCTTTCTGGCATGAGCCTGCTCTCAACTGTTGGCAATAAAGGACTCAATATTTGGCTCTCAGTGTGTTGGCGACTCCTTACTTGTGATGCAGCTACAATACAAGAGAAATACTTAAAAAAAAATTCAGAGTTGGGCATGGTGAATCCCACCCATAATCCCAGCACTCAGGAAGTTGAGGTGGCAGGACTTGCAGCCAGGAGTTCAAGACTAGTTTGAGCAGCATAGTGAGAGTGAGATCATGACTCAAAAAAAAAAAAAAAAAGTTCACAGTGGTTAAAAATACAGAATAGAGATTTCCAATTTAGTTGTAGATATGTAAAAATCTTTAAGTTTGTCACCACTACTGTCCTTAAAGACCAATAAACTAAAAGTCAAAGTCCTTTTTTTATTTTTATTTTGAACTCATCAGAGAAATAAGATGTTAGGACAAACTATTCTAACTTAGTCTGGAGAGATAAGTGAATCTAGAGAGTCACAGAAAAAAATATTCTTACCTGGAACAAAAGCCACTAGAATTCATAAATTGGTAGAAACAATAAAATGAAACTTTTTTTTTTTTGAGTTGGAGTCTCACTCTGTTGCCCAGACTGGAGTGCAGTGGCTGCTCCCGACCACCACAGCCTCGACCTGCTGGGCTCCAGTGATCCTTCTGCCTCAGCCTTCCGAGTAGCTGGAACTACAGGCATGCGCTACCACACCTGGCTGATTTTTTGATTTATTGAAGAGATGAGGTCTCGCCTGCCCAGGCGGGTCTCTAACCCGCAGGCTCAGGCAATCCACTCATGTCAGCCTCCCAAAGGCACGGGATTACAGGCTGAGCCACCAAGCCCGGCTAAATGATACTTTTGATGAAAGTCTAGAGACTGAGTTTAAAATAACATGAAAGTGAGACATTCTTGGTGGCTGAAGTATTATGGCACAACCCCACTGTTGTGAGTTTTCCTTTTGGTAGCCCATCAAGTTCTTGTGGTGAGGATCTCCAAACAATCTCATGATCTTGACAGCATTAGGGGAAAAGATAGTCATCATAAAGCCACTCATTTTACCAGAAAGCTTGAAAGCCTAAGAAGAAAAAGAAATCCTTGAAATGAAATGTAAAATAAAATAATAATGGTAATAAAATAAAAGAAAAAAAAGAACATTTGAAATAGAAGAGAAAAAAATTAAACTCACATACAGAAACAGAGATACTGATATAAAAAGGAGTAGAGAATATAAGTTACATAGTGAGTAGGTGTAAAAATCGAAAATAAACAGTATTTGAGTCCCAGAAGGAGAGAAGAGAGAGAATAAACAAAAAGCAGCATCTTAAGAGGTGGTACCTGAAATTTTTTCAAGATGAAAAATAATATTAAGCCACAAACCTGAGATGCACTATGAAAAATTGAGAATAAATGCAATGACAATTACACCTTGCACATTGTTTAGAAACTCCTTTAAAGAAAAAGACAAAAATATCAAATGTAGCTGACATAAGGATTAGGTGATGTATTCCTTAAAAAA
This sequence comes from Cephalopachus bancanus, assembly GCA_027257055.1. Lineage (NCBI taxonomy): Eukaryota > Metazoa > Chordata > Mammalia > Primates > Tarsiidae > Cephalopachus > Cephalopachus bancanus. Next base: position 14,200,467 of record JAPVLO010000005.1, on the reverse strand, counting down.
ACAAAAAACAAAAACAAAAAACCCCTGATATCTTACTTTTTAATAAAAATGATAGAAACCAGAACACATTTTAAATGATCTTTAAAATGCTTTCACAATACTTCTCAATATATAATACTATTTTCCAGCAACATTGTTCAAACAAAACAAAAATGAAGTAAAGATTATTTTAGAACAAAAGCAGAATTTTCCCCAGTATATATATCCTAATATAAATTCTAAAGGACTTTATTTAAACAGAAATAATAAACAAAAAATACATGGCATCATAAAGTACAAAAAATAATGAAGATACTACAGGGTTACATATCAGGATAAATCTAAATCTAAAGGAATATTCATTGTTATAAAAAAATACTGTATGTGAATATTTGAACTATATAAATAATTAGCACAAGAGACAACAAAGATACATGCTGTCTTCTGTAACTGACAGAACAAGCAGACAAAAAATAAAGAATTAAATAACATAGTTAATAGCCTTTTCCATTTTTTTGCAGAATTTTAAACTATATTCTTTTGAAATTTTCTTGAAGTATGTACCAAATGACCTTATACAAGGGAAAATCTTTAATATATTTTTGTGTGTGACAGTGAAATTGAGATAAAAATTAATAACACAATGCTTACAAAATATCCCTATTATTTTTTTAAAATTTAGTAACATATATTTACCCATGGATATAAGAAAAAAAATCAAATGAATATTAAAATATATTTGAACTAATTTCAAAAGAATATAAGATAAAAATTATGGAAAACAATGAGCCTTTTAAGAAAGATATTTATAACACTGGAAACAGAGGTAGGAAAGCAAATGATGTAAATATTTATAACAGAAGACAAAATACAAAAAATCCAAAGACTATGGATAATAAAATATGATAAGGAGTCACTAAAGTAAGATATTGCTATGGTTTGATTATGTATTCTCCCCAAACTTCATGTTGAAATTTTATGCCTGATGTTGAAGGGGAGCTAGTAGTAGAAGTTTGGGTCATGAGGATGGATTTCTCATGAATAGCTTGGTTTTGGTCCAATTCTGTGAATAGTGAGTGACTTCTTACCTTTGCAATACTAGATTAATTCTTGGGGTAATACATTAGTTTCCTCAAGTGTGATATGTTCTGAAGACAGGGTTTGGACCCTCTTTCCACATGCCAGATTCCCCTTTGACCTTTTCTGCTATATTTTGGCACAGCACAAACATCCCAGAAACCAAGTAGATGAGGGCACCAGGCTTCTTGTGCAATCTGCAGAATCATAAGCTAAATAAATAAACTTTTTTTTTCTGTATAAAATATTCAGTGTCAGGTTTTCATAGCAGCATTAAATGGACTAAGACAGATACAAATATTAGAATAGGATAAATTAAAAGAACCAAAATTAGTTCTTGAGAAAGATTTATAAAGAGGTTAATTCCTTGGGAAGACTAATCAGAATTAAAAACAAACAAACATTACAGAACCTACTGATATTAAATGAGGAATAAAAATATTGGAAGAATTTGATATTAATTCTGATATTGTGCAGGTCAAATTTGACAGGCTTTCAAGTAAACTGCCTGAAGAAGGTCATATGATTTATGGTTGACCTCCTGTTCCTTGGCAAAAAAAAAAAAAAATCTCACCATAAGTCCCACAAATATTATCATGAGTTCCTCAAACTGTTGACATGCTGATTAATACATCCTTGTTGACATTGAAAAGGACATGGATTTATGTCCTAAAACCTAATGTTTTGCTGAATTGTTTCTAAATAACAAAGCTTTACTAATTTTGTTACACATAAAACTTTTTTTCCTGTATGCTACATAGCCAATATTGGCACATATTTACAGCCAATAATTATATATTCTATGTTATATAAACTCTCAAATAAGAAAAGATAACTACAAAATGAGGAGTCCTCTTCCCTGCTCTTAAATTTTCTTATACAAACATTCAAACTTATAGAATACTTTAAAATACTCCCAATTTTGTTAGTGTGTCTTCTCAGGGTGATCCTCACATTTGGCTTCCAATAAATCTTTATAAAATTATTTCTGTCAAAAAAAACCCTTAACTTCAGTTGACAATGCCTACAAAAATTTAGACAATCACAACTTTGAAACATGCATCTTTGAAAATACAATTTACCAAAGTTCTCATATTACAAAATTAAAAATCTTCTTAGTGTTAAATTATAAATCTGCTCAAAAAAAAATTCAAGCTTAAATGGTTTTTGTGGTAGACTTAAATGGCTTTTGTGGCTTTTGTCTTTCACCTAATTAAAAAAAAATGACAGGAATAAAACTTAACCAGAAAGTAGACAGAAGAATAATTCTGAAATACATTTTTGAGAGTAGTATAAATTTGATCTTAAAATTAGAGAAATATATTTTAAATGAGTAATTCTGGGTCTTGCTTGATGGTTCAGCCTGTAATCCCAGCACTTTGGGAGGCTGAGGAGAGTAGATTGCCTGAGCCTGTGGGTTCAAGACCTGCCCATGCAGTGTGACTTCTTCTCTACAATACATTAAAAAAAAATTAGTGGGGCACGGAAGCAGGTGCCTGTAGTTCCGGCTACTTGGAAGTCTGAGGAGGGAGGATTGCCAGAGCCCAGCAGGTTGAGCATGCCACTGCACTCCACTCTGGGCTACGAAGTGAGATCCCAACTCAAAAAAAAAAAAAAATTGATGAGTAATTCCGGTCAGTGTTGCTAATAAAGAGAGAATAATACACTATAAATTAAGTAATAGCATTAAAAATAAAGTATAAAATATACTTCATTGTGGTGCATTAGAACCAATTTGAATTTGAGTTACAAAATTGATAGACCATTTGAAAGCAACAGACTAAATTGGAAAAATAAAGGGTGAATAAATGCAAAAACTTTTATAAAATTTAAATCAATTCAGATAAAATTCTTGGCATATTAGAAACAAATGTACCCTTCTTAACCTGATTAAATATATTTACAAAAACTATTTTAAATAATAAGCCTACTTGTCAGAAACTGAAAACTGTCTATTAGAATTTGAAATGAGAGAAGGTTGTCTCTTATCACCTTGTCCATTCAATATTGTACTGGAGATACTAGGTAGTTGAGTGAAAAATATTTAAAAGTGTATATAGATTAGAAATGAACAAATAATGATGCAACTATTGTCATTTAACGTGTTTGTGTACATAGAAAATGATCTACCAAGAAACCATTAAAATTAATATAGAAGTTTAAACATTTATAAAAATTGTATTCCTACATGCAGGTGAAAATCAAATAGAAATTATTTTTAAAGGCACCATTTATAATGACATTTTTTAAAAATCATCAATTGCCAAAGAATATACCTAATTAAATATGTAAAAATGTTTGCATAGAAAACTGAGCATCATTTAGAAAAATAAAAAATATATGAAAAATGGAAGAATGTAGAATACTCACATAACAAAAGACCCAATAATGTAGAAATTATTTCTCTCTGAATTTGTGTGTATATATACTCATAAATGCAATTTCATATATACGTAGTTTTTTGATAGATTCTAAAATAAATTTTTAAAACTTCAATGGCAGATAATCATTTAAAAAACTAAAAGTTTAATCATAAACAGAAAACACCAATGTGCACTGCTTGAAACTCAGAGGATTTTTGTACCACTTCTGCCATCAGTAATTACATCACAATAGCTTTATCCTCAAAGAAATCACTTGCCTACCAAAGCAAACTCAAACATTTCAAAGTGACTGTTACACCAGATGCACAGATACCAATGTAAGAACACAGGAAACATTAATAAGCAAGGAAATATCACACCTTCAAAAGTACAAAATTATTCCCCAGCAACATATTCCACTCAAAAATAAATTAAGTTCTGAAAAATAATTTAAAATTTTGACACTGAAGAAGCTCAGAGAGATAAAAGGGATTTTGAAAAAACAATAGAAAGAAATAAGCAGAGGAAAGATGGTGGCTGAGCCAGTCAGACTATGCAAGTCCTGGTGTGAGTGAGTGTATGGAAAATTTTGTGTATGTGTCCGTGAGTGAGTGGGCGTGTGAGTAGCTGAGTGAGTGAGGGTTTGGGAGCAAGCTGATGCTGCTGTTGGTCAACTTGGACCCTAGTGACTCCCAGGACACAGAAGTTGAGCACCATTTTTAAAAAAATAAACAAAACCCTTCCTGGGAAGAAGACGCTGGGAGAGACTAAGTGGGAGCTTGTGAGCAAGTGGCCAGGCCCTCCTGATGAAGCAGCTGGTGCTGCAGCTGCTCTACTCTGTCCCTCTGCTTCCTGGGTTTCAGAAGTCTAGCATCACTTAAAAAAAAAAACTGACAAAAGTTTTTCTGCAAAGAAGTGGCAGGGAAAGACCTCTGACTCCAGGCTTTGGCTCACAAACTCAGTGCCTGGCCGGACACTGGCAGTAAGGGTGGTGGAGGGTGCCCAGAAGCAGAGTCCCACTGAAGAAGATGAAAGAGGCACCCCACAACTGTAAAGGGGGCTTAAAAAAACATGTACAATGTCAAAAATTAAACTAAACATGTACTCAGCCTTTGCGCAGTTAAAAAAAAAAGTTCGCTTCCTAGAAACTGGCAACAGCACTTGCTGGCTAGTTAAACTGTTTAATACCTTTTTTTTTTTTTTGCTTCTGTGAGCCATGCTTGCATTGCTTGAAAGGTACCTAGGCCTCCAGGATGTTGTGGTTTAACCCACTTGGAAAGTCCCAATGTGGTTTAGCCTTTCTTAAGCAAGCCCCTACAGCTAATGAGGCCCCTTGCTGTGGGACTGTCATGTCCAATAGGCAAGTGGCCACTGGCCCGGTTCTTGACTAAATAAAACCTCTCCTTTTTATAACTTGTAGTTTTGGTGTTGGTGTCTGTGAATTAAGTGCTCGGTCCCTATTTCATTTGTGGGCTAGTCCTGGAGATCCGAGAGCTTAATCCCCAGCCCCAATCACCAGCTGACCTTGTGGGTCTGCATACCCACAAACCTCAGTGTTCATCAGGCCTGGTGAGTCTGTGGTCTCACAAATGGCTGATTGTTGTCTCTGGAAGACGCACAACATCCCCAGAGCCCTCTGAGAGGTGAGTCAAGTTCCTGTTTTGTTTGTGCGCACTTCTGGTTGGACCCACAGGAAAGCTGGGCACAGTGCTAATTCTTGGGTCTGAGGTCCCAGTGAGACATCACTGGGTCCTCTGGTATTGCTTTGGGCAGTTAGGTCTGTCTGTCCAGCTTGTGTTATTTTCTTTATTTGTTCAGTGTTAGTCACTGTTGTGTCTGTCATTGTTATCGACATTATGGGGTAGCAGTGCTCTAAGCCTTACACCCCTCTGTAACTTGTTTTGTGACATTTCAAGGGTTTCCAAGGAGCGGCACAGCAGTCAGGTTATCAGGTAAACCAAGGAAACCTAACCACCTTTTGTTCCCTTGAATGGCCCACATTTCCTAATTGCAGCTGGCCACTGGAGGGGACCTTCAACCCTGTCATAGTGGAGAAAGTCCAACAGTTTGTCTATTGATGCCACCCGGACCAGATCCCGTACATCACTGCCTGGTACCTCCTGGTAATGCAACATTCATCATGGATAAAGAAAACCAAAAAGAGCTAATTCTTCTCATATTTTAGCCCTACAGGAAACTCCAAAAACCAAACCTCCGGTCCTCCAGAGCCCTCTGGAGGATTTAAAAATTCCCCCACCCTACTCTACATCTGAGCAGGAGCAGGGGGCCCACAAGGTTCTCAGCTCATCACTCACCAAGAATGGGTCCTCGTATCAGCCCCTTTATCCCCCTCTTCCCCATGTGTCTCTTGAGGGCCCAACTGCCCCCAATAAACCAACTAACCCCGACTCATCTTCAGGGACCTCAGAACCACAAACTCCCACAGTCCTCCCACTGAGACAGGCCCCAGGACTAGATGCGGGAGGTTCAGGAAGCCAGCTCTTTATGGTTTATGTCTCTTTCTCTACTACTAATCTTTACAATTGGAAGCAACAAAATCGGTGTTATCTGAAAAAACTCAGAGCCTCATAGGCCTTTTAGAAACTATTTTCTTCACCCACCAGCCCACTGATAACTGCCAACGCTCCTCCAAGCCCTTTTTACTGCAGGGGAAAGAGAATGAATCCATCAGGAGACAAGGAAATTGGTCCTGGGACCAGATGGCAAACTGGCAGAGAAGGACCCTGTGGACCGCGTCTTCCCCACTGAGAGGCCTAATTGGAACCTGAACACTGATCACTGCAGGGATTGTCTCACCACCTATCACCAGACTTTAATGGGGGATCTCCGGGCCGCTGCCAGGTGGCCCACAAATTTGTCTAAGGTAAGTGAGGTAACTCAGGGTCCACAGGAACCTCCCATGGCTTTTCTGGAACGTCTTATGGAGGCCTATTGGACGTATACTCCCACAGACCCAGAGGCTCCAGAAAATTGGAGAGCTTTAGTTATAGCCTTTGTCTCCCAGTTGGCCCCTGATATAAGAAAGAAATTGTAGAAAATTGAAGAATTTAAAGGGAAAAGTTTATCAGAATTAACTGAGGTAGCCCAGAAGGTCTATAATAGCAGGGACTTGCTTGAAGACCAACAAACCAAAAGATGGCCAAAGTAGTAGCAGCAGCCTTACAGGAAGTTAAACCCAAGCAGCCAACAGGAAAAAGAGAAACCAGTACCAAGCGAAAAACTCCACTAGCAAAAAAATCAATGCACCTACTGTAAAAAAAATGGGCACTGGGTAAAAGACTGCCCAAACAGGCCACCCCAACCACAAGAGTGCCCTCCGGGGGGATGCTCACCAAAATCTACTCCTGTGCTTCAATTGCAAACTGACTGACAGAGCCGGGGCTCTGTCAATTCCCGCCCAGAGCCCAGGGTGAAACTTATGGTTGGGGGGCAGCCCTGTCCACTTCTTAGTGGACATGGGGGCTGAGTATTCAGTCCCCCAAAAGTACAACGGCCTGCTTCAGAATAAGCATTTCTCGGTCCAGGGGGAAACCAGGACTCAATTATGCCCCTAGACCACCGAAAGAACAATAAATTTGGGAAAAGGGGAAGTAACTCATTCATTCCTAGTAATGCCAGACTGCCCGTGCCCGATCCTGGGAAGTGACCTCTTATACAAGCTTAAGGCCAACATAGGTTTTGAGGAAATCATGGCAGCAGTAAGCCTAAATCCACCTGGGGCATCAAAAATTCTTGTTACTTTTCCTCTAAGTGAGGAATACGTGTTAACAGAAGGTGGGGCCCCTCTTGACTCTTCAAACGCCATACTGCAGGCCCAGCTGCAGATTGAGTTTCCCCCAAGTCTGCGCCGAATTAAACTCCCCTGGGCTGGCATCACATCAACCGCCAGTCGTTGTACATCTCAAAAGTCAGGCAACACCCATTAGGGTAAAACAGTACCCTATATCCCCAGAGGCCCAAAAAGGCATAGCAATCCAAATCCAGTGTCTCCGGGAAGCTGAGATCCTAGTGCCATGCCACTCATCCTAGAACACTCCACTTCTTCCTGTCAAAAAGGCAGGCACAGGAGACTACTGCCCTGTCCAGGACCTCAGGGAGGTCAACAGGTGGGTAGAGAATATCCATTCCACAGTCCCCAACCCGTACACCCTCCTCAGCAGGTTAACTCCAGAGAGGCAGATATACACTGTCCTGGACCTTAAGGATGCCTTCTTCAGCATCCCATTGGCTGAGTAGAGCCAACTCTTGTTTGCTTTTGAAAGGACAAATCCTGAAAAAGGGAAAAATGACCAGTTAACCTGGACACAACTCCCACAAGGATTTAAAAACTCTCCCATGTTGTTCGATGAAGCTTTCTGCCAAGACCTCTGAGCTTTCTGGCAACAGCACCCTGAAGTGACTCTGCTACAGTATGTAGATGATCTGTTAATTGCAGCCACATCAGAAGTTGAGTGCCTGCGTGCCACCAGACTCTGGGGTATAGGGTGTCAGCAAAAAAGGCTCAGTTCTGTGTGACTGTAGCCACATACCTTAGGTATAACCTCGAGGGTGGTAAAAGATCCCTGACTGCCCAGCGCATTTGGGCTATAGCAGGCATTCCGGCCTCAGGAAGCAAAAGGCAGGTCCGTGAATTCTTGGGAGCTGTAGAATACTGCCGACTATGGATCCCTAACTTTGCTGAACTCACAAAACCCTTCTACGAAATAACCAAGAGACCAGAGGCTAATTTTAAATGGACACCAGAGGGGGACAAAGGTTTCCAAGCCTTTAAAAATGCCCTGGTCTCAGCTCCATTCCTGGCCTTGCCAGATATTGAGAAACCTTTCCACCTTTATGTGGATGAAAGACGAGGCATCACCCGGGGAGGTCCTAACCCAAAAGCTCGGCTCAAGGAACAGGCTGGTCGCCTACCTGTCAAAAAAAACTGGACCCGGTAGCCTCAGGCTGGCCACCCTGCCTGCGGGTTATAGCAGCCATTGCCATGTTAGTAAAGGACAAACTAACATTGGGGCAAGATCTGACTGTCACGGTCACGCATGCAGTGGAGTCTTTACTCTGAGCAGCCCCTGACAAATGGATGTCAAATATCCAAATAACTCATTATCAAGCGCTGCTTTTAGATCAACCCTGCATCAAGTTCCAGCATACCCCCAGCTTGAAGCCACAACTTTACTACCGGAAAAAAGTCCCATGGGGCCATCACATTGTTGTTATGAAACAACTGAGTTCCAGAAGCTGCGCTGGGACCTAACCAATGTCCCGAGAACAAACCCCGACCTGACGCTTTTCTCAGATGGCAGCAGTTTCATCCAGAATGGGGTAAGGTATGCAGGGGCAGTGGTGGTCACTCTACAGGGAACTATTTTGGCTGAGCCTCTTCCACAGGGAACATCGACCCAAAAAGCAGAACTGATTGCCCTAACTGAGGGCCTAAAGCAGGTAAAGGAAAAGTTGTCAACATCTACACTGACAGCAGGTACGCATTTGCAACTGCACATGTTGATGGGACAATTTACAGGGAGCGGGGATTGCTCACCACAGAGGGGAAAACTATACAAAATAAAGCGGAGGTCTTGGACCTCCGGGCAGTAATATGGGCCCCTAAACAGGTGGCCATCATCCATTGACCGGCCCACCAAAAAGAGAACTCAAAAGAGGCAATAGGAAATAGAAAAGCAGATCAAGCAGCCAGATAAGCTGCTTACTGCAGAACAACCTGCCTGCTGGTGCTGCCTCCTCTGGTTCTATGTGAGCCACCAAAATATACAGAAGAGGACCTCCTCATTGCACAAAAGTTGCAGACAACCTCAAACCCAGATGAATGACTTCAACTTCAGGACTGTAGAAGTCCTGGGACAACAAATCCTAAGGCAGCTCTATGAAGGTACTCATTTGGGAAGGACAAAACTAACTGAACTTGTGAGAAAAGAATTTTATCTCCCTCATCTGGACCAGCTTGCCCAGGAGCTCATTCAAGGCTGCGTGTCATGCCAGCAGACTAATAATGCTAAGGTCAGTGTATCCACCCAAGGGGTCCAAGATAGGGGACTAACCCTGGGAAACATTGGGAAATAGACTTTACAGAAATCAAACCTGAGCAATATAGATATAAATACCTATTGGTCTTGGTAGACACCTTCTCAGGATGGGTCAAGGCATTTCCTACAAAAACAGAAATAACTTCTGTAACTGAAAAAACTCTTAAATGATATCATACCAAGATACGGTCTACCTATCTCAATAGGCTCAGATAATGGCCCAGCATTTATTTCTAAACTTATTGAATGTATTGCAAAAACCTTGGGAATAAATTGGAACTTACATTGTATTTATCATCCCCAGAGTTCAGGACAGGTAGAAAGAATGAATTGGACGTTTAAGGAGACCTTAACCAAATTAACCTTGGAGACTGGCAAAGGTTGGGTAACACTCCTTCCCTATGCCCTCTTAAGGGCCAGGTGTACCCCTTACAACAAGGGTCTAACCCCCTTCGAAATTCTGTTTGGATGGCCCCTGCTATTACTTCCAAAAATTGGACTGGAAAAAGCACTAGAACTGTCTAACCATAATTTTCTTCAGTCACTGCAGGCTCTTCAAAAAGTTCAGCAAGCTGTCACTGAGACTGTGCAGGCAGCCTTCCGGAAACAGGTTCTGGAACAACCACACCTGTTACAGACGGGTGACCAGGTCTGGATAAAATGGCACAAAGCTGAGGCTCCCAACACAAGGTGGAAAGGACCCCACATAATAATTCTTACTAACTCTATGGCTGTCAAAGTCAGCAGTGTCCGCCCCTGGATTCATCATTCACAAGTAAAGGCAGCCACCACTACACCCCCGGAAACATGGAAAGTTGTCAAATCAGCTACTGGAGAAGATTCTCTAAAGATAAGACTTTTGCGGGCCCCAGTATCTTAATCATATTCCTTGCATACTTTCCCCCAACTTAAGGCCTATTGGCCTAACCCGCATAATCCCTATACTCCAGGGAACTATTCCTGGGAACTGAGAAATACCATCACTGGGACTGTAATTGCCACCTACAGAGGAAGTGGGCAACCTGTCCTTAATTTCGACCTTTGTAAATTATGGCCAGGTCTAACCCTCGGGGTCGTATATACTGATGAATGCAGCACCTTAGCTTATTAAAAAAACCTTAAATCTGTTAGTTTTTATGCTTGCCCAGCATCGGGACCAGCCTGTTGCCACAAAACAGGACAATACCACTGTGCTGCATGGTGGTGCGAAACTACTGCTCCTTGGAAAACCTGAGACCCATATATAAGTCTCCTTGGTTATTTTCAAAATAGTGTGTTAACAATAAAATTAATGGTCCTCAGAACTCAATGTAATCCCCTATATGAAGAGTCAATGATTTGACTTCAGGAATAACTGAAAGGGAAGAATGTGAAAGGGGGCTTAAAAAAACTACAATGTCAAAAATTAAACTAAACATGTAATCAGCCTTTGCACAATTAAAAAAAAAGTTCCCTTCCTAGAAACTGGCAACAGCATTTGCTGGCTAGGTTAAACTGTTTAACAGCTTTTTTTTCTGCTTCTGTGAACCACCCTTGCATTGCTTGAAAGGTACCTAGGCCTCCAGGATGTTGTGGTTTAGCCCACTTGGAAAGTCCCAATGTGGTTTAGCCTTTCTTAAGCAAGCCCCTACAGCTAATGAGCCCCCTTGCTGTGGGACTGTCATGTCCAACAGGCAAGTGGCCGCAGATCTGGCTCTTGACTAAATAAAACCTCTCCTTTTTTTAACTTGTACTTTTGGTGTTGGTATCTGTGAATTAAGCACTCAGTCCCTATTTCACCACCATCTTGAAAACAGAGCAGGAGAGTGTTCTGACTTGCTCACCACAGAGCAACAAATCTGATCTCTGTGACTGGTGGATCAACTACACAGGGGTTGATCATGACCCAGAAAGAATAGTCTAAAAGCGCAAACTTTGGAGGGACAGGACAGGTGTGGAGTTTTAGGTGCCCCACCACCTTCCCTGATTCAGCTGCAGGACAAAGTGTGTGGCCAGAAAAGGACTTGGAAGACCTCCAAAAGGATCAGTGGTGAGTCAGGGCTGATCCAACCCCCCTCCTCCCCAGCAATCCTCTGAACATTAGACCCACATGACTGGGGGAGGGCCAAGAGGGACAAACCCAGGCAGACTGGATGTTAGCCTCAATAGAGCTCCATTCCAGGATAGGCCTGGTTGGGGGATTCCCCAAGAGTACATGTCTGTGGAGAAGACAATCCTGCATCTCTCCACTGGAGGTGATCCCCCTTACCATATGAGAGTGGGAGGGGAGGACTGCAGACCCACCCACCTCCAATGTCCCTCTTCCTTCCCATGGTCAGACACTGGGTAAAGAGTGAAAGAGACAGAAGCTCTGCAAGAGATAGCAGAGAAGCAGATAAGTGGAAGAATTACATAACCTGTGTCAATAAGATAGGGTTTTCTTTTTTTAATTAAAAAATATTTCGCCTGTTTTTCAGCTTTTTTATTTTTCAAATATTTTTTCTTTGTGCATGAATGTGTATGTGAGGGTTTCATCTGCATCCTCCCTTTTTTACTTTTCTTTTTCTTTCTTCTTTTGTTTTCTGCTTATGTGTGTATTTGAATGATTGAGCATTCATCTTTCAGTTTATTTAGTTTTTTGCATTTTATGTTTTTTGTTGGTTTGTTTTTGCTCTTTTGTTCTTCTCTTTTTATAGTTTAAAGTGGGTGTGAATATATGTGTGTGTTCAATATTAATTGCTATTTTTTTCTTTTGTTTTTGTTTGCTTTGTTTTTTCTGATTTTTCTCTTTTTCTTCTCCATTCATTTTGTGCTAGGTGTGTGCATGTGTGTTTAGTTTTCCCAGTTTTTTGTTCTTGTTTTTGGTTTTGTTTCACCTTGTTCTTATTCCAGTTTGTTCTGGGATGTGTGTGTGTGTGTGTGTGTGTGTGTGTGTGTGTGTGTGTGTTAAATTGTTTTATGCTAGTTTCTGTTTTCATTGTTCTGTGTTTTTTTTTTTTTTTTTGGTCCCTTGTACTTCATTCTATTTTTCTCTGTTCTCATTGCTGCTACTGTATCTTGGACTCAGGGGGTACACACCCATGCCCAGTGCATCATCATACACAGTGGGAGTGGTGGGGAGTGGATCTCAGGGAATACATACCACAGTCAGTGAACATTGTGTTTTGCAAGTACTTTATGAATCCGAGTTCCCTATCCTCCACTTTCAACTTGCAAAACAACAAGAGGCAGGAAAGCTTTCCACCCACAGTCCTTTTTAAAATAGGACAAATCCCTAGCCTGGAACAGGGAAGAATAAAGGGCTGAGTAAACATCAGAAGGGAAAGCCTCTCCCACTGCCACTGAAAAATGGCACTAAAGAGAAAAGCTAGAGATCTGTCACCAATGAGGAAAAACCAGTGGAAGCTCACAGGTAATTTCAAGTATAATAGAGAAAAATGCCTGAAAAATCAGACCTTGGAGCCCAAACAATGGAACTCACAAACAATTGGACCCAGAATGTGACAGGAATTAGGTAATGGATGGAAACAGTGAATAAGACACAAGAAAGACAAGATGCAACACTGAAAGAATTTATCACAGAGATTCTGGCCACAAAACATTTCATCCAGAAAATAAATAACAAGATGACAAGAATGGAAAGCAGACTTAATCTAGCAGAAGAAACAATCTCAGAACTTCAAAACCAGAACATGGAATTAATCTGATCTGTAAAAACACATAGAAAGAGGACTCAGAAAGAAAGAACAAAGCCTACAGGAGATGTGCAATTATATCAAGAGGCCAAACCTGTGTCTGATTGGTATCCCAGAAGAAGAAAGGGAAAGGGAAACAACTTGGAGCAAGTATTCCAGGAGGTTATTAAAAAAGTTTTCCCCATCTCACCAGAGATGCAACCAACCAAACATAAGAGATACAAAGAACCCCCACAAGACACCAAATGAGAAGACTAACCCCTAGACATGTAATTTGCCTACACAAAGTAGGCACAAAATTAAAAATCCTAAAGGCAGCAGGAAAAGGTCACACTACCTACTGGGGAAAACCAATCAGAATAGCAGCAGACCTATTGGAAGAATCACTAAAGGCAAGAAGGGACTGGATTTCAATATTCAAAGTCCTCAAAGATAAACAATTTCAACCAAGAATTTCCTACCCAGTCAAACTCAGCTTCTTTAGTGATGGAGAATTAAAATCCTTCCCAGATATCTGATTCCTAGGAAATTTTCCAGCTTCCAGACCAACTCTACAGGAGACTCTTAAAAAGATATTAATCACAGAAGCAAGAAAAAAAAAAAAAAAAGACCACACACTTCCCAAGAGAACAGAAGAACACAGAATTAGTAGAAAATATAGTGCAACAATAAACTTAAAAACAGACAAATACATCAACCTCTATAGCTAAATGAAAATAAGCAAACAAAGAAGAAACTTTATAAGAATCTCATAACAGATTCACATTTCAATAATGAGATGAATGTGAATGGATTAAATGCACCACTGAAAAAACTGGATAAGAAACCATGACCCAATTATTTGCTGCATCCAAGAAACTCACTTCACCACAAGGGATGCATACAGACTCAAAATTAAAGGATGGAAAAACAGTTTTACCATGCAAATGGATCACAAAAAGAGGCCGGGGTTGCAATGTTAATATCAGACAAAACAACTTTTAAGCTATCAAAAATTTAAAAAGATATGACAGAATACTAGATAATGATAAAAAGTTCAATCCTTCAAAGGAAATAACCATCCTAAACATATGCACCCAACACAGGAGCACCAGCATTTATAAAGCAACTACTAAGTAAACTACAAAAAGATATTGACTCAAACACTATTATAGCAGGGGACTTGAATACCTCCTAACATCCCCAGATAGATCATTGAGGCAAAATTCAACAAGGAGATTCAGAACCTAAACTTAACACTTGAGCAAATGTACTTAATGGATACCTACAGAATATTCAACTGAAAAACCACAGAATATACATTCTGCTCATCACCACATGGAGCATATTCCAAGGTCGATAACATTCTTGGCCATAAACCAAACATAAACAAATTCCATAAGGTGGAGTATTGCCCAGCACCCTCCCAGATCACAGTGGAATACAAATAAATATCAACACCACTAAATTTCCCCAAAGTCTACAAAGATATGGACACTAAAGAGCATGATGCTGAACACCTACTGGGTCAACGCTGAAATTAAAACAGAAATTAAAATATTCCTGGAAACAAATGAAAATGAAAAATTTTACCAAAATTTTTGGGATGCCATGAAATCAGTTCTAAGAGGGTAATTTATATCTCTATGAACACATATCAAAAAAATGAAAAGATCACAAGATGACAGCCTAACAAATCACCTAAGGGAGCTGGAAATAAAAGACCGTCAGAACCCTAACATTAGCAGAAGAATCCAAATCAACAAAATAAGAGCCCAAATACAGGACACAGAAGACAAATATATCATAGAACACATCAACAAAACAAAAAACTGGTTCTTTGATGTGTCCCTAGCCAGAATGACCAAGAAAAAGAATCCCCCAAAACCAATCAGAAATACAAAAGATCAATTCACAACTGATCCCAAAGTAATACAAAGGATTATCAGAGATTATTATGCATACCTGTATGGAAAAATCTTGATAATCTAAAAGAAGTGGAAAACTTTCTGATATCGCATAACTTCCCCAGGTTGAAACAAGAAAGCAGGGAGACACCAGACCAATAACTGTCCAGGAAATTGAGTCTGTCATAAGAAAGTTATCTACAAAAAAAGTCCTGGAATGGATGGCTTTCCAGAGGAATTCTATGAAACGTGCAAGGAAGAACTGATACCAATCCTATTGAAAAAATTCCAGGCAAATGAGAAATATGGAATTCTCCCTAAATCATTTTATGAAGCTAACATCACATTGATAACAAGCAGCATAAAGATCCAACAAAAAATGAGAACTATAAGCTAATATTCCTTATGAACATAGATGCAAAAGTCCTCAATAAGATTCTAGCAAACCGGATCCAAAACCACATCTCAAAAATCATCCACCATAACCAAGTAGGCTTCATCCTCAGGAAGCAGGGCTGGTTCAACATACTTAGGACCATAAATATAATTAAATACATCAACATATATAAAAACAAGATTCACATGATTACCTCATTAGATGCAGAAAAAGCTTCTGAAAAAAATCCAGCATCCCTTCTAGATAAAAACCCTCACACACATAGGTATAGAAGGAACATACCTCAAAATAGTAAGTGCTATCTATGATAAACCCACAACTAGCATATGGCTAAATGGGCAGAAACTGGAAACATTTCCCTTGAAAACTGGAACAAGACAAGGCAACCCATTCTTACCCCTCTTGTTCAACATTATGTTGTATATCTTAGCCAGAGCAATTAGACAAGAGAAGGGAATCAGAAGTATCCAAATAGGAAAAGAGGAAGTTCAGTTATATCTCTTTGCTGATGATATGACCCTGCCTTGAAAATTCAAGAGAATCTGTCAAAAACCTTTTTGCACTGTTAAAGGACTTTGGCAAAGTCTCAGGGCACAAAATAAATGTGCAAAAGATAGTTGCATTCTTATAATCCTACAACAAGCAGGTGGAGAACCAAATAAAAAGCACAATCTCATTCAAAATAGCTGCACACACACACACACACAAAAAAAAAAAAAAACAAGAAAAAGAAAAGAAATATCTCGGCATCTTCCTAACCAGAGAAGTGAAAGACGTTTACAATGAGAACTACACAACACTGCTCAAAGAAATCCAAGAAGACACAAACAAATGGAAAAATATTCCATACTCATGGATAGAAAGAATCAATGATGTTAAGATGTCCATCCTTCCAAAGGCAATCTACAGATTCAACGCAATATCCATTAAATTACCAACAGCATTCTCTCAGATCTGGAAATGACAGTACAGAAATTCATATGGAAATGAAAATGAATATGAATAATCAAAACAATCCCTGAAAAAGAAACAAAGCAGGAGGTATCACACTTCCAGACTTCAAACTTTTCTATAAGACTACAGTAAGCAAAACAACCTGTCAGTGGTACAAGACAGACATATGAATCAATGGAAGGGGATAGAGATTCTGGAAGCAAAGTCTCAATTTCTCAATCAACTCATCCTTAAGAAAGCCTCCAACAACAACCACTGAGGAGAGGAGAACATAATGTAAATGGTGCTGGGAAATCTAGCTGATCACATGCAGAAGATTGAAACAGGACTCATACCTATCACCATACCAAAAATTAACTCTAGATGGATCAAAGACCTACACCTAAAACCTTAACTTAAAAGAATATTAGAAAATACAGGAGACACCTTTCTGGAAATTGAAACTGGCAACCAATTCCTGATTGAAACCTGGAGTTCCCATGCCATCAGATACACAATAGACAAGTGGAACCATATCAAACTGCAAGCTTCTGCAAAGCAAAATAAATCATCATGAGAGTGGGGATACAGCCCACTAAATGGGAAAAAAAAAAATATTTGCCAACAGTATATTTGACAAAGGCCTAATATCTAGGATCTACAAGGAATTCAAGCATGCCAAAAGGACAAAAACAAACAGCCCCATTAAAAAGTGGGCAAAAACATGAATAGACAATTCTCAAAGAAAATATATGGGCAACGAACAGGCACATGAAAAACTGCTCAGCCTCACTAATCATCAGAGAAATGCAAATCAAAACTACATTGCGATACAACCTAATGCCAGTAAGAATGGCCATCATTAACAAAACAAACAACAACAGATGCTGGCAGGGATGCAGAGAAAAGGGAAAAATTCAACACTGCTAGTGGGAATGCAAACTAGTGCAACCTCTTTTGAAACCAGTGTGGCGATTTCTGAAAGAACTAGAAATTGACCTTCCATGTGACCCAGCAATTCCCCTATTGGGATTATACCCAGAGGAACTCAAGTCATTCTACCAAAAAGATACTTGCACATGCATTTTTGTTGGAGTTCTATTCACAATAATAAAAACATGGAATCAATCATGCTGCCCATTGATGCTGGATTGAAAAAAAAAATGTGTTACATATAGACAGTGTAATATTATGCAGCTATAAAGAAGGACAAACATGTGAACTTTGCAGAAACTTGGACAGATATAGAGCCTATCATATTCAGTGATCTATCACAGAAACAAAGAACAAAGTACCATATGTTCTTATTCTTAACTGGACCTTGAACAATTGTCAAAGTAGTATAAAAAAGGTATTGACAGTAGTGGGAACCTGCCCGGGGGAGGGGGAGGAGAGCTCACCTCATCAGCAAGGGTACCTGCATAACAAACATCTGTATACCTAAACCTGAATTGCACTCCACATCTTTAAAATAAAAAAGAAAAGAAAAGAAAAAAAAAATCACAATATAATTGACAAATGTAGCAAAGAGATAGATATAGGAAAGAACTAAACAGAAATTCTGGAACTAAAGAATTGGATGAAAAACAAAATGTATTCAAAAACTTCAACAATAGACTAGATCAAGCAAAAGAAAGAATCTCAGAATTTGAAGTGAGTCTTCAAATTTTTTGAAGTAATCTTGTCACACAAAATTTTAAAAAAGCGTAAAAATTCATCAACAGAGCCTTTACTATATATTGGACACCATAAAGTGACCAACTATACAAATTATTAATATCACTTAAAGTGAAGAAAGAATTTTAAAACATATTTAATGAAATAATGGGTAAAAACTTTCCAAGTTTAGCAAGAGATTTAGACATGCAGCTATGGAAGTGTTATGGGCCCAGTTCCCTTCAAGTAGATGTAGCACTTGCTTCTTGATAACTTTAGAATTTTTTCTTTAGCAATTTTTACCACATAGGACTTATTTAGATTTCATCCACATGATCAAGAATAGTGCTATTCAAATTATGTTCTGTACACTGGTTATGTCTTGCAAACTGTGATCACACTATAAAAAATGAAGTGCAGAAACTGAGAATAAATATTTAGAAAACTGTATAGCAATTTGACATATAATTTTATGACTGTATTTGGAGATACAGGCCTTAGGGAGATAATGGAAATTAAATGAGGTCATAAGACAGGGACCCTGCCTTAGTCAATTGAACTTCTGTAACAAAATACCATTAAGTAGCTTAAAAATACCCCAAAAATTTTGTTTTATAGTTCTAGAGTCTGGGAAGTTCAAGACCAAACACTGGAAGATTCATTGTCTGATGAAAAACTAAATCCCTAAACAGATACAATGCAAAAAGGTCTTCACCATGACACATTACTTTGAAGCTTTCTAAACTTACAGAAAAAGAGATGATTTTAAACACAATAAGAGAAACACTAAAAATGAACTTCTCAGTACAAATGCTATAGACCAGAAGTGAATGGGATGACATATTCAAAATGCTAAAGGAACAAGGGGTAAAACCTGTTATTTATTGCTATATCCAACAACATAAAGTTTTTCCCAGACAATCAAACGCTGATAAAATTACATCACGACTAGACTGGCCCTATGAACAATGCTCAAGGAAATCCCAAACTTGTAAACAAAAAGATGGCAGTTACCATCATGAATATACATGGAAATCTAACACTCATTGGTAAATCAAACACGCAAATGAGGAAGAGAAAAGACTCAATTACCACAATAGAAAATCACCAAACCACAAGAAATAAGAAAACGAAGATGAACAAAGAAGATACAAAGAAACCAGACGACAATTAAAATTACAACAGAACCAAATATCAGGTATCAGTAGTACTTGAATATATGCATTAAATTCTGTATTTGAAGTATGGACTGGCTAAATGGATGAACTACATGATCCAGTTAGATACTGCCTGTAAGATATAAATTCACCTGCAAAGACAGACATAGATTGATGACAGTAATGGGATGAAAAAATATATTCCACACAAATGGAATGCCCCACTAAAAAAATCAAAAGTAGCCTTACTTACACCATATAAAGCAAATATTAAGTAAAAAACAGTACAAAAATACAAAGACTGTCATTGTATAATGAAGAAGGACTCAATTCAGCAAGAAGGTACATGTATAACAATTCTAGATATATATGCAGCCAACATTGGAATGCCCACAAACACAAAACAAACATTGCTATATCTAAAGAAATAGACAGACTTCAAAACAATAATAGTGAGGAATGTCAACATTCCACTCACAGCATTAGAACAAAGGAACAAAGAAACATTGGGTTTAAGCTGGATCTCAGATCAAACGGACTTAAAAGAAAAACATAGAACTTTAGTTTTTTTCAAGTTTTAAAGATGTGGGGTACAATTCAGGATCAGGTATACAAGTGGTCATCATACATGTAAATTTGAGCTTCCCTTTGCTCTCCACTTTGCCTGGTTTGAGATCAGGTACCCTTATGATGTTATGTGCCCCATATCTCCCTCCCCTGGCAGTTTCTGGGTACTGTCAATCCCTTTTGTACAGTATTATGGTAAGTGTTAAGGGTCTGGTCATGAATGAGAACATGTAATACTCAGTTCTTTGTTTCTGTGATAGATCATTGAGTATTATAGACTCTAAATCCATCCAAGTTGTTGAAAAGTCCATAAGTTTGTCCTTCTTTATGATTGCGTAATACAGAACTTTTA
Organism: Cephalopachus bancanus; assembly: GCA_027257055.1. Lineage (NCBI taxonomy): Eukaryota > Metazoa > Chordata > Mammalia > Primates > Tarsiidae > Cephalopachus > Cephalopachus bancanus. The sequence continues at coordinate 14,180,367 of JAPVLO010000005.1, read as the reverse complement.
TCCAACTACAAAATACATTCTTCTCCTAAGCACACAGAACATTCTTCAGGATAGAGCATATGTTAGGCAAAATAAGTATCAACATATTTTTTAGAAACTGAAATTCTATCATGTATCTCTTCAGACCACAATGAAATAAAACTAGAAAACAAGACTAAGAACCTTGGAAACTACACAAATTAATGACTGTGTGGTTTTAAACTTTAATAAAATTATAACTTGTTAACTCTTAGTTTATCACTCTTAGAAAAACGTATATGAGTATATGTCAACTATGTAGTTATCGCAGAGGAAGAAAAATTACTTAAAACAAAAAACCCACCTATGTGTAAAAGTTTTTGTTTTTTCCTTTTTTTTTTTTTTTTTGAGTTGGAGTCTCACTCTTGCTGTCCATGCTGGAGTACAGTGGCACATCATGGCCACCCCTGCCTTGGCCTGCCAGGCTTTAGGCCATCCTTCTGTATCAGTCTTCCAAGTAACTGGAACTACAGACATGTGCCACTATGCCTGGCTAGTTTGTTTGTTTATTTATTTATCTATTTATTTATTGTAGAACCGAGATCTCTCCAAGTTGCTTAGGTTGGTCTAAAACCCCTGAGCTCAGGCAATACTCTCGCCTTGGCCTTCCAAAGTGCTGGGATTACAGGCTGAACCACCACGCCCAGTTCAGTCTTTGTTTTTCAATAGACATTATGATAATAGAGAACAGATGAGCCACAAACTAGAAGATACTTGTAATGCATAAAACAACAATTAATCTCCAGAATATATAAAAGATTTCAACAAATTATGAAAAATGAAGGCCCAGTAGAAAAATGGGCTGAAACCTGCACATGGGTTTATAAACTAGCAAAAGCAGATGGCCAATGCATTTTAAAAAAAAAGCCCCATGTTATTAGTTTTTACAGAAATACAAGTTGCAACCACAAAGAATTATTATTTAGCATCACAAGAGAGGCAAAAATTAAAAGACAAGAAACACCATGTCTTGGTGAAGATGTGAAGTGAAAGAATTCACATATACTACTGGTTGTATGGTCACATAATGCAATCATGTTAGAAAAGTTTACATGCACATACTTTATGACACAGAAAGTTTTACTTCTAAGAATGAAACAAGAGAGATTTTTATGCTTTGGACCAGAAGGCATGTACTAAAATACTCATAGAAGATTTGTCATAGATCTTCAAAAAATAAAATAAATGTCCAACTATAAAATAGATAAATATAAATTGTTTTAATAATTTTAGCAAATTTTATTTGCATTGAAAGTCAAGTAACTACAGTTTCACACATCAAAATTATTTTGGAGGAAATACAAATATTGATAAAATAATAGAAAAATAAATACTGCTCAAAATACCATCACTGGGCAAAAAATAGCACAGAAATAGAAAAGGAGAAAATTTTTTACAACTCGGAAAACTGAACAATATTGGTACATATGCTAACAAACTGTTAGAAGAAGTAAAGTGATAGTAAACACAAAAAGTAGGAGCGTTAATAGTTACCAAAAAAGAGAGAAAATGGGTGAATTAATGTAGGACATTTACAGGATGGGTAATAAAAATGTTTCTCTTAAGTTGCAGGGCATGAATACAAGACTTTGTTTCATTTTTCTTTACACTGTTTATCTCTATTATTTGCTACACTTAGACATTTATTACATTTCACAATAAAAATAGCTAAAAATAATTTTGTCTAAAATTTTGGCAATTAGAACTATCTAAAGTTTAGTAACCTTAGATACTAGCAAATATTAGCAATCTAATAAGTAAGCCAGTGTGGAAAATAAGACAGTCTGTAATTTTCAGAATAAACAAAAACATATTGAGCAAAAAAATAAGATTGTGACTTATTTTTTCAGGCTTTTAAGTCATATTAGCAAAATGGTTTCTCTTTTCTTTTGCATTTTTCAATTCAGCTTAGCTCTACCTTCCCATTTGATTGGGAGATAAAAGTACCTGGCAGATAATTAATGGAAAAATTCAACTATTATTCCATTGTGCCCAAAGTCTTTTTCTATTTGTGTAGTTTAATGCAGTTTTTGTAGCTTATAAATGTCTGAAGAACTTTGTAAAGCTCAATTAATGTCATAGTTATAAAATCATTGTTAACTACCAAAATTCTTTGATATGTTCTTTAATAAATTTTTCCTCAAAGTTATATCTATTTAAACTTTTAGATAATCATGTGTAAATGAAGTAAAGTTTAGACTTTTAAAAATTGCTGTGCAAAAGTTAATCAGAGTTTGAAAATAACTTACAATTTTTATCACAATATTCATTGATATGAAGGTTGTAAGAAAAGTTACTCAAAATGTTATATGTTAGATTAGAAATATTTCTTATTGACCAGTTCAATTTTTAAAAAAAGAAGAAAAAATTCCTTAATTCAAATTATCTTTCTATGTACAGGATTTTGAAGGATCGAATATACAAATTAGAAAAATCATGGCACCTCAGTAAAACATTTCTAGAAATTAAGACATTTTATTGCCGGTAAACTTTTTCTGTAAAGGGACAAATTATATCTATTGTAGGTTGTATAGGACATGTAGTGCTTGTCTCTACCACTCAGTTCTGCCCTTATAGCATGAAAGTACCTACAGACAATACATAAACTAATGGAGTGTGATCATTGATGATCTAACAAAACTTTATTTACAACAGTAAGTGACTGCTTGTTCTTGCAGGCCTTAATTTACCACACTTTGTCCCAGATTTAATTAGCAGATTCAGCTTTTCATGAAATTATAAGGAAGAGAAGCTAAAATTTATCTCCCAAATATACTATTTTCTTTACCCTTGTTTCCCAATTCCTTTCTCAAAATCTTTTTTTTCTCTACTGAATAATTCTCTTCTGTTTAAGTTATATTAATTCTTGTTCTGATTATTTAGCTCATGAGTCTGTACTCCACTGTCCTTGAATTCAGGCCTTTCCCTTTTCTATCCATTCTCTTATTTCAGTCACAGGACTACTTCCAAGCATGAGATTCATCATCTCTCTCTGCATCTTGATATACTGTAATAGTGTCTCATTGCAATTATTGCAATGGCATCCCAATGTTCTCTTGTGACCTTCAGTACAACCCTGCAATTCCCCTATTGGGAATATACCTGGAGGAATTCAAATCATTCTACAAAAAAGATACCTACTCATATATGTTTGTTGCAGTTCTATTCACAATAGCAAAAACATGGAACCAACCATGTTGCCCATCAAAACTGGCCTGAGTAAAAAAATGTGCTACATATACACAATGAAATATTATGTAACCATAAGGAAGGACAAACATATAGACTTTGCAGCAACTTGGATGGATTTAGAGTTGACCATACTCAGTGACCGATCACCGAAAGAGAACAGAGTACCATATGATTTCACTTGTAAGCGGACTGTGAACAATTATTATAATACTATAAGAAAGGGATCCACAGTAGTGAGAAACTGTCAGGGGAGGGTGGTTGGGATAGGAAGTTGAGGGAAACTGCTAGGGGAGGGCGGGGCATACCTCATCAGCAAGAGTATCCGTATAATCAACGTTTGTATGTGTAACCCTGAAATGTACCCCACATCTTTATAATTAAAGAAGCAAAATAAATAAATTTAAAAAATAAAAAAATATAATAAAAATAATGTTATCCCTCTTTGCTGATGATATGATCCTATACATTGAAAATCCAAGAGAATCTGTCAAAAACCTGCTTGCACTGATAAAGAACTTTGACAAAGTCTCAGGGCACAAAAAATGTGCAAAAGACAGTTGCATTCCTGTACACCAACAACAAGAGGCAGAGATCCAAATTAAAAGTCCAATCCCATTCACAATAGCCACACAAAAAAATAAAATACCTCGGCATCTTCCTAACCAGAAAAATGAAAGACCTTTACAATGAGAACTACAAAAAACTGCTCAAAGAAATCCAAGAAGACACAATCTAATGGGAAAATATTCCATACTGATGGATAGGAAGAATCAACATTGTTAAGATGTCCATCCTGCCAAAGGCAATCTACAGATTCAATGCAATATCCATTAAGTTACCAACATCATTCTTCTCAGACCTGGAAATGACAATACAGAAATTCATATGGAAATATAAGCAATCACGAATAACCAAAACAATCCCTAGAAAAAGAAACAAAGCAGGAGGTATCACACTTCCAGACTTCAGACTTTACTATAAGACTACGGTAATCAAAGCAGCATCATATTGGTACAAGAAAAGGCATATAGACTATTGGAACAGTATAGAGATTCCGGAAGAAAAGCCTCAATTTTTCAACCAACTCATCTTTGACAAAGCCTCCAACAACAACCACTGGGAAGAAGAGAACTTATACAGTAAATGGTGCTGGGAAAACTGACTGATCAAATGCAAAAGATTAAAACAGGACCCCTACCTATCACCACACAAAAAAATTAACTCTAAATGGATCAAAGGCCTACACGTAAAACCTCAAACTATAAGAATCTTAGAAAACGCAGGAGACACCCTTATGGAAATTGGAACTGGCAACCAATTCCTGATCCGAACCTTAAGTGCCTATACCATAAGAAATAAGATAGATGAGTGGGACTTCATCAAACTGACAAGCTTCTGCAAAGCAAAAGAAGCAATCAAGAGAGCGGGGACACAACCCACAGAATGGGAAAAATTATTTGTCAACTGGATATCTGACAAAGACCTAACATCTAGGATCTACAAGGAACTCAAACACGCAGGATCTGCAAGGATCTACAAGGAACTCAATCACGCAGAAAGGAATAAGCAAACAGCCCCCATTAAAAAGTGGGCAAAAGACTTGAAAAGACATTTCTCAAAAGAAGATATACGGGCAGCCAACAGACACATGAAAAAATGCTCAGCCTCACTAATCATCAGAGAAATGCAAGAATGGCCATCATTAATAAAACAAGCAACAACAGATGCTGGTGAGGATGTGGAGAAAAAGGAATGCTTCAACACCGCTGGTGGGAATGCAAACTAGTGCAACTTCTTTGGAAGAGTGTGGTGATTTCTGAAAGAATTCAAAATTGACCTTCCATATGACCCAGCGATTCCTCTATTGGGAATATAACCGAAGAGACTCAAATCATTCTACCAAAAAGATACCTGCACACATATGTTTGTTACAGCTCTATTGACAATAGCAAAGACATCGAATCAACCATGCTGCCCATCTAAGCTTGACTGGGTTAAAAAAAAAAATGTGGTGCATATACACAATGGACAATTATGCAACCATAAAGGACAAACATATGGACTTTGCAGCAACTTGGATGGATTTAGAATCTATCATACTCAGTGATCTATCACAGAAACAAAGAACAGAGTGCCATATGTTCTCACCTATAATCGGACCTTGAACAATTATAATACTATTAGAAAGGAATTGGCAGTAGTAGGAAACTGACAGGGGAGGAGGAGTGGGAGTGACATTCGAGGGAAACTGCTGGGGGATGGAGGGACATGCCTCATCCACAAGGGTACCTGCATAATGAACATTTGTATACCTAACCCTGAATTGTACCCCACATCTTGATAATAAAGGAATAATAATAAAAATAAAAAGTACCAAAAAAATAAATAAAAAATCATTTACAGACCAAAATAATAATAATAATAATAATGTCTGAATACAATGCTCATGTATCCCTTAATATTAATATAAATCTTAATTATTTAAATTAATTTGCTAAATATTTGAAATTAAAGGTCTAATGGATTATTAAAGTTTAATGAATTTGTAATTACCTTGAATTAATAACATTCATTATTATTCTAATAGTACTGTACACTGCCAGGTGATATATATTCATGAATTGTACAAAATTGTTTTATGATATTTCCAAAGATGTGCAGTTTAAAGTTGTGCTTCTAATATTTTTGTGTGAATAGATGATTAAATATGTATGGTTACATACGTCTTTTATAATCTTCCATACTATCAACATGTAAAGAAGAAAAAATTAAGTAGCATAAATGAAATCATGGATTTCTGTTTCTATGCCAGCAACATACCAAGGTCTGCAATATCCAGAGATCTTCCCAAGTGCCTGCCTTTATTTCGTTGTCACTTCAATTGGAAACTGGGTCATCACAAAGGGAACCAGTCTGCTCATAAATCATATTTTGGATATCCCCTAAAGTAATATTTACTTTATAAGATGCAAGTGTTATTTTTATAAAGGAGTATTCTAAGGAAATATAGAAATCTTTTCCTTTAACCTGTGAAAAAATTATTCCCTGAGATTTCCTTTAGAACTTGCAATTAATTAGAAAGATATCTAGAAATAGACATCTCCTCCAAACAACTACATATTGTATATAATATCATTTATACTAGTATGTACAATATACTATTATTTATCTCTACTTCTGTCAGTATATTCATGTCATTATATATTGTTTTATATTAATAAAGCAATGTAAAATGTGTTTTATTCCAAGACAAATTATTCTAATTTCCAATAAGTAATGCATCTGAGACAGGTGTCTATATACAAAAAAGATAAGATTTTATTTTCATTTGATGAAGTTATGTCAAGAGTTGTTTAATTTTAGAACGATTGAGTTTGCTAGGGAAGAAATATATTGCTTCATGTGACAAACTGATGTTTAAATCTAATGATCCCATAACTGATTTTGAAGTAAACTTGTCATAATATTGCATTAATTTGGAAGTATAATGTATATTAGATGCTAAGGTTAGCTAAGAAAGCAGAGCAATGTGTTGTTAATCAACAAGATATGGATTCCGTTTTATCTATTGAAAGAGTATTTGATCTGAAAACTATTATTAGAATCTCTACTAAGAAATGCAATAAAATTCGACTGTAAGGTATTATAATGATAATATAATTATGAGATATTCCTCTTATATTTTCTCCAAAATATATTTTATGGCTGATTCAATTTGGGATAAATACTTTGAAACCAAATTTTAATAATGTAAAAAATATAGAAATGTCCACTATCATGAACATTTTGATATTGCTTTTAAGTTTCCTCAATTGTTTTTGAAAATGCTTTATTAATTGTAACTTACAGATTCATTCAAATAAAGTATGTAATATCTAATTAAATTAGAAGCAATAATTATTCAATGTTTTGTAGCATCACTAATTCTTATTTGTAAATTTTATATGAATGCTACAGTAATCTGATTCATTATATTTTTAATTATAGTTAACGAATACTTCCTTGAATCTATAAATGCATACTGTACTTTTTTTTGAACATTGTTACCAAATATGGCTTGTATTATACATATGCTTGTAATTCTGGGATGCTTCTAGTAATAAGAGTTTTAGTGTTATATGATTATATTATACATTATCAGGAGGAGACCACACACAGTTTTATAGATGGCTTTTTCCCCACCAAAGATATAGAGCTTAACCAAAATGAGGCAGCTATATACATAAAACCAGTGACAACATATAAGAGAGTTTTCTCTTCTTCTTGATTCGTTTGGACATGCTGTTGCTTTAAGACTGCTGGTATTAATAAAACACAGGATTCTTCCTTTGTCACTGAACTTTTATATTGCAGATTATGTACTTCTATTTAGACTAACATTTATAAATATGAAGATGTTGTGGCTTTGAAATACTGCTATGGACAATAATCCTTTGAGGGAAGAGTGCAGGGCACTCCTTAGTTGCCCCCAGGACAATAGTTGTGCATCCTGGATTTCTATTGACTAAAGGCTTCCAAACATTTTCAAAACACTTTTACATAAAAATTTAAATGCAGAGTTTATTCTAAAGATAATGGCTGCAATCCCTTTTTTAGGTCAAGCCCTGAACTTTTAGTTGAATTGTCATAAACCCAACTACACAGAATTAAGTACTTATAATCACATTGTTATAATTTCACAGCAATTAAATTCCTTTTGGAAATTATAGATTTTCATTTCTCCCACTTCACATTTTTGCCCCTGGTTTTGAACACTGTCATTCTTTCTATAGATTATAACCATTGTTTTCTATTTGAGACTAAAACTTTCTAACTGGTGAGTGGGATCCACTACAAATTATTACTGACAACAAACATGAATTAAAGTTCTGTGCTATCTCTCAAAATTAGATAATCTCATATCATCTTTAATTCTCTGCCCCAAAACCTGAATGAGCCAACAATAAAATATTCTGAATTATTTTATATTTAATCTATTTTGTTTATGATATGTAAATTATGAGTTAAAGTGCATAGGACTGTTAAATTGTATATAATAGACATAGATAGATAGATAGATAGACAGATAGATAGATAGACAGATAGATAGATAGATAGATAGATAGATAGATAGATAGATAGCGATAAGATAGATCTAGTGTTCAGCAAATTTGCTTAACTTTTTTATCATTTTGACATGAGCAAGATTGTTCATTTGAGAGGTACCTTAAAACAAAGAAATGATGAAACTCCAGTTAGGCTGTCATGTATTTAAAAGAAAGAATGTAAAAATGATATATTTTTTTTCTTTTTTTTTTGAGTTGGAGTCTTACGCTGTTGCCCAGACTGGAGTGCAGTGGCCGCTCCCAGCCACCGCATCCTCGACCTGCTGGGCTCCGGCGATCCTTCCGCCTCAGCCTTCCAAGTAGCTGGAATTACAGGCACGCGCTACCACACCCGGCTGATTTTTTGATTTATTGTAGAGATGAGGCGTCGCTGCCCAGGCGGGTCTCGAACTCGCGGGCTCAGGCAATCCACTCACCTCAGCCTCCCAAATGCACGGGATTACAGGCTGAGCCACTGAGCCCGGCTAAAATGATATTATTTAGAAGAGAAATAATAACTACCTTTTGTGTGTTTATGTCAAAATGGATATACTACATTTAAACTTTTAAAATTTTCTGAAGTAAAATATTATTTTACAATGATAATTTATAAATGTCCAAAGAAATTTCCTATTGCTTACTTTTCCCCTTGTTGTTCTTTCTCTCTTTTCTTGAGAAAATTTGAACGTAAATTGATCATTAGGTACATACACTAGGATTATCTATTCCAGATAAACAGTAAACAACTTTTAAACAAAAATAAAAATAAAATGCTTACAGTGTAAATAGTAGAAAACATACTTTAAAAACAAACTGGAATCTGTAAATGAGGTGATTTGCAATTGCTGACTAGTTAATGGATAAGAAGACCTCTGATTGTAATGAAAGAGGAAAATCTCTTAAACATAGTAAAAACTGTGTTTTTTCAGAGGTATATAAATTATCTTACAACTAGTTTCCAATAATAATCCTGACATTGAGAAGACTTTTTTTGGATACATTATTATTAATGTTAAAGAATTAAAGAAAAAATATATTAGAAAGCCTACATTCTAGAACTGAATATTTATTTTTTCTCCAGTTTTATAAGTTTACATTTAGATGATTTTCACAGAGTTAAGTATAAAATATTTTATAATATTTTATAAAATATTATAAAATATTTTACTCACCCTATAATCATTTGCAATATTAATAATTTATAAGAAAATGTAAAAGAATTCAAGTAGAATGTAAACCTTGTTCTAACAATTACCTTAGGAAGTTAGGAGGATAATGCAATTAGAAATGGGTACATAGTATTGCTTATTTTTCTTTATATAGTCTGTTGGATATAGATGCGTTTGTTGTATTATACTTCACATCTTGTGTAGATTGTGTTACAAACTATGTTTCAAAATTAATTTTGTTAGTTTATTAAAATGTTTCTTGCAATATGGGTTGACAACTGTAAATCATACTTAAAATATTTTGTAAACAGTAATTAAATACAGAAGATGAGAAAATTCAAAGCTCAAAAAATTTTAAAGAGGGAAAGAAAGAGAAAGAGAATGGGAAATAAAAAGGAGAGAGAGAAAAAAGAAAAATAAAGAATCATAAGGGATTAAGAAATAGTATCCTTCTCATTAGTGACCAAAAAAAAAAAGACAATTTACTACTTGAAAGGATTTCCTTAAGAGAAGTCTTGCATGAAACAAGCATGTTTAATTGGAATTGCCAGAATCAATGCAAGAAAATGTAACTGTTGCAATCTTGACAGAACCAAAATTGCAGAACTGAAGTTAAATTCCTTAGCTGTAAAATAGTGAAATGGTACAGTACTAAGCCATTATGTAAAGACTATGTTATTCCGAAGCAATGGAATGGGAAATTGGTGCCAAAGAAAACTGAAAGGATCATTGCATACAATCTATTTTGGCTTTGAAAACTCCGTTAAAGTGCTCCTGTAAAAACTCTAAATAAAAATATGTATTTTAAAAAATTATATAAGAAGTTTTAAAATCGTAAGCTATAATCCAAACTCATGCATGAATACCTGAGATGATAATATAGAGGATCAAATGACATTGTGGCTCCTGAATGCATATGGAATGGCATGCATTGCAATGAGTGTTGATGTGCAGTTTTAGCTACCCTTCTGGTGTGATGCAAAATAATTAATATTTAGTTTCTGGGTGCCCCCAGATTGAAAGTCTGGACTAAGATATGTGAAAGCATGCCCTCTGGAGTATCCGCTCTCTTTTTCATTGTGCAACCACAAGAGAAAATTGATATCAAGGTATCTTTAAAATGAATGATGTGTACAACTGAAATAGAGAAAATAGGGGAATGTTTGAATGTTCTAAGGTGAATGTGTGTGGGGTGTCTGTGTGTGTGTGTGTGTGTGTGTGTGTGTGTATGTTTGTGTGTGTGTGTGTGTGTGTGTGTGTATCTTTAAAAACTGGACATTATTTTTGAAAGTAATTTTGGAGGCCGGGTGCAGTGGCTCACACCTGTAATCCCAGCACTTTGGAAGGTCAAGGCGAAAGGATTGCCTAAGTCCATGGGTTCGAGACCAACCTGGGCAACATGGTGAGATCTCATCTCTACAATAAAAAAAGAAAGAAAGAAATGCGTGTGGTGGTACATGCCTGTAGTTCCAGTTACTTGGAAGGCTGAAGTGGGAGGATCGCCTGAGCCCAGCAGATCAAGGCTGCAGAGCATACCTCTGCACTCCAGTCTTGTTTACAGGATTGAGACTCCGATCCCCCCCCATCAAAAAAGTAATTTTCAATGTGGTTTACATTGATTGGATTATGTCACAAAAGAACAAATAAAATAAAAATTAAAAATAAAACCCATAATTCTCCCTACTGAAAATAAGGAAAGATGTGTTACCTTGTATTAGAGCTTTTAATTTAAAAAACTTGCAATTCTAAGCTCATTCTCTGTTACTTTGAAATGTATGTAAATCTTTCTGAAAATTAAATAAGCCCTTGTCAGTTTTATATACCAGGAATGTCTTTCTCAAGTACCTGGAAACCAACTCTTTGAAATATAATAGTCAAGGAAGATAGTGGCCTTACTCTTCCTAACTATGAAAAGGTAGGAGTCTAACTTTGGCTGAGCCTGATTTCAAGTTGAAAAACTACCTCTCATCATAAATGCACAAAAAGTTTACTTTTCATTAGATAAAACTAAATAGCCAATACAAGTGGTCACTTTAAGTATCAAGTAAATTTAAGGCAAACTTTACTTCACAAATGGTGCTTTATATCTGCTTGCTCAAGAACTAGTTATTGTTTATCTTGAGAACATGTATTTAATTTGTTGTATCTGCTATGGAAAATGGTGAGATTTCTGTCTTTTCAATCTTTTGGTGAATATTCTGTGATGCACATCACCTTCTTTGTTAATATTCATTCAGTAACAAAGTGTTTTTCTTTCTCTTCTACTTTTATCGAGAATTTTTCTGGGTAGAGGGAGATTTTATTTTGTTTTTAATTATATTTTCCTAACAATCACCACCAGATTTATTTTTACAGCAAACTAAAATTTGATCCAAAACAAATTCTGTACTGAATACTTGAGTTCTTATGAACAAACCACAACCTAACTTATTTAGTAGGTAAGCAACCTAAAACCTAATTTAGGAGCATAGTATGTATACTCTGTAACAACAGTAGAGTCTCAGCCAATCACAGCAGCCATACTTCAACTACTCACAGTGGCCCAATGTCCAAACTATGCTCAAATAAAGTCAATACTGAGCTGTAACCAACCCAGCTGTTTCTGTGCATCACTTCTGCTTTTTATACATTACTTGTTTATAGATCTTATTTTACTGTGCAACAGCCCTGAGGTTCTTTCTGAATCTATTCTGACTCTGGGGCTTGCCCAATTCACGACTTTGTTTCTTCCTTTGTTTTTGCTCAGTTAAACTCTATTAAATTTAATGTTCGAAATGTTTTTTACAGATTCTATTATCTGTAATTATTTTCTAAATCTCCAATAGTCAAGTAATTCTAAGAATTATTGTGAGGATTATGAATTAAATAAAATTTAATAATGACATTTCTTTATATTACTATTGGGCATTGATGTAGCAGGCACTTGTTAAGAAACCATCTGTCTTTTATGTAAATCCATCTTATAAAACTCCTAGTTATAAAAATTACACATTTTTAAAGTAAATTATGTAACATTCTGAAAATAATTAATTATATTCTGTAATCAGAAACCATTTCATGTCCTTTCACAATTTCCATGCCAGGAAAATGACTAGGGTCTAATGCTGATGTGTCACTCTTTTGTTCTCGGGGTTTATTCAGAATAACCATAAACTATTAAGAAGCTACTCTCCAATGCAGCAGCATCACGCACTGATGCTTATGTGATTACAAATGTGTCTGTCTTTCTGGGTACCAGCTGCATAAAAGAAGGGTATTATTCCTAGTTATTGTTTGTGAGAATTTTGAGGAAAAGAGAATGAAAGAGCAGACATGAATATTCCATTACAGGATGACTCCTTAGTGTTCAGCTTCCTCCAGAGAATAATTATATCAGAAATGATCAGAAAAAAAATTAAAGGTAATGTATCTGGTTAATCAAATGCCACCTGAATGTATTTTAGCTACTTATATTAAGGATATTCTGTCAAATAACACAGTGATAATAAATATCAAATTATACATAACTCTCTCACATGAAAATAAAAATAATAAGGAATAAATATAAATGCATTGTGATAAACAATATTTCTTAATTTCACTAATATTTTAGAGTCCATAATTAAACTTCAGATAAAGGAATTTATGAATCTTAATGTGTGTGGCATTCTGGGTATGGCGAGAGTCACGGAGGGTAAAAGTATTCATCAAGATAGTTATGATCTAAGAAAGGTAAGTTTGTTAAAGGGAAGATACATTGTGAAAGGCACAACAGGCAGGACAAAAGTGACAGTGTTTGCTGTCTCCTGTCTGTGAAGAGACAGGGGCTAGATGGAAGCATTTATACTACTATATCAGAATTCAGTGTGAGGGATTCAGTGTGAACCAGGAATTTCTACCAGGCATGGAGAAGTCTTATAAGTTGACTTCATGCATTGCAATGAAGAGGCTGCTTGCTTGTAGCATTTTGTCTTTGAAGCAACAATACTTGACTACCTTCTTGTTAGTCTCAAACCCCTACCACATTTTACCCCTTTGAGACTCCAGTATCTATTGTGTTGGTCTATGAGTCTTTGTGGACTCCTAGTCTAGCTCTCACATGTAAGTGAAAACATGTGATGGTTGGTTTTCTTTTTCTGCGTTACTTCACTTAAAATATTGGCCTACAATTCGGTTGCAATTTGCTGCAACAGACATTATTTCATTCTTTTTTATAACTGAATACTATTGGTGTGTGTGTGTGTGCGTGTGTGTGTGTGTGTGTCACATTTTCTTTATCCACTGATCAGTTGATGGACATTTAGGTTGATTCCACATCTTTGCAATTGTGAATTGTGCTGCAATAAAAATAAATGTTCAGGTGTCTTCTTTGTATAATGACCTCCTTTCCTTTCTGTCATTATTACAGTCAATACTAAAACATACCACAAAATAATTAAAAGACTGATATTTTACTTTTAAAAATAAGGCATCTTAGTTTAAAAATGCTAACATTTAAAAAATTTGTTATACTTGTTATAAGACTACAACATTAAATTAGATAACAAACTGTTTACGTACTAAGTTAGGAGACAGTTTGCTGTGTACAGAAGCAACTTTAGGCCAGATTTAATTTAATAATTTTCCCCTTTCAGTCAGTATCTCAATTTGGGGAGACTGGCCAAAACCTTGAGTACGGATGCCACTTTCTGCTACCATCATAATCAACTTCTTTGGTTTCAGTAAAGACTTCACAAATCTTCGCAACAGGTCAGCTAAATGTTTCATGTTCTCTTAGTGTTTTAATTATTCTAACCATAGTGTGACCAATTGACAGTTAACGGATGGTGCAATACAAGCATTTAAGATTCTTAACAGCATATGATGTACCAGGGCAACTATTATGATGGCTATCTGGAGGATAATACTAAGAGACTGAAGTATACCCCTTAACAGGACTCATCATGAATTGAACTGATCAAAATAGAATATATAAAAAATGAATCAGAAAAAGAATCTACTTCTTTTAATCAAATAGCTTGTTTGTTGATTTATTTCAAGTGAGTTTTTGTCACACCTAGAGATGTATTTATCTAAGCACAAGAGGACATATTAGCTGTCATACATGTACACACACCTATTCAGCCAAAAATAATTCAGAACAATCCTGTTATCTAAACTAATTTTAGTCACAGAATTTAAAGAAGTTTGATGGGAAACTATGGCCTTTGTAGTAGAGTCAGCTACAGTAGCTAATGCCCAACACAGATTTCAAATGATAAGCTTATTTACATTAAGTCAGCCTTGGGAAGGAACATTTTATCAAAGGTGACCATTGAGCAAAAGTTGTGCCTTCTAGAGAAGTTTACTTTTTCTCTAGTGCAAAGTAGGAGGTGTCCAGTTTTCAATGGTTTGTGGAGTGACAGTGGTACCTTTAGAATCCTTAGTTTACATTGGCCCCTTATTTTTCACATTTTAAGACATGGTGTTGTCTACATATACTACGATTGATTTTTAAATCCTCCAAAGATAAAAATATAGCCTGGAGGGGAACAACAGACAGTTCCCTGTAGGATTCCTTGTGCATTAGAGGTCATCAGTAGGGAATCACTAATAATCTTTGTCTAAGTTTCCATTTTTTAAATTATTGCATAGTTAGAAACCACAATAATTGATAATTATTAGATTGAGGTTATAAATTTGTCTTCAAACTGTCAAATTATCTTTATTTTGGTTTTCTTATTCCATCTCTGGCATAATATAATATAAAATACTCCAAGTTTTTCCTACTGTTAGATTTAAATGAAGAATTTGAGTACATGAATACAAAAATTCAACCTTATAGATAAAAACAGATATTATACTTTGAATATTAGTATTAATATTATATCATGAAAGAATTTAGGTTTAACAAGATATTCTGACATTCTGTTGTCAGTTGAAGTTATTCATTATGAAACCTGAATTATTGCATTATCTTTTCATCTATAAACCAAAAGGAAACAAAAGAAAAAGATAAAAAGGGACAAGGGTTTTATGGTGACCAAAGGAGAGAAGTCTATTAATCTGTAATATTGGAAAATCTCTTCATGCATAGGATGCCATCTGTTTCTGGAAAAAAAAGAAGAAGAAAAAAGAAAAACAGACCTTCTCTGGTAAGCTTCACCTTGAGGTCATCAATAACGTAGAGTACTACAGGTCCAAAAGGGCCAGCGTGAGTTGAGGGATGTGGATTTAAGACTGAAGTTTTGCAACATAGAAAAGCTTTGTATGATTACTTTCATTGGAGTTCATAAGCAGCTATTCTATGTTGTCATTTCCAAGAGACACAATCTCTAGGTTCTAGGTTGAGAATTGTCTGTTTGTCACCAGTTTTGGGGTCACAAAAGACTTGTTTTACTTGATGAAAATATACTTTGGCATAATGTACTTAAACCTTATACAATTGAGACATGTCAGCATTTATAAAAGTGAGAGATACATGGGGCTCTATTATTAGGAGCATAGGCCTTCCAGTGACTATTTTATAAGGGATCAATCTAAACTTTTTAGTAGAAGAGGATTTGATTATCATAAATCTATAATAATTTGATCAATAATTAACCAAGGCAATCCAATCTATTCAGCTAGTTCTGCCTATTGCCATTATATTTGCAATACCTTATATGTAACTATTTTATTGCTTATCCAGTCAGGGAAGTACCTCTAATGCTGGAGATTCTCCAGGAATGTTCCATAAGTAAAACACATTTTCTAATACCATGTAGATACTATAATTATATTGGCATTCTTGCAAAGGGAAGCTTCTAAACAGCCAGAAAACTTGCACTAAAGATGGCAATTTAATGAAGCCCATCTGCAAGTGTTCAAATGATTCATCACATGCTGGAAATTTGACAAAAAAGACTATAGTTATAAAACACTTTAGCAATTTAGAACACTCTACTAATTCCATTCTTTCATATTTTGTATAATTTTGTCTTTTTGGTGATGAGTCATAGAGCTTTTAATAATGGAAGCTTTGAAGTATCAAGAATGATCAAGGCAGCTGCCTAGGCTTGTCATAAGTTCATACTTAACATCAAATTTACATTCTTTTAAATACCTGTATTGTTTCTCCAGTTCAGGTGCATAGCACTACTTATTAAATTGGTTATAATAAGTAATGACTTCAATCAAACTTATGGAGTTTTTTCAATTGCATATCTTAACAATTTCAGTACTTACTGACTTAGCATAATAATCTAGCAAATCATTTTCTGGGTATAAAATTAATTTTTATTGTTCTTAATGTTGGGTTAGAAGTTTTATAGCAATAACATCTTTCATCAGTTTCTTCAGTAGATTTCTGTGAATTTTGACTCAGTCCAAAGGTATGATCTTAAAGTTATCAAAAACCTATACTTTTTCAGAGACCTTTTCATGAATTTGCTTGATGGTTAAACCACTTTAGAGTTGCTTGGGAAAGTACTAGAGTAAACAATTATCTATCTGTGAAAGTCAAGACTTAAAATGGCCTGAAAGATCTGATGAAAATTCATTGCAATATTGATGCAATTAACAAGGATATTTAGTTATTTCTGTTGCACACAACATTGTAAGGTAATTACTAGATTATGACTGATGGTGTTACACAAGGACTATTAAATTTCTTTGGAGTTTTATGCAATTTATGAATGCATATTAACAACACATTCATATAAACATAACTCAAAGAAGCTTTAAGATTTTTAAATGACAATGCTTTTTTAACATAATTTAATATATCAAATTAGGTCAACTAGTATAATAGTTCTCTTTTTATAAGGAGAGCTATTCTTTCAAGATGTCCCAAGGGCCCATCTAGAAAATCCTGGTGTTAATTTGAGACCAAGAAAATGATTTAACTTAGAATTTGATTTTGGGAAGCTGGTCAAAAATATCAAAGGTTTAAAACACATGATCAAAATAGGATTTCAGATCCCTGTGAACAATAGTCATTTATATAACCAAAGTGAAAATTAAAAGATTTCAAGACCAAATGCAGTATGGTACATAGTTGTTCCAAAACCTTACCTATTTTAATATACTTAACTCAGTTTTCTCAAGTTATCAAAAATCTAATAAAGACAACATGAAGTACAAAAAATTATTTTGCTAAACAATGGAACTTAATTTCCTAGGTCAATTACCTGAAAGGCATATTTTATAATTTCTTATTGAGAGCAGATCAATTTTGCAAGAAAACTTTGTTGTTTTAATGGAGAGGACCAAATTTTAGTTTTGCATAAGTGTACTTGTGATAGCACTCAAATTTTAGAAAAAATGTAGTTTTCTTCACATTTAGCAAACTTGCTCACACTTTTTTTTTCCACAAGGTGGATTTTCCACAAACATTCTAAGACTTTCTTATCCACTAAGTTTTGCTCTAAACTTTTTGTTCTCTCATTTTGAAACACTGTACTTTCTGGCAAAAATTACTATTTTTTTTCCCTTAACAAAACATTTTGATACTTTATAGCTTTACTGTACCAAAAGCACATTTTACTTTCTTTATATACTTGGTTAGAGAGTTTTTCCCTTGTTAATTCTAGTAATTTTAATTACATATAGTACTTAGAATTCTTAATTTTTAATGATCTTAATCATTACTAAACATTAGGAAACAAGTAATAGTGAACTGTATGTCACACCAGCAATATGTAGATTGACAAATTTATGAATCATAATTTCCGTAAGCATGTTTTTCTCATAGGATAATTTGTTAGTCAGTATGGTACAAAATATGCTTTCTCTAATGGTTCCAGATACCTATAGTTTTTATGTAATAAGAGACAGAAAAAGAAACAAAATCTTATCTCTATCCTCTTAGATTTTTAATTGCCTGGCCTGAAATTGATGTTTTTATGGATTTTCTTTTTTTAAAATTTTTTAATTTTGAAGATACTGGGTACAAGTCAGGGTTAAGTGTACAAATGTTCATTATGCCGGTACCTTTGTTGATGAGGTATGCCTTAGACTCAACTTTCCATTCCTGATAAGAACATTAAAATTCTTATGGAATAGCAATAACATCTTTCATATGAGACTTTTATCTTACTTATATTTATGTAGCTCACTTGTGTTTATATTTATACTTGGATTGCTCACAAAGATAATAATTAAACAGCTCATTATTTTCTTGATATCAAATTGTGTGATATAGTAATAACGTTAGCTTATTTTACAAAAGAACAAGGTAGAAAAAGTTGTGCATTTGGACAATATTTAGTGCTAAAATCTGTGAAGACATGCCTATTTTAATCAAACTAATAATATTCTTATTAAATACAGATTATCCAAGTAAGATGTACTTGAAATGCACTTGGATTAGTTCTTATTTTTCTAAGAGAATCTTTATTTCCTTAAGTATTTATTTTTCTTTAAACCATTTAAACAGATCCCTTTACAATTTAATTTGGACAATTTCATAATGACATTTAAAATATTATATGTGTATATCATCCATCCATGCATACATAAAGATATAGACAGAACAGATCTTATAAGTGTCATTCTAAAATTTTAGCCAAGTATCAGGTGCAATAATATTGCTTTTCTTCTGTTCAATGAAGCACAGTTGATAAAAGATGCAAAACTCTAAAATATTTAAGATGGTTTATTCTGAGACAAATATGAGTAACCTATGCCCATGACACCATCCCCAAATGCCTTGAGAACATGTGCCTGAGGTGATTGAATTGCAGCTTGGTTATATATCTCTTAGGAAGACAGAAGTTACAAAAAACGTAAATCAACATATATGAGATTTATGTTGGTTTGGCCCAGGGCAGTAGGACATCTCTAAGTGGGAGCTTGTAGGTCATATGGAGATTCAAAGAATTGTTCAAAAAATTTTGAAACTAGTAAAAAAAAAATACTACTGTTGTGATAAAGGGTATTGAAAGCGTTTTGATATGTAGATGAAGTCTCATATGCGGCATTTCTGAGAGAGAATATACAGCGAATGTTTAGCTCCTCTGTGGATCCCCAGAAAGGAGATACTGTACCAATGAAAATTTCCCCAAGAGATGGCTCTACAGGAATATAAAAATTTTCTAATTGCTTTCTTTATCTATTTGTGATGTTATGCCAGAGTCAGTTTGGAAAGTAACACGTGCTATAAAGGGTTAATAAAAGCCCATCTTTCCAGGTCCCTTCATTAGGAATTTGGCAAGAGAGAGCTAAGAAAAAGGGTCAGAGTTTGGTTTTCACAAGACTACTCACCCAGATAAGGTCAGAGTTTAGTTTTCACAAGACTACTCACCCGGATAATAAAAACTATGCAACTTTTTTCAGATTGGCATTTTTCACTTAGTAATACACACTTAAAGTTCCTCCATGTCTTTTCATTACTTAATAGCCCATTTCTTTTTAGTTGTGAATAATATTTATTTGTTCATTTGTACCACAGTTAATCCATTCACTTACTGAAGGAGAGGGATCTCTTGGTTATTTCCTGGGTTCCACAATTATGAATAACATTTCCATAGACATCTGTGTATAGGGTTTTGTGTGAATATAAGTCTTCAACTCATTTATGTAAATATCAAGGGACATGATTATTGAATCATAGGAATATGTTCAGTTTTGTAAAAGATTACCAAACTGTCTTCCAAAGTGTGTACTATTTTACACTCCTATCAGCAATAAATAGAAGTCTGCTTCTCTACATCCTTGATGGCATTTTGGGTTTTCAGTGTTTTAGATTGGGACCATTATAATAGGTGTGTAATGACATCTCATTGTTGTCTTGTCATTTTTCTGATGACCTATATTGTTGACCACATTTTCATATGCTTATTTGCCATTTTTGCTGAGGTTTCTGTTAAGATATTGACCCATTTTTTAAATTGGGTAGTTTGTTTTCTCCTTGATGAGCTTCACATCTTCTTTACATATTTCAAATAAATGTGCCTTACCAGATGTATTTTCTTTGCCAAATATTTTCCCCCATGGTGTGGTTTGTCTTCTCAGACTCTTGAAACTTGTCTTGAAACTCTTGAAAAAAGAGCAGTTCTTTTTATTTATTTTTTATTTTTTTGAGTTGGAGTCTCACTCAGTAGCCCAGACTGGAGTGCAGTGGCCGCTTCCGGCCACCGCAGCCTCGACCTGCTGGGCTCCGGCGATCCTTCCGCCTCAGCCTTCCAAGTAGCCAGAATTACAGGCACGCGCTATCACGCCCGGCTGATTTTTTGATTTATTGTAGAGATGAGGTCTCTCTGCCCAGGCGGGTCTCGAACCCGCGGGCTCAGGCAATCCACTCACCTCAGCCTCCCAAAGGCGCGGGATTACAGGCTGAGCCACCGAGCCCGGCAGTTCTTTTTATTTTAGTAAAGTGAAGCTAAACAATTATATTTCTTTCATGGATTATACCTTTTGTGTTGTGTCTAAAAAGGCATTGCCATGTCCATGGTAGTCTAGGTTCATCTATATTATCTTTTAGGAGTTTTACATTTTTAACTTTGCATTTAGGTCTATGATCTATTTTGAGTTAATTTTAATAAAAAGAAAAGTTAAAAAATTTTTTAGCCAAATAATTAAAAATTTGCAGTAAACATAATTTATTACAAAATGGCCTGACAGAAAAGAAGAACAGATTTTCTGGATAGTAATAATTACTTCAGTCCAATAATGCCTCTATATGCAATTTCAAATATTTTATTAAAAAATACAGAACATGGAATATAAAATCTGAAACTTTGTCCAAACTTTAAAATATTCAATAGAATCATACTGAGGGATTTAACATATGTTAGACTAATCAGTCAGTTGTTTAAGCATGACAGATATATTAAAGATAGTGGAAAAGATATTAAACACGTGTAAACTAATGAGAAATTTCAGGAGAAAGATAGAAACGAAAAAGAAGTTCAATGAAATTAATTTTTAAAAAGTGTTGTAAAGGAAATTTTTGAAAATGTGATCTGCTTAGAAGAAGATATTTAAAAAAAGAAAAGAATCAGTGAATTTGAATATGGATCAGTATAATTGACTCAAACCAATAAACACACATACACACGAGTTAAAAAAGATGATGATATCTGTGAATCAAGATCAAATGATCAAGCATATATGCAATTAGAGAAGAAAGAAGAATAAAATAAAAATATAAAGGGAAAAGATTGGTACAGAATAAATATAGAGCATTTTAACCTGAGAGTGTTAATTAGGGGGAGATGGTATTGATGGGTTGAAAGGATTGGAAGTTGTATAGTGAAGAATGAAATGTTTTATTTGAAACAACAATTAGGATCTACTATCAGTAATGGCACATTCTGATGCAAGGAATGCAGTGAAATTCGAGTGAAGGTAATTTGAATACAGGATTGCCAAAAAGAGAAATATAGATGTGAGAAGATGAGGATCTATTTACATTATACATGAGAATACAATTTTCACCAAAGAAGATAGAAAATTAAAGTCTTGGTTTAGAAGCACATGAGCCAATTTTAATTTTTTCATCAAATTAGAAGGTATGACTGAAATATTTATTGCATTTAATTACAATAAGTGTTAGAAAATGGACAGAGTTGGTCTTAGGAAAATGATGTTTCTGGGAGAGGGGAAGTAGCATTTAGACATGAGAACAGTAAGCATCAACAGTTGAGTGTGGGAAGATTAACAATCTCTTCAAATTCTGATGTCTTGTTCAGCAAGCCAAACAGGCTAAGAGACTCTTCAGTTAAGCATGTGTGAAGGTAGAGAGCAAATTTATAATTGATTAAAGGACAAAATAAAAATGTTTGTGAGAGTAGTACTATGAGAGTAGGTCAGAAGACAGGAAGGATTTTGTAATAATAGAAGAGAGAAGACAATTTGTATTCAAGAACAAGGATACAAGGAAAGTGAGATATCGAGGGTTGAATTGACATTAATTATCTGGTGTATACTGAAAGCCTTATCTACTCTTTATGCTGAGTCTCAGATAGTTTAAGATTCTAATAAAGCCAGACTATTAGTGAAAAAATTAGAACCTCCATCATTCACCTTCGAAGTAACTTCATATTAAAGAAAACCTGAAGTCATTGGATTACATTTAACTTAGAATTTCTGCAATGTTAAATTTGTTTAAAGGCCATAATTGTATTTTCATATTTTTGTAAAGGAAAAATAAACATATATTTGATTCTATTTTAAATATATATTTGAGTTTGTATAAATACTAACCCCAAAACTAGCTTTTCAAAGTGAAGCTTTATATACAGTAAAACTCAGTATATTCAAACTATATATCACTTATTATAATAACAATTTTAGAAAAGTATTGTGTCAATGAACGTTGAGATGTTGACTTTTAGTAGAACTAACAACTTTGCCCATAAACTTGAAGATATTAAATCTCAAAAAGAAAACTAAGATTATTGTACCAATTGAAAAATTAAAAATGCAAGTCATAGGTTCAACAAACAGAAAAATACATTGAATGTCGCATTTTGATTCTGAGGCAAATCTTGAACAATAGAATAATTATGAGAAAGGAATCCAGAGAATAAAAAAAAGAAGAAGACAATAAAGAATAACAATGAGTAAAGAAACGTTTACAGGAAAAAATGAGAAAATAATAAAATAGATATTTAGGTGGTTAGACTTTATAAAGATAGAGGAAAAAAGAGGACAAAGCATAGATCATTTGATCAAAGTGGTTTTTGTTTGTTTGTTTGTTTGTTTTTTGAGTTGGTGTCTCACTCTGTCGCCCAGACTGGAGTGCGGGCTCTGGCGATCCTTCTGCCTCAGCCTTCCAAGTAGCCGGAATTACAGGCATGCGCTACCACGCCCGCCTGATTTTTTGATTTATTGTAGAGATGAAGTCTTGCTGCCCAGGCGGGTCTCGAACCCGTGGGCTCAGGCAATCCACTCACCTCAGCCTCCCAAAGATATGGGATTACAGGCCGAGCCACCAAGCCAGACTCAAAGTGGTTTTAAGTATACGATTTGTTAAAACAGATATTTTAGAAAGGATTACACTAGAAAGGAGATAATTAGGATTATGTTGTTCATTTTTTTTCTATTAATTTAAATACCACATTGTCCTCATTCGTGAGTTTATAAAGTTCTAATCATTTAACCTAAATTCTGTCTAGTGCTATCTTCAGTTCTTTTGTCAAAAACTTCTGGCTCGCACACACACAAACACATACATGTTTGAAGAGTTCTAGAATTATGTTGATCCATTTTAGACCTCACATTAATTGTATAGAGATGAACCTTATGATTAAAAGAGGAATTTAATGATTTATTTTTTAATGTAGAATTATGATTACCTAAAGACCTCATATACAGAAAACGTCTTGGGTCATTTTATTTAGATCAATTTAACCATCCTCTTGAAATGGAGAGAGACTATAAAAGAGGGATACAAGTTAAAGACTGTATGAGATGCTAGTGAGTACTTAATAAATCTATGTCAAGATGGAATTTGAGATAGGAGACCTGCAACTGCCACATTCCTGTTGTTTTCAATTGCTTCATCAATATCAGGTTACTATAATGTAAGCAAGACAGTGTGTGGTATGTTTAATGTGTATTACAAGAATTCTGAGGGTTCATTAAGCAGCCTCCAGATCCACAACAAAGAAAAAAGCAAAGACAGAGATATGACTCTCTTTTTCTGTATGCCTACTTCAATAGAGTAAGTCCATTTCCATTTTAAAATGTTATTTCACCTTACAATTTCATAATTTGAAAGGTATTATACATGAAAAGAAAACCAGAAAGAGCATGAGATATTTAATCAGGACTGTTTCTCTGAATGGAGATCATATTTCTTAAATGTGCAAATTCTCTATCATATTTTTTAAAAGTTAGCAGTGAATAATTTCTTTACCCTTTTTTAACTTTCCACATAATACCTCAAATTTGTTTGTTAAATGATGTGAGAGTAACTTTTTGTACATTTTTACATATTCTTTTTAGATGTTTATTCTCTACTTTTATCTACATCTACATTGGAAATGTCCATACTGCCTGAACCCATGTTCCTGATTAAGTTTTGTCTTCAGCTTTTATTTCTGAGATTCAATCTTTTCTGTTTCAAAAAAAGCAAAGAGCTCTAAGTTGATGATTTTACTTTTCCAGCATTTCTGCCTACTTTTTTCTATTACCTTACAAATTTATGGAGCCTTTATCTTTTGAACACATTTCCAACATACCTCTTTTTTACTATTGTCCTCATTCTCTAATCCCTAATTTTGTCATAGTGGTAGGTATTCTACTTTTTGTTGAGTGGGAATATAGACCAATAATTTTATCCCTTTAAGTTGATCTTAAAAATGGACACATTTCTTGCATTGTATATGATATACCTGTAATCTCCTGATCAATCATGGATGTAGTACTTATCATATGACTTCCTAGGTCTCTCCTCTATACTACTGATAGAGTTTCCAGATTCTCCATGTGCAGGTTTGTTTTTGTTTTGGCCTACTTTTTGGTAGAATTTTCTGAATACATTTTTTTATGCCTTGTTGTATTTGTATAGTCTTAATACTCTCAATGACCCATGGCACTGATCCTAGAACTTGCTCTTAACATTTTCCCCAATTTAATAGCATTCAGAATGTCATATGCACACCTATTACTCATTGTTAAAACTATTTTTACAGCTACCATCACTGTGTGCTCATGTGTGTCCTTACAAACTGTGGACCCTAATAGTGTCTGCATTCACTTTCATGGAGCAAGTATGAGTCCAAGAACAAATCTGTCAGCAATCTGGATATTCTGCTTTGAAGATATATACAGAATGCAGCTGTCTCTTCTACTTTAACCAATATCATTCTGGTCTAATATATTATTTCTGTTTTTGCCCGAATTTTAAGATGAAAGTCTTTGAATTGTTCTCCCTGTTTCTGCTCCTGTTCCACAGAGTTTGTTTTTTTTTTTTTTTTTTAGAACTAAGAGATTTATTGAAGTGGCAGTTACAAGGAAAAAGGGAAAGGGTCTGTGGAGAGAGAGAGAGAGAGGAAGTGGGAGAGAGACGGGGAGAGGGCTGCAGAGAGGGAGAGAGCGACAGAGAGAGAGAGAAAGAGCGACAGAGAGAGCCACAGAGTTTTTTTTATAGGACAACATGCAAAAACATCTGATTATAAGATACAATGTGTCACTCCCTGTGAAAAACTCTCCAATGTCTTCCCATCTCACTTGAAGGAGAAGTCAGCAATCCCAGATGTAATTTGTGATATGGCACCCAAGTTACCTTTCTTACCTCATCTTTCCTAGTTCTCACATTAAGCCCCCCACTTTGTCACACTGGCCTTCTCAGTCTTCCCCAAATCTCTCAGTCATTCTCATCAGTAACTCCATGACCAGGGGAAAGCTAGCATCTTTTTATATTGCTTTTAAAAAATGTTTATTATTATAGAATAATTACATGAGTAAGTTGACTCAAAATTTTCTACATGTAATTCATTCATTTTTAGAAGTATGTGAGAAAATTTTTTAAAAAATTAAATTTAAGGACATACCATATGGAATATTAATTTTCCCCATCAGTTGGAAAATATTTAGAGTAATAAAATTAATTTTAATATATGCGTTAGCAAAGTGCAATTAAGGTGATAAATCTGTTGCTGGAGGAAAAATAAATCACAAAATCTGTTTCATAGACATAAATTATTTTTGTATTATCTGCTGTCAGCCTAATTTCAATCACTCCTTTCAATGGAAGTAAGATGAAAATGAATTGCATATATAATTACATTTTTCATTTTATTCTTTTTGTGTGGGTAAAATCAGTATTAGATAGATTGCTGTAACTATTTAGTAACCAATTGTGTTAACATTCATAGATAAGACATTAATTTTTCATTTTATATGTTATTCAGTTAAGAGGTAAAGTACAGGGTGCACCAGCTTTATAGGAAATCTCTCCAATTCTTTTGAGCCAATGATAGTTCTTTAACATTATAAATGAAGACTATTACTTTGTCAAAATAAGAAATCCTTTGTCTGCTTTCTGAAGTGGTTTTTATTGCCATTGCATTTATAGAGAACATCTACTGATGAAATAAAAGGAAAATTATCTCATTAGAGAGTTATTATATAGCAGTAATTTTGTTTAAGGAGTGTTCATATGTCATGTGAATTGCCTTCAATAAAGGTTAAAAAATATGTTTAAAAAGAATATTAAGATGCAAGAACTTTGTTTTATTGCAATGCTTTTTTTCTCCTAAAATTTATATCCCACTTCTCTAAAAACATAATGAGGAATTTTCATGGGCAGAAGAAAATTTTTTTAGACACAATGCTATGTAAATGGCTAAAAAATACATTCAGATATGAAGTATTTTTGTCTGTGACAGTTTTGTACCTTTTGTGACACCTCATACACTACCTCAAGTTATAGTTTTGAAAGTGATTGCTTTTTGCAAAATAACCTATTCATATTATAGTTCATTATTCAATAATGGTTCAACATTCCCCTATAAATGTATGTTGCCTTTATTGACTTAAACATGTTTCAACTTATAAGCCATTATGTTGTTTCCTATATTTTTGCTACATAAATAACTCTATGTTGAACACACATTTATATGTAAAAATTCACATTTTTTGAGTTATAGTCTTAGAATAAGTATTGAGAATCATAATGACACCACCAAAATGGTAGAGTAAAAGCAAGTTGGCTTTACTCCTATTCTCCCACAGTAAACCAACTACAAATATACAGCACCAAGATTATCACCAGCAATATTCCAGAACTCAAATCTGAGAGTGAGACAGTTCCCAGGGCTATGGAGAAATTAAACAAAATTGAACTTATGATAAGAAAATCAAACCCTGGTATCCATAACACCCCTACTCATACTACCAGGCATAAGGCGTGTAAAAAATATCTTCCATATTTATAGTTTCTACACTGGAAAAAGTGATATCAAGGAGAAAATACAGCTTCTCTACCATCTTGGGATTCTTTGCAGAAGAACTGTTCCTGTCTCAACCTATAAGATGCATCACAAATGCCTTTAGGATGAAAAAACCCTGAGGGTAGCCAGAGACAAAGGAAGATGATAGAACTACCATATCTATCCCCCAAATCTCTGCTCTGCATCTCAACCAAAAATGATGCTAAATCAGAGTAAATGTTCAGCAGCACTAATCTATAGAAGAAACATCCATGGAACTTCTGGGCACAAAGCTTTAACCAGTCATTCCAAACAGCTGAAGTATCCACTTTGGGACCTACTCCATCTAGAATAGGAAGCATTGGAACATTTGCTAGAGCTGAGCTACACCAGGACTTAAGCTCTTTCTAGTGCTGAAAAGGAAGCAGTGAACTAGCACAAAATATATTTAACAGGTAAAGTGCAAAAAAAAAAAAAAAAAAAAAAAACCTATGCAAACATAGCTAAGAGGAAAAAAATAAAAAAAGCCAGAGAGCTAGAGTAAATAATGAATGCTTCAATGTGAAGACATACAGATATGACCACAATAAACAACAGCAAACAGGGAATCATGGTCTCTCAAAAAGGACAAATCAAGAAACTAGTGTCCAACCCTAACAAGAAAATGATGTATGAGCTTTCTGAGTAATAATTCAAAATAGCAGTCTTATGGAAACTTAGGAAACTCCAAGATAGCATATAAAACAATTCATAAATTTATCCCAGAAATTTAACAAAGAAATTTGAAATAAAAAAACAAACAGAAATTCTGCAATTGAGAAATATGTTTTCTGAAATGAAAAATGCGTAAGAGCCTTTCAAGAGTAGAATGGATCAAGAAGACAAAAGATTCAGTGAACTCAAAACAGAATATTTGAAAATACACAGAGGAAAAAAAAAGAGAAAATAATTTAAAAGAGTACCTACAAGAAGATTATCCCAAAAGAAAAAATTTAGGAATTATTGATGTTTAAGGGGGAGTTGAGAAAGAGCAAGGGGTAATCTTACTAAAAGAAGTAACAACAGTAAACATATTTAAACTCGAAAAAGATATAAATAGACAGGTGCAGAAAAGTAAAAAGCCACCAAATATGTCCAACAAAAATTAAAATATCCCAAAGCATATAATAATCAAACTCTCAAAGGACAAAATCAAAGAAAGAATTCTAAAAGTAGAAAGAGAAAAGAAGAAAATACTGTGAAAAAGAGTTTCATCTGACAACAAACTTCTCAGCAAAAAACATACAGACCACAGAAAGGTGGTGTGATATTTTTGGGGTTGGAAAAAAACACCATCCAAGAATGCTATATCCATAAGTGTTATTCTTCAAACATGAGGCTGAGATGAAAATCTTTCCTGCATAATCAAAAGCATAGGGAGCTCATTACTCCAGACTCATCTTACAAGATGCCAAAGAGAGTTCATCAATCTAAAGAAAACAGAAACTAACATGCAAAAGGAAATCATTTGAGGTATAAATCTACCAGTATACATACACAGACAAGCTGAGTTTGTTCTAATACTATTTGTTGTGAAGCTCACTTATCTCTCTAATACGAAACTAAACATACATCTATCAAAAACAATAATAATTAAAGTAACTTATTTAAAGAATGCAATATAAAAAAAAATTAAGACAACAAAATATCAAAATGTGTGGAGGTGGACTTAAAGTGTAAAATTATTTTTAATTTTTCATTATTTATATTTTTATGCTCAGAGCTATGTTGCCATCTGTTTAAAATAAATTGTTATGTCTGTAAGGTATCTTTTAAGCATCATGGTAATCACAAAGCAAAAACCTAGAATAAATACTCTAAAAATAAAAAGCACCAAAATAAAACACACTACCAAAGATATTACTTAACTGCAAAGGAAGACAACAGGAAAAAAAAGAAATACAAGAGTTATAAAGCAACTAGAATATACAAAATAAAATTGCAGTGTTGTCTCACACACCCATCATAACATTAAATATAAATAGAAATTATCCAGTTTTTTTAAAAAAAGAGTGGTTCAATAAATTTAAGAAAAAGGACCCAACTGAATTCTACCTACAGGATACCTACTTAATTTATAAAGATGCACATACACTAAAAGTAAATGGATGGAAAACAATATTCCATGCAAACTGAAAGCAAAAAAGAGGAGTAGCTATACTTATATAAAATAAAATAGACTACAAGTCCATACTAAAAAGGAAGAAGAGAAGGTAACTATATAATAATACAAGAGTCACTTCAGCAAGAGACTATAACAATTATAAATGTATATGCACGCAACACCAAAGCAGCTAAATATAGAAGACAAATATTAATTCACATATTGGGAGAACTAAGCTGCAATATAACAATAATTGGAGACCTAAATATCACACTCTTGGCAATGTAAAGATTATGCAGACAGAAAAATAAATTAAGAAGCATGGGTATTAAATCAATAACTAGACCAAAATGGCCTAACTGATATTTACAAAACATTTCATACCACTGCTGCAGAATGCACATTCTTCTCATTAGCACATGAAACACTTATCAAAATATTTCATATTTAAGTTGCAAAACAAGTCTCAAATAATTAAAAATAATTGAAATCATATCAAGTGTCTTTTCTGGCCAAAATGAAATAAAAATATTAAAAAACTTTGATATATATATATATATAAACTAAGCAACATGCTCATAAATATTCAATGGGTCAATTAAAAAATCAAAAAGGAAATTTGAAAAATATTTGAAGCAAATGAAAATGAAAATAAAGTGTACCAATATCTATGGGATATAGCAAAAAATTAGTGCTGAGAGGGATATTTATAGCAATAAATTCCTACATCAAAAAAGGAGAAAGATAATAAACAATCTGATGATGCAGTTCAAGAAATGGAGAAAGTAAGAAGAAACCTAAAGACAAATTAGTAGAAGAAAATAAAGACCAGAGCACAAATAAAAATAAAACAAAATGAAAAAAAAAACAAAAAACAAAGAAAAATAAATTGTTCTTTTTTTTTTTTTTTGAGTTGGAGTCTCACTCTGTCGCCCAGACTGGAGTGCAGTGGCTCCTGACCACCTCAGCCTTGACCTGCTGGGCTCCGGCGATCCTTCTGCCTCAGCCTTCCACGTAGCCGGAATTACAGGCATGCGCTACCATGCTCGGCTGATTTTTTTATTTATTGTAAAGATGAGGTATCGCTGCCCAGGCGGGTCTCGAACCCTCGGGCTCAGACAATCCACTCACCTCAGTCTCCCAAAGGCGCGGGATTACAGGCTGAGCCACCGAGCCTGGCTAAATTGTTCGTTTTTAAGGAAGCACAAAATGATACACTGTAGTTAGACTAAAAAGAAGAGGTGAGACCCAAGTGAATACATGTAGAAAAATATATAACAAATAATACCACAAAAATTAAAAAAAATTACTAGATACTATTTTAAGTAGATATACACAAAAAATTGGAAAACATAGAAGAACTTGCTAAATCCTGGGCATCAAGATTGAACCACAAAGAAAAAGAACACCTAAATGGACAAATGAAGTGTAATGAGATTGAAGCCATAATAAATAGTCTTCCATCAAATCAAAGTCCAAGACTACATGGGACCACTGCTGAATCCTACTAAATCTTTAAAGAAGAACCAACAATAAAACTATTCAAAAGAATTGAAGAGGAGAGAATA
Organism: Cephalopachus bancanus; assembly: GCA_027257055.1. NCBI lineage: Eukaryota > Metazoa > Chordata > Mammalia > Primates > Tarsiidae > Cephalopachus > Cephalopachus bancanus. The sequence continues at coordinate 14,149,371 of JAPVLO010000005.1, read as the reverse complement.
TTTTCCTACTCATTCTACAAGACCAGTATTACCCTTATACTAAAACCAGACAAGGATACAACAACAAAAAAATAAAATTTCGACCGATGTCCTTTATGAACTTACATGTAAAATTTCTCAGCAAAATAGTAGCAAAACAAATTTAATAACACATTAAAAAGATAGCTTACCCTGATCAAGTAGAATTCATTCCAAAATGCAAGGATGATTCAATATATACAAATGAATAAACAAGACATATCACATTAACAAAACCAAGAATAAAAATCATATGATCTTATCAATGAATGTTGAAAAAACATTCAATAAAATTAAAACTCCATCATGACAAAGATTCTTCCCAAATTAAATATAGAAATAGCATGCTTCAAAACAGTAAAAACCATATATAGCAAACCCAAAGCTAACATCATACTGAATAAGTAAATGCTGAATGATTTTCCTGTATGGTTTGGAACAAAACTAAAATGTCTAATTTTATTACCTTTATTAAATGTAATATTGGAAATACTAGCCATAGAAATGAGACAAGGGAAAGAAATAAAGGCCTCCAAATTGGAAAATATGAAAACATTATTCTTGTTTGTACATGAAATAATCTTATATTTTAGAAAGGCTGAAAGATTTTACCAAAAGTTTTATAGAACTAATGAATGAATTCAGTAAGTTGCCAGATGCAAAATTAACATACAAAAATCAGTAACATTTATATGCATCAAAAACAATCTAAAAAAATCAATTTAATTTAAAATTACACAAATGTATAAAATATCTAGGAAAAAATTTAACCAAAACAGTGAGAGAACTCTACAAGGAAAATTATAAAACATTTATGAAATTAATTAATGAAGAGATAAAATATAGAAAGACTTTTTATGCTTTGGAATTAGATAAACTAATTTTGGTTGACTGTTTACATTATCCAAGTGTCATACAGATTCAGTGCAGTTCCTTTTCAAAATACCAATGACATTCTTCACAAAAATAGAAAAACAAAGCCATAATAACTAAAATAGCATGGTACAGGTATAAAAACATACATGCACCAGCCAATAGAACAGAATAGGGAACACATAAATAAATTCACAGATTTCCATCACATTTATTTTTGACAGAGGTTCCCAAAATATACATTGGGAAAAGGACAGTCTCTTCAGTAAATAATGATGGGCACACTCAAAAACCATATGCAGAAAAGCGAATCTAGACCCCTAATTCTCACCATAGAAAAAAATCAAGTAAAAATGAATTAAAGACTTAAAACTATGACCTGAAACTATAAAATAATTAGAAGAAAGCATTGGTCAGGGCAAAGATTTTTTGGGTAAGACCTCAAGAGCACAGGCAGTTAAAGCAAAGGAGATTCACTGAGGCTAAAAAGATCCTTCATGGCAACAAAAACAAATCCACAGAGTGAAGAGTCATTCCAGGAGCTGGAGAAAATATTTGCAGACTATCTATCTGAAAGTGGATTAGTAACCAGAACACATAAGGAATTCAAATAATTCAGGAGCAAAAATCAAATAATTTGCTTAAAAATGGGCAAAAGATCTAAAGACATTTTTCTTATTTTATTTCATTTTAAAGATGTGGAGTGCAATTCAGGGTTAGGTATACAAATGGTCATTGCAAAGGTAAAGTCTGGGCCTCACTTTGGTCCCTACTTCACCTGGTTTGAGATCAGGTACCCTTATTGATAAATTGTGCACCCCCGCAGCAGTTTCCCACTATTGTCTGTTCCATCCTTATAGTATCATGATAACTGTTCAGGGCTCACTTATGAGTGAGAACATGTAGTTCTCAGTTTTTTGTTTCTGTGATAGATCACTGAGTATTTATTATAGACTCTAAGTCCATCCATGTTGCTGTGAAGTTCATAATTTTGTCCTTCTATATGGCTGCATAACATTCCATTGTGTGTATATATGTACCAAATTTTTAAAATTCAGTTCACTTTTAATGGGCAGCACGGCTGCTGCAATAGAAATGCATGTGCAGATATCTTTTTCGTAGATGATTTGAGTTCCTCTGGGTTTATTTCCAGAATGGGGATTGCTGGGTCATATGTAAGGTAGAATTTTAGGTCTTTCATGAGCAGCCAACAGATGCGTGAAAAAATGCTCAACCTCACCAGTCATCAAATAAATGAAAATTAAAACCACACTGAGATCCCCTAACCCCAGTCAGGATGGCCATCATCACTAACAAAAAACAATAGAAGCTGGAGAGAATGGGGAGAACATTTTCCCAAAAACATGCAAATGGAATGCAGGCAGATAAAAAATGCCCAACGTCATTGATCATCAACAGTAATACAACCATCATCTCACCCTGGGAAGAACGTTTTTTATTAAAAAAATGCGGAGTAACTGATGCTATGGAAAATAAGGAGAAAAAAGAACACTCAAACATTGCCAGTGGAAAAGTAAATAAGAACAGTCAGTATGGAAGTTTTTCAAAAAACTAAAAGTAGAACTACCATATGATTCAGCAATACCATTACCATTTGAATATTCCAAAATAGGAAAGCAATGTATTGAAGAGATCTCTGCTATCCCATGTTTATTGCAGCATTATTCACAGTAGCCAAAATATGGAATTAATCTGTGTCCATCAATGAATGAATGTTTAAAAAAATGTGGCGCACATATACATGAAATATTTTTAAGCACTAAAAATGAAATCATGCCATTTGCATCAATATGAATTGAACTAAAGGTCCTTATGTTAAGAGAAACAAGCAAGGCACAAGAAGAAAAATATAACATGGTCTCACTCATGTGGGAATTTAAAAAGTTGCTTTCAGAGTATCAGGAAGGGGTAGGACTGAAGGGGCATGAAGAGAGGTTAATTAATAGGTACAAAAATATAGTTATATAGAAGAAATAAATTCTCTAGTGAAAAATAACCAATAATATATATATTTTAAAATAAATATGACCTATGTTAGTTTAGTAGGGAGACTATAGTTAACAATATTCAATCATATATTTCAAAATAATTAGAAGAGAAAAAAACTGAATGCTCCTAGGATAAAGAAAAGATAAATGTTAAATGTGATGGAATATCAAGTACCATGATTTTATCACTACGCATTAAATGAATATATTAAGATATCACATGTATCCTGAACATTTGCAAATCTGTATGTATAAGTTTAGAAAAGCAAAGAAAAAAGAATTAGAGGTTACACAGATTTTAATTGTGGTAGACATAACCAGGTTTCCCTCCAGAAGAATATAACTATTTACATTGTCATGAACAATGAAGGATGTAGGAGTTTCGTGCTCAGAAACTTCTTGGTTTTATAATTGTAGGGATTTTTTCCAAGTTTAAATATATTGTTATTTTTCTCTTTGTAAATGTATTCTTTTGTTAATAACCCTTCAAGAATTGCTTATTGGCCAGAGGAGAGGGGAGGAAAAAAAAAAAAATTGCTTGTTAATACACTAAAATTATTATTACATATGTAACACTTTTTCTATGCTATGTGTTTCAAGCATTTAATTCTGGCTAGCCTTAATGGGTTCATTGTGTCTTGCCCTTACTTTTTAACGACACAATACTTTATAAATATTGTATTACTTTATCCAATTTTGTGTATCAAATTTACTCAAAACTTTGTAACTTATAGCGAGCAAAAAATAATAGTTGTTTCTAAGTTTTTGGGGTCAGGAATCTTGGCACACACAACTCTGTTGGTACTCCGACTCAGGTTCTCACACAAGGCTGAAATCAAGGTGATAAATAAGGTTGTACTCTTGTTATCAGGTTAAACTAAGAGAGGATAAACTTTGAAGCGCTCTTCTGTGCTTGTTAGCTGGATTCAGTTCTTCCCAAGTTGTTGGATTGAGGGTTGCAGTTTCTCAGTGACCAAAATTTTTTCTCAATTCCATACTATGTGTCTCTCTCCGTAGGACAATTCACTACGTGGCAATTGGCCTCTGAGTGCGCAAGAGAAATGGTGAGCAATGCAGAAGCCAGAATCTTTTTAACTAAATCTCCAAACTGATGATCCATCATTTTTGTCATATTCTACTCTATAGAAGCAAGTCATCTGGAACGGCCTAAACATGGAGGGGATTACACAAGGACATACATATCTGTAGGCAGGAATCTTTGTGAGGCATAAGATGCTGTGATCACAGATGACTAAAAACTTATTTAGACAAATTTATCTGAATATTGTTTATAACTTGAAAGGAAAATGTTTGTGATTTGTTTACTATTACCTTACTATGTAGAATAGTATATGAAATATAATAGGCATTCATTAAATATCTGTTGAATAAACATATGAATTAGTAGATTCAGTATAGCCAAAGAGTAGTGGAATAAGTAGACACTAAAAATACTGAATATATAGTAAAAAATATTGCTTTTATGTCTTATATGATAGAATGAAAAAATGACCAAAAATCTCTAGTCCTTCTTGTACTCATAACACTTTCAATGTGATTTCATAAATTCTTCCATCAAGAGGTGCACTGTATACTTCTATATCCTAAATCTAAGCTAGTGTTCTAATTTGCTTTTTGCAAATGGAATGCGGCAGCAGTGACTGTGTGGCAGCTAAGATCTAAGGGCTGAAAGGATTTGAATAATTCTACACCTTCTCTTTGAACCCTACTGCTACTGTGTGATCAGTCATGAGCCAACATGCTAGAAAATGAGAAACCATGTGAAAAAGATATTCTGTCACCATGCAGAGTAATGGCTCCTGGCTAACTGGCAAATGATTACAAACATAACTGCTCAGCCAATACCATAAGGACTACCAGTGGAGTCTGGCCTAAACTGTTGAACACCGAATTATTGAGATCAGTACATGTTTACTGTTTTGAGGTGGTTTATCATAAAGCAAAATCTGAATAACATAGCTCATGAATTTTTTCCATATTTTACATTTATACTTTGAATTAATTGTAACTTTATGCTAATGTTATATAAAGTACTGCATGTTTCTGCATGTGCTTCATTCAGTTTTTACAAATAATAGGTGAAAATGCCTTTCTGTTTTAATTCTTTTTTTATAAGGTTTGAGTTTATTACATTGGTGTCAGAGAGTCAGTATAAAATTTTTATTTTGTAAAAGTTATTATCTGTATGTTTATATACTACAGTGATATATACATGCATATTCTATCATAGTGACCATGTATTTAAAATTTTATTTTCCAATTTATTTTTGTTCACTAGATCTGTTTTATATCAAGAATGACATGTGAAAGTTTCCATTATTAGCACATTTCTATTTCTCTGCATATTCTGCCATTTCTGTTTAATAAGAATGTTTGACATGTTGTTTGATGTATAAATATTTATAAATGGTATTTCTTGATATGGACTATAGGTTTTAGCAGTAAAATATATCCTATTTTAATTGTTTTGATTTTGAATTCTACCATATCTGCTACAAAGTTACCATTCCTACTCTCATTTCCATGTTTATGGTAAACTCTATTTCATATTTATGTTTTTATCTTTCTCAGTCACTTTGTTTATGTATGTCTCTAATGTATACCATATATTTGAGTTTTGTTTTAGGACCTAAATTGAACATTTGTTGTAATTCATACATCGAAATTCTTAAAATCTATATGCATTTAAAATATTTGACATAAAATTATATTGTACAGTAAGTCCCCGGCTTACAAACTTCAAGTTGGGAACTTTCTGATACATGAATGTGTGTTCCCATGTCCAATCATGTCTGTGTTGCCCTTCATCTATTGCTGATGATCCTTCAGCTCTACCATCTACCACCTCCTCTACCTCTTGCAGTCAGTAACTCTTCTTGTCTGTTCACTCAGTGTCCGATCCCGTATATTGGCTGTTATACAGTACTTCTATACTTTTCAAGGTACTTTACTATAAGATTGCAAATGCTTTCTTTATTCTTTGTTAGCTTTTTATGTATTATTTGTGTGAAAAGTATTATAAACCTATTACAGTGCAGTACTATATATCCAATTGTGTTAGTTGGGTACCTAGGCTAACATTGTATTTATGAACAAATTGGACTTCTGAATGTGCTCTCAAAATGGAACTCATTAGTATGTATATTATAAAGATATTTAACAATGTATATTATAAAGATAATTGACAATGTACTGAAAAATTGGAAGGGAAATTTTGCAAAATAAAAATATATATCAAAAACTATATACTATTATGCCTTGTACAAGATGAGGATAAAGTAAACGCAGCAGGTGATACTTTACTTTCTTTAAAGATAAAGTATGTATTTGGTCAAACAAGACATGAGCACATGAGAAGATAATTAAAAGTGATAACAATTTAAAAGATGTAGATTGAATTGAAATGACTGATATTAAACCCTAAATCTCTGCTTTATCTCTTATTCCCAGGAATCTAGTATAGTGTTGTCACATGGTAAATTATCAAAACACTTGTATATCAGATAGTGGAGCTGATAATCACTCAATGAGGCTAATCAAATGAAAACAAGTACAACTGGGTAAGTAAGTCAAACTGGACAAGCAAGTCCAACTCAAAAACATATAGGAGTCAGATATTATTCAAACTAGGTTATGAAAAATAGGCTGGAGTTTAAAGAAATAAGGAGAAAGATATTCTTGGTATAAGAAATAATGTGATGGTCATTATGTTCTTATCAATATTATTCTACTTTTTCTGTGTTGTAAGTAAATTATAACTGGTCATATGGACATCCATATAGAGTGGTACATATACATGATGGAATATTAAGCAGCCATCAAGAAGGACAAAATTATGAACTTCGCAGCAACTTGAATAGACTTAGAGTTTATAATACTGAGTGATCTATCAAAAAACAAAGAACTGAGCACCTCGTGTTCTCACTCATAAACTGACCCTGAACAATTATCATAATACTATAAAAAAGGGATTGACAGTTGTGGGACATTCCCAGGGGAGGGGGCAAGCGGGATTGACATTAGTGAGAAACTGCCAGGGGAGGAGGGGGCATGCCTCATCAACAAGGGTACCTGCATAATGAACATTTGTATTCTTAACCCTGAATTGTACCCCACACCTTTAAAATTAAAGTTTTTTAAAAATCCATATTGAAAATACTCTTTTAACTTTTCTTATAGACAGATGCCATTGCATTACAAACTTCTTGTCATTGAACTATAGATAGAAGTGAAGTGTATAGAGGTCTTCTATATCCTCTTTTTGTTTCCTGTTACTTTGATGTTGAAAATCTTGACATGAGGCCAGGTGTGGTGGTTCAAACCTGTAATCTCAGCACTTTAGGACACTGAGGTGAGAGAATTGCCTGAGCCCAGGGGTTCAAGACAAGCCTGAGTTTCTCTGGGTATATACCCAATAGGGGAATTACTGGTCATATGGAAGGTCAATTTCTAGTTCTTTCAGAAATCGCCACACTCATCTTCCAAAGAGGTTGCATTAGTTTGCATTCCCACAGCAGTGTAGAAGTTGGTGTAGACATTCTTGGTATGAGAAATAATGTGACATGGCCACTATGTTCTTATAAAAATTACTCTACTTTTTCTCTGTTGTAAATAAATTATAGCTCACCATATGGACATTCATATTGAGTGGTACACATACATGATGGAATATTAAGCAGCCATAAAAAAGGACAAAAGTATGAACTTCACAGCAACTTGGATGGACTTAGAGTTTATGATGCTGAGTGATCTGTCACAGAAACAAAGAACTGAGTACCTCGTGTTCTCACTCATAAGCGGACCTTGAACAGTTATTGTAATACTATAATAAAGGGATTGGCAGTCGTGGGAAACTGTTAGGGGAAGGAGAGCATACCTCTGCATTCTTGCCAGCATTTGTTGTTTGTTTTATTAATGATGGCCATTCTTACTGGGGTTAGGTGGTATCTCAATGTGGTTTTGATTTGCATTTCTCTGATGATTAGTAAGGTCGAGCACTTTTTCATGTGTCTGTTGGCTGCCCATATATCATCTTTTGAGAAGTGTCTATTCATGTCTTTTGCCCACTTTTTTACTGGAGCTGTTTGTTTTCTTTTTCCTTTTGGCGCATTTGAGTTTCTTGTAGATACTAGATGTTAGGCTTTTATCAGATATACAATTGGCAAATATTTTTTCCCATTCTGTGGGCTGCCTCCCTGCTCTCTTGATGGTTTCTTTTGCTTTGCAGAAGTTTGTTAGTTTGATTAGGTCCCACTTGTCTATCTTATTCCTGGAACCAACCGTTTTGCCCATCAAAGCTGGATTTAACAAATGTGGTACATATGCACAATGGAATATTATGCAGCCATAAAGAAGGACAAACATATGGACTTCACATCAACTTGGATGGATTTAGAGTCAATCATACTCAGTGATCTATCACAGAAACAAAGGACAGAAAAAAATAACATTTTCCCTCCTTGTATATAGACATAATTACAGGAAACATTTAACTTCATTTCTAACACTTCTTAAAGAAAAACAATAAAGCAAATGTTACTACGAGTAATAAATGACAGCTAACCTGATTGCCGAGGCAATGGCAGAACACATATCCACACTAAATTGGTCGCTCTATATTAACATCAACTGACTCTTACTATGTAGAAACTTAGGCTCAGTCTTGAATTTTCCATTGTTGTTCTCTCCAAAAATAATCCAGAAATATGAGCTTTAAGTGTCAAATTACCATATCTTAAATACTGGCAACAATTTGTATACTATAGTCCTGTGCTAATCCTTAATATGACAACCAAACTGACCATGTCTGTAGGCTATACTTGGCTTACAGTCTACAAATCTATGTTTTAGAGAGCATTTCAGCAAGTGAGTTAGTGGAATTAAAATTCTAAAAAGAGTAATGCAGACACAATTTGGAATAAACAAATATAATTTGATATAGGCGATAAGAAAAATAATATGCAAAAATATTAATTACACAAAATGGGCTTTACATAATCCATTTCATTGAATACAAAAATTCTGTACTTCAATATTTTATCTCCACTTTTTATAGTAAACAAATTGAAGCTTAGAAAGCTAAGTACCATGGATATTTTAGATTGGGTTATCCAAGAAGTAGATGCTGAATAAATATATTTGAATGTAAGTTGTTTATTTAGGAATTAATCTCATGAAGTGCTGGTGGGATATGAAGAAGTTAGCCAGGGAAGGAAGTCAATAGAGAATGGTCAATGAACAGATTACCTGTGAGTACAACTGGATAGTTTATGTAGAATGTAACATGCCTCAGAATTAATTTACTCTGCCTCTGTTCTTCTGAAAGAGAAGTAATCTGGGCTATGTATCCATCACAACTTCCTGCCATTGGTTAAAGACTACTTTTATGAGCATTAACTGCCTGGTACTTCTGACATGCCCCTTGCTGTTGCTGTAGCACATCTCTATGGCCAGATATACTCTTCAAATAGAAGATAGCAGACACTTTCAAAATAAAATTATAGGCTTGTACAGATGTACTGAGTGTCAAGGAGATACGAGCTTCACACATAACCATATCAGCATAAGCATTTAAGTCAAAGATGGGAACAAAACAAGGAAGTGGAGGAAGTTAAGGGGAAGTTAAGGGGGTAAAAAAGAAATACCAGATTATAGGGAAAAACTGGAACAATGTGATATTATAGAATTCAAAGTAGGTAGAATACAAGATTTCTTTTCTTTCTTTCTTTTTTTTTTTTTTTGAGTTGGAGTCTCACTCTGTCGCCCGGACTGGAGTGCAGTGGCACGCTCTCGGTCACTGCAGCCTCAACCTGCTCGACTCCGGCGATCCTTCCGCCTCAGCCTTCCAAGTAGCTGGAACTACAGATGTGCGCTACCACGCTGGCTAATTTTTTTTTTTTTTTTTTTTTTAGAGATGAGGTCTAGCCAAGTTGCCCAGGCAGGTCTCAAACCCGAGGGCTCAGGCAATTCACTCACCTTGGCTTCCCAAAGCGTGGGATTACAGGCTGAGCCACCCAGCCTGGCCTAGAATACAAGATTTCTAAATGTTCATAGGATAAAATAAATTACCTATTAATTCATACAATGCATTGTATTCTTTTTTGGGAAATTATCCAAAGTTAAAATATCCTAGAATTACATTAGAATTTGCAATGATTTTGAGGGTTTTCACACATGAATTTTGGGGAACACAAACATTCAGACCGTACAAATAGGCTTTGAATGCAGATCCTGGTTGTATATTGTTAATTAACATGAAAGGAAATGACCCTTGCCAAGCAAGAAGCAACTTGTTATTTGCACACTCACTGAATGAACCAGGTGACATTCATATAGAACATACACATGGTCACAATGCAGATAGTAAGTCAAGTAATTTCTGAACAGTTGACAAGATTTACACTGTCTCTCTGTTACTTTGCCACACTATTTTACTCAAAAAGAAGGTAATGTACTTTTTCTCTACTTTATAAACTAGCTATGCTTTTAGTTTCTCGAGTTTCAACTTGTTGGGTCCATTAGAAGGACTTTTTAATAAAAAAAAAAAAGACTAACTTTGTCTCAAGTCTTGGTTGTATGACCTATGAAAAAAGTATCTAAAAGAACACTAGATCTGTCAGAGAGATAACAGTTGCTTAGTAGCACATGTTGAAGTGCCACTTTAGAAAAGAAAGATATATTGATGTGAGGAGCCAGATTTCCCAGAAAAGCAGTTTACGCCATGCTCTGCAAAGTATTTATCTGGTAGTCAATAAATGACACCGATGACGGTGATCTGTAGGACTTACAAGAGCACCTCAAGGTACTATCACGGTTGACTGATAAGCTGAGAAAAAGAAGTTAAGAAGTAGAAATGGGACCATCGGAGCTCTACTTGATAAATTGACCAAATCTCAGAGTCCATGAAAAAAGAATTAAAGTTATTATTGGGGGCTTATTAATTCGAGATGCCAAATGATACAGGAATTCATAAGTTTTATCTATGAAATAGATGTTATTTAATGAATGCTTAGTATTTTGCTTCTCACAATTCTTACTCTTATTTAGGAAATGATAAGAAAGCAAATCTACCAAAGGAATATGTGCCTTAACATAAGATGTTACCAACATAAAACAACCAAAATATAACCACATATTAAAATACCACATCTCAATATATAAAATGTTTTAATAAAATGTTTAGGCAATGACTCTGGTGAATAAAAAAGAAAAGCACAAAACCCCAAAACTAAGATTCTTAGAATAAGTAAAAGTGATATTAAGATTGATGGTGACCATCTTTACATATGAGGTGGAAAGCATGACACTACTTTATCCTATAGGTTTGCTATAGGGAATACCCACAAATATATTACCCTCCCTGATGTGAGATCTCATCAATCTGTGACTTGGGTCTATGTTAAACTCAGCAGCCTCAATGGAAAGAAAGAGGAAAATTCTCACAAAGCCAAATCACACAGAACTTCACAAGGAAACAGAAAGTTAAATAAATTCAAGATAAAGCAAAGAGCCCAGAGAACACAGTTGAGAAGAGTTTCATCTATAAATAAAAGCAGCAATACTACATTGCCCCAATTTATTTTGAAGACACTATTCTTTGATGATTGCCTACACAGCAGCACCTAGGGTTGACTCCTAATAGGTTTAAAGAGTATTCTTTTGCACTCATTTTATTATGTGTTTAATGCTGAGTTTCATGTTGCTGAATAACCTAGAGGAGCTTATTGCCATGGTTACAGTGAAGAGTGATTGTTAAAACAGACTCAGAGTGTTTATTTTTATATGTATTCATTTTGAATACTTATTTGCAGTTTTTTAATTTTCAATTTGCTTATATAGTACCATTTCAGCTCCCCATTTCCCTTTGTTTTACCACTTACACCAAAACAGAGGTTGAGCTATTATGACCAAAATTGCTGTATTTAAAATGGATACTATAAGAACTACCCCTGACATTAGTTGCCTCCTTTGTTATAAGACTCTCATCACAGTTTAGATTAACATTGACTTTAGATTTAACATGGTTTTAGAAGATTATTATCACAACAACTATAACAATTCAAGCAAAGGTATGCCTTATGAAAAAGATGAACTATTTTTGATGGTTTATTGCGTTGAATTGCACAAATTATACAAATGCAGACTATTTTATTTCCCTGTTTTTTGATCTCAGAGATCCAAGAACAAGAAGTACAGTTGTTTAGCACTGTGTCAAAGTCCTTGAGCACTTGAGAAATGTGTTTCATTACTTACTATTTCTAATACTAATGGTAGTAAAATATTTTCAGCATGTCATTTTTTTCAATCTTCTTTCATAGTTCTTATAGTCCATAGCATCACAGCAATTCTGTGAATTTAGTAAATGTACAATTGCGTTTGTATTACCACTGTCCAAGATCTCATGTTAATATACATTAAATTGAGAGCTAGAATCTTGTCCACTTTTTGCTTTCTGCAATAACCAAAGTCAAGAACCACACTTAGGTTAAGCTAGTTGCTAAAAATCATTTTATACAGCATTCGAAACCTGGCACAACAGATGCTGATAAACATGTATTTATTTTAGAGTTGGGCGTACAAGTGGGGATTTGCTACACAAGTAAGTTGCTTTCAGAGGAAGGTTGGGCTTCTAGCTGACCCTCATTCCCCTTGGTAGTGGATACCTATCCAGGATGTTGACACATCACTGCCTCCCTCCTACTCCTTTCCTCCCCTAGCAGTGTCAAGCATCTGTTGATCTCACAATCCCACTCTTGTGTTAGTGTGACCTATGATCAGGGGCTCTTCACGAATGAGAACATATAGTATTCAGTCCTTTGTTTCTGCGATGGTTCACATAGTTTGATGTACGTATTGCAGAACTTTATGTTTAATAATGAAAGAGTGCCATCTCTTTAATTATATCTTTTTACCAAAATAATTTCAAAAATAGTTTGGTTTGTTTTCATAACTTGATATATTCCTATCATATTAGATTCATCCACATAGGCCGAACATCTACCTTCAGCTTCCAGTGTGACATCTGACATATAGTAAATGGTCAATGTAGATTCTTGGATGGTTGAATGCTTGGGTAGCTGCAGGAAAAGCCACTGGATTGCCTGCCTGGCTGGATGAGAGCACTTAAAACAAAATCTTAGTGATATATGGAATTATTATTGGGTTGTTTAAAATGAACATTAGACAGTAAGAAATTATTCGTTTCATATATAGAAATTTTAATCAAGCTATAGAGTAGATAATGATGACTATTACCATTATTCATTTTTGGATCCCATTACTCATATAATAATTCACTTTCTCCAGGTAAGGATCTAAGAATCTGCATTTTAATACACTCATATTTATCTTAATGCAGGCTTTCTTTAGATTATATTTTGAGTATATAGGCCTAATCAAAAAATGATCTTTAAAAGTTTTCTGATCAAATCCAGAATAAAGCAGTTAAGCATCAGAGTCTATACATCTAGAAGTATATTTCGATCTCTGTACCCTTGTCAGAAGTCTGATAAAACCAGTAAGTATTGCCATAAACATAAAATAATCATAAAAACACTAATAACTTCAAACTTATGTTGAGTATTTGATATGTGCAGGGCTTTAGAATGTAAGGCATAACTCTTGATTTAAAATGTTTGGGTTAAAATTCTGGTACTATCTTTTAGTTGTTATATATCCTTATGCATATTACTTTTCTTTTTCAATTGTTTTATCTGTTCATTGTGGAAAAAAATCTCCTTCTTAAGATTTTTTTGTGACTGTAAAATGGCTTAATTTATGAAGAGCATCTAAAACAATAGCTAGCACACCATAAATTTTTAATCAGCAACATTTCTTCTCCCCATATGCATTTCCCTTCTATTGCTCTAATGTCTTTGGGATGCTATTATTCATAGAAATCCTAAAGCTTAATAAAATTGATTAACAGAACCTTTTCATTTTATGAATAGCATAACATCAACTAGAGAGGTTGAGGGCCTTCAGGATCATACAACTAGCCTGAGAGAAACGAAACTAAACATCCAGATTTCAATGATTCCTCAAATCTATATTTATCTTTCAGAATACCTTTGTAAACCATATAGATTTCCTGGGCTTAACCCCAGAGAAATTTATTTTTCTTTGGTAATGGGGAGATGTATGTAGAATTTTCAGGTTCTGGAGTAAGAGTGAAGTTTTAGCACATTAAAGGTAAAAATGCCAGGTGCAGTGGCTCAAACCTGTAATCCCAGCACTTTGGGAGTAGGTGAGAGGATTGTCTGAGCCCAGGGGTTTGAGACCACCCTGGGCAACTTGGTGAGACCTCGTCTCTATGATGAATAAAAAAATAAACCAAGCGTGGTAGCGCACGCCTGTAGTTCCAATTACTTGGAAGGCTGAGGTGGAAAGATTGCCTGAACCCAGCAGGTCGAGGCTGTGGTGGCTGCTGCACTCCAGCCTGGGAGACAGAGTGAGACTCCAACTCAAAAAAAGGGTAAAAATGCACATTAAAAGTTAAAAAAAGCCAGCATTATAATTTTCTTTAATAAACAGATATTTGTTGTGCATTGATTTGTAGGAAAACAATAATTCGTAGGGTATAACTCTGCTACTTGACTGAGAACAACTCTATTCTTGTTCATATCCTTGACTGAGTAGACAGTACAGTATGGAAATAATTGATCATTAACAAATTTTAGAAAGAAAATATCTCATCAGAACTAGTAGCTGAAAAGTCTCCTTTTAACAGAATATGAAATATAGAGCTATCCATCTGACACGTCTGCCTTTTGTTGTTCTGTACTTTCTGTTGTTGATCATTTTAAAAGTATCAATTAAGTCAATTTTCAATAATTATCAGTAAAAATAGATATACCTTTTATTTGATCAAATACTTCGTGCTAGTGCTCACCAAAGTATTAAAGGTCATGTAGAGATAAATATTTAATCATGGATAAACCAAGAAAACTTTCAAAGATAGCTAGAATGTTTTAAGAATCTCATATCTGTGTTCCATCTGACCTGCAAGAATGGACTTTCTCTAGGAATACTCTGAATAGACTTTGGTCCAGCACTTAAGAATCACAAACATACACCTATATATAGTAAAATACATTTTTATTAAAGTTTCATCCTTTCTACCATCTATTATATTAGAAAGAAAGAGAAAGAAAGAAATCCTATGATTTGAAATTTGGAAGAAAGGTCAGAATCCTTCTATTCTATTAATGCCACATCATAGAGTTATAAAGCATTTTAAAACACATCTAGACATAATAACAATAGAGATATATCTCTAATACTATAATTCGCATGCGTTCAACAGATAGATTCACATTTTACATAGTTTATGCAATAAAATGCAGATTTTGACTATGAATATTATCACATTTTTAATATATGAAGAATATATCATATTCTATATACAGTAAGACCTCATGCAATGTCATCAGTAGGTACTTAGACACTGAGACTTTAAGTAAAATGACGTATAACAAAATCAATTTTGTCTATTTTTATGTCAGTAGTTCTTTTATAAACAAGAGTTAAATTCTTGTGGCATACATACTTCTGGTCATGAAACATCACCACACTTCTAAATGAAGACCAAACACTTGCAATCTTAAACATTAAAATAAACCTGAGCTACACATACATTTAAGAAGAATAATAAAAATGTATACGGTAATTATTTACCTAATTATTCTAGTTTAGAGTTGTGATGGCTAGAGCCTATCTTGGTAGCTCAGGGTACAAAGAAGACACCAACCCTAGACCAAGGTGTACTCATACACACACTCACACTCAATCTACTGGGACCACTTACACACAAATTAACGTAATGTGTACGTCTCTGAAATGTTGGAAGCAATCAGACTACAGACTACAGGGAGAAACTCCACACAAACATGGGAAGAATATGCAAACTCCACACAGACAGGTCAATGGTTCTGGCCTGTGATTAATTTTTTTCTCATCAATGTAATAACAAAACAACATTGATCAAAATGACATTATTTAAGAATGTACTGTATTTAAATAATGTTTTACATATATATTATATATGGTCTATATATGTGTGTATATATATTTGACAATACAATAATACTCAAAACAGTGTTATTAATATCCTTTGACTGAAAGAAACACATTTATCTTTAGCTAATCATTAACAGAAAAATTGTGACAAAGAAATTAAAAACTCATCACCCATTTTCAGCAGTAGTCTATTTTCTTAAAATTTCATAATGACTTATTTAAGAGTTTATATAAAAAAGTCAAAGAGGAATAATAGCCAACACATCATTGGCAAGTCAGAGGACTGACACTACTTAACTGTAAGGCATATTATAATATTGCAAGATAGGGTAGTATTAGGAAAAAAAAAACAGACAAATAATCAGTGGAACAGAAAAGAGATCCCAGAAATGGATCCACATTAACATAGTTAATGGGTATTTGACAAAGAAGCAAAGGTAATTAATTAAATGGCAAATGAATAGTCTTCAAAATTGGTGTTGGAATAATTTGAAATTTACATGTATAAATAAATAATCTAAATAATCTAGGTACAGACCTTATACTTTAAAAAAAAAAGTCAAAGTGAATCATAGACCTATAAGTAGAAAAGTAGAATACAAAAAATATAAATATCCTAGGACACAATCTAGCTGACTTAGGTTTGGTGATGACTTTTTAGATATAATACCAAATGCACTACCCAAGAAGGAAAAAACAACAAAAAGCAATTGAATGATTAATTTTGACTTAAAAACTACTGTTCCACAAAATGCACTGTTAAGACAATGAAAACACTGTCACAGCCCAGAGAAAATATTTGCAAAACACATATCTGTTAAACAATTTGGAATCCAAAGTATATTAGAAATTCTTAAAATGCAGCAATAAGAAAACAAACAACCCAATTTAAAAAGTTGGCAAAAGATCTGAACAGACATCTCACCAGAGACACAGGTGGCAAACAAGTATATGAAAAGATGTTTAACATCTAACATCACATGTCACTGGGAAACAGCAAATTAAAATAACAATAAGATATCACTCATACCTAGTAGAATGACTAAAATCCAGAAAGTATTGACAACATCAAATATTGGTAAGAATGTGAAGCGAAAAACAAAAACAAAAAACATTCATTGCTGGTGGGAATGCAAATTGGTATACCACTTGGAAAGACACTTTGGCAGTTTTGTACAAAACTAAATGTTTCTATAATACAGTCCAGCAATCATAGTTCTAGGTATTTATCAAAATGAGTTGGAAACTTATATTCACACAGCAACTTGCACATGTTTATAGAAGCTTAATTTAGAATTTCAAGATATCCTTCAATAGGTAAACAGGTAAACTGGGTTCCATCCAAATAATGGAAAATTATTTAGTGATAAAAATTAATGAGTTTTCACAACATTAAAAGGTACAGAGGGATTTTAAATGCACAATATTAATTTAGGAGCCAATTTGGAAAAAAGAGGCATATCACATGATTCCAAGTAAGTGACATTTTGAAAAAGGAAAAACTTTGAAGACAGTAAAATAATTAGTTGCTGCCATGAGTCTGGGAATAACGGGAACATAAGGTATTATTATGGCAGTAAAACTATTCTGTGGGAAACTAAAATAAAAGAAATATGTCATTGTACATGTAACAAAACCCATGGAATATACAGCACAGAAAGAACCCTAATGTGAACTATGGGCATTAGTTAATAATAATATATTTAATATTAACTCATGAATTACAACACATACGCAACACTAATTAAGATGCCAATAATAGAGAATATTGGGAAATGAGATAGAATGAGGGGATATTGGGAACTCTACTTTGCACTTTATTCTTGTAAACTTTAAGGTGCTATAAAATGTATTCTATTAACTAAAATACATAAAAATCTAGTGTGAGACATATAAAGAAAAGAACTAAAACATTCTTAATTATAAATTATTACTGTTACTATATTTATTTTATTATCTATACAATTTATACAAACATGAATGCCATGGAAAACTTCCTCAACTTCAAAGTTTATCCCTAGTGACCCTAGAAAAATACAGTTAACAAAAAACTGTAGAAGCATTTGGAAACACACACATATGGACAAAAACTAAATATAACAGCAATAAAAAATATAGGTTTGAAACACCTTTTAACTTTATTTACTAGAAAATATTAAATATATTCTGAAAATCAGTAGGATAGTTTGAAGGGATTAGTATACTTATTAAATATTAATCAGTGTTAGAAAGTATAAAAGCACCTTGCTTCCAAAGACCTGATCAAAATGAAATATTTTGTATGTTTTTTTACCCCACAATTTAAAAAACTTTTTTATTGATAGAAACCACATTTTTAAGGGAATGTCTACCTCAGTTAATTTTATTTAATAAAAATTGTATTACTCTTGTTCTGGGCAAAGCAAATATTCCCTCCTAGAAAAGGATACTCTCTGGATATAATTTACAAAAATAATGTCTTCCAAAGTGACTCCTGAAGGTATTCTTATCCTTCTATATTTTTTCAATTAAAAATAAATTATTTACACTGTAGATTGACTAGATTTGTTATAATCCTTTGAAAATCCGAGGTGCTAGTTCTTTCTACCTTCTAGCTTTGAATTCTGGTTGAGGCAGACTCCACTCACTCCAATAATTGATGGTCTGTATGTTTGTTGATATCAGGGTCATTGTAATGTGGTTTTATGTCTTTACAGACCAATATGTAGTACCATTGTAATGCCTTTGGAGCAGAAAATAAACATATGTCCGGTTCATTGCTTTTACTCTTTAAAAATATAGCTCAATTGCCTTTAAACTCATTAATTCTCTGTGCTCTTCAATGAAATAATGTCTCATATAACACCTGAACAAGAGTGAATTATTTTTATCTCAGAGGATGAAGAAAAATAGTTATGCCCTATTGAACTTTTAATATAAACCAACTGCTAAACCAACTGCTCCTTGAAATGTTTAATGATTACAGAAAAGACCTATAAGGAGCCACGAGAATAGATATTTCTTAGAAGAATAAATAAAAAAGACAGGTAATTAAAAGCGAATTCTTTTCTTTGTTTCACTACTCAGTGCGTATGATCACGATGCATTCGTAGATCAGAAGTAGGAATGCAGAATACCAAGCTGATGATAGCGTTTGTCTCACATAAGACTTCTATAATGTGTTTTTCACTGCAAAGAAAACTCAGCAATCGAAAATCTTCAACCTTAATTGAAAATCCAATATAAAGGTTCATCTTCTCAACAAATATATTTTGCGATAGATGTGGGTTAAAATAATATAAAATTTGTGTGACTGTCAATGTACTGTGAGAAGTTTCAAATATATATAGAGTACATGTATATGCATATATATACACACATATATATATACATATACATATTGTCAATATTTCTGAGGGGCGAATATTCAAAGATTAGCTTTCCCTTTTTTTACCCCCAAATATCTAATAATTTCCAACCACATCTCAGATATATTGTCTATAAAAGTAGTCGAATGTTCTTTTTTCTTATCATTTTAATGTACTGTTTATAGCATCTGTTCTGCTCAAATGCCTGTACATCATCTTTGTTTCACCCATGACAAATTTCACTTGTGAGCAAATAAATGTAATTTTGACCTCAATATTTATTTAAATAAACCAGACAGATTTGGAAATGCCACACCTGGTTTGGAAATGCCACACACTGTCCAACTCCATAAGTACTGCTTACATACTAGTCTAATTTTATGCTCCCTTTCTCCTAACCCCTAGTGTTGTGTTGTGTTTAATTTCTGCATCAAAATAGTTTTAACTAGTGTATGTTGCATGGAACTAGTGTGGACAGAACTATAAATCATCAGATACCAAATCTTACTGAATATAAACTGGTTTACGGGCATTTGGGGGCACAAAGTACCTGTTCAATATCTTTTCAATTTTCCCTAATTTCCCTGGAATCAGAACTCTGGTTTAGATAAAGCTAGCTATATGCTTTGTTTTTCCTATATGTTTCAGATGAATATTGGTAAGACCAATGGGATACAAGAAGAATCACTGAATTGGCTTTCCAAGATAGCTCTTTGAAGGAAGATAACTGTTTGTTTGTTTGTTTGTTTTTAATGACCTTTACAAAATCTCTCTCTTCTCTAGTTCTGTTTGAAACATAGAGGTGAGGACCGAAGCTAGAAACAAGAACAGATACCCATGAGATAAACTTGACAATGCAGTAAAAATGATGGTGAGAGAAAGAAATTGAGACAAGGATGGCAGCTATGAACTCCCTATCTTGGAATTACTTTACATAAGAGAGTATAAATCTCTACCTTTTAATGTAATTTAAAGCACTTTCTAGGTGACAAATATAATTAATAATGTGTACAGCAAGGCGTAATTTTGAAAAATCTGAGTAAGTTTATTGCATAAATTCCTAAGTAGCCAGCATATATTGGGCAATGTATAATTCATCAGTAAAACATGGAGACTGCTGCTGACACAATTTGAGATAATAATTATTTTCAAATAATTCTCAGCATTTGAAGTTCCGATTTCTCAGCAGAATCAAGGCAGAGCTACAACCAAGTCTAGCACTGTAGTTTAGATTGGAAAATAAAATTTAAAAACCGCCTAAGCATTTATAGTGAAGTTTTCAACCTTTAAAAGGTATTAAAAAAACAAAAACAAAGAAACGCCAATAGTTCTTTTCATTAACTTTAATGTAAATTTCCAAGAGGTAAATGCCTTATCTAGCATCAATACCAGAAAAAAAATTTGTTGTGGTTAAAACACAAATCTGAAGTGTCCCTGATGTCCAGTTTCTCTTTGTCTTATTGATTTTAGTACAATTAAAAAATGAATAGAATTAATAATGGTATAGGACTGAGCACGGTGGTTCAAGTCTATAATCCCAGCACTTTGGGAGGCTGAGGCAAGAGGATTGCCTGAGCCCAGGGGTTCAAGATGAGCCTGAGTAACTTGGTAAAACTACGTCTCTACAAAAATGAAAAAAAAAAAAAAAACTGGGTGTGGTGGCATGAGCCTATAGTTCTGGCTACTTGGAGGACTGAGGCAGAAGGATTGCCTGAGTCCAGCAGGTCGAGGCTGCGGTGGCCGTAAGCATGCCACTGCACTCCAGCCTGGGTGAGTGAGACTCCACCTCAAAAAGAAAATAATAATAATAATAATAATAACAATAGTAATAATAGTGGTATAATTAATGCTTGATAATACTTGATAATGCAATTTTCATAAAGAAGATAAAAATGATTTCCATGGGGAAAAAGATGATTTAAAAAAGTCAGAAACATATTTCAATTTCCAAGAAAATGAAAAGGTATAAAAGTTTACTAATTTATAAGACTAAATCATAAACCCTTATATATATAGTCTTTGCTTTTGACAAAGATGTAATGAAGTATTAAACAAGAGTGAATGCCACTGTATATTAGAAAAGTTGTTAAAATGAAACTTGGAAATAAATAGCTTGAGGATGGTATAATTGTGTCAGCTGTGATTAATTCATTGCCCCCAATTGTCCACACAACACTTTTACATGCTTTTCCCAATATAACTTAGTCTATACTTCCCCCTATCAAAGCTTTCTTTTGTTTCTCTCCTTTTTTTTTTTTTTTTTTTGAGTTGAAATCTAACTCCATCACCCAGACTGAGGTGTGATGGCATGCTCATGACCACCCCAGTGGACCTGCTGAGTTCAGGCGACCCTTCCGCCTCAGCCTTCCTAGTAACAGAAACTACATGTGCACACTAACACCCCAGACTAATATTTTGATTTATTGCAGAGATGAGAACACACAAGTTGCCCAGGCTGTTCTAAAACCGTGGGCTCAGGCAATCCCCTCACCTCAGCCTCCCAAAGTGCTGGGATTACAGGCTTGAGCCACCGTGCCTGGCCAAAGTTTATTGTTTGATCCTTTGACTCTAAAAAAGCTAGATAATTTATTTTAACAATAATTTAAATTGTATTGTCAGTGTCACATTTTTGAACGCAGACCTCAAGACACTACCTGCTTCCAAACTTTCTTATGGAGCGCCTTGTCTTACCATAAAAGAAAGTCAGTGCTATCCTGCTGGGTGATAATTGTCACCTGGAAAAGATCCAAGAAACCTCAGCCAGGAACCATGTAACTCCCAGACCCAAAGCCACCTGACAGATTTGGAGCCGCTTAAGTGATACTTCGTGAGACAAGATTTCCTTCCCCCAGCCTACTTTTGAGTAGGGAATTGTTTTAAATTGCTTAGGTTTGGAGTACTTTGTTACAGTTACACCAACACAGTTACAGTTGTTACACAACTGATTAAATTAACCTAAAATGATTATATTAATCTTATTTAATATGCAAATGTTCTAATTTTGTTTCAATTGTTTCATCAGTTGAAGTATAATTTTACTAAATATAGAATGTAGACAATAGAAAATGGGTAAAATAGAAAATGTTGTCATGTATATTTAAAATGATAAAATATTGAGGCGATCCTCCCAAAACACCTTAACAAAAAAGTATAGAGCAATTGGGCTTGACAAACAATGTGGGTTTGATTATAAACTTTATCAATTACTACTTATGCAAATATGAGCAATTAACTTTCGTGTGCATTATTTTCCTCGTGTATAAACCAGTAATATTTACCTTTTTCAGTGTTGTCTGTAGAACTGTCTTTATTTTCAATAAAGCTATTAAAGTCAAAATAGCATGAATATTTTTCAATACTTTAATTATGTACCTACATGTAAATTCTATAAACTAACATAGTTAGGTATCTAGTACTCAGCCTAAATGTGTTACAAAAATATTATTTATCTAGTACTTAAATATTATCATCAGCATTAATTAATAAGTGCAAAATCTCTGAAGATCAAAAAACTGAAAGTAATAATCTTTTAAAACAAGTAAATTTGAACACTCCATTCACAAATCACACATCTGTTATTTTGTTTTACACAAGAAGATATTTAGTGGGCCGCAGAAAATATTTTTAAATCCATATAAAATAAACTCAAATTTTGAAAGACATTTTAAGACAGAATATCTAGCAACTTTTCAAAAAACATATTAAATTTAATTTGTGCAAATGCTATTGCAGGCAAAATTTCATTGACTAAAAATAATTACACTAAACATTCCTATGCAAAAATAATGTTGAAAAATATTTAATAAACATTTTTCCTAAAGTAATTATTACTTTGGAAGCTAAAAAAAATCATATTATGTACAGTATTATACATCATGATCAAGTATGATTTGCTACACAAAAGCAAGAATGCTTAAGCATTTAAAACCCATCAATATAATCAAACATATCAATAGACTAATGAAGACAAAATACATATTTTTATTAATATAGAAAAAACAGAAAATAATGAGAACTTACAAATAATCTACAATTAATAAGTAAGATCAATGAAGTCACAAAATACAAAATAAATATACAAAAATCAAATGTATTTTTATATACTAGCAATGACACATGGGAACCATAATATAAATCCCATACTACTTAAAATTGTTCTAATGAAAAATGAGATATTTAGATATAAATATAGCAAAACATGTACAGAACTTATATGCAGAAAAATTAAAAAATATGGATGAAGTTAATAACTGAGGAGAGAGGATGTTCAAATTTGGAAGCATCTATATAGTTATGATACATTAGTCAATTCTCCCAAATTGATTTTTAGCTTTGATGTAGTTCCTATTAAGTACCAGCAAGAAGCATATTTTAAAATATATATGGAAAGTAAAAACACGAGATTATTTAGCACAACTTTTAAAAAGAGCACAGTAAGAGAAATACTCCACCTAATTTTAAGACTTAATATATATGTACAGCAATCATAACATTGTTGTATTTCTAAGAGATTGACACATAGATCAAAGACAGTGTAGAAAAGTCAAAAATAGACTCATACGGTTATGCACATTTTGCTAAATTTCCAAAGACTGTAAGCAACTTTTCAACAAATTTTAACTGTGATAACAATTTGTAAAAGAAAATGTTTATAAAATGAACTTCATAGAAATTACAAATTCACGACCAATAAAAAACTCTGTTGAGTAATTAGATAAGCAAGCTAAAAATTGGGAGAATCTAGTTGCAAACCATATATCCAACAGATGACAGATGTTTATATATTTCAAATATATAAACAACTTTTAAAACAATGTTTTTATATTTCAAATATGTTTATATATTTCAAATATATAAACAGCCTTTAAAACAATAGTAGAAAAATGAGAAATTTAATGAGAAAATGGACAGAAGCCATAAGCAGATACTTTAACAAAGAGGAGGTATATGAAAATATGTTCGACATCATTAAGCAATAGAGAAATGAAAATTAAAATCACTTTTATATATTACTATATACCTATTAAAATGATTAAATCAATAAAATATTGATAATATTAAATGTTGCCTTGCATAAGGAGATAATGAAGTTTTTATACATTGCTGGTAAAAATCTGCATTGGTATAGCACTTTGGAAAATAGTTTCAGAGTACCCAATACAATGAAAATATATGCACCATAAAACTTAGTCTTATATTTAGGCATTTATCTTAATGAAATGAAAATTTATGTTCACATACACATAAAAATCTGTATACAAATGTTCAGGAAAGCTTTATTTATAACAGTAACAAACTTTATCTTAAAAAATTTTTAGCAGCACTGTTGTCCCTCAACTAGTACATGATTAAGCAAATTATGATACTACTATACCATGAAATATTACTGAGCAATATGAAGAAATGAGCTACTAATATCTTCAACAACATCAGTGAATATCAAGGATATTATGCTGAAAAAAATGCGAATTACATAAGACTCCCTACTGCATTTATCTAACTTTTTTTTAATTTTAAGGATGTGGGGTACACTTATACAAGTGGTCATCATATAAGTAAAGTTTTAGCCTCCTTTTGGTCACCACTTCACCTGGTTTGAGATCAGGTACCTTTTTTGATGCTATGCTTCCCCCTCCTGCCCCTGGCAGTTTCCAGCTAATGTCAATCCCTTTCTTATAGTATTATGGTAAATGTTCAGGGTCCACTTATGCATGAGAACATGAGGTACTCAGTTCTTTGTTTCTGTGATAGATCACTGAGTATTATAGACTCTGAATCCATCTAAGTAGCTGCAAAGTTCATAATTTTGTTGTTCTTTATGGCTGTGTAATATTCCATTATGTATATGTATCACCTTTTTTTTAATCCAGTCCAGTTTTGAAGGGCAGCACAGTTGGTTCCTTGTTTTTGCTATTGTGAATCGTCCTGTAACAAATATAAATGCACAAGTATCTTTCTTGTAGAGTGATTTAAGTTCCTCCGAGTATATTCTGAGAAGGAGGGATTTTGGGTAGTGTAGAAGGTCAATTTCTAGTTCTGTTAGGAATCACCTTTTCCATAGAGGTTGAACTAGTTTGCATTCCCACCAACAGTGTAGAAGCATTCCCTTTTCTCCACATCCCTGTCAGCATCTGTTGTTTTTGTTTCATTAATGATGGTCATTCTTACTGGAGTTAGGTGGTATGTCAAATTGGTTTCAATTTGCATTTCTCTGATGATTACTGAGGCTGAGCAATTTTTCTTGTGACTGTTGGCAGCTTGTATATCTTGTTTTGAGAAGTGTTTACTCCTGTCTTTTGCCCACTTTTTAATGGTGCTGTTTGTTTTTTTCTTTCAGCACATTTCCTTGTAGATCCTGAATATTAGGCCTTCATCAGATATACAGTTGGAAAATATTTTTTCTGCTATGTGGGCTGTGTCTTAAGTTTCTTGATCATTTCTTTTGTTTTAAAGAAGTTTTTCACTTTAACCAGATCCCACTTGTCTATCTTATCTCTTATGGCATGGGCTTTTGGGGTTTTGATCAGGCATTGGTTGCCTACTTCGATTTTAGTAAGAGTGTATCATGTTTTTTCTAATATTCTTAAAAGTTGAGGTTTTATGTTTACATCTTTGATCCATTTGGAGTTGATTTTTGTTTATGGTGATAGGTAGGAATCCTGTTTCATTCTTCTGCATGTGGTCAGCCAGTTTTCCAAGCACCATTTCCTGAAAAGGTTCTCCTCTACCCAGTGGTTGTTGGTGGAGGCTTTTTCAAAGATGAGTTGGTTGGGAATTTGTGGTTTTGGTTTTGGAATCTCTATCCTATTCCATTGGTCCATATGCCTATTCTTGTACCAATACCAGGTTGTTTTGATTATTGTAGCTTTATAATAAAGTTTAAAGTCTGGGAGTGTGATACCTTTGATTTTTTTTTTGCTGAGGATTGTTTTGGCTATTTGTAGTCATTTATGTTTCCATATGAATTCCTGTATTGTCATTTCCAGGTCTGAGAAGAATGCTGCTGGTAATGTAATGGGTGTTGCGTTAAATCTGTAGATTGTCTTGGGTAGGATGGACATTTTAATAATGTCGATTCTTCCAATCCATGAGCATGGAATGTTTTTCCATGTTTTGGAGTCATCTTTGATTTCTTTGATTATTGTTTTGTAGATTTCATTGTAAACATCTTTCAATTCTCTGGCTAGGAAGATGCCAAGGAATTTCAATTTTTTGAAGCTACCGTAAATGTTTATTATTTGGTTCTCTACCTGTTTTGTTAGTGCAGAAGAATGCAACTGCCTTTTGCATGTTTATTTTGTACACTGAGACTTTTCCAAAATCCTTTATTAGTGCAAGGTGTTTTTTAACAGATTTTCTTGGATTTTTAAGGTATAGGATCATATTGTCAGCAAAGAGGGATAACTTGACTTCCACTTTTCCTATTTGATTACCCTTGATTTCATTCTTTTGTCTGATTGCTGTAAATAGGGCTTCCAATGTTATGTTCAACAGATTGGGTGAGAGTCTTGTTCTGGTTTTCAGGGGAAATACTTTCAATTTCTGTCTATTTAACAATATGTTGGCTATGGGTTTATCAAAGATTGTTCTTGTTATTTTGAGATATGTATCCTCTATGCCTAGGTGTTCAAGGGTTTTTCTCAAGAAGGAATTTTGGATTTTATCGAAAACCTTTTCTGCATCTAATGATATAATCATGTGATTCCTTTTTTTTTTTTTTTTTTTTTTTTTTTTTACATATGTTGATGTATTTCATTAAATTTTTGGTCTTGTTGATGTTGACCCAGCCCTGAATTCTGGGGCTGAAACCTACTTGGTCATGGTGAATGATTTTTGAGATGTATTGTTGGATCTGATTTGCTAGAAACTTTTTGAGAATTTTTTCATATATGTTCATCAGGAATATTGGTCTGTAGTATTCTTTCTTCGTATATAATTTTTTAAAAATGGACATTGTGATGAAAAACAGATTTGCTGTTAGAATATAGGAACATTTAAGTGGTTGAAAATATAAAGGTAAAGAATGATGACGGTTCATTCAGGAAATAAAATTGTTCTGTTTCTTGGTTGTGGTTATGGTGAAACAAATCCATTTGATAACTTTTTACTTTTTGGTGACTCAAACCACTAAATAACTCATAAATGTTATTTTTATAATTATTCCAAACATGATTTTACACTAGGTATTTTATTTGACATTTGATTTTCTTAAAATAGTAATATTAGTAAATGTCTTATGAAATTTTCAGGGAAAAACCAATATGAAAATACTTATTTTATTTCCTTGTTGACCATATATTATATCTTAAGAGTTTAATTCTGAATATCATACTTACTGACATCTTTTATTATACTATATGCATTTCCCCTGTTTTTATGCATTCCCATTATTACCTTGCAAAAGTGTTTCTTCATTTTAACTTTCAGTTCAAAACACAATTCATTGATGCTATTTATTGTGAATTTTATGTAATTATATCTCTTGGAAACTTTAAATTTAAATTTGCAGTCTTTAAATGGAAAATTGCATTTGAAGCTTTGTGAGTATATTATTCTACATTTCAGTATTTTCATTTGAATTAGAGAAAGTGAATACATTGCTTTCTGGAAATGTTTATATAGTAGGATGTTCTTTTTTATCTGTTGAAATTTCACATTCCAGTGGTTTAATATAAAACTAATTTGTTTCTAATTATGCAAATTCCTTTTTACATCCTGTAATTTTTATGAACAGGTACAGAAAATTGCCACACATATGAATTTTTCTAATTGAACAGATGCTGGGATTACAAAGCTTGCTACTAGTAAAATATTTAGGAAAAACATGAACTTTGCAATAGAGTCTACAACAAAGACTGCTGAAAAGCTAGAAAGCTTATTCATACAAAATGTCTTAAAATAGAAGATGAAGCTTGGTCTATTTCCAGACATACCTCTACATAAAATATATTTAAGAATGCTGTAATGTGAACATAAATTTAAATGAGTAGTAACTAAACATTAAAACATAATAATTTTAAAAATTTTAGAATGGTGCAAGTTCATCAGGGGAGCTAAAGAATTTATACATTTAGGAAATACCATTTCAGATCAGAGAAAAAGTTCTTTTTAAATGTCTGGTGCTAGGGGAGGGGCCATGATGGCCACTATGATGCAGCCATCTGCCCATTCTCACCTAACAAGAATGAGACTAGTGATTCCATCATTTTTAGGTAGAGTTGCCCAGAGGACTTTTGGATGGGTTGATAATTGTGAAACCAGCAAAGGTCTCTCTGAGTACACAGACACCAGAAAGATGCGGCAGGCATGGACTTCCAGGCACCCCATCCCCTGTCCTGCACCAGCAGTCTGACAACAGGCCTACAGAGAAGAAGATCTGTTCGGAATGGGAGAGGGGTGCTTGGTTAATTGATTCACCCCCTCCCAGCAGTGTATAAAATGTCAGTTTCACAGAAAGGAAACTTAGGAAGCAATGGTAGGCATCAGAGCCCAGGTGGAACAGGGAGTGATTTACCTGAAGAGAGAATCATGAATCTGACTGACATGTCCCCTGCCAACACCTGGTGGAGCAGAGGACGGGCACCTCTCTTGCAGGGCAGAGATTGGGGTTTCAGCCCCCGATTAAATGAGGCACTCTGAACACATCTGAACCAGCAGGGGTTTCTTGATCACAAAGAGACCAAAAAAGCAGGCATGGAATTCAGGCACCACTTCTCCCCCTCTGCCACCAGCTAGGTGCATATAGGAGCTGAGATCATATTGGGAGAAGGAGGTAAGAGATTCTGAAGCATGCTAAGTTTTAAAGCCCCCTGCATCCATGCCACTGACAGCCATCAATCACATGTTGCAGGAGGTGGAGAATCTAGCCTGACGAGTTTAGCAGTGGAGAGGAAACCTACAGTAACAGAACCTGCCACAAGGTGAAGTGCCTCACTCTCTCACTGAGATAAATGAGGAGACTGAAGAAAATGCAACTCTCGGAATTTTAGAGATGTCACATGAAAAACTTGCCACTGGAGCATAACCATGATAAATCCACAGCACAATCTCTCTCAGCTGATAATCACAGAAATCAGAGAATGGATGGCACAAGTTGACAGCAACCAAGCAAAACATGAAGAGATACTCAAAGAAATCATACAGGAAATAAAAATAGAGTTGGTCAACTTCAAAAAAGCCTACTCTGAAATAATACAAATAAAGCACTCCATCCTTAAAATCAATAACAAATTGTCAAGTATTGGGAGCAGGCTCAGTCAAGCAGAGGACAGGATCTCAAACCTTGAAGACTAAAATATAAAATTAATACAGTTTGTTAAAAACATAAAAAAACTTAAAACTGAGTAAGAAAACATTCAGAAGCTGTCTGACTTATTCAAAAAATCAAATCCACACCTGACTGGTATACCCTAAGCAGAAAGACAAAATGAAAACACCATGAAACAACTACTCTATGAGGTCATTCAAGAGAACTTCCTTCATCTGCTAGAGAGATGACCATTCAAGTGCAAGAGATCCAGAGAACCCATACAAGATATTACATGAGAAGTCCATCACCAAGACACATAATAATTCACCTTGAAACAGTTACCACAAAAGAAAAAAATCATAAAGGCAGCACAAGAGAGAAAAGTCAGACTACCTACCAGTTAAAACACATCAAAATTACTACAGACTTATCTGCAGAAACATTGCAAGTTGAAAGAGATAGGAGCCAAGTTTTAATGATAAAGACAATCAATTCCAACGAAGAATTTCCTTCCCAGCCAAGTTAATCTTCTTTAGTGATGGATAATTCAAATCTTTCCCAGACATCCAATCTTTAAGAGAATACTCAACCTCCAGATCTGCCCTCCAGTAAACACTTAAGGTGTTAAGCACAGGGGGAAAAAAAAAGTCAAGCACACCACAAAGCTATTATCAAAAAAGTTAAACAAACAACCAAACTAACTAACTAAAAAAGCAATTCCATAGGAACCCTATGAGAGGGATAAACTCTTGCATACAATAATCAACTTGAATGTGAATGGACTAAATGAACCACTAAAGAGACATAGAGGGACAAACTAAATAAAAAATATGATCCAACAATCTGCTGCCTCCAGGAAACTTATTACACTGCAAAAGACACACAGATCAAGGTTGGAGGTTGGAAACTGACTTTCAAATGCCCTTTCAGGCTAATGGAAAACAAAAGAAAGCAGGTGCAGCTATTCTAATATCTGACAAAGCAATCTTTAAGCCATCAAAACTTAAAAAGGACTCAGAAAGACCCTAAATATTGATCAAAGTTTCAATCCATCACCAATAAATAACCATCTTAAACATATGTACACCAAACTAAAAGAAGACATGACTCTCAAACAATCATAGTGGAAGATCTAAATAGACCACCAACAGCTTTAAATAGATCATTGTGGCAAAAAAAAAAACAACAACAAGGAAAATCAGAATCTCAACTTAATGCTCAATCAAATGAACTTAGTAAACATCTACAGAACACTTCAACCAACAAATACAGAGTATATTTTCTACTCATTGGCACATGGAACATAGTCCAAGATTGACCATGTTCTGGGGTATAAATTGAGCCTGAACAATTTTTAATAAATCAAAATAATACCATGTATCTTCTCAGGTCACAGTGGAATGAATATAAATATTACCACCAACAAGATTCCTCAAAAGCACACAAAAACATGAGGTCTAAACAGCATGCTGTTGAATAACTTCTGAGTCAACACAGAAATCAAGATAGAAATAAAAATTCCTGGAAACAAATGAAAGCAATTGCACATCTTACCAGAATCTCTGGAATGCCATGAAAGCATCGTTAAGAGGAAAATTTCCAACATTGCACACACAAATCAAGAAAACAGAGCATAGCCAGGCTTGGTGGCTCAGCCTGTAATCCCGTGCCTTGGGATGCTGAGGTGAGTGGATTGCCTGAGCCCACGGGTTTGAGACCCACCTGGGCAACGATACCTCATCTCAAAAATAAATCAAAAAATCAGCCAGGCATGGTAGCGCATTCTGTAATTCTGGTTACTTGGAAGGCTGAGGTGGAAGGATCCCCGAAGCCCAGCAGGTCAAGGCTGAGGTGACCAGGAGCGGCCACTGCACTCCAGCCAGTCTGGGCGACAGAGTGAGACTCCAACTCAAAAAAAAAAAAAAAAAAAAAGAAAAAGAAAACAGAGCAAAAGTAGACACTCTTACATCACACTTAAAAGAGCTGGAAAGGCAAGATCACCTATACCCTAACCTCAGCAGAAGAATCCAGATCATCAAGATAAAATCAGAGACTCAGGATGTAGAAGACAAAATATTATTAAAAGGATCAACAAGACAAAAAAATTGGGGTTTTGGAGGGATAAATAAAATTGACTCTTCTCTGGTGATATAAAAAAAGGGAGAGAAAGCTCAGAAAAACATGATTAGGTACACATAATGTATAATCACAACTGATACTGAAGAAATTAAAAAGATAACCAGAAAGTACTAC
Organism: Cephalopachus bancanus; assembly: GCA_027257055.1. Taxonomy (NCBI): domain Eukaryota; kingdom Metazoa; phylum Chordata; class Mammalia; order Primates; family Tarsiidae; genus Cephalopachus; species Cephalopachus bancanus. Next base: position 14,117,584 of record JAPVLO010000005.1, on the reverse strand, counting down.
AAAAAATGCATGCAGACACACTAGAAAGCCTAAAGAAAATGTAGCACTTTCTGACATCACACAACCTCCTAAGATTGAAACAAGAAGAAAATAAAACTCGAAACACACCAGTAATAATCTAGGAAATAGACTCCGTCATAAAAAATCTACCTACCAGGGAAAAACTCTAGACCTTATGTTTCCTAGGTGAATTCTACAAGACATACAAGAAGGAGCTGACACTAATCTTACTGGAAGTAATCCAGGCAACTGAGAAGTGTGGAATACTTTCCAGCTCATTTTATGAAGCCAACATTATATTGATACCCAAGCCTGGCAAAGATCCAACAAGGAAAGAGAATTACAGTCCAATCTCCTTGATAAACATAGAATCAAAAATTTTCAAGAAGATTCTAGGAAATCTGATTGAACAACATGTTTCAAGAATCAACCGCCATGACCAAGTAGACTTTATTCCTGGGATGCAGGGCTGGTCCAACAATTGCAGGATTGGAAACATAATTAACACATCAACAGATGTAAAATCAAGAACCATATATCATTAGATGCAGAAAAAGCATTCAACAAGCATCCCTTCTTGATAAAAAACTCCAGCATCCCTTCTTGATAAAAACTCTCAAGCACCTAGGCAAAGAAGGAACATTCCTCAAAACAATATGAATGATCTATGATAAACCCACAGCCAACTTTTGCTCAATGATGTGTCCAATGTCCTCAACCTTTGAGGGCATTGTCTGAGAGACTGGCTCCTATCTAATTTTATCCAGACTGTTGTTATACTTGGTTCAGTTGGAATAGCCAGGTGCAGTTAAGAACTGAGAGGAAGAGAAGGTGTTTTTCAGTAGTTGGAAGGACATTTAACAGCTGACGTGAACTGTAGCCACCCTCATGTATCCCAGGAGCTGGAGCAGCCCCTGGTTACCCAAAGCAATCTAGAGATTTATTGTTATTCTCATCAAAACTCAGTGGAAATTTTTAAAGAAATAGGAAAAAATTCCTAAAATTCACACAGATCAGCAAATGACCCAGAATAGTCAAAACAATAATGAGAAAAAAAGAACAAACCAAAAGGCAGCATGATTTCTGACTTCAAAATATATAACAAAGTTACAGTAATTAAAACAGTATCATACTAACATAAATTCAGATATAAACCAATGAAACAGAATAGAGAGTCCAGAAATTAAACCATACATGTATAGCCAACTAATCTTCAAAAAGAGTGTCAAAATAAATAGTGGGAAACTGATTATGTTAAGAAAACTAGATATCCACATGCTAAAGAAAGTAGTCCTGTGTTTTATGTCATACACAAAAATCAACTCAAAATAGATTACATTTAAGTGTAAGATTTGAAACTCTACAACTTGTAGAAATAAACTGGAAGTCTTTCCTTCTAGGAACCTAGAAATCCATGGGAGAAAAGTATCATGACATTGGTCCTGAAATAATTCCATGGGTATGACACAAAAAGTACAGGTAACAAAAACAAAGATAAACTGAACCAAACAAAGGCTGCCCAGCAAAGGAAGTAATTAACAAAATGAAAAGGCAGCCACTTAATGCAAAAAAATATTTGAAAACCATATATCTGATGAAGGGTTAGCATCCAAAATATGTATGGAACTCCCACAACTCAATAGAAAAACAAATAAATAAATAATCTGATTAAAACTGAGCAAAGGACTTGAATAAAAATTTTCTAGGAAGACATACAAATGGTCAAAGGTATTTGAAAGGTGCTAGCATCTTTAATCATCAGAAAAATATAAAATTAAAATTACTGTGAAATATCACCTTACCTCTTTCATTATTATTGTGAAAAAATAAAATTGCCACCAAATGTTGTTGAGGTTGTGGAGAAATTGAAACCCTTGTATATTATTGGTGGGAATATAAAATGGTACAACCCTTATGGAAAACAGTATGGAGTTTGTTCGACAAGTTCAACAAATTACACACACACACACACACACACACACACACACACACACACACACACACTATAATCCAGCAATGCCAATTCTGGGTTTATAATAAAAATAATAGAAATAAATATTTTGAAGAGATGTCTGCACTCATGTTTATTGCAGCATTATTTAAAATTGCAGCATTATTCACAATAAGGAGGATATGAAAATGACCAAAATGTCCATTGATAGAGTAATGGATAAATAATATGTTGAATACACATACTCAGTCTTAAAAAGGAAAGGGAGGACATCTTACTATTTGCAAAAACGCAGATGGACCAGGAAGACTTTACGTTATATGGAAGTCAATAACAGAAGAACAAATATTGCATTACTTCACTTACAAGGCGTGGCCCCTAAAACCAGGAATTACCATTTTAGAGGTCAGGTCCCTTGTAGTAAACCTGAAGATCAAATGGCCAATCAAAGGTTTTATCTGAATGTTTTGAGAAAACTGTGTCACAATTTGTGGAATAAACATTCTGAGTTGTGACAAACAGGTTACTGGCTCTTCCACCATGAGAAGGCACTTGCCCACACCACACTGAGTGTTCAGCAATTTATGACCCCAAATGGCATGATTCCAGTGTCCTACCCTTGCTATTCACCTGATCTCACTCTAAGCAACTTTTTTTGTTGCTGTTTCCCCAGATGAAAAAAGTCCTCAAAGGGAAATATTTTTCCCATGTGGAAGAGGGGAAACAAACAAATGACAGAAACATGAAAAGGTATCAAAATTGACGCATTCAACAACTGTTTTGAGCAGTGGAAAAACTGTCTCAATAGGTGTATTGCATCAAGCAAAGAGTGTTTTGAAGGTGACTGAAGTTTAAATATATAAGAATAAACACACAATTTTTAATAAATAAATCCTGGATTTTTGTTTTGGTCCTTTCTTATATATGAGTGCTACTGAAGGGTGCAGGAAGCAACAAGAGGGGTGGCTCCCAAAATGGCACTGACACACTAGACAACAAAGGCCCTAGGTCCCAGCTTCTGTGAGCCCAATTCCCCATGCGTGTGAATTTCAAGCCTTCCTGTGCGTGAATTTCAAACCTGCAAGCCTCCAATCCGTAGCCAGCTTTGTTATGCATCCAATAGGTCTATAACATGGCATTGGCCCCACCCTGCTCCCATGCAGCTCCTCCAATAGGAACATAGCACGGCCCCTTCCGGCCCCTATCAGGCTGATAAATACAGCCCTCTCCCAGCAACTCGCTCTCTCTCGGTCTCTCTTTCTCTCTCTCTCTGCCACTTTCTCCCTCTCTGCAGCTCTCTCCCCCGCCTCTCCCACTTCCTCTCTCTCTCTTACTTTCTCTTTCTCTCTCTCTTTTTCTGTTTTTCCGTTACAGATCCTCTCTGTAACAGCCACTTTAATAAATCTCTTGGTCCTGGTCGGGTGTGGAGTCATTACTGGTGCTGAACTTCTTTCATTGGTGCCATTACTTGGATCGGGTGCTATCCTGCCCTGGTGAGGGTCTAATCCCATAGGCAGTACCCTCGACCTGGCACCGGTGGCCGCTCCAGCCCTCCCGGACCTTCCCCACCATTTTGAATGTCTGACCTGCATCCACCAGCGACCATTGGATAGGTAAGTTCCCCAGACACAGAAGCCTGAAACTTGCCCAGGATTTCCAGGAAGAACTGGCCATTGATCATCTGGCAGCCCCTCCAGCCCCAGGGCGAGGGGGAACGCACCCCGCCTCGGCCTTCATGGTCACAGTGGATCCTAAAGCCTTCCTCTTCTCTTTCATCTCTCTGAACCCTTAAAACTCCCACGGCTGCAGGGCTGCAGCGGGCCCCAGGGGTCCCACGTCTGCCAACCCACAGCAGCCTCCATAAAATTCTCTCTCTCTCCCCTCCCAAGGAATCCCATGGCTGTCGGGCTGCAGCGGACCCCGGGGGTCCCATGTCTGCTGGCCCACAGCAGATTCTGAAGGACTTCCATATCTGTCCGGTAACAGGGAGCCTCAGAGTTTCCATGTTTGTTGCTCCACAGTAAGCCCTATTCGACCAGCAGGAATCTCAAACATGCTCCCACCTGCCGCCCAGTCAAGTGCTTTCCGTCTGTTCAAAAATTCTTGTGCAAGGTGCCTTGACCCCCTCGGTTCTCCAGGAGGACCCTGGTTGTGCCAAACCCCTGTGACGACAGGCTTTGCCACAGCCACACTTCTCGGACAGCCGACTCTTTGGGGGATGCCCTGTTTAGTCTACCTGTCTGACCGTGGGAGGCTCATCATCCCTGCTGGCCGATTCCCCTCTTAATTGCCTCTTAAACAATCTCACTATCCTTTCTCTTCCCCCTGATAGCAAACCCAAATGCCTAATTCATTTCTGCACCCAGGATTGGCCAACATACCCCTTAGACAACCAAAATCAGTGGCCCCCTCAGGGGTCCCTCAATCCTGATATTATTTGGGACTTATATAATTTCTGCGAGCATTCAAAACAGTTTGTGGAGATTCCCTATATTCGGTCCTTTTCTCTCCTCCGTGAACATCCTTGCCTGTGTCTCAATTGTAACCCCCCTAACTTCCACTCTCAACTCATGCTAACATCTACTGCTTCTTCTACAACTTCTCCTTCTCCCCTTGTTTTACGCACACTTCAGCCTCCTCTCCAAAACTCCCCTCCCCCCACTGCAGACATTGTAAGTCCCAGTTCCGCTACCCCCTCCTTCATCTCAGATTTTGACCCTGCAGACGAGCCCCCCCCACTTACAGGCAGCCTCAACAGCCTCAGGCTCCCCTGCCCCCATCCTCTTCTACTCCAGCAGCTCGATCCCTATATCCTCTCCTTCCAATCGTTCCCCAGTGTAGCCCTCCGGTAACCTGAACCAAGGCCGCACCAGTTGTCCTAGCAGTTTACTAATATTGATTTAAACTCTATAAAGGGACAAACTCTTTTGGCTATATATTTTATCTCCCAGTCAGCACCAGGTATTAGGCGCAAATTCCAAAAATTAAAAAAGGACCCACAAAACCCTCAATTAGAGCTATTAGACACGGCCTCTAAAATCTTTAACAACCAAAAGGAGGAAAGAATACAGGACCACCAACATAAGCAGTAAGCACTTCAGGTTTTATCTACCACTTTAGCAGAAAAAGCCACCACTGATAATCTTCCACCCCAGATGGTCAATAGCAGAAGGTGTATATAGTCCCCTTCCCAGATTTGTTTCTGACACCGTCAAAATGGGCATATGGCCAAAGACTCTCAAGTCCTGCGCACCAGCAAAACCCTGTCACAAATGCAAACAGCATGGACATTGGGTTCATGATTGCCTCGTACGCAGAGCCGGAGGAGAAAACATGGACCAGAGACTTGCTGCAATTAAGGGACATCAGGCATCTTACACGATCTCAAAGGGGGATCTCTTGGGCTTGCTCCAGTCAGCTTAACTCGCTCTAACTTGGTAGCCCCAATGTCTTTGGAACAAACTATTAAAGTAACCGAGACTAGGGTGGAAATATTAGTAGCTGGCAGGGTTATATCATGTGTTATTAATACGGGGTCTACATGCTTAGCTCTACTTAAATTTCCTGGTCCGCTCTTTCTTTCACCCCTTTTGGTTGTGGGGGTACAGGGCATTATATCCAGGCACCTCACTACACCATTACTTCCATGTGTTCTGGGAAATAAAATATTTCAACACTCTTTCCTTATTATGCCAACATGTCTGGCTCCATTATTGGGAAGGGACATTATGACAAAAATTAAAACTCACACCACTGTACTTTTTGGGTGCCTTTTGTATAGCTTTGGATTTCCCTAATAGTTCCACATTGGATCCTATCTAAGCCCTTTCACTACATATAAACTTATTGCTTTGGTTAGAGCTCTGAAGTTAGGAAAAATGTAAAGAAAGTTGTTGGTGTAAGGTATGTTTTTAGTAAGAAAGGATAAAGAAAAGATAAATAATTGTATAGGAAAGAATATTGTATGGTACATTTTTGTTCTATAATAGAATGGCTGGTTAAAGAAAGTATAGAACAAAAATAGAAGGTTTCAGCATGTCAAAAATGGTATGAGCATGTCAAAAAATGGTATAAGTATGTCGAACATGGTAGGTGAAAGTTTGTGAAAAGAAGTAAAAGAAATTCTGTAAACACTCAAGCTTACAAAAAAGGTTTAATTAGCCCTCCCCGCCACTGTCTTTGTTACAAAAAGTGAGGTTTTTTTCTTTTAAAAATCATTGGACTACCATTTTGGCTAAATAAGTAACTTTTACAATAACTACTGTGATTTTGTGTTATAACATGCTTTTAAAAACTTTGGTACTTAAACTCTTCAAGTTCTTAACTCAGTCTCTAGGGTGAGATAAGCAAGTTCCAGAAAACACACCTACCCCACTCCCTTCTAAATTGCCTAAAGGTCAGGTAAATTAATTTCACTAACAACATTGCCAAATTGCTAACAAACTTTAAAATCTCCTGCCAGGCACAAGGATTACTATCCAACATAGGATGAGTGACAAAATAACCTGGACTTCACTCTCTAGCACAGCAATTGTTATAAAAGTATATCAGCACCTAAATTTTCTTTTAGATATGCTCTCTTCCAGGTTTTCTGTCTACCTACACAGGCTGCTCCAGGACAGCTGGTTACTACCATCCTTGTGCTCGTTAGAAGACTGGCCGGAACAAGTCACTGTTCTACACTTACAAAGAGGCTTCATGGAACTCTCACCTGCGGAAATCTACACCTTCAGCGCCTATCTTTGGGCCCTGCTCTAGCTTGTTCTGCACCCTTCCACCACCTTTCCCCCACAACGCCCCTGACCAGCAGGAAGTAGCCAGAAAGAGTAACAACGCCCCTCCCCATAAAAAACAGAAAAGGTGGGAATGAAGGGTGCAGGAAGCAACCAGAGGGGTGGCTCCCAAAATGGCGCCGACACACCAGACAACAAAGGCCCTAGGTCCCGGCTTCTGTGAGCACAATTCCCCATGTGTGCGAATTTCAAATCTTCCTGTGCCTGATTTTCAAACCTGCAAGTGTCCAATCCGTAGCCAGCTTTGTTATGCGTCCAATAGGACTATAACATGGCATTGGCCCCACCCTGCTCCCATGCAGCTCCTCCAATAGGAACATAGCATGGCCCCTTCCAGCCCCTGTCAGGCTGATAAATACAGCCCTCTCCCGCAACTCGCTCTCTCTTGGTCTCTCTTTCTCTCTCTCTCTGTCGCTCTCTCCCTCTCTGCAGCTCCCCCCCCCACTTCCTCTCTCTCTCTTACTCTCTCTCTTTTCCTTTTTTCCCGTTACAGATCCCCTCTGTAACAGCCCCTTTAATAAATCTCTTGGTCCTGGCCGGGTGTGGAGTCATTACTGGTGCTGAACTCCTTTCAGCTATGGTTGAAAATGTCCCCCAAATATCATGTGTTGGAACTTTAATCTGCCACAATGTTGAGAAGTGGGACCTTTAAGAGATGATTAAATCACAGGAGCGCTTCCTGCATGAATGGATTCATGTGATTATCTAGAGAGTGGGTTAATTACTGGGAGAGTGGGTTCCTGATGAAAGGATGTATTTGAATCCTGTCCCCTCTCTCTCTTCTTTCTCAAGCTGCTATTTTGCCCTGCTGTCTTCAACCTTTGACCATGACATGATGCAGCAAGAACTATCACTAGATGTGGGCCACTTGACCTTGGACTTGCCAGCATCCAGCCTATAAGAAATATATTTCTGTTCTTTATAAATTACTGTCTGAGTTGTTCCTTCACAGCAACACGAAACAAGCTACAACAATGAGGTATGCAAAATAACCAAGGGTATAAAAGCAGAAAATAGAATGGTGGTTACCAGGGACAGGGGGAGGGGTGAAAACAGAAAATTATTGTTCAATGTGTATAAAGTTACAGTTATTCTAGATGCATAAATTATAGAGATCTTTCAGACAACACAGCACTTGAATAACGAAACAGTATTGTATACTTAAACATTTGTTAAAATATTAGATATTATGCCACATGTTATTATAAAACAATGAAACAAGCAGGTAACAGGTATTTTTACTACATTGCAGCACTGGTATCATGGGTGTGCACATTTTGTCAACTCAACTCATAAAAAGAACACTTCTACACTTCTTGTAGGAATGCAAAGTAGTGCAACCTCTTTGGAAGACAGTGTGGTGACTTCTGAAAGAACTAGAAATCGACCTTCCATATGACCCAGCAATCCCCATTGGGAAAATATCCAGAGGAACTAAAATCATTCTACAAAAAAAGACACCTGCACATGTATGTTTGTTGCAGCTCTATTCACAATAGCAAAAACATGGAAACAACCATGTTGCCCATGGAAGCTGGACTGGATAAAAAATGTGGTACATATACATAATGGAATATCATGCAGCCTTAGAGGACAAACATAGATTTCACAGCAACTTGGATGGGTTTAGAGTCAATCATACTCAGTGATCAGAGTACAGAGTACGATATGTTCTCACTCATAAGTGGACCTTGAACAATTATCATAATACTATAAGAAAGGGATTGGCAGTTGAGGGAAACTGCCAGGGGAGGGAGGAGCACACTTCATCAACAAGGGTTCCTGCATAATGAACATTTGTATACCTAACCCTGAATTGTACCCCACATCTTTAAAACAAAATAAAAATAAATAAATAAATAAAATGTTAAAGAACTCACTTCATACATATTATATATGCAGATATTTTAATATAAATTATACCCTAGTAAAGTTGAAAAAAGTGAAAATGTCATCCTACACTGATGTATCTCCTTGTTAATAGAGATATATTTTATTTATTTATTTTTGCCTGTTTCTGGTGATAATGCCATTTGAGTATTAGGAATGTTTTATTGATAATAAAACAGCGTAAAGTTTAATGAAGAACCATATTCCAACCAAATAAAAAGTGATCTTTGCTCTTAGTTCTCCATACTTGTTTTTATATATGCAGAGAATAGATTTACTATCTGCACTTTCCCATTATAATTTAGAAAACTCGAAATTATTTTGTCTCTACTGAGATCCACTTTCCATTTCCCACACTAGTTATTTAACTCCTTCTCCAATCCTTTCATTGTCAGATAACCTTTTTTCTTACTTCATAGAGAAAATCAAATTCACTACATTGGAACTAGATCAGCCTTCTCTAAAAGACAAAAAATAAAAAGAAAAGCAAACAAGAAAGATAGAAAGATAATATAAATAAATAAATAAATGTTTCTCCTATAACCCAAGTCTAAGATCCTCATCTGTGCCCCAATTCCTATGCATTTTTGTCTTCCTAGGGATCTCTTTAACCTCAAACTCTCAATCATTTTCCTATGTCCTGCATGTTTTACAAGTAATTAAATATATTCGATTTGTGTAGTGTTATTAAATAAAAAAGTAAATACTGTCCTTCCTTATATTCAGCCCTGTAACCCACATTCCCACCCTCCAGCAGTACCATCTTGTAATCAGTCAACACCTCCCTTCTTGTTTTCTTTATTTTATTGCTACATTGCAGCATATTACAAATTACTCATTATCCATATATATATATATATATAATATATATATTATAATTATATATTTGCTTTAGGCGAGAACACACACACACACACACACACACACACACACACACACACACACACACACCCCTATTTCTTTTCCTCTTACATTTTGGGCCAATCTGGCAGAAATACTATTTTAAACTGTTTCCTTTCCTAAACTTTTATTTGTATTCCTTAAACTTCTCTCCAGGTCCTCATCTTATCTTTTCTTTCCTTTTTTTTTTTTATTAATCAATATTTTTTAATTTTCATATTGTGGGGTACAGTTAAGGGTTAGGTATACAAATATGTTTCATTCAGGCACCCTTGTTGATAAGGGGTGTCTCCCCATCCCCAGACATATTGACTACCATTAATCCCACCTCCCTTTCCCTCCATCCCCTATAGTTTCCCACGACTGTCAATCCTTTTCTTATAGTATTACAATAGATGTTCAAGGTCCACTATATGAGTGAGAACATGTGATACTCAGATCTTTGTTTCTGTGAGAGGTCAAACTGTCTCTAACTTCTATTGCTTCAGTTTTTTTTTAATTTTTTAATTTTATTTTAAAGATGTGATTACAATTCAGGGTTAGGTGTACAAACGTTGATAATGCTGGTACCTGTGTTGATGATGTGTGCCCTTTCCTCCACTAGCAGTTTCCCTTAACTGCCAGTCTCACCCCCCTCCCCTGGCAGTTTCTCACTACTGCCAATCTCTTTGAATTTTATATGTTTTATAACTCCTCCAAAATGCACCTTTGTATATGAGCTTATCTATAACTTCAGAAAATATATTTACAACCTTAGAAATGACCTCTTGAATATAAGACAGGAATTTCAAAGTCAACCTGCTCACTCTGACATCTGTTGCACTGCCTCTCTCTGCCTGCTCATTTATGATTTTCTTGTGTCACTAGTCTCATTGCAGGGCTCCTTCTGAACCTGCAGAAGCAGGTTCCGGAGCCTAAAACAGTACATGGCCATCATCCTAAATCCTGAAAAATTCTGCTCTGATTTAGGATATTCTGCAGTGATCCAGCATAACTGGTTTATATGTAAAAACACATATTTGAGCAGTAAATATTCTATTTTTTCTGGTATTCTATGAATTTAAATTAATTTAATTCTATAATTCATAAGTTATTTTCAGTGACTCATTTTGACTAAAATGAAACATTTATTAATTTTATTATGTACTAAATATCATACTTTCCTCTGTATTAGTAGAACTAGTTTTAGTCACCTGGTTTTCTTTTTAAAAGCTTATACCAAGAATCAAATACTTTAAATAGTTTTCCTAAAACACTAAAGTGGCATACATTATGCTATTTATATTTGCAGTAAAATAAACTATGATTAAGCAAGATAAATATTTTTAATTTTGATCAAGAATTATTTGATACACATATGACATACTACGTGCAAACATGCACTAAAATAACTAATGTACATGAATCTACCATAAATTACAAACATGGTTGAAATAATCTGTGATTTTTCTGCAACCCCATCAATATTGTTGTTCTACAATAATAGATATACTAAACACAATATTTCTAATTTCCTTGTCTTCTTCAGTTTCGTTTTTAAGCATTATAAACAGGTTATCATACAGTATGCAGATTTATGTGACTTTCATTTCTCATTAGCATTGTTTGTAAGACTCATTCATGTTGATTTTTGAAGCCCTAATATATTTCCTTCCACACTATTATTGATTAACAGAACATGATTCAATTTTCCATTGTTCATGGATACATAATTTGGTGTTATTTGTGTACTGTTACAAAAATTGCAGTAATGACTATTTCTAAGTATTTCACTATTTGTAAATACAAAATAGTTTACCTGAAATTGGTCATAAGGTAGCCATATTCATATCTACAACTTAAATTGGATTCCTCAGTAATTTTCACAACTAGAGACTACATTCTATATTATTTTTGCTTATTGTTTTTCTCCATTAATTTATTTAGTCATTAGTTTAACAAATATTTATTGATATTTTTCTTTCTTTTTTTTTTTCTTTTGAGTTGAAGTCTCACTCTGTTGCCCAGACTGGAGTGCAGTGGCTGCTCCCGGCCACCACAGCCTCGCCTGTTGGGCTCCGGCGAACCTTCCGCCTCAGTCTTCCGAGTAGCCAGAATTACAGGCATGCGCTACCATGCCCGGCTGATTTTTTGATTTATTGTGGAGATGGGGTCTCGCTGCCCAGGCGGGTCTCGAACCCGCGGGCTCAGGCAATCCACTCACCTCAGCCTCCCAAAGGCACAGGATTACAGGCCGAGCCACTGAGCCCGGCTTCAATAGCTTCTGGGGGTACAAGTGATTTTTGTTTACATAGACGCATTGCATAGTGATGAGGAAGTCTGGGTTTTCAATATACTTTCTACCCCCACCTATGCACATTGTCCCCAAAAGGTGATTTTTCATCTCCATTCCTGTCCTGATCCTCCTCCCTTATGAATCTTCAATGTCCATTGTACCATTCTCTATGCCTTTGCAGTCACTTAGTTTAGCTCTCACTTAAAGTAATAACACGCGGTGCTTGATTTTCTGTTCCTGCATTATTCCACTTAAGATGATGATCCTCAATTATTTCAATTTTTATGAAAGAAAACGGTTTTTTTGTTGCTAAATAGTATTCTCTCTCTTTCTATATATCTATGTATCTATGTATCTATCTATATGCCAAAAAGTATGCACATTTTAAGAGATGTTATTTATGTATTACTTTTTGAAGTTGAATTAAATTATGGTACCAATATGTTAGTGTAATGTTCACTCAGTCTTTTTTTTTTTTTTTTTTTTTTTGAGCTGGAGTCTCACTCTGTCACCCAGACTGGAGTGCAGTGGCCGCTTCCGGCCACTGCAGCCTTGACCTGCTGGGCTCCGGCGATCCTTCCGCCTCAGCCTTCCGAGTAGCTGGAACTACAGGTGCACGCTACCATGCCCGGCTAATTTTTGATTTATGGTAGAGATGAGGTCTCAAGTTGCCCAGGTCTCGAACCCGCGGGCTCAGGCAATCCGCTCACCTCGGCCTCCCAAAGTGCTGGGATTACCGGCTGAGCCACCGAGCCCGGCCCACTCAGTTTTACTTCTGCCATTTTCCTTGACTGTCCTGCCCGTCGCATGGTGATGTTAGCATTCATTTGATTAACACCATCCTTTGAGTGAACATCATACTTAAAATGTGTGTACCTTTTTTGGAACCATCGTGTATATGCACTGTGTGTGTGTGTGTGTGTGTGTGTGTGTGTGTGTGTTGTGTGTGTGTAACACGTTCATTATATACTGATAAGTTAATTCACATTTAGGTTGATTTCACATCTTTCCAATTGTGAATTGTGCTGTATTAAACATATGAGTGCAGGTGTCTTTTTTATGTAACAACCTTTGTCCTTTGGGAAGATAGTAAGTAGTAGGATTTCTGGATCAAATAATAGATCTACTTTTATTTCTTTGAGAAACCTCCATAACGATCTCCATAGAGATTACACTAATTTACACTCCCAACAAAAATGTATGTGTTCCCTTTTTACTGCATCTGCATCAACATCTATTTTTAAAATTTTTAAATAATGTTCACTCTGATTGGTGTAAGGTAGTATTTTTATTTGCATTTACCTGATGATTAGTAATGTTGAGCACATTTTCATACATTTCTTGGACATTTGTATATCTTATTTTGAGAGATGTCTGTTCATGTCATTTGCCCACTTTTAAATGGGGTTAATTACTTTTGGTCTTACTAATTTGTTTGAGTTCTTTGCAGCTTCTGGATATCAGTCCTGTGTATCATTTGCAAATGTCTTCTTACATTCTGTAGGTTGCATTTACTCTGTTGATTATTTATTTTGCTGTAGAGAAGTTTTTAGTCTAATTATGTCCCACCTGTTTGTTTGTTTGTTTATTTGCATTTGCTTTTGGAATCTTAGTCACAAATTACTTGCCTAGGCCAGTGTCCAGAAGAGTTTTTTCAAAGTTTTCTTTTAGGACTTTTGTGGTCTCATGTCTGATATTTAAGTATATAATTCATCTTAAATTGATTTTTTAATATGAGGAGACGTAGTGATCAAATTTCATTTTTCTGCCTGTAACTATCTGATTTTCTCAGCGTCATTTGCTGAATAAGATGCCCTTCTCCTCGTGTATGTTTTTGTCTGGTTTTGTCAAAGATCAGTTGATTGTGGGTATTCTGCATTCATTTGGATTCTCTATTTTGTTCCAATGGTCCAGGCTTGATGACTATCACCTTGGATTATAATTTGTGAATTCAAGTAGTATAATGCTTCTAGCTTTGTTATTTTTGTTTAGAATTGCTTTCACTATTCTGACTCTTTTGTTGTTGTTGTTCCATGTAAATTTTAGGATTGTTTTTGCAAATTCTGAGAAAAATGACATTGTTTGATAAAGATTGCATCGAATCCATGGATTACTTTGGGTAATATGGTCATTTTAACAATGTTGATTCTGTATATGATTCTGTATAGTTCTGTATATGAGTTGGATAATTTTTATTGATTTGTATATGTTGACACATCCCAGAGTTAAAACCAAGTTTATCATGGTGAATTTTTTTAATATGCTGTTTAATTTGATAAAATTAAATGGATGAGTATGCAATGTTTTTCCATTTGTTTGTGTCCTCGAAAATTTCTTTCATCAGTGTTTTGCAGTTATTCTTGCAGAAATCATTCACCTCCTTGGTTAAATATATCCCTAGGTATTTTAGCTTTTTGGCTGCTATTGTAAATAGAATTGTATTTTTTATTTGATTCTCTGCTTGATCGTTATTGGTGTATAACAGTGGTACTGATGTGTGCATGTTGATTTCTGTATCCTGAGATTTTACTAAATTTATTTATCAAGTTCAGGAGTCCTTTGGAAGAGGCTTTACGGTACTCTAGGTATAAGATCATATTATTAGCATACAATGATATTTGATTTCATCTTTCCAATTTGGATACTCTTTATTTCTTTCTCTTGCCTGATTGCTCTGTCTAGGACTTCCAGTACTATATTGAATAGGTTTGATGAAAGTGGGCATCCTTTCCTTGTTCCAGATATGAGATAGAATGTGTTCAGCTTTTTTCCATTCAATTTTACATTGATAATGCATTTGTTGCATATGGTTTTTGTTATTCTAAGGAATGCACCTTACATGCCTATTTTACTGAGTTCTTATTATAAACTAATGCTGAATTTTATCAAATCCTTTTTCTATATCTATGGAAATGATCATTGATTTTTGTTTTTAGTTCTGTATATGAGTTGGATCATTTTTATTGATTTGTATATGTTGACACATCCCAGAGATAAAACCAAGTTTATCGTGGTGAATTTTTTAATATGCGGTTTAATTTGATTTGCTCATCTTTTGATAAGTATTTTTGTATCTATATTCATCAGGGACATTGGTTTGTAGTTTTCTCTCCTTTTTTGTCTTTTTCTGGCTTTGACATTAGGATGACACTAGCTTTATTTCCACCAGATTGTCCAATTTATTTGCATAGAGGTATGCATAATAATCTTGGATGAACTTTTGTATTTCTGTGGTATCAGATGGAATGTCTCAGTTTTTATTTCTGATTGAGCTAATCGGAATCCTCTCTCTTTGTCTCTTAATTAATCTAGCTAGTGGTCTCTCAATTCTGTTTATCTTTTTAAAAAACCACTTTTTGGTTTCATTAATCCATGTATTTTGTGTGCTTCTATTGCATTTAGTTCTGCTCTGATTTTCATTATTTATTTTCTTATTTTGACTTTGGGATTAGTTTGTTCATTTTTCTAGTTCCTTGAGGCATGACACTAGGTTGTCAATATGTGATTTTTCAGTGCTTTTAATATAGACTTTAAGCACTATATATTTTCCTCTAAACACAGCTTTGGCTGTTTCCCAAAGGTTTCAATATGTCATGTAATTGTTGTGGTTCATTTCAAGAATTGCTTAAATTTTATTTTAAATATATGGGGTACAATTCAGTGTTAGGTATACAAATGTTCATTATGCAGGTACTCTTGTTGATGAGGTGTGCCCGCACTCCCAGCTAGTAATTTTTAACTTAAATCTTGATTTCATAATTGACCCAAAGATAATTCAAGAGAGGATTATTTATTTCTATGTGTTTGGTTTGGGGGTTCTTTGTGGAATCAATTTCTAGTTTTATCCTACTGTGGTTTGAAAAGATGTTTGATATGACTTCAATTTTTTAAAAAAATTATCAAGACTTAATTGTAGTCTATCCCACTGTCTATCTTGCAAAATGTTCCATGTGTGATGAGAATAATGTATATTCTGCAGCTTTTGGGTAGAATGTTCTTCAGATGTATGTCAGGACCATTTTCTCTGGGTCAAGTTTAACTTCAATGTTTCTTTGTTGACTTTCTGCCTTGATGATCTTTCTATGCTGCCAGGGGAGTGTTAAAGTCTCCTACTATTATTGTATTGATGTCTATCTCTCTTTTCTTAGATCAAGCAAGAGTTTTTAAAATAAATCTGGGACCCTTGTGTTAGTTATATATATTTAAAATTGTTATATCTTCTTATTGGATTGATACCTCTATTATTATATGAGTATAATAACATTCTTTGTCTTTCTTCATTGTTGTTCATTTAAAGTCTGTTTTACCTCATATGAGAATGGCTACTTCTGCTTGATTTTGGTTTCCATTTGAGTAGAATATTTTTTTCCAACATTTACCTTGAATCTGTGGAAATCTTTGCATGTTAAGTGTGTCTCTTGATGGCAGCAAATATTTGGATTTTTTAAATGCATTCTGAAAATCTATTTTAAGTTGTGCATTGAGACAATTTACACTCAGGGTTAGTAATGATAAGTAAGGCAGTGTTCTACTCATCATGTTGATTAACACCTGTTGCATTTTTTTCCTTTATTTTGTGTACTATATGCCCTGTGAACTTTATGATTTCCAGTGTTTTTCTACTGGTTGTTTTCGACTATTTGTTTTAATATTCAGAACTCATTTGAGTATTTCTTGCAGAGTGGTGACAAATTCCTTCAACTTTTGCTTGTCAGGGAAAGACTATATCTCCTTCATTTATAAAACAATTTTGAAGAATTCAAAATCCTTGGCTGACAATTATTTTGTTAGAGGGAATTGGAGATGGGACCCCAGTCTCTTCTGGCTTATAGAATTTCTTCTGATAAATCTGCTGTTAGTATAATCAGTTGACCTTTTTAAGTTATTTGACGCTTTTGTACCACTGGTCTTAGAATTATTTTCTTCACATTAACTTTGCATAACCTGATAATTATATTCCTTGGGGATGATCTTTTTTTCTATAAATCTTCCAGGAGTTCTTCCAGAGCTTCTTATGTCCTCCAATCTTCCAGGGTTTCTTGTTTCTAAATGTTTACATCTTTGGAAAAGGCATTAGTTGGGATCTTCAATATAATATCAAAGAGAGGCAATGCTAGTGAGCATGCTTGCCTTGTTCAGGCTTTTAATGAGAATGCTTCTAATGTTTCATTATTAATTATTATTATTTTTCTTTGAGTTGGAGTCTCACTCTGTCACCCAGACTGGAGTGCAGTGGCCGCTCCTGTCACTGCAGCCTCGACCTGCTGGGCTCCAGCGATCCTTCCGCCTCAGCATTCCAAGTAGCCGGAATTACAGGCATGCGCTACCAGCCCGGCCAGTTTTTATTATTATTATTATTATTATTGTAGAGATGAGGTCTTGCTGCCCAGGCGGGTCTCGAACCCGCGGGCTCAGGCAATTCACTTACTTCAGCCTCCCAAAGGCGCGGGATTACAGGCTGAGCCACCGAGCCCGGCTTCATTATTAATTATACTTGCTCTCAATTTCTGAACGATGCTATTTTTAAGATAACGAAAATTTTACTCTACACTCAGTTTACTAAGAATCTTAAAAACTAATGAGTATTGAATTTTATTTTTTAAATTGCACATTTATTGAGTTGCATAGAGTTGTTATTGTTTTAAACCCTTAGAATTATTTTCACATTTTCTTGAATCTAGCAATGATTAAATATATGCTTGCTATAATGCAAAGTTGTGATTAATTTATTGGGGATGCCACACATGTTACCTACTCAATCATAGTTCTTGCATCACCTCAGAAGGTCAATGATTGTAAATAGAATCAAGCGTCTGACAAAGCACTAAACAGTACTAATGATTCAAGGAATAGAAAGCAAAACAAAGCCACAAGTATATTATTTCTTGCCAAGAAAAGAGAATCAGAGTTCCACAAATGGTCCCTAGTTTTTACACTTTTTTACACACTGGAAGGCATTTTTGATTTAGGCTTAAGAGGTATCACTTCACAGCTGTTGCAGTGGAATAATAATAGAATTATAATATTAAGCACATGATATTTTGTACACATTTTCTCTTCAAAATATTTAGATTATATTATTGTTATGCAAAACAATAGATTTTTTGAATTAATATTTCTTAAATGCATTTAGGTATATTTTAAACCAACAAATATAAGTCAGAAAAATATCCACATTTGAAATGAAATAATACTGCATTTTCCCCAAACATTTTCACTTTTTAAAATAAGTCTGAAGTCTTATTTTAATTGAGAGCTATGCTTTAAATTTAGTTCAAACTAATTATTGTCATTTAGACCACTGAAAGGAGATTATTAGTCTTTCTTGATCCTCTTGTAATGTTTAAACAGTTTATTGAGAAAGTGTTTCAATGCCTTCAGCAAATTGCTTTTTTAATTTAAAATAAAAAATTAGTATTCCTTTTGTCTAACTATAACATTTGAAAACATATTTATCTTCTATTGGGTTAAAAAATAATTTTTATTTTCTGTTGAGTAAATCCACGTATAAACTTTTTATTTTTAATTTAAATTTAAAATAAGTTCATTTAATTGTTTATTATTTCTTCAAATATAAAGCTGTCATTAAATTGAATGAATTTACAATAATAGCCTTGCTTCGGATGGTATTCAAAATCTGTAGGTAAAGAGAGGAAATTCAAAATTATTTTAATAACCAAAATCAAAACACTTTTTTTTGCACTTTATGTATAAAGGACATTTGAAAGTTACAAGTAAAAGTACAATTTCACATTTAAGGATAAAACCATGGCTTTACTCATTTGTTAGGAGAATTTAGATCTGACAGACTTACTGTGAAGTCCTTGAAGCAGTGTCCAATAGTATTTTTCATTTTATCTCTCCATTTTTCTTTAGTTCTACACCCTGAGTCAATAGAAAGCTATTGTTTTAGCACTTTTATACTAGAAGAAAACATTTCCCCAAATAAATACATGTATTTGTCTCATTAAATGTATTGTTCTTTGATGAAAATATTTATGTATTTATTTTAGCTTTAAGGAATGATGATTCAGTAAAGGTACACTACACAGAAACAAAAAATTGCCATGATAAATTATCTGACCCATTTGAAAGTACACGAGTTATATCTAAAATAAAATCACAATGCTTTATGTCATATATTTCTTACACTAAGTAGGTGAATTTTTTCCTCCAAAAAGATTTATATCTACCAATACAGTATTAAGCACAGTGCTATACACCAAAATTTAAGAAATAGTGTTCTTATTATTTTTAATGATCAGACACTTTTATTAGCTCTTCTATATTTATTACTTCTCACTTGCATTTGTGTCATACTCATTATATGAAAACACCATCAAATGCACTTCAACATGCAGTGGATAAATAAATATTACAAATTGAGAACATGTTTTTCTGGTACTACCTCAAATATTTGTTTATGCATATCCTGTATTATAGTTTTATAATTCAAAGAAAAATTAAAATAAAGCATGCCATAGTCTGATTTGTTAAATATAGTCATTTTCTCAACCTTCTAAGCAATATATATGGTATACAGAATTTATATGTTATGATATTAAGATATGTTCATATCTTCTTTAAGATAATTGTGAATTCAAAAATAGAATTAAATCATATCACTACATATTCTATATACTGTACAATTTGATGAATTTTGTTAATGTCAGGGCAAGAATGCCCTTACCACCATCACTATGCAGTGTTATACTGTAACTAAGTTAATGCAGTAAAATTAGATAAATAAATGAGGTAATTAACTAGTTTGAAGATACATAATCATCATTATTTACAGATTATATGAGATATGATTATCTAGCAAGAGATCCCCAAATCCAGTTAACCTAGAATATTTTAAACAGTAAAAAAAAATTCTATTAGCTGGAAAGCTATAAAATCAATACAAAAGATCAATATTCAAAAAGTCAAGAAAGTATGTATTAATAAAATGACAAAAAACTTTGTTCACTGTCATAAAAGAAAATCTGAATAAATATAAAGCCTTAATCTTATAGAGGTGTCAATTATTTCACATTATCCTGAATTATTCATAAATTTAATTAAACCCCCAAACAAAAAATAATTTGTCAAAACTTAAAAGTGAATTCTAAAATTATTATGGAAGAAACCAAGAATAGCCAAGTGTTTTGAAGAAGATACCAAATTTTTGACCCAAAATTAATTACATTTTAATAGATTTTAATAAAAATGCATTTACATTTGTTTTCTTCTGTATTACTTTGTTTATATTGATCATCATCTACGTCTATTCCATTTGTTGCATTTTTTACTGATATCTAGAAATTCTTCATACACTATCAATAAGATATTTTGTCTATTATAGAGAGTATATATTTCCTTACGCTCTTTTTTTTTTGCCTATTGACATGTTTTCCTCATTTAGACGGTTTTAATTATCATTCAAGGCTTTGCAGGAATCTTGCATTTTTCTTGAAAACTACTTTTTCTCTTTACGATTAAGTTATAAAATATTTGCTTAGTTTTGGTTTGGAAATTAAGATTTTGATTAATAGAGGATTCATAGCCGGGCTCGATGGCTCAACCTGTAATTCCGCGCCTTTGGGAGGCTGAGATGAGTGAATTGCCTGAGCCCGTGGGTTCGAGACCCCCCTGGGCAGCAAGACCTCATCTCTACAATAAATCAAAAAATCAGCCGAGCATGGTAGCACATGCCTGTAATTCCGGCTACTTGGAAGGCTGAGGCAGAAGGATCGCCGGAGCCCAGCCGGTCGAGGCTGCGGTGGCCGGAAGCGGCCACTGCACTCCAGTCTGGGTGACAGAGTGAGACACCAACTCAAAAAAAAAAAAAAAAATAGAGGATTCATTTATGCAACTATTTTACAAGTCTTGGAAAATACTATTATTTGTCTATTAAGTTTCTAGTCTCATGGTTACTTGAATTTTTCCAATTCATTATATCTATTGATTTGTTACAGAATAAACAAGATTTATTCTGTTTTTTTATTTATTTGTTACACAATAAAGATTTATTCTGTCTAGATTGCTGCTTTATATGTTTCTAATGAGAATAGCATGATTAGCTAGCTGCTTTTCTGGTAATGGTTTAATTAGCCTTATATTTTTCCATAGGCTTAATTCTGTACCTTATTTACATTGTTGCAATTATTGTTTTCGTTGTTGTTTTTAATTTCACACTTGGATTTTTTTCCAGGACTCTTGAGAAGGATGATAAAATATTTAAGCTTCTAACTGATACCTATTATAACAAATCAAACTTTTCTTTTAATGCTTCTGATTGATAATCATTCAATGTAAAAAATAAATACATTGCACTATTTAAGAAACAACAAAACAACAGTTAAAACTTGAAGCAAGAAAGTCAATCACCACATAATAAAAGCTTAGCACATATTTCTACAGGAAAGGCAGACATGTGTTTACATAAAATCTGAGTTTGCCTTATTACAACTATAGTGGACCCAAGTACTTGAGCAACATTAGAATTTTACACATCTGCATTTCTGAGTAGATATAAGGTTACTATAAAAATTACTGCTGTATTAAACTAAAGCAATATTAGTCCTCAAAATAGAAATATGAAAACTATCCAAATGTAGAATTAGAATGTTTTGTGCTTCTTCCAACTCATTGTATTTGGACATGTGTGTTTGTATGCAGACACACCCAGATAAAACCATACAGTCACATTCAATCTATACATTTGAGGGCTATATGGCATCAGCATAATCATAATGCTAGGATCATTCACTTTGAAATATTTAATTTAGATATGTTTCTGTAACAGTTTTAGGTTATTTTAATGCAGAAATATCTAAGAACGTGAATATGAAACAATAAATATGCATTACAGAACTAAAAATAAAACATTAAATAATGGTTAAGTTATATAAATTTGCATATTCATTTATATATTTAGTAATTTACTATAAGTATGCATTTATAAACAGCATGTATGATTGGGTTAATTAAGAAGATTTTCTTCCAACAAATGCTTGGTAACACTCTCTGCCAGACAACTTCTGGTGAATCCAGGAGAGAAAATACTTTGAAAAAATGCACAAGAGTTAGTTGATTTGCCCTGAAACTGTGATTGTAAAGCATAAACAGAAATTTTGACAAAGTTATATGTGTTTTTGAGGAAAGTTTAGAATGGAAGAGATGATGTTATATTGAGGGGCACCCTCTAACACCACCATCACTCCATCTCCATCACCTAGAAGCCACCCATTCTGCAGCTAGTATGGACAAGTGGAGCCAGATTCTGAATCCTTATTATGATTACAATTCTGTTCCTCTCAGTTCTTATACTTTCACTTTTTCTTCTAGATCCACTTTGATTTAATTGTTTCCTAATATTAGTGATGATGTTTTGTGTTATTCTCTGTCTATATCTAGGACACTACACAGGTTAGTCTTTAAAGTATAACTGTTACCTTAGTTACAGTATACTTTAAAAATCATATTCCTAATGCTATAGGTATTTTATATTTTTTCTACTTGTAAACTAAGTTATTCCATAAATCTCTGAAAGAAAAACTTCAAGGGTTTACCTCAAATTCAACAAGAATTTATTAATCTGCTATTTATGTATTTCATTTAATCTTCATAGCACTCTATGACAAAGGCACTGTTAATCTTATTTCTCATACTATATGTTACCTTACTGTCCTGAAATTCTAACTCCATCTGAAAATCTGTGAGTGCGCACTACTGTGCTATTGTAGTTTTAGGTGACTTTATACTTGAAAAAGAGCTATTTTAAGCCCCTTAATTGCTAGAATTTTTTATTCTAGATATTTTGTTAAACAGCGTTTACAACAAGTTTTCCTACGACTAAAGAATTGCCAACCAGGAGCTAATTTTTTCTATTCTAATGTTTAATAGCAGCTCTGTACTGATATGCTAAGTATTGTGAGTTCCAAACGTCTTCCTGTGCAACTGCTTTGCTAGGTTTTTCTGTTAATTATAATATCACCACTACTGTTGGAAATAATTTCCTTTTGCATGTATGCACAGACATCCACACATACAAAACAGCATGCTCATGTACACAGACACACATAGCCCACACACACACACACACACACACACACGCACACAAACACACACTCTCTCTCTCTCTCTCCTCTCTCTCTCTAGCTCTCTCTATCTCTCTTTCACACACACACACATATACACACAAACACTTGTTTTATAACTGAAAGATTTTGATATAATGAACAGGGTTAGAAAAAAAAATACTGTCTATCTTAGACAAAACCTGGCAGATACTTGAAAGAACAAGTAATTGAGTTCAAATCTGTCTGAGTTTTAAAAAAGTAAACCCCAGCGCAGAAACAGGTTGAAAAGTACTATAATAAAATTTAAGTCAACACTTTGCTTAAAAGGAACATACTATTTATAGTTGGAGCTTATGAACAGTAACGCTATAAGTTATATTTCAGATTTCTGGTCAACTAAAATTTCACTGACATTTTATAGACAAAAAAGAATAAACAATATCTACAGATCTTGATTATAAAATAGAGAAACAGCATCATTTATTAAAATGCTGGAAAGACTATAATGATGATGATAAACAAAATGGATAATAGTGTCTGGGATTTTGGAGATCTTCCATCCAAACTTTTTGCATGTGTAAAGAGAATAACATGCATCTGGCATACCAGATAGTTTATAATTGTGATGCCCAAGGGAAAAAAATAATATAATAGAAGACAGAAAGATATACTCTTACTGATACTAATAGTTTAGCAAATTATGCTGCAAGCATTTTTTTCTCCATAGGACATTAATGTTATATACATCAAAAAAATTAAAAATAAACTCTTAAGGAAAGAAGCAGGCTGGATTTAAATGTATTTTCCTCGTAGAAAGTCCAATCCCTTAATTATTTGTGAGATTTTACCAGTTCTAACCCCACTTTCCTCAACATTTTTTCTCAACTTCTGGTCAACCCAGGTTCAGAAGAGAAAGGCTCTTTCTTTGCTTTCATTCTCTGTGTACTTCTTCTGAATCCAAAGCATGGAGACTTATTTCTTAACTTATGTCAGTCTAAGGAAGGATTGGTTTCATAAAATATATCGGGTACTATGTCTGCCAGCTTAATCAGCTCAGTGCATCCCTAAATGTAAATCCTGTTGTTTTAATGTTCTTTACAGGGCACAGGCCTTCAGTAAGGATTTTCTCAAACAGTAGGGTATTGATTACCCATCACTTAAGCTATTCAAGAATGCACATAATCAAGTATAACAAAATAAAGCACAAGATTCTTTTAAACATTCACTGAGAAAAAATTGAAAAGAAAATTGACTGGATATGGTGAAGCCAAAATTAAACTCATTTGATATTTAATACAAAATAACTCAAATTTTAGAGTAAATATATATGTTAGATTATTGTATAATTGTTCTGTTGCTGTAATATGGCTACTTCATGTGTGTGAGTGAGTTTTCCTCTTGAAAAAAAAATCTATATTCACAGTAAATTGTCCAAGAAAGTGAACTGTCAAGACTGAGGTGGAAAATAAGTGACCAGAGAGTGGGTTTCGTGTTTGGCATAGCTTGAGTTCAATTCTCTGGCATAGAACAGTCTGAGATTGTTTCGAAATAGAAACCAAACTTTCCTTAGTCACATGGAGATAAGTTATGACTGAAGTAATGAGTTGACTTTGAAAGGAGTAGTAATTCCGAGTTTCTAAATTGTCCTTTCCTTCCATTTTCTAAAGTCTTGAAAACATTTTTCGTGCAACCTTGACTATGTTGTGAATTAAGAAATGTTTGTTCACCATCTGGTACTAAGTGAACTCTTATCTTCTTCCTCTTCCTTTTTAATGCATTGGTTAGGATTTACTTATTAGAGTCATTTTCTGAACTATGTTCTTCAGATAAGTTACTTGGTAACGTATTCTCTGTCTTTTTGATGATTCCAGTTGTCTTTCATTTACCCTACAAGTTGAATGAATTCTTGGCTAAATATAGAATTTTACAGTTACAGATTTTTTTTCTCAAGAGTGTGTAGATTCTCCTATGTCATTATCCAGCTCTCAGAAATGAAGATGAGAAGTATGATCATGTCTGTTTTCCTCGTTAAAAAAAAAAAACTCTTCCAGCACAAAGTTTGTAAAGTATTTTCTTCTTTAGAGATAAAAGTTTTAACCAGAATATGTCTAAATAAGTGTCTGTTTCTAAGGGTACAGATTACGACTATATAAGTGTTTTTATTTCTTGAACACAGATCAGTACCACATTCAGACATAATTATTTTTAGTATGTCTTAATTTTTCTTCACCTTTCTGCTTAAGATTTTTCTCACTTTGGTAAACTAATTTTCACAAGTGAGATTCCTGGAATTTATTGGTCACATCACTTTCTCTTGTCTCATAATTTCTTTTATTTTTTCTCTGCTTTTTAAGATTAAAAAATCTATTTCAGGTTATTAATTTTAGTTTTAACATTGCTTATTTTATTTTAATTAAATTACTATTGTTTTAGTTTAATCACATATTTTTAACTTTCAGGAAAACCTTTATTTCCCTGCATGTAAGTATTTAGAAATTATATATACATATATAATAATATAGAATTACATATGTGTATATTCATATATGTAAAATTATATACATGAAGGAGAACCCCCCAAAACAACAGAATAATTTTTTGGAGGGTGGGCCCTTGGGACTGCAGTCCTAACCTGTTAGGTAAGTGTTCTAAGAAGCCATCAACATCAGTGTACCAGCTAGCATTTTGGGTTTTTTTGCTTTTCCAGATGAAAAAAAGTCCTCAAAGAGAAATGTTTTTTTGATGTGGAAGAAGTGAAACAAAAAATGGCAGAAGCACTAAAAGGTATCAAAACTGACAAGTTCAAAAACTATTTTGAGTAGTAGAAAAAGCATCTTGATAGGTATATTGCCTCAAATGGAGAATGCTTTGAAGGTGATTGAAGTTTAAACACATAAGAATAAATATACAATTTTCCATAAATACATTCAGTATTTTTAGGACTTCTCTCTTGTACACACACACACACACACCACACACACACACAGATAAACACACACACACACACACACACACCACACACTAACACACACACACACACACACACACACACACAACAGATAAACACACACACACACACACACACACACACACACAAGCACACTCAGTCCTTTGTATCCACAGGGACCACATGAAGATTCAACCAGTCACAGATGGAAAATATTTAGAAAAAAATAACAATAAAAAATAATATAAATGAAATACAGTACTAACAACTATTTACATAGCAATGGGTATTATGAATAATCTATATAACACCCTAGGTATATGGTAAAGTAATGCGTGTAAGTTACATGCAAATGTTTTACACAGAAGACTTGGTTATCTGCAGATTTTGATATCTGCAGGGGTCCTGAAACCAATTCCATGAGGTTTGACTACACACACACAGGATTTTGCTAAAATATGTTGATATTATGGAGTCATGCAAAATTATAGAGAATATTATAAAATTTTGTAAATATTTTAAAGTAGGAATCCTACTGTATCTTAAGCGTAAAATTTTAAATAGAGTTAAGGTCATAAATTAGTATTAGGTAGGTAGTTCAATAATAAAATGTTTTACCATTCTACATTATGGTTACCATATTTCTGAGAGATACGTAATGATTCCAAGAACAAATAGGTCAGAGTGAGTAGGTCAGTATACAGTCTCTCAAAGAACAAATAGGTCAGAATGAGTAGGTCAGTATACAGTCTCTGGCTATTGGGCTCCAGTAAAGACTTCTCTTGTTTAAGAAAAAAAAATCAGCTGAAACCATTAGTTCAAGCTTTTTAAAAATGTACTATGGAAAAAGTCAAGATACGTGTTCTCAATAAAGCAGTTACATTAAGTATTAATGGGATACATTGAGGAAAATCAAAGATCAGTTTTTTTCTGAGAATTGTAAAGTATTCAATTTATTGAAGGTATGGGAAGTTAAGAAGATGAACATTAAGGTTCAGGACACAATTTTGCTAAGAGTTGATTTGGACTTAATATGAAGGGAAGAAAGTTACAATTGAGGTTAAGGCTGTATCATTAGCAATGATTTATTTCTGGAGTAACTTTCACACTTGATCTGATTTCATACACAATTGTGGAAGACTAAGTTGCACATTCAGCACCACTGTGACTCTTTGGCCATCAAGGGGATATATTTAATCTTCCTTTAAGTGACGATAGATTCCTAAATAGCAACTCTTCCAGGGACTACAGTTTTTACTCCTGGTTTTGAAGGTTCTTTTCTTGTGAATTTCTCAGCTCATATCGAAGTGAGCCCTCATCAGTTATTTCTACAGAGTTCTCAACAGGATTTAAGGTTTTGTGAATGCAAAAATGTTTGGCACAGAGATAATTTAGAAATTAGTAGTGATAATATGCTATTCTAATCCAAGAGAAAAATGTGTTCTAGTCATAAATCATATATTTCATTAAACATTCCTATGAGAGGTTTTGTCTTGTGAAACATTATTTCACTAATGTGCATTTCTTAAAAATTAAAAATAATTTTCATAATGGCCAAAGTTCCTAAAGATAATATTTTATATAGAAGTGGTAAAAACTGAAAAAAATGAAGAGTAACAAAATAAAGTAAAATAAAATCCATCTACCTATTTATAATTAGCATGATTAGTATTCAATTCATGATACTTTATATTTTATTGCAGTAATGTAACATTGTTTTTAACAAAATGCAGAACTTTTAATACAATGGATTCCTTCTAGATGGATGTCCAAAATCTTTTACAATTTAAGTAATTTTTTACAAAACAAATGCATTATTTCACCTGTGAAAAAGGAAACAATAAAATATTTACCAGATATTAAGTGGTTACAATGAATTACATTAAAGTAACAAAATATTATAAGTTTTTTCTTTGATGTCATAATTAAGTATTAAGTTTATTTTGCTAAAATATGTTGATATTATGGAGTCATGCAAAATTATAGAGAATATTATAAAATTTTGTAAATATTTTAAAGTAGGAGCCTACTGTATCTTAAGCTAAAAATGTTAAATAGAGTTAAGGCCATAAATTAGTATTAGGTAGGTAGTTCAATAATAAAATGTATTACCATTTTACATTATGACTACCATATTTCTGAGAGATATGCAATGATTCCAAGAACAAATAGGTCAGAGTGAGCAGGTCAGTATACAGTCTCTCAAATGGCAATGCAGTGTCTTACAGGTAGGATCTTGGTTATTTGATTCTTGTATTTTATCTGTTTCAGAATAGATTATATGTATTGGTGGGGGTGACTTTTTTGTTATACTTTTTGTTTCCCCAAACCCATATCCCAATGTCCTGCAAATATTACAACCTTTTGTGGTAGGCTGAATAATAGCCCCCATAGATACCCAAGTGTTAACCCAAAGAATTTGTGATAAGTAATTTATATGATTATAATAATATGATTTATATGATTATTATAATTTATGTGATTATATACATTATAAATCATATAATATAATTTAAATTATTTTTATAATATGATAATTAATATGATTAAACTAAGGATCTTGAAATGGGGAGATCATCTGGATGGACCCTACATGTAACCACAAGTGTCCTAAAAAGAGGGAGGCAGAAGGAGACTGAAACACAGTAGGGAAGAAGAAGTAGACAGAAGCAGTAGAAAGGAGAGTTAGAAATGATGTTATGCTGCTGACTTAGAAGAAGGGTCCAAGGAATGACAAGCCAAGAATGAGCTAAAGAATACTGACAGCTACTAGAAGCTGGTAAAGGACAGAAAATAGGTACTTCCCTAGAGGCTCTCGTTGGAATACAGCCATATGAAAGCTTTGATTTGGGGTCCAATGAAATCCACTTTTAGATTCCTGGCCATTAGAATTGCAAGATAATAAATTAAAATTGTTAAAGATAATTTTGCATGACAAGATTTGTGGTAATTTGTTACATAGCCATACAAAACCATCAAACCTCCATCAACCTATGTTGTCAGAAGATAGATTGGAGGAAATAAATTACATTATTTTCCTAAATAATACATACCAACTTGTCTTAATAAGCTTGGGCTGCCATAATAGAATATCATCAATTGGGCAGTTCAAACAACAAGCATTTATCTGATCATAGCTTTTGATGACTGCAAAGTTCAAAATTAAATTTCTAGCAGAGTGTGGTTTCTGGTGGGGGTTTGCTCTGGCTTGAGACAGCCACCTTTTCACCTTTCCTGACATGATAGAGAGTTTGGTGTATTCTTTACTTATAAAGGCATCAATCCACTCCTATGACCGCATTTTACCTTAATTACCTTTCTATAGGACAACTGTTCAAATCCAGTTATATTGGAGGTTAGGACTTCAATATAGGAATTTTAGTTGTATACAATTCAGTCCATAGAATACCTTAAAATATGTATCTGAGTTTTTTTTTTTTTTTTTGAGTCGGAATCTCATTCTGTCACCCAGGTTGGAGTGCAGTGGCACGCTCACAGCCACCACATCCTCAACCTGCTGGGTTCAGGTTTCCAACCTTCTGTCTCAGCCTTCCAAGGAGCTGTAACTACAGGCATGTGTCACCACACCCAGCTAATTTTTAAATTTATTTTAGAGAAGAGGTCTCACAAAATTGCCGGCTAGTTAGTCTTGAAGCTGCGGGCTCAGGCAATCCTCTCACCTCAGCCTCCCAAAAGTGCTGGGATTATAGGTGTGAACCACCATGCACGGCCCATATTTGAGATGTTAATGGCAGACTGACCACAGGATCTAGGGCATTAAAATATTTAATCATAGATTAGAGATTTGTCTATGAAAGTGTGTGCCCATTACTTTTATGTGTCACTATGAGCACAGATATTGAATAAAGCCCAAAGTCAGTAGTTTAATGCAATAAGTACTTTATTAATATATTAACAGACTTCTACATAATAAAGATTGTGACATAGATTTAGAAGACAATGCATTCTACATTTACATCACATTTTATGATAATCCACCTTAATTAAAATATAACATTTTGGTTTGAAGATTTTTAATGTATTACAAGTGTGTAGTTATATCATTAATTTAGAATTTGCAAGATATATTTATGTGAAACTAAATCACTGTCTTCAGTTCACACTCTGATTCTGTCTTACCTACTGATACCTGCTCAGTACTTCTACTTTCTGAATTTCAGATTTAGCTTACCTGCTTCTATTTATTCAATCATTTAAAAAACTTAGTTAATAGCTATTATATACATGTGAATAAATAGCCCCTGCTACTAAAGAGTTTAGAGTTCAAAGTCTTCAAGAAAAGTAAGAATGAAGGAACCTGTGATGGACTACCAGGTAATGTATGCTATTAAAGATGGAAAATGCACATGGACGCCATTTTTAATGTAGTCAAGGAATACTTTAATGCAACAATAAGCTTGAGGTGAGTGTTCAGGACCTATGATTTTCTAGACAAAAAAAAAAAAAATGTCTTACACACTGACATGAAGGCTTTAGAGGGATGGCATTATTTAGAGGTCAGAAAGTATCATAAAAGATAGGTTAAAAGCTTCAATAAAAGGAAACAATAAAAATAAGAGATAGTGTCAGTGTTTCTGCATAGCAAATGCTGCTGAATTTTTTTTATGCTACCAATAGTGATTTCCGTCCAAACTTAATTTTTTTTGCTTGACCAGATTTATGGACTTAGTTAAATTTGACTAATCAGATAAGTGAATCCTACCTATTCTAGATTGCCCATTCTTTAGCATAACCTGCTATTATGTCGAGTCATCCTGTACTGATGTATACTATGGTAGTAAGAGCAGCTACAGTCAGTAATTCAAACGATATGCCTGAGAAGAGCTGAGACATCTGCAGCCTAGAGTCAAAATCTTAGAAAATTTATTAGTCATTACTTAAGTCCCGGGGACATTTTATTTAACTGAATCAAGAAAAATAAGAAATGTGATATGATCCCTAGAAATGTGATTGGCAGGGCACAGAATCCATGAAATTGAGGAGCAATGCTGAGCTTCTTTCAGACGTGATATATTTGACACTAGACAGTAAGGGGCAAGAAGCAGGCAGACTAGGACAGTCTACCAGAACTGAGAGTCAAAGGATCATTGGAGAGGTGGCAGACCTGATCTCCCCTTTCCTGTGAAGGCAAAGGCAGCATAATTTGGCAGCTCCTTCATGATTGGTGAAGAGACTTTATCATCTGAACAGACTGATGTGTCACTAGTTCAGAATAAGGTAGCACTCGAAGGTCTATTGCAATGTATATTATGCATGAAAAACACTTTTTGATGGTCGATAGTTATAGTTTTCTTTATTTCCACCCTATAATGTGATTTCTGTTTTATGTGCTCAAAATATTTTCTTCCTTGATTTTCAAAGGATAATTCTATCTTTCTTGGCCTATTTGAATATAAAATCATAACAATATTTAGAGATAGTATGGACAGCTGGATACCAGAGAACATATTTTTCAGATCAAGTAAGATATACTGAAAATAAGGAAATAGTAAAGATGTCTACATTATAATAGGCCCAAAAATAAATTATAGATAAATATGAAGCACAACATTCTCAAATCCATACTAGAAAACATAAACTTGTGAAAAAATTATTAAAAGAACATAAGTACAACCCTAAAAAGAAAGGTATGAATATGATATACATATATATGAATATATACTTACATATGTATATCTAATACATTTGCTATAATATAAAATACCTATACCTAGCATATATAATTTTATATGAAAATTGTAAGTAACAATTTTTATCTGATCTACTGAATAAAAACAATCTGTCACCAATATGAGAAAGTATTAATCACTTTAATATGTTTTTTTAAATGTATAAAATAAGAAAGAAATAAAAAAGACACACCATACAACAAAATACTCCACTGGATGAAGATACTTTCTTAGTCTGATTTTTCCTGGAAGTGAAGTCAGAGCCAACAACTTGGGTGCTAGTAGAATATTTCCAAGGTAGTCCCAGGCAACAGGGGAAAAGAATCATGGAGAGTAATACAGGGAGAAGGGAAAGCCAATAGAGAAGTTTATTATTCAGGCTGATGCTACAGACAAAAGCACAGTACTGCTGCAACTTCTCTAAGAAGCAAAGAGCCTACCATTGTTTTCTATTCAAAGGGCAGAGGAAGAATAAGTCTTAATAATCTATTGCATTGCATGATGATCCCAGCTAATAATGCTGTATTGTACATTAAAAATTGCTAAAAGAATATATTTTAACATTCTTACCACAAAAAATGACAACTTGGTGAGGTGACAAATGCTGATGAGCTTGATTAAATATTTCTATAATGCTTACATAGATCAAAATATCACATTGGGCACCATAAATATACATAATTATTATTTGTCAGAACAAAGAACAGGAAGCGATAAGATCCTGTTTCCAGCACTGGTTTCTAAACTCTACCATATGGATGTTGGCCCTGAGAGTTAACTAGCACTTTAAGGCAGTGCTTGAGAATTGGCTTATCCAGGTCCTCCAGCCTTCCAGAAGGCTCTGAAATAGAATTCAGAAAGTCTGTCATAGCAAACTTGTGGTTGGCTGCTAGTGTTGTGAGCTTGTAAAAAACTGTCCACTACACTTGCATCTGAAAAATCAAAGATTAGTCAATGTGACCAATACCAGAGACATTTCTATGAATACAAATGAGCAATTTTCAGAGGTAGAATCCCACATAATGAATAAATATATTAATAAAATGCTTAACCTTCCTATAATCAGAAAAATAAAAATTTAAAGAAAAATGGATAACATTTCACTCTTTTTAATATTAAAACAAAATAGGGTTTGAAACTATCAGAAGATGGAAAATTGTGGAAAAATAGTAACTCTCATGCCGAGACAGTACAAATGTAAATTGGTATAAGTATTCCTATAAAGTATTGTAATGGGAAGCCAAAAATTAGCACACAGTCTGATCAAGAAATTTTTCTTTATGTAGACCTGAAAATTAATCCAGACCAGAAAACTGTTGTATATTCAAGTGATAGAAACATATTAAAGCTGCTAAATGAAATAACTTAACTAACATTTAAAATCATGGGTAGATTTAAAATCATACTGTGCTTTAAACCAAGTTCTATAACATAAAATATTATATCGATTATGTGGATTAAAATACATGGAAAGCAATGGTGTAAGTGTGTGTGTGTGTGTGTGTGTGTGTGTGTGTGTGTGTGTGTGTGTGTGTGTGTGTGTGTTTGCAGAATAATATAGAAATATGTCCTGAAAGATCCACAGAAGAAGAGAAAGAGAACTAAACTTAGGTTAGGGAGGTAAAACAGTGAACTTCATAGTTATATCTAAAACTTTATCTCTTTAATAAAATAACTGAATGTTTAAACAAAGCCAGTGTATCATATTAAATCTTGGTGGTCAGTCTGTATGTAACATCATTAAAAGTTTGAAATAGCCAGGCTCGGGTGTGGTAGTGCATGCCTGTAATTCCGGCTACTTGGAAGGCTGAGGCGGAAGGATCGCCGGAGCCCAGCAGGTCGAGGCGCGGTGGCCGGAAGCGGCCACTGCACTCCAGTTTGGGCGACCGAGTGAGACTCCAACTCAAAAAAACAAAAAAAAAAAGTTTGAAATGAAGAAAATTCATTCTAGTTATATACAAAATGAAAATATATATGAAATAAGTAAATCATAGCACCTTCTACGGACAAGTGAGAGCATAAGCTAGTGGACTGCTCATCCAGGAACAAGTCCCAGAATACTCTACCAAATAACTTCCCTTGTGAATCTATTTCTGTTAGCTGCAACACAGGCACAAAGGTATATTGTAAAATTCTGTATGAACTCTCCTGTCTTTCAGAAATAAATAAAACTTCTCAATCTTTATCAAAATGGAATGCAAGCAGCCTCTTTTCACATTACTCTCTTCCAGTTGAAATTCACCAAAGGTTACCTAACTGACAGAGTTTATATCACAATTCTGTGTAGCACTACGGAAGATGGTACTACATATTTTTAAGTAAATCCCTCAATTAAAATCAGGATGTTTTAAAATATGTTAGGGATTACAGATCCTAAAAGTGGTCAACTATAAGTATTGCTATATTATTTCCATATTTTACAAAGTATAAAAATGTCATCTTCTCCTTTTATCTTCTATTAAAAGGACTAAAAATAAACCCATTTAGCATAAGAAATGCTGCAATTTTTTTTCAATTTAAATCTTAAAATACAAGTAATAAACTTAAAAATGAGTACAGCAAAATGCATGAACTATGCTGTTGTATGTTTCAGTGATTACGTGTGGTACATTTCCTGGGGCATGATTGCCTGCATACAACTCAGTGTCTGCAAGGTGACTTTGACAGCAATCACTAGTTCAGAATGTGTCATTCAAACTTCTCAAATACATGGTAAAGAAACCTCAAAACTATAAAATAGAAGTTATAATAAAAATGTTTGATTTGTTTTTTTAACTTGTTAACTTGTAACTAATATTTTTATTTAACTTTATTGTTTTAAAAATAAAAGAGTTGGCCAGGCGCTGTGGCTCACACCTATAATCCCAGTACTTTGGGAGGTCAAAGTGAGAGGATTGCCTGAGCCCATGGGTTCAAGACCAGCCCGAGCAACTTGGCAAGACCTCATCTCTACAAGAAATCAAAAAATTAGTTGGGCATGCCTGTAGTTCCGGCTACTTGGAAGGCTGAGATGGAAGGATCGACTGACCCCAGCAGGTGGAGACTGTAGTGGCTATGAGCATGGCACTGCACTTCAGCCTTGGTGACAGAGTGAGACACCAACTCAAAATAACAATAATAATAATAATAATAATAATAAAAGGAACTTTGTATTAACCAGGGTTCTCCAGAGAAGCAGAACCAGTAGGATTTGTTGGGGGAGGGATGGAGAGAGAGAGAGAGAGAGACAGACAGATAGGGAAAAGAGATTTATAAGACATTGGTTCATGTGATTATGGAGGCTAAGGAGTTTCAAGATAAGTAGTAGGCAAGCTAGAGACCCAAGGGAACCCAATGATACAGTTCCAGACACTGAAAGTCCAAAGGCCTGAAAACAAGGAAAACATAGTGTAAGTTCCAGTCTCCAAGCTGGCAGGCTTGAGATGCAAAAAGATTCAATGTTTCTGTTCCAGTCTGAAGACCCAATAAAATCAATGTCCCATCTCAAACCAGTCAAGCAGCAGGAGTTTCCTCTTACTTAGCCTTTTTATTCTCTTCAAGTCCTCAATGGACTGGGTTAGGCCCACTCACATTACAAGGGACAAGCTGCTTTACTCAGTCTACCAAATCAGATGTTAATCTCATTCAGAAAAACTTTAGCTGACACTCTTAGAATAATGTTTGACTAAATATCTGGTCATCCTGTGTCCAAGTCAAGGTGACACATAACAATAAGCTATCACAGTTTTACATTTTATTCTGTTTTCAAATGTGGAAGCAATTTTCTAAATTCCTCATTATACAATTTAAAAAATAAGAATAAATAAGAAATATTTGAAATTAGTTAATAATGAACATTATTAACTTCTTAATTAACTAGTTTTTTAAAATAAATATGGATGCACATGGGCTAATTTTATTAGTTTTTTGTCTTTTATAATAATGATAATTTATCTCCACAGTGTATTATCTGTTCAAAGTTTTAAAATATAGACATAATTCTTCTTCAGTACTCCATAATATTTCAGTGTGTACAAAGCTTGCCATAATGTAGCTAACTGATTGGTCAGCAATACAAGTGTAAGTTGTTTTTTAATTAGTATAATATTGTTCTTGTACAGCTGCTTAACAAATGTCATAGTGTATCCGTCTGGGTTCTAATCATAAACAGTAATATGTATGGTTCTATGGTAAGTCATTTATACAGAGATACATCCAAAATTTCCACCACAGCCCAAAATTGGGCTAGGAGACTATACAGCAAGAAGCAATGGCAAATGACAAAAGGAAGCTACTCTAATGCGGACCTCACCACCTCATCTTCAAGCACAAACCCAGCAGATCACACTGCTGATGCCAAACACCCTGTACTGCACACTCTTACTTCTGCTAACCCTAAAATCTAGATGCCTTTGCCAAGACCCTTTGACTGAAAACAACTTCTAGAAAGCACTGCTTTCCCCCATTTTTGTAAAATTCCACATCTTGCATGGAGGCATCTGTCTACCAAAGCTTATTTCATGTGACAAGGTCCTAATTGTAAGGGAGGATGAGAATGCAAGTTTGTGGCTTCCCCTTGGCCAGACAGGATCCAGCATGGAGAATTTCCCCCCAAATGGGAATAATGTCAAAGAGATGCTGAGAGTCCACTTGCATAACAAATATACATTTGATATGGTCTGTTCTCGTATCCTCATCAACCTCCCATATCCTTTATTTTTTATTACCAAATACCCTGGCTCACATAATATCTTTAGTTCTACTCACTTTTCTCCACCCTGATCTATGATCTATGTGACTGATCTTTGTGGACCACAACAGCTCCGATATCATCTGATTTTAAGTGACTTTGGCCCACTAGGGAGTTGTGGCCTAAGATCAGAAGGAAGGAGAGTGAGCTACTTGATGTTTATCTTCCTGGCTGTTTTCCTGTGGGGCTGCCTAAGCTGCCTGCATTTTTCAATTGAAAGTTAACTCTTGAATAGGTTCTCCTCTCCCAAGTGGTTGATGTGGAGATGTCATTGAAGATGAGTTGGTTGAGAAATTGAGGTTTTGGTTCCAGAATCTCAGTCCTGCTCCATTTGTCTATATGCCTATTCTTATACCAATATCGGACTGTTTTGATTATTGTAGCTTTATAATAAAGTTTAAAGTCTGAGAGTATGATACCTCCTGCTTTGTTTTTTGTTTTGCTTCGTTTTGTTTGCTTGTTTGTTTTTGTCAAAGATTGCTTTGCTATTCATGGTCATTTATGCTTCCAAATGAATTCCTGTATTGTCATTTCCAGGTCTGAGAGGAAAGCTGCTGATAATTTAATGGGTATTGCATTAAATCTGTAGATTGTCTTGGGTAGGATGAACATCATAACAATGTTGATTCTTCCAATCCATGAGCATGGAATATGTTTCCATTTGTTTGTGTCATCTTTGATTTCTTTGAGCAGTGTTTTTTAGTTTTCATTGTAAAGTTCTTTTATTTCTCTGGTTAGGAAGATGTTAAGGTATTTCATTTTTTGTTGTTGCTGCTATTGTGAATGGCATTGTGATTTTTAATTTGTGTTTCTGTTTGTTTATTGCTGGAGCACCTAACCCTGATTTGTACTCCACATCTTTTAGAATACATTTTTTAATAAAAGAAAGTTAACTCTTTATATTTGAAACTATAATCAAATTCTAACTGTTACCTTCTGGGTTCCAGTAATTGCTGCCTCTGCTCCTTCTTTTGAGCCTACTGATAAATGTCCTGAAGTACTTACTGCCCTATCCCTTGTGGTTTCTCTGCCTTTCGTCACTTCTTTGCCAGTTGCATCCTTTCTCAACAATCCTGAAAGAGATTGTAAGGGTGCTGCTTCCTACTAGCTTGGATACAGCAATTGTTGGATACAGCTGTTATGTCAAAAAAAAAAGTGGTTTCTTCAGACCAAAGGAAAATAACTCAAAGTCTAATATATTAATGCAACTTGCTTTTTTTTTTGCCACTAGCTTTAATGCAAAATTTATGCATTGGTATAGTTTCACATTTTATTGAAACCCTATGTTGTTATGTAGTAATCTGTTGAATAAGTGGCAAGTTTAACATCACTAATAAACTAAACACACAAACTAACACTAAAAGGAGATTAGAAAAGAAAAGAAAAAAAAGCTAGTTAAAGCATATAAGTAAACATAACACAGCAAGCAAGACACATAGATATGATAGCCCTGGTTTCTGTAATCATTCTCAAGGCCAAAAGTGATTAATAAGTCTACACCTTCTACTCACCATTTCACATGCCCTGCCACCAACCCCTGCACAGCCAACTCTGCCCTTAGGAGTTCCTCACTGACTGGATCCCCTATACTTTCTCTTCTGAGATATTTGATATCTTTGTAGTCTTTTCTATATACGTTTTGTGCAGTTTATTTGTCTGCTTGATATGACATCTTAAGATGACCTCTATTCAATTTGAATTCTACATCATAGACTGAAGAAAACAGGCAAGAGTGAAACAGGAGTCTCATTTAAAATATTATGATAATAGTCCTGACAAATGAAAGAGGAATTTATGCAGGGGATGGGGGGAATGTCAGTGGAGGTGTAGAAAGGGGATAATACTGGAAAATATTTTGGAAGAGGGAAAATAGTATTTTTCAATAAATTGGTTTTGGGAAAAAAAAACAATGAAATAATCATAGATAATTTTTAGGAACTGGGCTTGTGTGTTTGAGTAAATGTTCATGTCACATAATGAGATGAAGAAACTTAAAAAAATGTGAGTGATATTTTTCAAGAGGTCACCTTGGACTATATTAAGTTAGGTATAATTATGCAAGACAGCATGTGGTACATAGTTGTATTACTTTAGAATTTAGAGAAATGTTCAACACTAGAGATAAAAGTCCAAGAGTCATCATGACAAATATTTCATGTACAGCCAATATGTTTTATTTTGATCCAATATATTTTTAATATATTTTATTTCATTTTGAAGACATATATTTTATTATAACTGTGGAAGGGGGCTTAAAAAGACACCTACAATGTCAAAAATTAGGCAAAGCATAAACTCAGCCTTTGCACAGTTAAGCATGTACTTAGCCTTTGCACAGTTAAAAAGTTCCCTTCCTGGAAACTGGCAACAGCACTTGCTGGCTAGGTTGAACTGTCTAACAGTTTTTTCTTTTTTTCACTTCTGTGAACCATGCTTGCATTGCTTGAAAGGTACCTAGGATGTTGCGGTTTAGCCCACTTGAAAAATCCCAATATGGTTTAACCTTTCTTAAGCAAGCCCTACAGCTAACCAGGGCTACTTGCTGTGGGATTGTTGTGTCCAGCAGGCAAGTGGCCGCCTACCTAGCTCTTGGCTAATAAAAACCTCTCCTTTTTATAACTTGAACTTCTGGTGTTGAAATCTGTGAATTAAGTGCTCAGACCCTATTTCACAACCTGGACAACTAAAGGAGATAATATATAGAGAAGAAAAAAAGGCCACTGGATAAATCCCTGGAAACCTCCATTTAGAGTTTAGGTAGAGAATAAATATTTCAAATATTTGAAGAGAGATTAGTCAATGAAGTAGGAAAAAAGATGACTTGAGAATGTAAAACCACAAAAGTCAAGTTAAGACAGTATTAAAATCAAGGAAGAGTGGTAAATCATATTAAAAGATTTTGAAAGGTAGAGAAAAAGCCATAAAATGTGACTAAAGGTTTTGGTAAAAGTCAACTGTCAGAGTCCAGCTCCAGCCAGGTTCAGGGTACCCCAAAGGTGGAGATGGCATCAGCGATTGGGAGGAAGAAGAAAGAAGAACGAGAGAGAGAAAGAAAGAGACTAGACTCCGGTCTAGTGCAGAAGCAATGTGTGTTATTGGGAATTACAACGGGTCTTTTATACACAAAGTCAGATGTGGGAGGAATGTCCCCCACCCACCAGAAACCTTAATCCATGAAAACTTAATCAAAGATTGCCTTTAAACCCTTTTCATATGATAATCTTAAAATCCCATAACAAGGATAACCTAATCCATGACTGACATATTCTATAAACCTTTTTCATCCTAAGCTGATTGATTTATGCCAAGTTAAACAATTCTATAGAAGCTTAAATATTTACTTTACAAATGAAAGTGGCCCATCCCAGAATGTTTGGAATGTGGCCCAATCCAAAGTTCACAGTGGGCTACCTGCAAGTAACCCAGCCGCATTCTTTCAACAAAATGGCTGTCTTCTAAAACTATATTCTACAATTTACATCTTCAATAAATCCTAAGATCATGACCTAGAAGCCTGTGACCAATACTAAGGCTCTCAGATGTGACACGAGTTTGAATTATAAGTTGCGTGAAAGCCAAAACTGCAATTTGTGGAAGAATGGGAGCAATGAGCTTCTAAAGTTAGCTTGTGTTTGTCCTGGTCTCAGAGTTTTTATGTTTTGAGCTCACAGGAGCTTAATCTGGTTAGTGCTGAGTAGAAAGGGGGAGGAAATGGGGTCAAATAGCTCCTGAACGCATCCTAGTGGTCTCGGGGTCAACGGCCCTTCCTGATCCCTAACGTTCTGTCGTCCTCCATGACTGGGTCCCAACAGTCAACTGTGGCTGAGCATGCTGAAAGCAATTCAGTTCAGTAGGCTGATTCAGAGTTGGATTGCTATAGATCATTGAAAGAATTTGAGTGAGGAAGTGAAAAAGAGAGTTAAAGGCAAATTTATTGAGAAGCTAATGAAACTTAAATGTTAAAGCTTCTGCCATGGATGGCCCATGCCTGTACTAGCTGTCTTGAGGCACCTCCAAAAAAAGAAAAATAAAAGAAAATGTACATTTATTTTATCTTTTGTATAACTTATACCAATCAAATCACTAGGAGTACATCAACAGGTGGACTGCTGAAAGTTGCTTTTCCCCTTAGAGCCTTATACATAAGATTTTATGGAGATTGACATTTGCTCAAGTAATATAGATTACCCTCACTTTTAACATTGTGAATTGCACTACCTCTTTGTATTTTATGTCTTTTTAAAAAAATAATAAGTGGCCCTGAAAGCTTGCTTAATAACCTATAGCTTCTTCAGAAAAAAATTGCTAATGTTGAGCTCAAAGCTGCTAAGTTGTTTTTCAAATCACATTTGATATTTTAAAATGTGATTGTATTTTATGAATAAACCTATTTAAACAAATTCTTTCCAAATTATTTATAAATCGTATCTGATATGTAAATATATTTAATTGCAGTGCAGAAAACAAATTTAACACATTCTAAATATATTATATATTTTAATATATACATGATAAATAATTATAATAGTATGTGTGTCACATCCATGTAGAAAAATCTCAAACTACACTGTCATCAATGGCTCTAAAGACTTTAAGACCAGTGAGATGACATATTATGCTTTGTTGTCACATGTAAAATTTAATAAAACATGTTGAGATTTCAGCAACCTCTTTGAGTTTTTGAAGAAATATATACAAATATATGGGGAAAATAGAGAATAAAATAATGCAAGTAGGATAAATTCATGATTTGTTCAATATAATCTAATCATTGTTTAACCAGTATGACTGAATGCATGGTACCATATGAGATGCTATGGTGTTATTGTACTTGTTATCTCTCTAGATTCCAGAAAGATAGTGACAGCAATAGTTTGTCTTTTTCCAATATTACATAAAGATAAGTGGACAAAATATTTTTTAGTATCTCTTTCATGAACCTATTTCCTCTTTTTTTCAGGTCCATGACATAACTAGATGCAAATAAAACAAATCTAGGATTATAGGGTCATTTAGAGAAATCATGCCAACATAAATAAATATA
This sequence comes from Cephalopachus bancanus, assembly GCA_027257055.1. Lineage (NCBI taxonomy): Eukaryota > Metazoa > Chordata > Mammalia > Primates > Tarsiidae > Cephalopachus > Cephalopachus bancanus. The sequence goes on along the minus strand of JAPVLO010000005.1, from coordinate 14,076,299 downwards.
CACACATATAAAAACATAAATTATTATTTTAATATTTTGTTCTTAGAAAAATGAGTATTTTTTTAGTAAAAGACTAAATTTCAAGGGAAAAAAATGTGTTTTATGTCTAAAGCCTAGACACGTTTGCTATAATATGAGATCTCTCACAAATGACCTTAGTGAATGATTTAAAGTAAAAATATAGAAGCTTAATATTTCTTTCATTGTAAAATAATTTATTTTGTCACCTGTAAAAGTAACATTGTTTATAATTATTATTTCAATATTGTCATTACCTAAAACATTTAAAGAATCTTATTAAAACCTGTCTTCTCAAGACCCGCCTGGACAGCGAGACCTCATCTCTACAATAAATCAAAAAATCAGCAGGGTGTGGTAGCACATGCCTGTAATTCCGGCTACTTGGAAGGCTGAGGTGGAAGGATCGCCGGAGCCCAGCAGGTCGAGGCTGCGGTGGCCGGGAGCGGCCACTGCACTCCAGTCTGGGCGACCGAGTGAGACTCCAACTCAAAAAAAAAAAAAAAACCTGTCTTCAAAAATCTAAAATAATTTCAAAATAAAAAGTAAAACAAACAGGAAGAAATATATATACATTTACAGTCAGACATTGTACATTAATGCCCACATAGTATTATCTGCACAAATCAATATTATGTTTCTATAATACTCACAATCTGATTCCAATTAAAATGGCTTCTGACCATGTTTGAGATTTGAGGGAAATCCAGTTTTTCTATTATTACACTGTAGAGATAGTGTAATATCATAAATAGGCAAAAGTCATATGTAAGTTTAGAAGTCTAACGGTGTCTGTAGTATATGATTAGCAGGTTTCCTTCCTCTTAAATATCAATATTCCTCTTTGGAGGCGTTTTAAAGTGCCTAGTTTCTTTTTTCTTTCTACTACTTTTTCACCAGCCTCTATGCCTTTGATATTGGAGTTAGAGATTTCGTACTTTTTTCTAGTAACAGGTTTTCTCTTGTGGAACAAAATTTTCTTGCACTTGCATTTCTGTCTAGTTTCATATGACTTATGGACTTCAAAGCATCTTCGGCAACATTTATTTTACACTCATGTATACCACATAGGGCTTAATACTGAAGAACAACAGCATTACATGCCTCGGTTAGAATGTGTTTTCCCAGCCAGGTCATACCAAAAAAAAAGAAAAAAAAACTCACCAAGAGAAACGCTTCATAAAATTAGAATCCTGCCAAATGCAGAGAACCCTCTAGCGTCTATGTTATGAAACAATCAAGCTTTCTCTTCCCTGCGATTGTATTTTGTTTCCTACTTTGACTGCAGCATCCTTGATCTTTTTTTGCAGAATTAATGGGAATCCATATTTAAAAATCTTGATGTCTGTTGCATCAATTTGAACATTCATCACTTACAATATATTCTCGTTATTTAATTAAGACTTGCTGAATGTTTTATCTACTTACATCCTATAACTGGTGAACGGTTGGTCTATCATGTCTTTTCTACCTCTTTGTGAAGACTCCTTGTGCTCTTCTGCATTACCATTGGCAACTGAGTACAGTTTGTCAATAAATTCCATATCTTCAGTAAGGCAATAGAGTTGCAGATAGCACAGAAAAACTGCAGGCATTTTGCTATTTTGTACAAATGTGATTTTGCCTTATCTATTTGGTCCAGCAGCATATTTTTTTAAAGAAAACAACAATGAAAAATTACCTTTTTGTTTCTTCTAAGGAAGATTTGCCTGTTTCTGTCTTGATGCACCTAAAGTCTTATCATCTATACCATTACCAGAAATCTGAAACAATCTCTAAAATCTCTACTTCTTCTTCCTCCTCTTATTTCTGAAAATTTAGGTTTTAATAATAGCTTCTTAATTTTTTCTTGCTGGCTCGAGTTTGTTGGTATATTATCATGCATTGTCTCACAATGAGTTTACTGAAGAACTGAAAGCACATTTCATAACTAAAAACAAATCAACAGCTTACTATAGGGTATTTGTAAATGTTCTTATGGGAAAAGTTGATTGTGATTTATATGCCAAATTTACTGTTTCTGTGGCTGATTTTGGACTCTTTATGCTTTTGAGTCTCCTTTAGATATCACAGAAACACACATGCGCGCGCGCACGCACACACACACACACACACACACACACACACACACACCCCTAGAAAGATTAAATTGCTGATTCCCGCCAAAATGCATATACGGCACACAGGCCTGTAAATTTATAAAAAGAGTCACTACGTTTAAGTAGCTGGTTTCCAACCTTTCCTGGTTATTTTACTGCTCCTTCACTTACTGTTTTTTTATATCCATCTCCAATATGATCTTTTCTTAGTCAGTTTTTGTAAAGATATAAGTGTGCTTCTAAATGTTTCCAAAAGATATTTTTAAAAATCTGAGTTGTAAAGTTTACAAGTCCTACTAAAATTAGTATAGAGCAATCAAATAACTTCTTCTGCATAAAGGTAAGCAAGAAAGTGCTATGACCATGCCCCAGGTCTGAGTCCATAGCAGAGCCTGGACTCAGTGCCTGGCTAAGAGTCATGCCTTGGCCTTGGTAAGGCTGCTGGAAGCCTCATATCAGGCCATACTGGAGTGATTCTAGACCCTCCCACCAGCCCTCAGCTCAGTGCTCCATTGTCTTTTTGGTATTCTTCACTGATCTGCCCCACCAGTTCTGCTGGATAGTTACTCCCTCTGTCTTCCTTTCTATCCTAACCTGTTACATGATGCATATACAGAATGGGGAAGGCTTACTTCCTTATACTGAGGATTCCATCAACATTTAAAAATATTAACTAGCATAGGAGATTTAGTGTAAGGAAGCCTTGTGATAATACTTTCCTGCCCTGGCATGTATGTTGACTGTGTGAGGAATCCAGGCAATTGTTTGTTTCTGCGGAAATTCTACAGACACTATGCTCTGTACTAATGCCACTAGTGTAGCAAGTATGTTTCTAATTCAATACCATTAGAATAAGTGCATACATATAGATATGAAACTTTAACAAGTTTTATTAGGAGCAGAAATTCTGGACATTTAACAGAAACACTGGATAGAAATATTTGACTTCTTGCTGCTCCTACCTCTAAGCCATGACTCATTTGATTAATTCGGTTAAATTCAGGAAGGTTTTGGATCATCTTTCAAATCAAATTAATAAAAAACCTAATTCTTTTCAGATATAGGAGATCTCTCATGCAATGTACTACCTAATTTCCGACTGTGCTTTTGCACAGCATTTGACCAATATTAGTATGATACTGGCAGATAAACTTTAAAAGAATCTGCTCACTTTCTCAGAGCATGCAATGTGTATTCATAACCTTCCTGATTCCCTTCTAAATCCTGACCACTTGAGGCTTCAAACTAGGCTTGAATTTAGTTCCCTCCGGCTCTGCTTTAAATCAAATCAAATGCCACATTTTTCCATCCCTTATTGAAATTGATTCTCCCTGAAGCTGTGGGAGGAGAAAGTCCTTTTTGTCTTTGCTTCTCAGTATGTCTTTAGTGTCTCTAAAGGAGAAAAAGAAGAGTTTAAAGAAAGTCATGCTCTTTTGCACTGACCCAAAAATGCCTGATGTGAGATAATATACTATGACTTCTAGTTCCTTCTTATTCAGGGCTACTTCATCAGTCGTGTAAAAAAAAAAACAAAAAAACAAAAAATCAGTCTTGCTTCTGCTTGCATTTAAGTAGTCAATCATTTTGTTTTTCATCCAATTAAGAAAAATAGAGTAGCCCTTTTTTTTTAACATGTAGAAAGTTACATGTTCCCAAATCAAACAAGTAAAATCCTGATTGCCTAAAAAATCCAAATGTCTCTTGAGCCTATCACAAAGCTCAGGTTATAAGGCAAATATGAATTTTATAAGGTGACGAGTTCTTTTAAAAAGAAACAGGGCACATAAACTCACTTTTGGTATGGCATAGAAGGAAGTGGTGGCCACAGTAAAAGCATATAAGAATAAATAAGATAAATATTTGATGATACGAGCTGAATATTAATTAGCATGTCAATTTTGAAAAAATAGAAGCCCCATACATAAGATAAATTTGTACTCAATTACAAGCTTTTTTGTTTGTTTGTTTGTTTGCTTGTTTTGAGTTGGAGTCTCACTCCATCGCCCAGACTGGAGTGCAGTGGCACGCTCCCGGCCACCGCAGCCTCGGCTTGCTGGGCTCAGGTGATCCTTCCGCCTCAGTCTTCCAAGTAGCTGGAACTACAGGCACGCGCTACCACGCCCAGCTAATTTTTGATTTATTGCAGAGATGAGGTCTCACCAAGTTGCCCAGGTGGGTCTCGAACCCGTGGGCTCAGGAAATCCACTCAACTTGGTCTCCCAAAGCCCTGGGATTACAGGCTGAGCCACCGAGCCCGGTCAATTGCAAGCTTTTTCTAATAGATCTCCATGAAGTACTTTCAAGGACGATTGGGATCAGGCAGCGCAGGAAAACTTTACATTCTATCTGAATCAAAGACAGAATTGTAAAAATATTACCCATAGGATCCAGACAAAAATACGTTGTCTCTGAAGAATAGAATAGAAACAAAAACCATCTGCTATTGTGAGAGAGACACAGAATACTTTTGAGCACCTGATTCCATCAAAAAAGCAAAGCTATATCTACTACTACTGGAGAGGAGTAGGAAATTCTCATCACAAGAATGCTCAAAGATAAAGTCATAATTTGTCTTCCATGGAATTAGAGAGTTGAAGAAACATTGAGAAAGCATGAAGTTGAGATCTCTTCTCAAAGTGCTTAACACTGTAGCTGGACTTGAAGGACTGAGATCTTCTTGCTTAGGAGTATAATACTGTATTTCATACCAAGAAACAAGGTACAGCAATAGGCAAAAACATGAAGAAAAGCTAAATGTGCTGTGCAGGTGTCACAGACTAAATGTTGAGAATGAGCAAAAACATTGCGAAAACTCTACTAAAGAACAGACATCACATACAGTAATAGGGGTCAACTGAGAGAAGAATCTGAACACTGTGATTCATGGAAGTAGTGATAACAAATCACACACACACACACACACACACACACACACACACACACACACACACACACACGGTACTCAAATAAGAACAGGAGGAAACAGAAAACCTTCTCAAATTGTAAATAAATCAACAAACAATACTCATAGATGTCTTAGATATTGGAACAACCGAAAATATATTTATATTGTTTATGACCAATGTTTTAAAATATCTAGTGGAAAAGGAAGACAACATGAATAAATAGATGAAAAATTCTAGTAGTGATATAGAAACTAGAAGTAGGAGTTAAATGAAAATCCTAAGGAGAAAATTATTTAACAATATTATCAGTTGACTTGACACAGTGCATAAAAGTGAACTTGAAGGTCAATAACAATTATGTAAACTGAAGCATAATGAGACCGAAAAACAACAACAACAACAACAACAACAAAAAAAAAGGAAGGAAATAAAGCAGGGTATTAAAAAGCTACAGAATATTATCAAAGTATCTATCACACATGTGTTAGAGTCCCAAAGAGAGAAGAGTAAAAGAATAAAGCAATGTTCTGGGGGTGATTTAAAGCACAAATTATTAAATATTGGAAAAGATAATATATTTTAAATCAATAATCTAAGATTTCACCAATGAATTAGAACAGTCTTACTCAGAGTTGATTCTAAGTACACTCAGGTTATAGAGTTCAAAATATTTATTTCCTTTTGTCATTAGTTAAATGTTCAGCCCCTATATAGTCAGTCTTGAGATCCATCTAGGAAATCACTGTTTCCTTTATCTTTCTGCTCTCTTCCTTTTCTAGGATTCTAAGTGATATAACCTAACTGATGTCTCCAATTATTAATTGGAGAGCACTCCTGAGAAAGCAGTGGGGATCTTCAGGGTAGATAAATCTTTACATTTATTAAAGTGAATCAGAGTAGGCTTTCTGAATCTTTGAAGTGCAATATCTGTAGGGAAAATACTTTTCTGTTTCTGCAATTTTTATATTCTTATTTTCAGGCACTAATTTGAACTTTATTGTTTTTATTTCATATCAAATATCCCCATGTGATTAATGGGTGTGTTTAATTATATTTTCCTCTCAATAATATGATGTTTTGGTATATCCATTTTTTTCTGAACAAGAAAAGGACATTTATCATATTTTGTCCCCAAAATACATATTCACTTCTTCCAAAATACCTTGTAGGTTTTTAAATTATTTCTGCAAAACTGGTTTCATTGACAACTTTGAATTACATACATCTATATGGTTTTTATCATCATTGTACATACTAAACCACAACTTCTTTTATGAGCATGCAAGCAAACTACATATCCTCATCCCCTTGAATTTAAATGTCATCATGATGTCTATCCCTTGAAGACCTGGCATTAAAATGTTCTGCTTATTCTTCCATACTTGTGATTGGAAGCAAAGTCTTCCCCTATATTGGAATCATATGATGGAAAGAGCCATGGCCTTGAGACCTCTGCTGGAGCCAAGTAGGAGTGCTTCTTGGATTGCGTGTTTGTGATGAAAGCAAGAAAATAAAATGGGTTTGCTTCATCTTTAAAATTTGCTAGTTACCATTACTTTCAACTACTATACTGTTAACTATTTCATATTTTATATCACTGGACAATAGACAGTGATGGGTCATTAATTAGATTTTTGTTATTAGTTTCAATTTTTAAATGGTAGCAGTATTTACCAAACACTATATTTTAAGGGTATTTAATTTATTTAAAAAAATTTAAATCAAGGAAAATGCAAAGACATAAAAGTTCAAACATTGGTTTATACTTTCTATTCTTCAATCAGAAAAATCACTAGGTAAACACAAAAGATATAAATTTAAATTCTAATTTTAAGACGAATTACCTTCCTGGTCCTGGAATTCAATATGCAATTTAAAATATGCTTGAATTTAACTTTAGGACTGGCTAATAAATCTTTAATATCTTAGTATACAGCAAACTATTTTAAGCCCCCCCATTTGAAAGTATGAGGGTAATCCCCTGAAAATATTGTCCTTTTTAAGATTATTGCCCCATAATATTAAATACATTAAAATATATAACTGATATAAATTGTGAATCTACTAAAATATACTTTTTTCAAAATAATAGGTTATCAATTTTAATTGGAAATTTAGCCTCGGAGATTGTATCTTCATTGACAAATATCTGCAAATAAGCTTTTGTTCTTATTAAATACTTATCTCAAATATATGGAAATTTATACTTGATTAATCACTGCCCAGTGTATTACTTTAAATGCTGTCTTTGCTTACCTGAATTATTTCACTGTGAAAGAGAACTAGTTGAAAAAGTCACTTTGCCTGAAGAAATACAATTTGTAGGGCAGTGGGAGTTCAAGATTGATGCTACTAAAAGAGCAGGCAAGCAAAACGCTAAAGAATACTTCTTGTCAAATGTTCCTTGAAAATAAACTCTATAGGATACATGGGAATGTAGTTAAACAAAGAGATGCTAAGGGTAATTTAGCAGATTCTTTGAAGGAATGAAAAGTAGGCACCATACTTGCTTTGTCAATTGTGTGGAAGAACATTTAACTTGAACCCCTGCTGAAATAAAACTATTTAATTACATTTGAGAAAACAGAAAGAGAAAGTTTTTTCTTTGAAGTTTCAGTTTTACTATCTTGTTTAGAAGTCTAAAACTGAAGACAATAGCATGATACAGTGTAGGGAAAACTTATTTCTAAAACATTTACAAACCAATTGAAAAGTTAATTAATTAAGTAACTGAAAAAATCAATAAGTAGTATAAAAGTAAGCAACAGAAAAAACTAAGAAAAATATTTTTAAAGTAAAAACATTAAAATATGGCCAATTCCAACACATACTCAATTTCTGCTACATTTTGACAGCATAGTAAAAATTTTAAACCATCTTTGCTATTTCCAAATTAATATCATGACTCAGTTGGTAATAAAATAAAATTCAATTTTTTAAATTCTAGTTTTTAGGATTCTCACAAATCCAACTGCAGTAGTAATATTATATAATGTCTATATTTATCACTCCAATGCTATAAGTATAAATATGTTAGTGCTGTCACTGAACCCAAATAAAGTTTGGATTTTAATACCGACACATTTTGACTCAAGCTTTTAACTTCCCATTAACAGCCATGGACTTTATGTTTCACATATATTTGTCCTTTGGTAGACTTACTCCTCATGTACTTTAATTCATCTTGAAAACCTTGATCCTGAATACAAACTTGTTAAATAAAAGTATTTATATTTTAACTAACAATAATAAAAAATATTTTATGACAAACCAAATAAAATAATTTTCACATATAAAAATTTTATGCACATATTTGATATTTAAAAACAATTTAAAATATATATGCAGTGTATACATAAAAAATTAAATATTTTTTCTATTTGCCAAAAAGAGGAAGAGAAATTTCATAGTGTGTGATGATTTATGGAGGATGGTTACAATGAAGTTTCTTTACAAGATGCATTCTTCATCATGTGCTAAATTCTTCCTTAATTATACAATTTGTGGAGAACATAGTTTTCTTATACTTAAATTGCACTTAAAAATAGAGAGGTCCAAGATCTGAACCTTGAGATATTCCAGGGTTTTGATGTGAGATAAATGAGTAAGAACTCGCCAAAGAAGTTGCCATTAGATAGCATTAAAACCAGGAGAGCAAAATAGATGCATAACTTAGTATCCAAGCAGTACCTTTAGGAACTTTCTGACCAGGTACTGGTTTGTTTAGAGAGGTTGGTGTCGTTTCTATAAGGCTGACTTTACAAAGAAAAAAAAGGAGAAAAAGAAAATACATTCTAAGTGTTTTTAGAAAAATATCAGATAGAAAATTCTTGTCTACTTTAAGTCAATGTTAAAATATCAATTTTCTTTCATGTACATTTGTGTATTTTGGGTCATTAAAAATAATTTGATTTTTTTCCAAAAATGACAAAATTTTTGTTCTTCTAGGCATGCCTTGCTATGTAACAACTACTATAAACAATAATGTCATTAAAACAAACAAAACTTTACAATGCTTCCATATGTTGTAGATCAGCAGTTCAGAAAGAAAGAGAGGGATAACTTATTTCTACTTCATGGTAATTGGATTCCCACATATCTGGCATGTGAGCTGAAATAATTCAAAGACTGGACTCAGTCCAAGGCTGTCTAGAGAAATGTGTCCACATAAGTTCTTAATTAGCTCATTTTTGCCACTCCACAATGCATACATATTTCAAAACAACATGCTGCACATGACAAATATATACAATTTTTGTAAGTCAAAAATAAATAAATAAGAAAATAAGTAGGATTAAAGGCATTGTTTCATAGTAACTTGTTACCTGAGAAACCCACTAACTCTTTGATAAACTAGTCAAAACAAATTAATTCTTTTTTTTAAGCTGCTATCTTTATTATTTATTTATTTTGAGTCAGAGTCTCACTTTTTTGCCCAGGTAGGAGTGCAGTGACACTCTCATGGCCATTACAGCTTCAATCTGCTGGGTTCTGGTGATCCTTCTGCCTTAGCCTTCCAAATAGCTAAAACCACTTATTCTGTTCCTGGCTAACTTTTTGACTTATTGTAGAAAAGAGGTCTCGCCAAGTTGCTGGTCTTGAACCTCTGGGCTCAGACCATCCTCTACTTCGACTTCCAAAGTTCTAGAATTACACCGCACCCAATGTTAGACTCCTATCTTTAAATTTTTCTACACTCTTAGGATTACTTCCAGAGTTCTACTAATATACATGTTGTATTAGGATATTTAAAACTATGGTGTTTGGTCAGTGAATGCAAGGAATCATAATTTAGTTGAAACATTTATGTAAGATAACATATACCTGAACTTGAATTAAATGCAATATTTATAAATATAACTTCAAAACAGATATGCTGTTAATTCATGTCTATACAAACATTGCATATTACATAGTATCTCAGCAAGATTTCCATTTTATATATAAGCATATGTAAACAAATTAATGCATGAGAATATACAGAAAATAAATTTGGGGATGGAGATATCTAATAAATAAGAAATATATTTTCTGCTTTTATCAGCTTTTATCATTTATTAAAGTCTTTCCAAAGACCTTTCTACTCTTCATTAATTTACAATCTTCCACAAAGGTTTCTGCATTCAAGAACTTCACCCAGTAACATGGGAGAAGAAATACATCATAGCTTATACTAACCTACAAATTCTAGCAGGAAAATCCATATGAATCTTACAAGTTTCTATGTCTACAAAAGAAAATTATATTTATTCATATATAAAAATGTAAACATTTGTGTAAAATGTTAATATTGTATCATAGCTATGCAAATATACTTTTTTTAGAATACAGAATGCTCAACATCCAACATGATAATGCTAAATGAAAACTAAAAATGAATTAACCCAAACATTAATGCACATATTCACCCAAAAAGTAAGTTTAATCTCCCTGCCTATATATCATATAATTAATACAAGTACTAAGCAGAGTAGACACTTATTCATTGGGCTATTGTTGAAATAAATGGCAATATTTGAAGATATGACATTAGACAGTCTTATAGATATTTGTCTATGCCTGAGATATATATATACATATATATTTATTTAATTTTATTTATGTGTGTGTGGTGTGTGTGTGTGTATTTGTTTTTCTAACAGAGAAATTGGACCCTGGTGAGATAAAACCAGTTTAATATTTTACAGATAATTTGGGCCAGGGCCACATACATTACCAAAACATTATTTTTGCATAATAATTTATTGTTTACAAAGCACCTGCATGTTATTAAATTTGAGCCTTCCAGCAATCTTGTTCTATATCTAGGGATAATCACTTTTAAGAAACTTGTTACAGCCAAAGATTCTATGTCTTGCATCAGTTAAATTATTTGTTATGAAAGCCACCTCACACATACAAAAGTGCTAGAGCTTGAACTCAGATCGTATATGTGCCAGGTACATTTTTTAAATAAAGCAGCCAGGTGTCATGAAAATAGAGCACATTTAATTTATTGTTATAGAAATATAGGTTAATATCAAACAATGACCATAAGAGATAAAGAAAGTATCAAAACTGCACAGGAGTTATAAGTGATAATTTCCTCTTGACATTAACACAGATATACTCCATAAGTTACTGTAGGAATTAAAGTGAGCAATAGCAATTGTTTCAAACAAATAATTTCCCATTCAATCTTGTTTTTCACTATAGAGATTGCCTCTTTGTGGTTTCCCACCTTGGAAAGATGAATGATCAGAGGGATTTGATAAAAGATGGCTTATGAAGAAAATGTAATTAAACATAGAGTAAAATACCATCGTTTTTTTGGGTGAGGATTTTGTAATTTTATCATGGACAAATATATTCTTTGTATAATATGGAGGTTTCAAACAATTCTTGGTATGGCTGCATGTTCATCCCATGGATGCCAGCAAAGAGGTCTGTTAACATACAGGTAGTTTCCATGTGACCAAGTACTCTAGGATTGAAAGAAGCATACATGCCCTTTGTCTAAATCCTGACACAGGAAGAATCTAGAGCCCTTCAGTGTGGTAGCAAGACCTGAAGTAGCTCCAGAAGTCCTAACCAGAAAAGATTCCAGTTCCTGATTCTGAAATGAAGGAAGACGACTTCTTTTACAGGATGGCATGAAGTGAACATCTCCCACCCCAACTCTGAATTGTTCCGAAGAATGAGAGCTGCTGGTATGACAATAAGCAATATCTGAAGTGATAGAAAGTAACATGTCAGAATATTGGATGTTTAATACATGAAAACATTAAATATTTCTGGATATAAAACATGTGAACATAATCAAGATACAAACTAGCTGCATGTAAATAATGTGACAATGTGTGTGTTGATGTTATTAATGTATGTTTATATAAATATTAGAAATATTATTTCTCCAATATGCAAAACATTTTAAAACAGTAAAAATAGTAAAACAGTCAAAATGTTATTCATATAATAGAATATATATAGTAATTAGAAATATTAAAATAGTGTAATTACAGAAAAACATAAATTACAGGTAAATAAGGTAACACAAAATGAACTATTTGATATCAAACATATTTAAAAATATATTTGCACATACATATTTATATGTATGAACATACATGCGCAATCTCATGAATATAAATACACAATTGGGAAGAAATAAATGAAATGTTGATAATTATTTCTAGACTGATAAATGGATATTTTGTGTGTTTTTCACACAATTTAAATCTTTGCTTATAATGTCAGTTAAAAACTGGAGGCTAATATAATTTTCAAATAGTTTATATTAAACCTGTGTAATTCTTTTGTCAGAAAAAGACTAATTTTCAAAATATATAAAAGAGCATATTACATAGATTAAATATAGATTAAATATTTCCTTATATTAATGACAAATATTGCTTTTTTATTTAACACTGTTAAAGAAAAAAGAAAAAAATAATTATTTGTGACATTGTCTTGTGACATTATGCTATAATATTTTTTTTACAAAATAAAGACATTTATTTATTTTAAAACATAAATTGTATGTTTATAAAGTAATCCCAGCACCTTGAAAAGCCAAAGTGAGAGGATTGCCTGAGTTCATGAATTAGAGACCAGTCTCGGCAACTAGGCGAGACCTCATTTCTACAATAAATCAAAAAAATATTCAGGTGTAGTAGCTCACACCTCTGTAGTTCTGGCTACCTGGAAGGCCGAGGCAGAAGAATCACCTGAGCCCAGCTGATTGATGCTGGGGTCGCCATGATAATGTCATTGCACTCCAGCCAGGGCAAATGAGTGAGACTCCAACTCAAGAAAAAAACAAAAACATAAATTATAAAACATAAGCAAATAATGAGAAAGATTTCTTAAATATTGCTATTTTGGCTAAGTGCATAGCAATTACTAGATATTTGAAAAACTTCAAAAACCTAATGTTATTGAACAATTTCAAAATAATAGCTTAATAATTTTAAAAATAAAAGTCACCATGATCAAAAGAAATCAAAGGCAAAACAAGGAAAAATAATATAACCAAAATGCTTCAAAATTCAGTCACTTTTTTGAACATAGAAGTCTCTTAATTATTGCTGTTATGTTTTTATTTTAAAGATTTGCGGTACAATTCAGGATTATTTAGATAAGTGGTGATCAATCTTTCAGGTAAAGTTTGGGCCTCCCTTTGGTTCCCTCTTCACTTGGTTTGAGATCAGGTACATTTATTGATGCTATGTGCCCCCTTTCCTTCCCTGACAGCCTTCTGCTACTGCCAAGACCTTTTTATAGTATTGTGATAAATGTTGGGGATCTGCTTATGAGTGAGGATATGTGGTACTCAGTTCTTTGTTTCTGTGACAGATCACTGAGTATTATAGACTCTATATCCATCCATGTTGCTGCAAAGTCCATAATTTTGCACTTATTTATGGCTGTGTGATATTCCACCATGCATATGCACCACATTTTTAAAAATTCAGTCCACTTTTCATGGGCAGCAAAGTTGGTCCATGTTTTATCTTTTATTAATAATGGCTGAAATAAAAATTGTGTCCAGATATCTCTTTTTTTGTTTGTTTTGCAAAATTGGGTTGTTTTTTGTTTTTTTATTTTAAAAATGTGGGATACATTTCAGGGTTAGGTATACAATGTTGATTATGCAGGTACTCTTGTTGATGAGGTGTGCCCCTCCCTCCCCTGGCAGTTTCTCTCAACTGCCAATACCACACACCTCCCCTGGCAGTTTCCCACTACTGCCAAACACTTTTTTATAGCAAGTATTATGACAATTTTTCAAGGTCCATTTATGAGTGCAAACATAAGATACTCAGTTCTTAGTTTTTGTGATAGATCACTGAGTATGGTAGACTTTAACTCCATCCAAGTTGCTGTGAAGTCCATATGTTTGTCCTCTTCATGGCTGCATAATATTCCATTGTGCATACATACCACATTTTTTATCCAGTCCAGCTTTGGTGGACAGTATGGTCGGTTCATTGTTTTTGCTATTGTGTACAGAGCTGCAATGAACATGCGTGTGCAGGTATCTATTTTGTGGAATGATGTGAGTTCCTCTGGGTATATTCCCAGAAGGGGGATTGTTGTGTCATATGGAAGGTCAATTTCTAGTTCTTTCAGAAATTGCCACACTGTCTTCCAAAGAGGTTGCACTAGTTTACACTCCCACCAGCAGTGTAGAAGCGTTCCTTTTTCTCTGTGTCCTTGCCAGCATCTGTTGTTGTTTGTTTTATTAATGATGGCCATTCTTACTGGAGTTAGGTGGTATCTCAGTGTGGTTTTGATTTCCATTTCTCTGACGATGAGTGAGGCTGAGCACTTTTTCATGTGTCTGTTGACTGCCCATATATCTTCTTTTAAGAAGTGTCTATTCATATCTTTTGCCCACTATTTAATGGGGTTATTTTTTTTTCCTTTCGCTGCATTTGAGTTACTTGTAGATCTTAGATATTAGGCTTTTGTCAGATATGCAGTTGGCAAATATTTTTTCCCATTCTGTGGGCAGTCGCCTTGCTCTCTTGATGGTTTATTTTGCTTTGCAGAAGTTTATCAGTCTGATGAGGTTTCACTCGTATATCCTATTTCTTATGGTATGGGCAATTAGGGTTTTGATCAGGAATTTGTTGCCATTTCCAATTTCCATAAGGGTGTCTCCTGCATTTTCTAAGATTCTTATAGTTTGAGATTTTATGTTTAGGTCTTCGATCCATTTAGAGTTAATTTTTGTGTATGGTGGTATGTGGGATTCCTGTTTCAATCTTCTGTTATGTGATCAGCCAGTTTTCCCAGCACCGTTTACTGAATAGGTTCTCCTCTCCCCAGTGGTTACTGTGGGAGTCTTTGTCAAAGATGAATTGGTTGAGAAAGTGAGGCTTTGCTTCTGGAAACTCTATCCTGTTCCATTGTTCTATATGCCTGGTCTTGTGCCAATACCAGGCTGTTTTGATTAATGTATCCTTATAGTAAAGTTTGAAGTCTGGAAGTGTGATATCCTGCTTTGTTTCTTTTGCTAAGGATTGTTTTGGCTATTCGTGGTCATTTATGTTTCCATATGAATTTCTGTATTGTCTTTTCCAGGTCTGAGAAGAATGTTGTTGGTATTTTAATGGGTATTGCATTCAATCTGTGATTGTCTTTGGTAGGATGGACATCTTAACAATGTTGATTCTTCCTATCTGCGAACATGGAATATTTTTCCATTTGCTTTTGTCTTATCGGATTTCTTTGTGCAGTGATATGTAGTTCTCATTGTAAAACAAGCAGTCAGAGAACAAAATTGAAGCACAATTCCATTTACAATAGTAAAAATTAAATAAATAGATAAAAGAAATACCTCAGCATCTCCCTAACCAGAGACATGAAAGACCTTAACAATGAGGTACCTTTTTACATAATGATTTGAGTTCCTCTTTGTATATTCCCAGAAGAAGTATTTCTGGGGAAGGTCAATTTATACATCTTTTAGTAATTGCTGCACACTCTTCCACAGAGTTTGCACTAGATTACACTCCCATCAACTGTGTAGAAGAAGTGACTCCATTTCCCCGCTATTGATGATGACTGACCTGATTGGAGTTAGGTGATGTCTCAGTGTGGTTTAAATTTGCATTTTGTTCATGAATAGTGAGGCTGAGCGTTTTTCTATCTGTTGACTGCTCATATGTTTTCTTGAGAAGTGTTTATTCATTTATTTTGCCCATTCTTTAATAGGACTGTTTGTTTTTCTCTCTTTGGTACATTTGAGTTCCTTGTAAATACTGGATTTTAGGCCTTTGTCAGATATACAGTAGGCAAATATTTTTTCCCATTCTGTAGGCTGGCTCCCTGCTCTTTTGATAGCTTCATTTACTTTGCAGAAGCTTTTGAGTTTGATGAGGTCCAATTTGTTTATCTTATCTCTAATATCATGGGCATCTGGGGCTTTGATCAGGAATTGGTTTCTTATTCCCATTTCTGTAAGAATGTCTCCTGCATTTGCTAAGATTCTTTTAGTTTGAGTTTTTACATTTCGATCCTTGATCCATTTTTTTGTGTATGGTGATAGGTAGGGCTCCTAGTTCAATCTTCTGCATGTGGTCAGTCAGTTTTTCCAGTATATTTGCTGCATAGGTTCTCCTCTTCCTAGAGGTTGTTAGTGGAGGCTTTGTCGAAGATGAGTTGGTTGAGAAATTGAGATTTTGCTTCCAAAATCCCTGTCCTCTTTCATTGGTCTATATACCTGTGCTTGTACCAGTACCAGGGTGTTTTGATTAATGTAACCTTATAGTAAAGTTTAAATTATGAAAGTGTGACCCTCTCACTTTGTTTCTTTTCCTGAGAATTGTTTTGGTTATTCGTGGTCTTTTATATTTCCATATGAATTTCTGTATTGTCATTTCCAGGTCTAAGAAGACTGATGTTGGTAATTTAATGGGTATTGCACTGAATCTATAGATGGCTTTTGATAGGATGAACATCTTAACAATATCAATTCTTCTAATTCATGAGTATGGGATACTTTTCCATTTGTTTAGTGTAGCAGTATCTTAATTATTAAAAGATGGCAATCCTTTGCAAAAGAAACAAAGTAGGATGTATCACACTTCCAGACTTCAAACTTTACTTTAAGGCTACAGTAATCAAAACAGCCTGGTATTGGTATGAGAACAGGCATATGGACCAATGGAACAGGATAGAAATTCCAGAAGCAAAGTCTCAATTTCTCAACCAGTTCATCTTTGACAAAACCTGCAACAACAACCACTGGGGAGAGGAGAACCTATTCAGTAAATGGTGCTGGGAAACCTGACTGATCACATACAGAAGACTGAAACAGAACTCCCACCTATCACCATATACAAATATTAACTGTAAATGTATCAAAGACCTAAATGTAAAACCTCAAACTATAAGAATCTTAGAAAATGCAAGTGTCACCCTTATGAAAATGGGAACGGCAACCAATTCCTGATCAAAACCCTAATGCCCTCACCATAAGAAATAAGATATACAAGTGGGACCTCATCAAACTGACAAGCTTCTTTAAAGCCAAAGAAACTATCAAGAGAGCGGGGAGACAGTCCATAGAATGAAAAATATTTGCCATCCGTATAGCTGACAAAGGCCTGAAATCTAGGATCTATGAGGAACTCAAATGCCAAAAGAAAAACAAAAACAAAAAACAAAAAAAAAAAACAGCCCCCCCAAAAATGGGCAAAAGACATGAGTAGAGACTTCTTAAAAGAATATATACAAGCAGCAAACAACACATGAAAAGTGCTCAGGTTCACTCATCATCAGAGAAATGCAAATCAAAACTACATTGAGATACCACCTAACCCCAGTAAGATGCCATCATTAATAAAACAAACAACAACAGATGCTGGCAAGGATGCAGAGAAAAAGGAATGCTTCTATAATGGTGGTGGGAATGTAAACTAGTGCGATCTCTTTGGAAGACAGTGTGGTGATTTCTGAAAGAACAAAAAATTGACATTGCATATGACCCAGCAATTCTCCTATTAGTAATATACCCAGAGTATTTCAAATCATACTACAAAAAGGATACCTGCACATGCATGTTTGTTGCAACTTTATTCACAATAGCAAAACCATAGATCAACCACGCTGGCCATCAAAGCTGGACTGGATGCAAATATGTGGTACATATACACAATGGAATATTATGCAGTCATGAAAAAGTAAAAACGTATGAACTTCGCAGCAACTTGGATGGATTTAGAACTTATCCTACTCAGTGATCTATCACAGAAACAAAGAACAGAGTACCATATACTCTCACTCATAAGAGAACTGGACAATTATCATCATACTGCAAGAAAGGAATTGGCAGTAGCAGGAAACTGCCAGGGGAGGGTGGTTGGGATTGATAGTTGAGGGAAACTGCTGGGAGGCAGGGGCACACCTCATCACCAAGCATACCTGCATAATGAACATTTGTATACCTAACCCAGAAATGTACCCCACATCTCTAAAATAAGGGAAAAAAAGATGATACACTGAAAAGGGAAACAGACTCCCGGGAATGGCACTAACAACACAATTTAGAGCAACTGGGAGTGGAGCTGAGCATGCTATATCAATGTTGCACTAATTCTAACCATGATATGTCCAAGAACGGAACTGTAATCCAAAGATAGTTTTATTCAAATGCATATATCAAAATATATTTAGTGCTGTGAATTACAACACTGTACTTATTCAAAAGGAAACTTTCTAATTTCTACACTTTATAATCATGAGATTTACTCTCTCGAACTATTTTTCTATTTATTTATCTGATTTATGTAAGTTTGTTCATATGTAATTGAAAGACAAAGAGCTTAACTGAACTTTTTGTTAAGTAATACAGTATTTTTTTATCAAAAATATAAATGGAACTTGAGGTCCTTAATTTACTTTTCTGTGTAGCATGTTTCAAATTTTAGTGCCATACATGAAGAGTACACTAAAAATATTCTACTTCACACTCAGTCTTTATTTCCATAGCTATTATTAAATATCATATGTTTTACTTTTAAATAAAAATAAGCAGAATACAGAAAGTTTAATTCACTTTCCCAAGACACAGAGAAAAAATAAACATGCAAACTCAGTAGTCAATGAACTATAGACCTCAAAATGTTTTGTTTTATTTTCAACAATAGATTAGCTATATAGATTTTCTACACACACAGGCACACTCTTACCATTCCTATTTGTTGACTACCAGCCTAACCATATACTTTTTCGTTCTTGATCTGTTTCCTCATAAGTGTAATGGAGGATTTATTTTGTTTTATTTTAATACTTTGCAGGATTTATAAAAAGTCAAACATAAACTTAATGCATGACCCAACAATCCCACCCACAAGCATTGACCCATGAATCAATCTCTTTTGACTGCTGTAACAAATTACCACAAATTAAATAGTGTAAAACAATCTGAATTTATTATTTTATAACTCTATAAAACAGATGCTGGCACCCCGAACTCTCACTGAGCTAAAATCAAGGTGATATGAGGGCTGTATTTCTTTCTAAGGTTTCTAGGGAAAAACAAGCAATAAAAAAAAAACTCTTGACTTTTTTTGGCTTCTAGAGAATGCCTGTATTCCTTGCCCTTTCTATCTTGAAACCCAGCATTGGTGAGTCAGGATACCATCTCATTCTGCCTGTTTTCCTTATTTCATTTTAAATTGTGAAATAATTGAATATACTATGCAGTAGATGTGATATTTCCTTACATATATACATTGCAGAATGATCAAATCAGGCTAATTATGTACACATCACTCCAAACATTTACCATTTATTTGTGGTGAGAATATTTAAAATCCTGTCTTTTAGCTATTTGAGATATCTAATACATTATTATAGATTATCTGAACCTATTTCTCTTAACAGAAATTTTGCACCCTTTAATCAATATATCTCCTTTCCCTGTCTACTTCCTCACCCTAGTCTCTATAACCGTAACTATCTTCTACTTCTATAAGTTCATCTTTTTGTATTCCCTTTATAATTACAGTCACATGTCACATAAAGAAGTTTCAGCTGACAGTGGACTGTATATAGGACTGTGATCCCACAAGATTATCATGCCACGTATTTTTACTGTTCTTTTTCCATATTTAGATACACATATACTTATTATTGTGTTCTAGTTGTCTACAGTATTCAGTGCAGAAACATACCATGCAGGTTCGTAACCTACAAGCAATAGCCTATACCATAGTCTAGGTGTGTAGTAGGCTATACCATTTAGGTCACCATTCTATGACGTGCATTTTATGAAGCTCATACATCTAAAGACATATTTTTCAGAATGAATTCCTGCTGTTAAAAGACACATGACTGTAGATGATAATTTATTTCCTTTCAATCACTAAAGTTTTAAAATCCTATGAAACACAATGAGAAAAAAGCCATCAATGGACAAGCAATTATTGTTATGTAAGTATAAAATAAATCTTTAGATTCATTTCTCTTACAAAATGAATAATTTCTCAATGAGTAGCAACATGACAAATATTTACATCCTATTAATTTATGATTATGATACAAGCACCTTAAAGAATTGGTTAGATATGTGATATTTATAGTAATGAAAATTTTATCAGCTAGAGATCTTCCCTACATGTTAAAGAGAACTTAAGGATTTTCTCATATAAACATTTTAATGAAGACTTCCAAAAGAAATAATAATTTCTTGAATTTCTAATATTTAATAAATATTTCACTTACATTATTGAAAAGTAGCAGAAAAGAGCAATTATTATTTCTTAATCCTATTCAAATCTAATTTAGATTAGCAAAAGTTCAAAGCGGGAAATCTTTCTGGTCCTACTTATAGCTTACTAATTCATATTTCCCCTTACTAAGATTATTTCTTCTATTTATTTTGTTGAACAGTGAAGTGCAAATCTACAAGTCATTCTCAGCTAGGAAGCCATAACTAAGCTTAACACTGTCCATTGGTCTAGCCTTCCAATAATTTTTCTGAAAGTTGTGTATGTGTCCTTGTTGCCTTGCTGTCTAACCACACTCACTGTTGGATCATTCAAAAATAAACATGCAACATGTTATTTGAGGTTGCCAAAAATAATTAGGCAAGCAATTCTGAAATTCAAATTTAGTACAATTATTGTCAAGAAAGAACACCCATAGCTACAGTTCTTTGCAGTACTTAGCACTAAGGCTTTCATCAGATCTAAAAGAAAAGTATAATTTTAAAGAGCAATAAAAGATGAATAGAAAAAAGAAAATCTTAACTGCAATCCTATACTGTGTTTTTGTTTTTCAGCAGTTTGGATATGATAAGCTTAGGTATAGATTTAATCTGTCTAGCTACCTGATTGAGTGATTGGTTTATTGCTATTTGCCCTATTAAACATCGCCTGAACTTCTTGAGTTGACTGTCTGTCAGTAATTTGGTGAAATTTTCAGTCATTTTTATAAAACATTATCTTCCTACCCTATTTTCCCTTTCTTCTCTTCTTGAGATTCAAATTCCAAGTTAGGTGACTTGATTTTGTTTCACTGGTTTAGCGTGTTCTGTTATTTTACTCACTATATTTTCTTTTTGGTTTTTCAGTGTGGGTGATTTTTATTGACCTTCCTTTATGTTCACTGATTCTTGCTCTACTGTGTCAGTCTGTCAATAAACCCATGGAAGACATTTTTTTTTTCTGTCTATTATGGAATTTCTTATTTCTGTTATTTCTATTCAATTCTTTATTATAGTTTCTATACCTCTCCTGAAGTTACCCAATTGATTTTGTATATGACTCCTCCTTTCCCATTAGAGACTTTAACATATAAATAGTAGTTATTTTATATTACCTGTCTGACAATTCTAACATCTATTTCAAACTTGAGTCTGGTTCGGTTGATTTCTTTGTCTCTTAGGAATGTGTCCTTTTGCTTGTCCTTTAATATGTACGAATGCTTTATTGAAAGCCAAGCATCTTGTGTAGGGCAATAGAGATTGCAATAAATTTATTTTATGCCTTGACACAGGCATGTCTTTTCTTCAGCTTGGATTTAAGACAGGGGCTGAGTTAATTTAATTAGGAATTGGATTAGGCTAGTAGTTTGTTATTGATGAGGTTATTCTCAGTGCACCACAGGCTTCAATTTCTGCCATGATTACTTGTATTGTAGGTAAGTTCTGGTTTACCTGCAAGGTTTTTGGTTGTTTTGGTTTTTTTTTGTTTTTAATTCTTATTATTGACTCTACCCTCAGCAATCACAATTCCTGTTGTTCTAAGACTCTGAAAGGCTCTGGCTATAGCTTTCGTTGCACATTACTTGAAGACTCGTTAGTCAGATGTGTGGGTAGACAGTATCTGCTATTCAAATTAAACCTTAGTCTTCATCTTGACATTGTTCTTGGATCTCAGGTTGATGACCTTCTTTATTTTCCTCCCCTGGCTGAAGTTCTCAGCTGCTATAGTAATCTTGCTTCTTCCCCAGAGGTAGAGAGTTATGTTTATTGCTCCCTTTCACACCCTATCTGCAATACATTTTCAGTATTGAAACAGCGTTTGTTGCCACTTTCCCTGCAGATTAAGGGTTTTGCTCTACAAGGATGAGGGGGAGAGAGTTCCATGACAGGTTTGTGACCCTTCAGACATGGTTGTTTTGTCTCTCTCCCAGGTCAGCAGCATGAGGGGGACTTTCTCCGAATTCATTCAGTATTTTTTGTTTGGTTTGGTTTATTTGTTTTGTTTTTGTTTTGTGTGTGGCCAGTGGGGTTTGGGAAGGAAATGCTAGCAGGGAAGTACAGAATTTCCCTGCATTTGAGGCACCCAGAGGTTTTACCTTGTCTTGTCTGTGAATACTTGGCCTCCACCATTTCAGCAATTCTCTGCCTAATCCAGCTGTGTCTTGCCCAGAAAAGTATAAAGGCAAATACAATTAAGAGCTTAATTCTCCTTGCTGAAAATAAGGCAAGAGATCCTCCATGCCCACCATTTAGTTTTAGAACTTTTGCTTTAGAAAACTTATAATTGTGAGTTATTTCTGTGTCTCTTTGAAACGTGTGTAAATCTTTTTTAAAAGTTCAATAAGTCTCTTGCCAGTTTTATGACCAAGGAATGTCCTTCTCAAGGACTTGAGAACCATGTCTTTGAAATGTAATTATCAAGGAAGATAGAGGCCCTTTCTTCCAATTTCAGTGGATCGTAGAAATATAACTTCAGAGGGTCTCTCTCTCAAGTCACAAAACTACCTCCTGTCATGAAGATATGAAAAGTTTATTGTTCTTTCCAGTAGAGCTAATTAGCTAATGCTGATTGTCACTTTAACTACCAAATGAATTTAGAATGAACTATATATGACAAATGGTGTTGTCAAGTGCTCTAACCTGGAAACTAGCTATTGTTTACCTTAAGAATATGTACATAATGGATTATCTGCTTATCTTTAAAAAAGAAGAAATTTATTTCTCATTTTGCAATCTCTTGGCAGATTGTGATTAATATAAAATTCTGGGCTAATGCTTATTTAATAATAAAATTATTGTCTTTCTCTTTTTTTACTTTTATAGAGAGGTCTTCTGGGGTGGGTGGTGAGTTTATCTTTTATTAAGTTACAACATATCCCAGTGGGACCTCCAAAATGTTAAGTCAAGACCTACTAGGGTAGGGTTGTGTAATCTGTTGCCACATGAAAGAAAGATGCAAAGAATTGCACAGAAGATAGACTGGAAAATATAGTTTATTTAGAGAATAAATTAGAGAGGGAGAAAGAAGGAGGAGATTCACCTCCCCAAGGTAGGAGAGGGGACAAAGCCAGAAAACATGGTGACCATAGATCAAAAAGCCATGTTGACACACCAGAGTTTAACAAAGCAATGGCAACTGTCTGCTGGGAGTCGAATCCTTTTAAACTTTCCCTTTGATGGGGAAAGCTTGTTAAGGTGATTGGGTAGTCGTCTGCTCTTTGACACCATAGAGGACAGGTACACATAGGTACTGAAGTCAGGTAATGGATGACAGAAAGATGGGTCAGATAGTCACATGATTGCTACCATGATGACGGTGTTGGTTTGTGTCATGAAGATCCCAAAGGGCTGATTAGGTTAACTTGGTTTTTACGAGTGGAGGACAAAACAAGTCTAGGAGGACGTTGTGAAACAATTATAAATAGCTACCTCAGAGAAACTGGTTCTGTTCTTGGCTAGTGATTAGAGGATAAAGTGAACTGCTAGAAAACTATGACAACTAGGCAGTGTTAAAATGGCTGCTCTTTGGCTATATTGACTTCATCTTTTTTGTCCTGTTATCTTTAATTACATTTTTCCAACAAATCAAGGTCTCATATTTATTCGTTCCTTACAGGTGATTATCTCTCATTGATTTTTAGGTAAACCAGTTGCTCTATAACTGCAATATTCTGCACTGGGAAGCTGCACTGGTTCTTCAGTAAACTTTTTTGGGGGGAGTGGGAGATTATTTTCACCTTGTTTGCCTATTTCATGGTAGGTGATCTAGCAGTGCACCTGACCACACCATGCTGAGTATTCAGCAGTTTTTAGCCAAAAACAGCATAACCCCCTTGCTCCATCTTCCCTATTCACACAATCTTGCCCTGAGCAACTTTGTTTGTTTGTTTCCCTGGATTAAAAATGTCCTCAAAGGAAATGGTTTGCCGAGTAGAAGAAGTGAAAGAAAAATGGCAGAAGTACCAAAAGGTATCAAAATGGACAAGTTCAAAACCTGCTTTGAACAGTGGAAATGTGTCTAGATAGGTATATTGCATCAAATGTAGAGTACTTTGAAGGAGACTGAATTTAAACATGCAAGAAAAAAAACAATTTCTTATAAATAAATTTGGGACTTTTTTTAGTTCCCCTTCATTTGGACATTGTTCTGCTACTAAAACAAAAATTGATTGTTTACCCTATTTCACTTACTTTTAAAATTTATTAATTCACTAGTTTCTTTAATTTATAAAAGCTGAAATCCCTCCCACTAAGCAATAAGAAATTATTTAATTACGTGACCACTTTCAGTTCTATATTGCTGCTTTCTTGCACTCATAGAAAACTTTCTGAAAGATTTATTTTTCAATTCTTGTATGTATTTGTATATTAACTTCTTGTTACCTCAATATTCTGCAAATTAGATATTTTCCAAGGAAATATTTATCACCAAGACTACCATTGCCTTAACCTTTGACTAAATGTAATGGACACTTTTTTACTGTTATGTTATTTATATTACAATGATACTATTGCATTCTTTTATTTTTTCTTCCTTTTGAAATCAGGTTGCCTTCCATTTTTTAATAACATTTCCCAGTCTCTTTTTTTTTTTTTTTTTTTTGAGTTGGAGTCTCACTCGGTCACCCAGACTGGAGTGCAGTGGTTGCTGCTGTCCCCGCAGCCTAGCCTGCTAGGCTCCGGCATCCTTCTGCCTCAGCCTTCCAAGTAGCCGGAATTACAGGCATGGGCTACCACACCCGGCTGATTTTTTGATTTATTGTAGAGATGAGGTCTTGCTGCCCAGGCGGGTCTTGAGCCCGCGGGCTCAGGCAATCCACTCACCTCAGCCTCCCAAAGGCATGGGATTACAGGCTGAGCCACCAAGCCCGGCTTCCCAGTCTCTTTTGAAGTTTTTCTTTTTGTTCCTTATAATGCTGTATTATCTAAGAATTTGTCCTGGAATTTAATCTTTCATTAAAGTAATCAACAAAGTTCACAGACAATCTCATCATAACTTTATCTTTGTTAACACACTATATTCTGATTGACTTTAAACCTAATATTCTGGAATTTTCTGGAATTTATTATTCATGCAACTTTCGATTGGGAACCTCTTTTTGGATGCCCTACAGGCTGCTGTGATTGATTATGATCCTACCCAAACTTTTGATATTTCCCCTAAATGTCCTTCTTTTTGTTTTCAAGTTCACAGGATGACACTCTTACCTTATTTTTTTTTTCAAATCAAAACCATAAGAATTACCATAAACTTCTTTGTCACTTTCATTCCTCTTCCTCTAAGAAACCATCAACTCCATGGTAATTTTCTCTTTCCCAAACTACATAAAAATATTGCCAGCCTGTTTTCTAGTTGTCAGTATTATCCTCCTTGCTATTAAAGAGCAACCTGTAATTACAAGCAAAGACATTGTTTATAATATTATCCTTTTAAGAATAGGTTTCCAATGCCAGATGAAAACAACTAAAAATATCTTAAACATAAGACATATGGAATCTTTTATAATTTGCTATATAATCTTTTTTTTTTCAAATGAATTCACATTTTGATTCTTCTGTCCTTGCACTCTGCCTTCTGTCATTTCATATAACAAATATTCTCAATTCTTCTCTGCAGCTCCTTCTACCTTTCTTCTTGTCTGTCTATTTTTCTGAAAACTCTGCACAGGCCTCTTCCCCTTGTAGCAGGTAAAAGCTTACTCATCCTACAAGTTCATACTGTTTATGCTATAATTTCTTGTGGATTATTCTATAATCTTATACAAAGTAACTTTATTGAGGGAGTAAAAATATTTTATTCATCATTGTATCCCTAAAGCTTATCATATGTAGTACTAATATGTTAAAAAATGATTGTTATTTTTATAGGGATAAGAAGATTATGGAAATAAAGAAAATGTGGGTTTGTTATACAAACATATAAATATAGCTTGAATATATTTAATCTATTTGTTTCATAGATATTTTTGGTAAAACATAGTTCACATTTATAAAAATATCATGTAACAAACTCTATAAGTTAAAGTTATCTCTTGGCTTATCAGAGAAAAAAAAATCCAAGGAAATTTTTGGAAACATTTTTAACTAGTAGTTTGAGTCTAGTATTCCTAAAAATATATAAAATGCAAAGATGGTAACAGAATTGGCCAGAGTGTGAGAGTCTGTGCAAAAGCGAGTGTCCATAAAAACC
The DNA here is from genome assembly GCA_027257055.1 of Cephalopachus bancanus. Lineage (NCBI taxonomy): Eukaryota > Metazoa > Chordata > Mammalia > Primates > Tarsiidae > Cephalopachus > Cephalopachus bancanus. The sequence goes on along the minus strand of JAPVLO010000005.1, from coordinate 14,049,887 downwards.
ATCTATATGAGTGGGTGTGTGCCAATGGATAAGTGAAAGCCTGTCTGAGGTGAGACTTGGGTTTATGCATCTGGGGCTGTCCTCTGGAGGTGACCGCAACCTGCCACTACCCTGAGTTTGGAGCCCCTGGTGCACAGAATCATCTGCCAATCTTGAGATCTCTTGAGCGGAGGCAGCAGAGAACAGCTGGTCCTCAGCACCTGACACCTTGCTCATGCTACCACCTGTGGCAGCAGGCTGGGCACTAGCAGCATGAACTGTGGAGGTACAGTGAGGAAATCTGGAATGGAACCCCATCACCAGTGAAGAGACACTGACTGGCACCATCTTCTCTGCCCCAGGACAGGGCAGAGACCTGCATTGCCTGTCCAGCTATGTCCAGCCTCCAACCTGAGACCCAGAGACTATCTTTGCAGCCCTCTGGAATTGACCATCAGAACTGGATTGTCAGACACTCCCATCACCCACAATGGAACAGGCACAGACATGTATGATCTGAGTGGTAGACTTGACAACAGCGGCAGCAGCAGCAGACAAGTTGGTTGAGTCAAGATCTGATTCACCTCCTTCCACAGCAGTCTGTCTGACCCATACTGGAAACAGCCCTATCAGTCTGTGCTGAGTGGAGGGATGCACTAGAGACCAGAACCACTCCCTAATGTGGTGGTAGTCAAAAGCAGTAGCAGCCAAAAGAAGCAGCAGTTTTTGGGAAAGGAACCTGAAGTTCCAGAAATGGCTACAGAGTGAGTTGCTTTTAAATTTTTTACTTGTCTCTTTTTCTTTCTGTTTTTGTTTATGTTTTTGCACCTGCTTTGTTTCTGCTATTTAATTAATTTATTTTTTTAGATCTTCTTTGCATATTTTTGATGGTGAGTACATTAACAGGGGTTTTTGTTTGTATGATTGTATGCATTTGTTTTCTGTCTTTGTTTCTTTGTTAGTTGGTACATCTGTTTTCCTTCTTTTTCTTCTTCACCTTCCTTTTGTCTTCCTCCTTCTTTTTTCCACTCTTTTCCTTTTTCTGACATCATTTTGCCTTCAGGGGGCAAATATACACCCCCACTTCATGGACAAATTGTAAAACTGTGCGAAGTGGGTTCCAGGGCACCCACACACCTGTCAGCAGGTAGTAGGATCTGAAGATAGCTTCTGAACCACAGCTTTCTCCTTAATTAATCCCAAACTGCAAAAATTACAGTTCCCTCAAACCCAGTCCAGCTTCAAAATTGAACAAATCTAGAGGATATACATAAGGAAGAATAGGGGATCGAGCAAACAGATGTAAGAACTATTCCCTCATCACTGAACAACAGAATTAAAGAAGGGAGCAAAAAGAAAGGGAGGGGAAACCTTCAAAATTAAGAAGAACCAAAGGAAGAACACAGGTCTCATACAGACCCCTGGAAGACAACAACTGAGAATATATAGGCTTCAGAACTCAAGCAATGAAGAGCCCCCAGAAAGACTGGTCTCAAACCACAAACACAAATATCAAGATATTAATAGAGAGGATAAATAGAAACGAGGAGATGCAAGAGGAAAGAATGAAGGAGTTGATCATTGAGATGACAGCAATAAAGAATGCAGTGAATGAAATAAATAGCAAACTGGCAAACATGAACAACAGAATTAACCAAGCAGAAGAAAGAATCTCAGAACTTGAGGACCAAAACATGGAAATAACCCCAATGTAAAAACAGAAGCTTAAAAAGATGGAACAAAACCTCCAAGAGATGACTGATTATATTAAGAGGCCAAACCTAAGATTAATTTGGATCCCTGAGGCAGATAGGGAGATAGAGACCACCCAGGAACAAACATTTCATGAAATTATCCAAGAATGACGTGACCATTCAAACATAAGAGATTCAGAGAACCCCTGCAAGACATCAAATGAGAAGACCAACTCCTAGACACATAGTAATTCATTTACACAAAGTAGATATAAAAGAAAAAAATCCTAAAGGCAGCAAGAAAGAAAGGTCAAAAGTTCTACCGGGGAAGACCAATTAGAATAGCAATGGATTTATCGGCAGAAACAATTCAGATTAGAAGAGACTGGAGTCTAATTTTCTTTTTTTCTTTTTTTTTCAGTTGAAGTCTCACTCTGTCACTCTGACCCAGACTGGAGTGCAGTGGCTGCTCCCGGCCACCTCGACCTCAACCTGCTGGGCTCCGGCAATCCTTCCGCCTCAGCCTTCCAAGTAGCTGAAACTACAGGTGCGCGCTATCACACCCAGCTCATTCTTTATTTATTGTAGAGATGAGGTCTCATTAAATTGCCCAGGCAGGTCTTGAACCCGCGGGCTCGGGCATTCCACTCACCTCAGACTCCCAAAGGTGTGGGATTACAGGCTGAGCCACCGAGCCTGGCTTGTAGACTAATTTTCAAAGTTCTCAAAGACAAACTGTTGCAACCAAGAATTACCTACCCAGCTAAGCTAAGTTTCATCAGCAATGGAGAATCAAAATCATTCCCAGATATTCAATTCTTATATAAAAAATGCACCTACTATTTAATAAATCATTTTTCCTTATTAAGGTTTCAATATTTTTATATATTTTTTTAATTTCTTGCCTTATAATAAATAAAATAGGTAAATATTATAGATGCTATGAGTAAACAGAAACATAACATGCATGGAGTGGAAAGTATTCAAAATAAGTGAGATAAATATTTGAAATGATCCAACTTCTATAGTATATTCTTCTATTTAATTTTTCATAATAGTTTAAAAAATTTAAACATAAAAGAGTAACTGCATATATACAATTATAAAATATTATGAACTTGCTAACCTTTCATTCTACAAAAGATATTAATTTTCTTTATACATTCTTTCATCAAGATCATCTTCAATTCAAATAACTTTCAGAAGGCAGTTTATTTTTGAGAATTTTAAAGGAGAACTTGAAGAAACACTAAATAGATACCCTTTCTGTAATATTTTATTGACCTTTACATGTAAGGTGTTTTTATTTTAACACAATTATTTGTAGTAACCTCACATGTTCATTTTATATATTTTGCCTTGAGGTTAATATGCTCTGAATTATGAATATTTTACCAATTTGACAAACTACAAAACATAATTTAGGCTTGTCTGTCACTGTAAAATTTGGTTTGTTACAGTTTGGCAAAAACAGATTTATTTTTCCTAAGTCTGTGATAATTCTTATTCTCCTATTTGAAATACAAATAGTAATCTTTCAGAAAATAGTATTTATATAAATTAAAGCATTTATAAAATGCAATAATCAGATCTTATGTTATAGATGAATTTTCAAAATTATAGATTATATTATATTGATGTTCATTAACGCATATAGGATTTACATCTAAATCTGATTTTAATATTTTATTTTCATAAAATTTTGAAATTGTACACATGTGATGAGCATTTATTCATAAATAATTAGGGTAAATTTTTATATTTAATGGTAGCTACTTAATTCCATTTTCTCTGAGATTTTTTTTATTGAAAAAAATTTTTAACTCTTGTGGTTGTCATGGATGCATGTGCGACAACACATAGAGTCTACAATACAGTGTCATTAAAACAGTTTCAATATTTTAGGGTCTGCAAATCTTTAACAGATCTGTGGCTCCAGAATATCTTTTAGACTGAAGTGCATCATGATTATCCAGCATTACTGAGGGCTTGCTCTTTTACAATTACCTGGCAGAAATATGCATGGACTGTCTATTTTTGGATTCTTGTACTAGGCATAGATGTTATAAAATATATGATTACACTTTGCTAAATACTTAACTTTTAGATTTTGTAAAACAGAGTAAATATGAATTCCACTGTAAATTGTAAATAATATGTATGTTAAATATAATTAGATCTGACAAGAGTAAAAATATATTTAACCAAGTTAAGACAATTTTAATCTTCTGGGAGAAAACATTAATGACAACAATAAGAGAGAAGGTAAGTTCTTCAAAAGTACCAAATAATTTGTAGTATCAACTTGAATCTGACACCTACAGTTTGCATTGTATCTTGAGTAAAACATTATCTCTCAGTCTAGATGCCAGACACATTTTTCCTTTCAGAAGATGCCACAAAATCAAAACATAACAAAGTTTGTTATTGTTGCTGTTTTGTTTTTCTCATGAACCATAGCTTTCTCCCAAATGCCATACCTTCTTCTCAATATGTATTAATTGTTCCAGCTGTTACATCCATTTTGTGGATCAGGGGTTCAGCATATCATTGCTCTATACATTGAACTTCATAATTAAAAAACAAAACAGAAAAAACTCTTTTCAAAATATCAATCAAAGATTACTTCTTGAAGGCAGCGACAATGCATTGCTTCTTTTTTATGACCATAACATGAATACTATAAATGTAAATGAGTATAAATACATATATTTATAGTAATGACTTCAAATATACTACTTTTCTAATATTCTAAGACAGAAGAAACACAATAAATAATTGCTAAATTAGGTGTGATCATTTTTTCTGGTACTGTATCTCTCCAATGTGAATCTCAATTAGTAAAATGTGTTGTAATTTGCTGAGACTAAAAAATATTGGCTGGGCATGGTGGCTCAAGCCTGTAATTTCACCACTTTGGAGGACTGAGGTGAGGGGATTGTCTGAGCCCATGGATTCAAGAACAACCTGGGCAACTTGGTGAGACCTCATCTCTACAAAAAAAAACAAAAACAAAAAACAATTAGCAGAGTGTGGCAAAGTTCACCTGTAGTTCCAGCTACTTGGAAGACTGAGGTGAAGGGATTGCCTGAGCCCAGCAGTTCTATGCCGGGGTGGCCATGAGCATGCCACTGAGCTCCATCCTGGGCAACAGGGTGAGATTCCAATTAAAAAAAAATTTACTTTCATGTAACAACCCATGATATAGCTGAACTAAATTATGTTTGGGGAGTAAACAGCCATCCTAATTTAACTGGAAGAAGAATCACTTCCTTTGAAGAAATAAGAATTGGGCCAATTTCTGTAGAGTTTTTCATGCTATACTAACCTTTACAGATTAAGAACAAAATAAAGACTTACCCAAATAAGGTGGGCTAGACTTATTCTATTCCAAAGACAAAAATAGTGATAGTAACAAATATTTGCTAAGTGTTTACTGCTTCAGATCCCTACTATCCTTGCTCTGAGGAATAGAAATGAACTGTGATATTTTCCAAAGAGTCAATTGAACTTATTCTAATGCTTTTTATATTAAACAGTTTATTTTGTTATAAATTCCTTCTTTTGAAATAGAAAAAAATTTCTCAGTATATTCAAGTAGACAACAAATGAATAGAATTTAAAATGCTGTATTATTAAATGCAAATTTAAAATGTCCAAAGGGAGGTTATGACAAAACCATAGGTAGGTCTTCAATATTCATTGGAATTGATCAGCTAATGACAATAAAAGTGATAAAAAATGTTACAGTTATTTCTACGAATGAAAGGAGAAAGAACCTACTTATGTTCATTTGTTTGACTAGCCCA